>OU342649.1:9416242-10616242 GCA_910589605.1 Chrysoteuchia culmella
TTTTAGTTTTGTTTTCGCGAAAAAGGCCTAAGATATTCTTCTTCGTCATCACCCCCTTTGTACAATTTTTCTCCACATCAAAATTCATAGCAGTTTAACGTGTAACTCGTTAAAAAGCGTTAAACTCGTTAAGAAGATACAATTTAATATTTTGTTTTTAACAAAATATTCAATTGTATCTTATCAGTTATCTACACGAATATAACGTAGCGTTTAAGATAAATGTACTTACAGTTGCTTGCCTCTTTGGACATGTAATATGATAAGTCTATGTTTTCATCGTTTTGAATGACCTCTGGTTCGCATACAAACTTATCGACTCCTTTGGTGAATAAAGTGTCATTGGCTCTCAAATACTCCCATTTCGGGTAAAATGAGAGCGGATCGAATCTGCTTGGTACTCTCCGTCCGTTAGTAAACGTGACAAGTCCTGTTTTCTAGAAATAAAAAATCTTAATTTTTTTAATTCTGATGAATAAATCAAGCAAGTAGCAGTTAGAGTATGGCGTCGGCGACTTAGAGGAAATAAACTCTTAGATACTAGCTTCCGCCAATGTCTTCGGGAATTTACGTTGGGTAACTAATAAGATATAGAATGCTAAAAACGGACTCTATTTCTTAGAAATAACATTACTGAGAATCAACGGATGTTGTCATTACTAGTTTAAAATTTATAAAATAAATCATCTATTCCTTTAACTTCAATTTTCTTGTTAAAAAGGAAGTCTATTGTTCCTAAAAGGTTCTATTTATTACAACAACAAGTAAATGAAAATTGGTTCAGGGTTTCTGGTATGAAAACCGTAACGTAATGGACAGATGAGAGTTACTTTCGTATTTATATATTTGTATAGACCGAGAGTACCGAAAGTAGGTGCGGCGAGCAGTTGTCGTACCGTTGCTTGCCATAGTAAGTACAGATCACCATAGCAATAAATAAAATCTATTAAAAAGAAACTACCTCTTCATTATGTACTGTCGTCTTGGATGCTGCTGTGAAAACATATTCATCGTCGTACGATATGGGAAGATTGTAAGCCCCCACTAGGGTAATTTTCATGTAGTTTGCTCGTTTAAGTATTTCGTGATGATGTTTGCTCTGTTCGTTGCGAATTATTGATAACTCTAATGACAGCAACGGAAGATTGTCCCAGCTCTGACGCTGTAGTAATCCTGGTTTTATCATCGGTTCCATTCGCTTTTTTATTTTAAGTTTGTCCTTGTCTGTGATAGCAAGATTAGAGATTTGGATGTGAGGCTTCTTAGGAAGGAAGTTTGACTATCTACTAAATTGAGTGGGTTATATAAGACTACTACACTACTAAGGGTAAGTAAGCTGTTATTATTTAATAAAATTCCTAGATCTTTACAGTTCATTTATGACACATTGTATCGTTGCAGATTTGAAGAAGCTAAAAGTTTTTCATTTCAGAATACTCTTAGATGAATTTTCAACTGAAGTTTTCATAAGCACATCATAAAGGCGCGTTAATTTACTGTTAATTTAATAAATCAACTTTTCTGGATTAGATTGCGTGTTTATTTTAACACAATATTTTGAGATGTTGTGTTAATTTATGTTTTTTTTGGATTCCTTTAAACCTTTTGAAGATAGCTTCTAGATAGAAGAAAAGGTACTGAAAAGTTGGGAAGTCCAAAAAACCATGAAATAACACAAAATTTAAAAAAAGTTGTTTTATTCAAATAATTTAAAGTTTAAACAATAAGATTCCGTCTTTAAAAAGAAAAATCAACATTACCTATAAACAATTGAAGAATATCAATATTGCAGCACGAAGTTTCCGTGTTGGGTTTCATAGAACTGAACTTTTTAGATGCCTCCGAAGAAAACACGTTGGAACTCGCCATGCTTGGTAGACTTTTAACTGGATGGATGTTAACTAAAAGATTTAGTACAGATTATTTTTTATTTCGTTTAAGGATGTTATCAGGCGATGAAGAGTTTCTAATTTCGACAATGTCGTGATGCCGGCATTGTCGATGCTGGTGAAGCCGTGATGATAAGTAGAAGATGAACCAGAAATCCAAAAAAAAAACACATTTTTTCTTAATAGTGAGAACGCCATCCTATGTCACATAATAGATTATTTTTTTGCCATAACATTATAGTGTTTCACGTGCAGTTGGATAACTTCCCGGTAGTCCAGAAGAGTGTTTTTAGGCAGCATTATTTCAAAAGTAATAGATCAATATAAAACGTTTTATATCATAAATGAAAGATGATTAATAGGTATTTCATTTAAATAATACTATTACCTAATTAGGTAAATCTAATAACTTTTCGGATACTGTACGAAGAAATTTCAACGAACAACAAACTATAAGAACCCACCTACTAAGGGACAATCAGCCATGAGGCACATTTTTTCATAGTCAGAGGGGTCGAAGTTCATACATCCATGTGCTAAGATCCTCTCCTTGACCGATTGCCGAGTCCCAACCGACTCTATAATGTCAGTAAGCAACAACTGGTCAAAAAATATTACTTTTATGGCGAACCGAATAGCCGTTTCTTCAGGAAGTTGGAGCTTTAGAACTTTTATGTTTAATTCATCTAATGGTGGTAAGTCAATTTCTTCTACGATCTGAACTTTAGTTTTGGAGGATGCCAGCGACGACTGAGATCGGCTCTGAAAAAAGTTAATCCAGATTTCATGTATAAAATGACAAACTAACAATTCAGTTTATAGTCTTCAAAGTAATACCAGTTTCTTTTTATTGTGTTCTATGTCGGATTGATTAAACTTTAAAGTACAGTAGGTAAACTAAATGTAAGTATTGGTATTTGGTGTTTACCTTTGACTTCTTCATTATATAAGTAGTTCTTCTTCTTTTTATATTCAAGAAAATGTTTTTGGCTCAACGTTTGATGACAATCCGACAAGCCGACGACAAATGACACAAATGACATATACTCTTTGGCCTCACAGGACATAAATTCAAGGATGAAACAGTTAAATTAAAAAGAGTATTTTCTTTTAATTCACGGATGACACAATTAAATCAAAAAGAGGTCGTCAACATTAATGGCTAAGAAAAACAAAATTAGTGTAAAAAAAGTTTCTTTTTAGGGTTCCTTACCCAAAGGGAAAATAAAAACGGGACCCTATTACTAAGACTCCACTGTCCGTCTGTATGTTTATAACCAGGCTGTATCTTATGAACTGTGATAGCTACAGTTGGAATTTTCACACTCAATTTATTTCTGTTACCGCTATAACAACAAAAACAAAAAAAAAATACAGAATAAAATAAATATTTAAGTGGGCTCCCATACAACAGACGTGGTTTGTTAGCCGTTTTTTGCTCGATATTAATAATAATGGTACCCTTCGTGCGCGAGTCCGACTCGCACTTGGCCGGTTTTTTTTACACTAGACGTTTCTATACATTATTGCGTTCTTATTAAAGTATATTTAATCCATATACCAAAATCTCAAATCGATAAGCATTTTTAGTTCCATATGCTTGATTCATGATAAATCAAATTAGCTGTTATGCTATTAAATCAAGTTTAGCTGAAATAATGATGATATTATAATGGATGTACATGATTATCCTCAAATCGTTTCGCATAATGACCCGTAACGTAATGTACCTACATATTCAAATATAGAACTTAACTCTTGTATGGATGTTTTAATTTCCTTCAGCAAATTCTGCTGGTCAGTGAATATCGTACATGTAAATGTTATAAATCTGTAAATGTTGTAATATGCATTTTTTTTATGCATTAGATTAACTAGACTCCCAAACTATTATTCGTAAGTACTTAAACGATAGTTCTAGACTGACGTCCGTGATGAAACCACTGCAGTTCATCTTGAAAGTCCTCGCAATTTTATTATTTGTAACTGATAATAAAGCGGAAATTATTAAACCTAAAAATTATGTAAGTATAGCATTTGGTATTAATGATGACAATTAATTTTCCTTTTTTTTTCTTTTATAATAAAATAAAACCGTCTTAAATGTAAAAAAAAAACGCTAAAGTTCGTTTTTAATTTATGTTTTTATTTCTCAGTTTTTAAAGTTTGAATACTTAAGTAAGTCCCGCACTTTTATTTACACAAAAAATCGGACTATAACCTAAGATGTCGTCCATGTGAAAGTCGATAACGAGAGTATTTTCAAAATTTCCTAAAAACCACTGAACCAATTTCAAAATATCATAAAAATGGACCAACTTGGGAAACAATCCTAATGTAAGGACTTTTGAATTATTTCAATCGGTTCGGCCGTCTTCGAATCGGTGAACATATCTACATAAAAATATTTGGGTATTGGTACGCGACTAATCGATAAACTCCATCATTTTGAAAAAAAAAGATCACATTCAAATGAACGAATAGAAATAATTTTTCCATGTGCTTTATGGGTTATTTAATTTATTTTATTTTATTTAGGGTCCATATAACGTAGTATGGCACAAAGTGGATCCTTGTCCAAGCTTCAGAGTGTCTGATATGATAATGTCTACTAAATTCGTTAAGGAAAATGACGAAGTTCTACTTCATGTCAATTATACGACGAACGAAGCTATAGAGGTGGATACGGTAAAGAAAACATATAACCTAAGTACAATATCTATAGTCTGTTTGTTAATAAGTGAAAGTCACAAATTCACAAAAGGAGACACAATAAAGCATGTAATTTACATTGGGCCCTAGTCAAAGCATATATAGGCCTATAGCGTTTATGCACTACGTCCGTTTCGAATCCGTGAAAATACAATCCGTGATTCTCCATACCGGAGAAGATTATTGATAAACAGTTTCCCTATTTTAACACTATGCGTGAAAGGATAAGTCAGCATCCTGGATTCCACTTATATCCACCACAGATTGGATATACATATTTATTCATCGTTTTTATTAAATGCACAACACACACATTTCTTTAAAAAACAGAATCAATATCGCGAATCGAGTAAACATGGCTGACATAAACTCAGTGTCTCGACTCGCTATTTTGTTTGTGTTTTTAAGAAAGCGTTGCGAAATCATTAAAAAATTTACATAAATTTGTTCTACGCGGTTCTGGAAGTAAGTGGAGGCCAAGATCCTAATTTATCCTTTCGCTGATAGTGTTAAAATATTAAGTTACGAATCGGATTTGGATCGTAGTGTGTAAGCGACATCCGCAATCTGTCCTAGTTATCTGAATCCGTTTTTTCACGTATACAGATTATTATAACACTTTATCTGTAACAAAATACTGTAAAATGTCATTTTTTGACAGAAGGTGCGACTTTAGGTTTCTAGGGCCTTCAGCCAAGATTACGCGGGGCAGACTTGTCTTGCCTAATGGCAGCGCGCGCTCGCTTGTAAATGCGTATTGATAGGGTGGGTTTTGTTTGGTATGGCGCTATTCTTTTGTTGTAGGTACTGAATTTAATGTTCTTTTTTAATATTGTTTATAAATAAGTATTTGATAGCCATGAATGCGTGTATGAGAGCAGATAAATTAGTGTCTAAAACAGCACATGCAACTAAGTAGTTGCATAGTGTAGATAATTGAAGATATTTAACTGAAGAGATACTTCTAGAAACCTCACCTAAGGCTCGGTAATAAAACACTATCTTAACGACTTCCTAAACGACTATCAATTGCAGATAAAAATGAAAATGTTGAATAATGAAAAGGAGAGACGGGTTTTATGGACTTACATTATGGAAAAACCTTGCAAGCACATTACTCTGGGTCCTTATTTGATCAAATTATTTAGAAACAATCAATGTATATTGCCAAAGGTAATCGTTAGCAATATGATTTTATGCAATACGATGACACAAAACCACGCAGCTCCGCTTCGCTTCTCTTTGTCCCAGTGGAGAAGCGTTTGGATGTTTTTGATTGATCAATGGGTCATTTTCCTAAGACATGTAATTCGAAAGGTGCGCTGAAATTGGTTTTGTAAGTAGAGTTGCCAGCTAATAATTAACTTTGAATTTTCAGGAAAATAGGTACGTGGTAGTCACGATGGACATAAGTCCTGTAATTGGAGATAATTTTTTTTATGGGACTTATCTATTGAGAGCATCTCTTCATGCGAAGAAAAAGAATATTTCATGCGTTGTAATCTCTTTTTCTGTCGTTAAAAAGCCTAGATTTCTTTAAAACTGGAATATTACATAAACGAAACAAGAGTAAATAAATTATTTACATAAGTAAGTTTTTCGATGCATGGTCAATAAAATGAAAACGAAATTGGTTTATTTTAATTGATTGATGAGAAAACAGTTATGACACATTTGATAGAATTAAGAAACGATTAACTATCGACGAGACAGTTATGTGCAATAACTTTTCTATATCAACATTATTTACGTCGAGAAAAAAAAAAATTGTGTGGTTGCTGTGAAAAGTTTTATTTTTGTTGTTTGTTTTTCATTTATTCATTGTGGTTGCTGTGAAAAGTTTTATTTTTGTTGTTTGTTTTTCATTTATTCATTGTGGTTGCTGTGAAAAGTTTTATTTTTGTTGTTTGTTTTTCATTTATTCAATATATATTGCAAGACAATGAAATAAGTAATTTATAGCCTCACCACGAAAACCTCATAGGGTTTATCTGACGGTCTGACGGACAGACCTATATCGAGATAGACGGTAAAAGTGTACCTAAGGTAAAATCCCCAATCGTGGACCACGCTCCAATGCTGTATATTTGAAACAAATTCCATAAAAAAATAACCAAACTTGAGTGATTTAATGCAACTGGTAACACTTATTCGAAGAAGCCACACCTCCTCTGACATACTGTCAACATTTGCCAGAAGTTGGCCATGTTGTGTGTATAAAATGAAACATTTTAAAATTTTCCGGCGAGGTTCGATTAAAAAAACTACGTTTGAAAGAACCGACTTCAAAACTAAAAGACAAAAAATAAAATAACAAAAAACCTTAAATCTACGAAAGAAACACTCTTGAGCTTAAAACTAAAAAAGCAAAAAACTAAAAAAAAACATAAATCTACGAACGAAACACTCATAAGCTTAAAAACTAAAAAGCAAAAACTAAACTCCTAAAACTTAATTATTTATTTATCTTAAATCTAAACACTAACAAAATTTTGAAGTCGGGCGCGCCTAACCTAAATACTAACCTACCAGAATTTATCAAGCGCTTTTCAGACTACGCTATAATATAATAGCATATAGCTTATAGCACAACGATATCGCTCACCATACATTTACTTAGAACAGAATAGAATAGAATAGAAACCATTTATTAACAACACACACGGTACAATACAACAAAACAAAATGTGTGCTGCTAATAGGCCCTGTCTCAGCAAAATTAACTTCTGGGTTATTCGTTGATGGTCAGAATAACCCAGAAGCACTGATATTCTGATATTCTGTTCACAAGAACACGTTCACACTTAGCTAAAATATATATTATTGGCTTACTATACGCTATCTAAGTAAATGTACGATATCGTTGTGCTATAAGCTATATGCTATTAAATAATATTAAAGTTGGAGGCTTGGTTATTATTTGGATATCTAAATACTATCCATCGAACCAATCGTCGAGATATTTAAGATTGGGTTTATCCACACGATGCAACTGATTTGCGCAAGTAAACGTAAAAGGATTAGTGGTCACGTCTGTTGTTAGATTTTATCAGGCCGCCTTAAGTTCTCTGACTTGACTTAACGACTGTTATTTGATGACAACAGCCGGTACCGACGGCGACGGTTTAACGTTCCCTTCGAAGCGCTCAGTTGTAGTGTCACTTTACGGTCACCCATCCGGACAGAACGTTACTTAACACACGTGATCGAATACGATCAGTCTGTCAAGCGCGGCCACAAACGTCAAATGACGACATTTGACTTTTAGTAGCGCACATTTTCGGTGTCACTTAACTACTGGCATAGGTCACCATTTAAACCTGTAAGCTTGAATCCAATACCGACCGATCGACATTAGTTTGGTATTGTGACGTTTCGTACTCTTGAGTCGCGACAGCAGCGCCAAATTGGATTCATAGTGAGTGGACATTGAGTGAACTAAACGACCTTGAGTTTTGCTCAAAACGGTAGGTACTCTGGACGTTATTTTGACAGCTAAACTTGGGATTGCATTGTGTAGAAATTTATTAAGATCGAGGTCGTCACAATAAATAGAGAGATACATTTTTAGTATTGAATTGGCGTATTTTTCGGAAAATGTATAAATGCCCAACTATCTTAATCTCTCGAACGAAGTCGCGGGCAAAAGCTAGTCTTATTATAAAATTATAATAATGTCCAGAATTACCAAGAGTTAAACGATAAATCTTTTGAGTACTATTGTCCATGACTGGGGGTCCATGACTAGATATCGCCGGTCCACGATTAGGTCATAAAAAGGCTTTTAGTTTTTGGGAATATTTATTTTTTAAGATTATTATTCAAACTTTTTATAAATAAAGTAATCACCTATATTATATAGTATTTTTTATCATTTGCTAGGAAGAGTCCTAGCCTAGGACTCTTTACAGTTGTAGGTATTATGAGTTCTCTCATATATGGATACGTGTAGAAAAACTGGCACTATACCGTCCACGATTGGTGGTTTTACACATTGCGTGTCAAAAGTTTGATCCACGTACAAAGTTTTACGATCTAATTTATGTCAGTCCGCTTGAGACGAAAATGGTTAATTGTGCAGTGCTTTCTTGCCAGAGCTCGAGACAAAAATGGGGCCTTCCCAACAGCTGTTTTATTTTACTACTTTTATTTTATTACTACTAAGATTTTATTACACATTCGCGTTAGTATTGTTTTATTTTTTTAAGATTTTTAAAGGAATCATATAGTTATACTTATTTATAAGTGTGCAAATTTAATTTTATTTGCTTATAATTTGGTCACACACGGGAATCAATTTGCCCAAACATGGCTGGGCGAATCGTCAAACGTTATGCTTTGAACGATATGGCGGGTTTAAGACAGGCAAATCAAGAAATACCCGCATATCGTGATGTAAGGCCCAGGTAGATCGCGAGCGGCCCAATTTAACGATCGGCCTACGACATATACATTAAAAGCTTAGTAGGTAAATACTACTGTTTGAGCTTGAGTTTGAACATTTTATCATTATGTTTATACATTTTTAGTAATTCAGAAGCCAATTTATTTAAATAAAAAGGTATTAAGTATCTGGAAACTCTTGACCCGTATAAGTTGGTACAATTAGGAAGATGGCACTTATTTAGGTATAATTATTTTTATTAGGTATTAGTGTTTTAAAGGGTTATTTATGTATAAGTACGTAAAACTTACTAGTGATTGATCTTAGTTTATTACATACGTGATCTTTGTAATTTGTTTTTTCAGGACATTTCTGCATGTTTTTTGTTTATATAGCATTATATTTATACAGCAATTATATTAAAATTTATATTGCATTACATTGATTGTGCATAACAAAATAATAAAATAAATTACAATCAGCTTAAAAACGTTTTTTCATGTAATGCTTGGATTCATGATAAATTTACCATTTAGCGGTAGTAATGATCCTCAATCAAAGTTTTGTGTAATGACCGGAACATAATGTAAACAAGTCAAAATTATGACCCTATGTCGTTACGCGTTGGCATATTCAGTATCAAATATATTTGGTACACATAAGGATAACATTACGATAGTTACAAATCCTACAGCATCCATAATGAAAGCACTCCAACTCATATTAGAAGTATTTTCAATTTTATTATTTGCAAGTGACACTGAAGGGACGGTAATTAGAAAACCTAAAAATTTTGTAAGTATCTTTAAAAGTATGCACTTTTTAATCAAATTTAAACGTCACGAAAATTATTTCTCCATGATTTTAATTTAAAAGTTAAGGCATTCCTTTTTGTTTTTATCTTAATTAGGGTCCATATAAGGTAGTCTGGCACAAAGTGGAAACTTGCAAAGACTTCCGAATGAAGCCGACCTACTCACTTACAACAAAATTGGTTCCCGAAAATGGCGACATTCTCCTTCATGCCAATTATACGGCGAAAGAAGTTATACATGTAGACAAAGTAAGTTTTATCTGGAGTTTAAGGAAGGTAGAGTATATTAATATCCCTTGCGAGTAGGTAGAGATGAGAGAGATGCAGGTTGAGAGGAAAAAACATATAAACATTCGTACACTCAACATAGATCAATCTCAACAAACAGCCCCAACTCAGCGGCATCGGCACTACATTTGCATTGGCTGTCTCTTATGTTCTTTGGAAACAGTACTTGACAGGTGGCATGGCAAGCCCATCACCTCTTTGCCTTGTTCTGTGCTTACAATAGTTTTCTAATATGCTCTGTCCATTTATAGGCTTATACTATCTACACTGGTCCTGTAGACAAGTAACATCGTTATGTAACGAAACGATAATTAGATTCGTTATTGTCTATATTATGCGCCAATTAACTTACGGCAAGACCACGTGATTTGTTTGGCGCAGTGGTACTAAGCCCGCCTTCTACGCCAGAGGTCCCGGGTTCGATCCCCGGGCAAGACAAATATTTGTATGCATGAAGGGTCTGGATGTTTAATATGTATATTATGTATGTATTTACAAAAAAAGTATATAAATATTTTTATCCGTTATCTAGTATCCATAACACAAGTTCTTTATGAAACTTAACTTAAATAATCTAGTAAGTGGTGTGATTGTATGATTTTTTTTATTATTATTATTATTATTTTGCGCGGCTTATGCCTATCCGCCAATCCCATTCATATATTTTTTTTCGAACTTTGTTATAGTTTTTTTTAAAGTTACTTATTCAATGTTTTTCTTACTCTCCCAGTTCTATAATACTATAATACAGATGCACCATTCCATACAAAGAAAGTGGTGGTAACAAATTTTAATTCATACAAGAAGTGAATTAACGAACATTCTGCTGAGTGCTTGTAAATTCTAGATGTCATTGCGTGACGCTTTTATTTTCAAGATATTTCTAAAATCTATTACTGATATTGTTGGGCACTACTTTAAGAAGTTGATAACTTTATAAAGTATGTTATAGTACAAAAAATTACAACTTTTTAATTACAGTTAAGAATTAGAATGTTGAATAATGAAAAGGAGCGACGGGTTCTATGGAGTTACAGTTTGGAAAAACCTTGCAAACACATCAGCCTGGGTCCTTATTTAGTTAAAATATTAAGAAGCGAAGAATGTACCATTCCAAAGGTAAGAGGTCAATATAAAGTTCGATTATTTAAATAAAACAACTTTTACGGATATCAAACGCGCCATATTTCCACGAACTAAGTTGTAATTGTCCGTATTTTTAGGTTTTTAGGGGCTTTTTGATTTTTCCGACGTTTCGTTTGTGAACTGCCAGTAGAGTCTTTAGTTTTCTTTTTCTTTTCTTAATAATAAAGAATTAAAATAACAATTTAATCAAAATATCAAATCAATAATAATTTATGCCATAGTAAATGTCTAACCGTATCCGAATGAAAATAAATTAACTTTTCGAGGGTAGACTTATAAGTAGCCAGTCATCCCGTGACCACGGCAGCTGTAAAGGTGCCGAAACGTCGGGAAAATCAAAAAACCCCTAAAAACCTAAAAATACGGACAATTACAACTTAGTTCGTGGAAATATAGCGCGTTTGATATCCGTAAAAGTTGTTTTATTTCAATGAACAGTGCGCGCCACAACATAAGATGTACGTATTCGATTATTTATTTTGTATCTACAACGGGGAACAACAACAACGTTTTCCCTCATCATACTAATTCTAATCTAATATTATACTCGTAAACTCTTTTGGCATAGAGTTAGTTGAAAGGATGGATAGTAACTTAGGCTACTTTTTGTCCCGATATTCCCACGGGAACGGTTACCACGCGGGTGAAACTGCGGGCGCAAGCTAGTCGTAAATAAGTATAGGAGGTTTAGGGTGGAAAAGCGCTTTTCAAAGAATACTCAACAACTGAAAAACTAGATTTTATGGATTTAACCGACTTCAAATAAGAAGGAGGTTACTAGAAAACGGCGGAAACGATTGAAATGATTCAAAGTTAGCAGTAGATAATTTGAATCGTTAGGGCATTCATTTAATCGATTCAAATGTGTATTTTTGAATGCTCAAAATACGCTTTGAATGATAATTTGAATCTTTAGCGCATTTATTTAATCGATTCAAAGTCATTATACACATATCAAATTATACACTTGAGTGGACTGAGCATTAGATTAGATAGTCATATTGAATGTAAAATTATTCCAGCATTATTCATTCATTCATCTCATTCAGAAAAGTTTGTTTTTTCGAGGTAATTAAACAAGTTGTGGTTTTATGTCGTAACTATTTATTTTCATTTTAATGCTTTAATTTACAGCAATTATTATTGATTAAGAACATTATTTTATCGACACCAAGTATCCAAACACAATAATTTTTTGAAAGCACCTACTTTACTTTGGTTTAAACAGCTTACAATATTTAAAGAAGTTGAATATTTCTCGTACAATGTTACTAAACTAGAACAATTTCTGTCGTCTAAATTATATTCGTCATTGTTAACAAACATATCTTTAATCCAAATAACATTTTCGTAAATAATAATAAATAATAATAATTTGTTAATATGCATTTATTGGTAAAAAAATCGCCTATATTTATTATATTTTGTTAATGAACGACGGGGATACTCTACTAAGCCTTCATCATACCTGCTGTTAAGTAATGTGCTGCTGTTTCTATAAAAGCAACTTGTAAGCGTTCTCTTTTTGTTAAATTATAAAATGTGACTCTTCTTTCTTTAATAATTGCGAAATAAAAAGCTTTTTGATTAAACAATTTATTTTTGTTACTTATATGTATTGTGTGGTAATTTGGCAATTTATTTTTTAAGTATTTTTTTATTATAAATAGAGTGAGAGAGGGAGAGAGAGATTTTAATTTACCAAATTACCACACAATACATACAATATACATATTATAACAAAAATAAATTGTTTTTATTTTTTATTTACAATTATATAGAATATTATGTACCAGAAACATACTAGAAAAATCGACCACGTCGTCGACACATCGTGTCACAAGCTGTTATCAGACGGAACTCGAACCAGTAACACTGATCTTCCTTTGGTTTTACCCTCGTGGTACCCGTTCCCATGGGAATAAAAAGTAGTTTATGTTAACTCTCTATCCTTTCAACTAACTCTATGCCAAAAATCAAGTCGAAGCCGTGAAGAAAGGACAAACAAACACACTTTCGCATTTTATTATAAAATTATATTATTATATATTCAGTCAGGATTAGGATTTGGGGTTGGTATGTAGTGGAAGCGAAAAGCATCAGAGATAATACCAATTTAAATGTTCATCTTTAAATTTTCAGGAAAATAGATATGTTGTAGTCAATTTGGACATCAGTCACGTGATCGGCGACAATTTCTTTTTTGGAAAATATTTACTTAGAGCTTCGCTTCATGAGAAAAAGAAGAATATAGTTTGCCTCAACATGTCATTTTCTGTCGTTAAAAAGACTAGTTGTTTGTAAAACTTATGCATTGTTTGTTTACGAAAAAGAGTGAATGTATTTTTTCATTTTTATTTGTGGTTTGGTCGAGCAGGTTAAGCAAAATATTTGAAATAACCTTCGCACCTTTTTAGTCATATGATCAATGTCATTGTCATACATACCTGACCTTGGACGGATCGATCCGTCCAAGTATGTTACTGCCATAGTTATTATCATCATTATCATCAATTAAAAAAGGGCAAAATTATAGCTAGTTCTAATAGAATTTTAATGGTTGATAATATTACCTACTACTGTCGATTGTACCATGTTACTTTTACGTTTACGCTGTCAAATCCCATATATTTTTAAGCCGCAAATGTAAGCTACATGGTGCAACCCACAGCTAGAGTGGGCCGATCGAAATCTGATTAATTAATCGTGATTTGGTGAACTATTTAATCATGTGCTCTATATAAATCAATCACAGAAACCTATTTGTCGATTTGCTCTACCATAAGTCACTTAGCTACATCGTGATATGGCTGGGCGCATCGTAATGTAGTTCTAAGATGGGGTTGCACTCTGTCAGCTGATTGCGAGAAAGATAATTGATAATTGAAAGTACCCTAAATATTGATGTGAGCAAATTTTACTCAGAGGAAACATTCTTTAATTTTCAAAAGTAAATTAAACTGCATTCAAAGATTTTTGAAAAATCCTTTACCTGCACCGGGAATCGAACCGGCGGAATGAGAAAAATTACATCGTGTACTTCATTCCTTGAAAAAATGGCTTTGGAAAAGTCGCATTCCGTTCATGTGTATTTGTTTTCTACGTAAGTATGTAATTAATTATTAATATATTTCTTATCAATGTTAATTTAGGAGATATTGAGAAATAAATAAGTAATTATGCCATTTATATTGTTTAAAATAACTAACCCTTTCGATTATCATTTTATTAGAAGTTGAAGTAGTATAATAGAAGATTATGCACTAAGGGGATAAAGCAATGTCTTATGTCATTCACACAAGGATTCTGTAGTTATTCCCGAAAGTAGTGAGGGAATTAAGATGTTAATAATGGTAAGAATCCTGAATGAAGCGAAGGATTCAAGTCTGCCCAAGGCTAAGACACTTTAATCCCCGAGGAACATACTCTACTTTATACACCTAATGTGACGTTAAATAGTAAAGAATATTATAAATAATAAAACGAATAAATGACAACAATTTAATAATTCACGTAAAAATAGAATCACCGATTTTATTTTTAAATATTTAGTTCCGTAGGCAGTCAATGACAATTTTCATTATATCTATGACCAAGAGTCAAGACAACACACATTTTTGACGATTTGCCATGTTTTACTGATAAGTAAGACAAAAAACACGAAAAAGCATGGAAATGAAAGAGATAGCCTTTTCATTATATTTGAATGAGTGCACAATATCACATAATTCCAATTTCAAATGTTTTCTCGGTGACATACAGCTATTTTTATATTTTTCGTAGAAAAGTCCTTTTGAAGTGTAAATTTTATAGTTAAAAACTCTTTGGGCTAGAAAGTTATGCCTTGAACAGCCTTGTTTATTTTTCGAAACTATTTTTGATAGAAATTTTAGTTGACATTTTGACGTTCCAAATTTAAATGTTATCATAATTACCCAAGGGAAATTCCATACAACATTAGCTCCGGGCATTAATAGCTTACTTTCCTATTGAGAACTTGATATTTAATGCGTGCTACAGATTCAGGTGGTGTACCTATAAAAGTTTTTACGACCATAGTTGACTCGTAAGAGTGGACTCTGACAGAGTATTAGCACAGATTAATAAATAGTTAAGTATTAATCTCAATCAGAGTGTACTATGATAGGAGTTTACACGTTCGTAGATACTGTGAGCTACATTTTAGAAGAATTATGCGTACGTTATATTTTAAAATGGTTAAAACAAATAATATTTGATAATTTTACATATAAAATTTCCTATTTTATTTAATTAAGTATTTTTAAAGTTAATTTATTAAAACGCAGTAATTAAGTTTTATTAAATTAAAAAAACAAAAAAATATTACATTAGGTATTGAGTGAAATTATTAATTTAATTTTGAAATTTTATCATAATACTATGAAATAATAATAAATAACACGAAACTCAAAGGTGTTTACTCTAAAAAACCGGCCAAATGCGAGTTGAACTCGCACTTGGCACTCGTAGGTACTCACCCAAGGTTGCCTGGAGAGATTGCTTTGTGGCAACAAGGCCGCCTATTGTGTGTTCCTTTTTTTGTTATTTTCTCTGTATGTTTTTGTTTTTGTATCGTGTGCAATAAAATTTCTATTATTATTATTATATTAAATACACCTACCCAAAATGCCACTTCGTCTGCAAAAAGAACTTTGCTTTTAATAGTGTTTGTAGGAATGACAAAATTATTATTTCTAAAATTGCCAACTATATTTCGTTCAAACCAATTTTCATTGAAAGTTTATATTAAGATCTACCTACAGCATATTTTTTTATTTTTATTTTTCACTCTCTTTAACACTTTGGAAGTGTACATCTTTCAAACGGTTGACTTTGAGAAAAAAATCATTATTTTTATTAGTTATTTTTAGTTATTAGCGACTGTAGTGCTGCCGGACTAGGAGCCCCGTCACGATCATAGTAAAACGTCATAGTCCACTCTTACGAGTCAACTGTGATAGTTAAAACGCGGCTTCAGTAGACGAAAAAGCATATCTTGATAAGTAGAAAACAGGGAGTCGTATGATTAATAAAAAAATTAAACTGAAATATTTGTTTATTATTCACTGCTTAAGTCACTTAACAAGTATATAATTATATTAAAATCACAACCAATAATAATCTAAAGTACCACAACAATTTTCCACAATTAATATAAACTCTTTTCACTTACATATCTTACATGACAACACACCTATACGTCAGTGGCGTAGGGTCCATACAACACGATTCCCACCGGCTTCCCTTTTAGGAATCTCGCCACACTAATCCACCATACAGTTAAGAGAATTTTCGGAGAAATTTTTGGTCCGGCTTACCTATTCCATATTTCGACCTTTCGCCACTGCTGTACATACTATACCTAATTAATAAAAAGAGATCTAGTTTGCACTAGATCTTTCCCGGACCTTGAGGTCATAGTAACTGAACTTATTGAATTGAATCTACAACAATTGAAACACGATTGAGATACAATTATACAGGTTGGAAAAAAAGACGGTTATTGTAGGGAAAGTACCCTAAATATTGATGAAAGTAAATTTTACTCAAAGATTTTACTCACTTGATTTAAAAACTAAGTTAAACTGCATTAAAATATTTTTGATAAATCACTTACCTGCACCGGGAAAAGAACGGCTTAATTGAGAAAAAATAACACCCTGTACTTTTATGGTACCAATCGATAGTGTTAATCATAGATATCAATTTAGTGTGAGTAAAATAGTATCTAAAATTAAGGCAACTCTTAAAAACCTGTTCAAAAAACTTATTCATCGATTGAACTCCCGTCTTGACGCCGTTTTTGTATGAAATTAAGTTAATATTGGCCAGAAAAAGTCAATAACGTAATAATTAAAATCAGTGTATTGCTGCAAATGGTTCTCATTTCGAGCAACTTAGTATGTTAAAGTGAACTTAATTTTTATTTATTTAATGTTCAATACTTTATTGTAGTTAGTGTAGCTACAATAAAGTATTGAACTATTATGTAATCTTTTATCTTTTCTGGCTTTAATTTAAGGCACTAAGTTACTTAAGTCAGATTGATCTTTATACTTAACACCATCGATTGGTACCATAACAGTACACGATGTTTTTTTCTCATTTGAGTCGGTTCGATTCCCGGTCCATTTTTAAAAATAAATCTTTGAATGCAGTTTAATTTATTTTTGAAAATGAAGGAATGTTTCCTCTGGGTAATTCGCTTACATCAATATTTAGGATCCCTCCAATGACCGTTTTTTTCCCACTCTGTATACTTATTGGTCAGGAGGATAGGAAACTAAAATAGTTTGTAAATCTATTCTATAACAGAATAAAATATTTGCTTTCGGTGGGATCTTTGTTTGACCTTAAATAATGATGTTTTCACCACACACGCTCGAAAAAGGAGGTTTTGTCATTCAATTTCTGCGTGCAAAATCGCATTTTGCAGCTTAGCTGCTTTTTTTAATTATAAACCTAAAAATATGTCCTAATGCGTTCCGAATCGACTATTGCCTTTTATGTTACCTACATGTTATTCTTATTTTACATAACTTTGAATTAATTATAATACTCCGTTTTGGTTTTATTCAATTCTTTCGTTCCTTGAATCATAATAACAATAAGATTAAACTATTTTATATTTAGGCTGGGTGAGATTTCACAACTTATGATTGGATTTCGGAACGTGACATAAACATTATCTTTGTCTATAATCAATACAAAAAAATAAGTAAGCAATTTTACTTATCAAGTAGTACGTCTAAATACACACATCAAAAGTATCTAGGAATCGAGTACGTTTTAGAGTTTCGCCGCTATAGAGCATTACTATTTTAACTTTTTTTGTAAACTTTCCTGTTTAAACAAAGAAAGATATAAAAATAAAAATACTACATTTGAAAATATTATTTGGAAATTTGTTTTTGATATTTGTTCTGAAAAAGTACTTGATCCCTAGACACTTTTGATGTGTATAGATGATGAACAGTAAGTGACAGTAAAAAAGTAAATTCATATTTTTATAACTTTATTTTAAATGCAAAAATCTGACCGTTTGAATTTCACATAAAAAATCGTATGTTATTTTTATGAATAAGACGGTAAATGTGTGACATGCTGGTGACATTATTTTTTACGAGGGTAGCGTAATGCAAATTTATCGTGATCTGTCTGACACTTCGGTTAGTTTTTGCGTCGTTGTCGTAAAATTAATCAATATTGGTGTTGATTTTTATGATTAGGTACAATTTATCATTCTATATTAATATGATTTATTGTATGTGAATGTAACTTGTGCTTATTGTGAGTTATGAAGTTCTCTGAATGGGCGCTGTATGCATTGCAGAGCTTCAGATACCTCAGGTTAGTCAGTTAATACTTAGCTCCTAATTTATAGTCATTACAACGGTATCCTGAATACCCTCTGTATAAAAATGCAGTGTTAATTTAAGTAATGTTAAACTATGTAATACTTAAGAAAATAATTGAAAACTTACACTAAAAGCAGAAGTTTGGAAGTAAAACACAAGTTTTTGTCTGCCCGTTTCATAAGTTACCTAAATTATCAGTCTGTTAGAGGTTCCTGGGCCTGGGGGACATATTTACATGAATGCCTAGATGCAATTATAATAAATAAGTAGAACTTTTGATAGAAATAACAAACATTATGCTTGACATTATTGCATTCTCAATAAGATACCCATATATTTTATTATACCTGATCAATATAACTTGCCTTTTACAATCTCGTGTCGATTGAAAACTCTTGGAGTGTAATTTTTTTCCTTGTGTAAAAATAATTACAGCTTTGACATACAATTCATAATGTAGGTACCCAATCGCCCGTACTCTTTTACTATCCTATCTAATACCTACTAAGTATAATGCACACACAAACACAATACAATCAAATATAACTAGAAACTTAAAAATAAGCACATAATAACTATCAATAATTTATTAAATCGATTTAACGATTCAGTATCAAAATGATTTTAATTATCTATTGTGTTTATATATTTTGTACAGTTCCTTACACGCTCCGCGATGTCGCAAACGCATGTAAATCTATCAACAGCGTTTTTCCAAATACACGTGACTTCGCGTGGAATCTATTATGTAAAAATTTATTTTCTCAATGAAGACTACATCGTCCTAAGCCTCCAACGTCCTATCTCTACATCAAAATTCATCTAATTATTAAGGTTCGTAGATTTTTTTTGGAAAAAATCAACTCTGCCACAAATGAATTCTCAGATGGGACTCGAACGCACGACCTTTGAAAATCCGGTCCAATGCTCTAACCACTGAGCTACCAAGATGCTTTTAGAATTTTTGCGTTTTTCAAGGCTATTTTTATACTTAAGATACATTTTAAATAGATTTTTGAAAGTGGTTCATAGTAATTTTGCCGACAATGTACTAGTGCCGTAAGTTAATTACATAAAATTTACGGGAACAACATAAAAGTGTTAGGGCCAGCCTAATAGTTTAATTTCTAGATGTTTAAAAATATCGTGATATCGTATCACGATTCGTCTTTATAGTGTGAAGAAGTGTGAAGACCACCGTCCAGCACATAAACTATTTTTTACCGTAAACTACGATAAGTTTGTAATTGGACCTCACACTGGCTGGCTTGTTATTGTTGACCTCGTCGATCAGCTTCATGTCTCGCACCACGTTGAGGTAGTCCATCATGAAGTCTTCGAAAGTATCCTTGGGCATGCTGAAGGGATCCACCGCTTGTACGGCTTCTGCGGAACAAGTAATTTTTAAGTTTAAATAAAGAAACTTATACTATATAATTTTTCTATTTAAAATTTACCATAAACTTTTACAGTTTTTTTTACAAAATTGAATAGAATCGTAGTAGACACATTAGTTTAGTGGTTAGTTGCCTATATCATAGCAAACTTGGTTTATATTCTTGTTATCGTTTCGACGACAAACTTAAAATTGTTTCAGCCCAGAATTTGGCCACCTCTAATAGCGTTAGTAGACTTAGCGTTAGTAGACTTAGCGTTAGTAGACTTAGCGTTAGTTAATAGGTTAACACAGGTCGGCCGAAGCAAGGCAAATATGTCCAGGTGGAAATTTGCAGATGGCACCAATCTGAGCTGCTTATGTGGTGCAATACAATCAATGGCCCACCTCAAATCGTGCCCTGCTTGTCCTAAAACCTGCATTTTTTTTAACGACGGGGTGACTCGTAGCCTTCATCATACCTGCTGTTCAGTATTGATAAGGTTGAAGATGGAAGCGAATGTATGCCACCGACAACGCTATCGAGGTGGCCAAATTCTGTGCCAAAACTATTTAAATTTGTCGTCGAACCGATAAGAAGAAGAATTAGCGTTAGTAAAAAAAAAAGTAAATTGGTTATAATTCTAAAGATCAACAGTATCGATTTTAATGCTTTTAACACCATTTGCAGGATTTTACTAAATATCGGGATGTACCGCTAGGACAAACACTCGTAAGATACGTTAACATTGTGAACTTACTTTTTACAGCGTCTGGGCTGTCGTATATAAAAGATTTTTCTTGGCATTTGACGGCTATGTCGGTGAATCCTAATTTGTTCATTAGTTTTCTAATTTCTTTTTCTGGGTTCTGAAATCAAAACAAAGAAATAGTAAAATATAGAGTCATTTATAAACATAATAAATGCTGAAACAGTGTAATGGCGATGTGTGGACCATCTTTATGTACAACTACTTACTACAACACCATCTAGTCCGAAACTACAAAGTAAGTACGTAATCAGAGATACCACTCAAAATAAAGCGATGTAAACACTTTAACGTAAGGCATTCCCACGAAGTCTCAGAATTCAGTCGACCAGAGACAATTTTTGAGGATGATTCTTTTAACTTTTCTATTTTGTGATTAAAGCTTAGTTTATGTACTTAATTAAGTCTACTGGTGTAAAGAAAGTGCCAAAACAGTTTCATATCCAACCAATACACACAAAGATTTGAGTATTTATCGTGAAGAGTCTTTCTGCTAATGTATGCGTAAGTATACTTAACCTTTTCGATTTTATTAGGAACCTTTTTCCGAAATTTTAGAGGTCCAACTTTAGATTAAACTCGTAAACTCCGGTCAAATAAAACAATTACCGTTGAAACCTTCACAACATCCCGAATTTGTATAGATACAGACAGCATAATAAAAGTTAAAGTTTGTTTGATACTAACAGCCGTTTTGGAAAACATACGGATAAGGATGTTTGGAACATAGCTACTTAGGAGCCTAAAACATATGATAGTTTTATCTCGGTCAATATTCCCTAGGGATGTTCTGAATGGCCACGCGGATGAACTCGCAGGCAGAAGCTGTCACCATAATAAACCCAATATTGACACACTTAATATCACCCACCAACTAGGTATGTTAAAATCAGACAATAATGGATACTGAACAAAAAAAATACATGGAATTGTATGTCTCATTCGGCAGCAGATTATGAACGTCTGACCGTCCGGCGCTGATAGCCGAATGTATGAACTCGCTGACCACCGCTATGCATTATTCAAAAACGCTTCCTAGAAGTTCATATATTTTCAGCTGTGGCAACGATGGTCAGCATGCGGTCAGCATAAAAACCAGCCTGTCTGTTTGAATCAAGTAATTTTTATTTTAGTCTCAGTCGTCAGTAATATTACGGAGAACATTTTAGTAATTTCTCAAAACATCTTAAATAACTCTTGGTTAGCTGTGCGACCTAAAATATATTTCACCTAAAATGGCTTCGGGGTGTGAATCGTTGGGAATTATTTTTATAATTGTAGAAACGGTTGATACGGAGGTAATTACCTGTGAATCATGATAGGGCGAGATGAACCTCTCGACGCCTTCGAGCCAGCCGCTCCACTTGTTGCTCTGCGCCAGAATTCGGTACACATCGAACACAGGGTTGTGGCCCAGGAACGTCAGCAGGCACTGCCCGCCCTCCGCGAGCAACTCGAAGATGTTGCTGAACGCTGTCCTGGAAAGAAAAAGGCTTTAGTTAATAAGTTGCTGATTTAATACCTATCATATATAAGGTGTTAATTTTAAGTGACGATCGAGCAGGGGCTGCCCAGGTCAAAGATATAGAACACTTATTTTTTCTGATTTCTACGCCGACTCAAATAGCTAAATTACCCATTTTCTTGGTTACTTACTTAAAACAAATTTGGTTTTACGTTTGGTTTTGCTTATGCTTAATAGTCAATAGGTATCTAATGCATAATCATAAAATATGAAGGTTAAAATAAATTCTAAAACTACTTAAAATAAAAAATAAAAATTGTGTAAGTTGTGTTCTATATCGTTGACCTGAGCAGCCCCTGCTCGATCGGCACTTACTAAATTAACATCTTATATAACCTCTAATAGTAATAATTTATCTTTCGGGTAGGCCTATACCCAGCAGTGGATGTCGTGTGGCCGAAATGAGATGACGATCCTAATCATGAGTGTGAAAACTTGGATGTTTAGATGTGTTGATGTTTGTTACTTTAATCACGCGCATTTTAGCACTCGGATAGTGTTAAGCCTGGATTATAAGTCACTTTTTATCCTGATATTGTAATATGAACGGGAACCACGCGGCTTGTAAAACTGCGGGCAGCCACTCTATATTCGTATGTTACTACTGGTATATACGTGAGCTTAGATTAGTTACTATCGTATGAGTTAAAAAAAGAGTAATAAGCAACACAGTTAATATTTTACATAGCCTTTATTCACATTAACATAGTAACTCTTTATGCAGGTACATATCTTTCTTACCTATGGTTCTAAACCATATAAGTAAGGGTTTAATTATTGTTTGGGGAACCGGTATAAAAGTCCCGCAAACAAAGTCACAGACAGCCGCTAGTTAAGTTTATAAAGTGTTGTGCACAATTGTCAAAAACTCTACATAATGATATGAATTGACTCTTTTATTTGTAAGCAAGTTCATGCATATATGGAAGTAGTAAACAATAATATAAGTGTGGTAGATTACGATTTTTGGAAAGTCTCTATTTGTCGAAGTAATAGTCTGCTGTTCCCACGACCCATGACTGAAAATTTTCATAAGTAAGTAATGTAATTATTATAGTTTTTATTCATCGTTGAACAAATAACGTATTCGATACATTTTTATTTGGTTTAACTATGATGTAATATAAATATTTGGGTAGATGTAAGCATTGGCTTAAAAAATAAGTTAACCCGATAATTTTTAGTAGGTACACCACTTATTGGCCGTTTTACTGTCATACAATTTTTATCCGATTTAATTTATGAAGAACGCATAGAGATAAAGTTTTAAATTGAATGTAGAATCCTAGGATTTCGATGTAGGTATCTTAACTACTATAAATCCGATTATTTGCAGCAATCCAATAGGAAATTTCAACGCAAAGTATAATTGAGTTGATAGACTTTAAACTCAAAAAAGCTATTATTAATAACTTACTCTTGATCTTTAATCCAGTGAAGGGTGTAGAACGAGAAGGCATGATTAAACTTGGACCTCATCGCTTCTGGCAGTCTCTCCTCGATGTCCAACACAGAAAATGTTGTCCTCTCGTCCCTGTGGTGGACGTTTGCAAAAGCCACCATTTTCTCGCTGACGTCACAACCTAGTATAAACTCAAAGTTTTCAGGAATAAACTCCTTCAAAAGCTGGACGGTTACACTACCGTCACCGCAGCCGATGTCTATGACTCTATCGTTTTTTTTCCATTGCATTCTCTCTGAGAATTCTTCTAAGCACTCTAAAGCGTCTCTTTTCTGCAAGTTGTTGTTGCCTTCGTACAGTTCGGCGTTATTCATTTTTTTCTCGGATTTTCGGGTGCGCGCGTTATGTAGGCGAGCAGGGCGCGCTTTGGTCGAACAGTCCCGGCTGGAGTGGCGAACGTATGAATTTATAGTGTTGACGCTGGGTGGCTGACGCTGTCGCGAATTCGGCAACAGTTTGGGGACTCATCTGTGGGGACGGCATCGCCTATGAACAGAACAATTGAGAAAATTAGATGTACTTCAGAGATCCTGATCGAAGGAAAAATTTACCGTGCTACTGATAGAGTTGAATTTTTTGTTTTGGGACGATTTGGGATTTGCATATAAATATAATTAAAAGACATGGATATTGCCAGTAGTATCTATTGGTGGTGATATAATTCAGTATTTGCTAGCAGGACACCGGTGTCCAGAGAACAATCTATTGTGTCTGATAACCCGGGGCTTGAGAGGTTAAAATATATTTATCAATAATAGTAACTTATTGTCTATAATTTGTCACTTGTTTTAGCGTAAAATGAGTAGCGGTAATCTAATTTCGCTATCTTTGATGCGACACGTCAGTCTCCCATACAAACGTAATAATTTAAAATTTGAGCATGTTTGACTGTAGGTACTTGTTATATTATTTGGATTAAGACAGTATTTATCTAGGTTTCTTAAAAAAAAACGAAATATCTACCCAATAAAAAATAATGGCAATTATATGTGTTCAATTTGGTAACTATTTAGGATTATTTTTAAATGGAAACCCAGATAAATACTGTCTTATTCAGAAAAAGATCACAAGTGCAGAAAATAATGCATGATGATGAGTGCAATGATAATAATTTCAAATCATTTTGGTATTACGTTAGTATGGGGAGCCGACTCTAAACCTTTAAAGATAAAATAATTCATGTACACCTAAAAAACACTTGTGAAAGTAAGTGCACAAAGTCATGCTTAGTTTGAAGAGACAACCCTATTTATTGTGTTTTAAAAATAACCGTAGCCAAAACTATTCAGCCATGCGATCCCAAAATTTACAAAATAATATTAAAATTAGCAGTATACAGTACGTAAAATAATCGATACTCCAGTTTCCACTTTAATGTAACAGAAGAGTTTAATTTAAATAAATATCTAAACAAAGAGGACACCAGTAAATCCTTTTAAATAGATGGTAAAGTTAAAATGCCGGTAAAGTCATTGAAAGCTATTGAAAAGTTAACATATATATTATATGTTGATCGCTGACACGTATAAAGACCGTAATATAAAGAGCAGGAATATTGTATGGTATATTTTGATATTTTTTTATTGTTACTTACCGAAGAATCCAATATCAAAATGTTTGGTCACATTACTGATTACCGTATTAAATTTAAAAAGGTTAATTTTAGTAACGCAATAGGTAGATCAACCTTATCACTGCTTTAATTTCGACCAGCGAAAAATATAAGGTCTAACATTTTAGTTAAAAATATATATACTCGTAGTACACAATCTAATTACGTTCTTAGCTATTTTCACTAGTGTGATTTGAGTAGTTTAGATATATAACCGATAATAACAAGTGGAATTTATAAGAAGCGTTTGTAATCCCGTGGGACCCTTGACAAGATAAAGAACGTCAAGAAATGCAAAAATCTAACTAACTTCTATTCACTACCACTTCAGATTGCTCGGAAACATAAAAGAGAAGCGGATAGTATGACTTAATTAGAAATTGCAAGCCATTACTTTTCCATTGTAGTTTTATGGATATCTTTTAATAGGGAAGGCGTCATAACTAAATGAGCTACGATAAATATAATTTTCATATCAGAGACTTAATACGTCGCTTTAATTTCATTTCAGATTATAGGGTACTATCAACTCTAGTTTTTCTTCAAGTTTTGTTTCTTACTATAAGTAAACAAACAAGCTCTATGTCCATGCAAAATAATGAACGCCAAGAAGTCCAAACGCTAAAAACTTTAACTGATTTTAATCGTAACGTAGGCATAAAAAAATGCTTATAAAATAAAAACTACTGGGCCAAACTGAACCAAATTTTTAAAGGACCAAATGGAAACTATTCCGCATCGAACAAAAATAATCACGTAAATCGGATCAGAAATATTGGCGTAATCAGCGTATGTACAACATAAAAAAAAAACCAACCGAATTGGGAACCTCCTCCTTTTTGGAAGTCGGTTTAATACTAAGTTTTGGATCCGGCATCGGCATTAGCATTTTAAAATGCGATCGAAATTATATTTACATACGAAAATTAGGAAGTACCTAAATAGTTTTTCTTATTCATAGGTATATTGATGAAAAGGAGTTCGAGTAACAATGTTGAAGGGCAAAACCAGGAGCTGGATTTACTTCCAGTACATTTATTGTTGTTTTATTTGTATTTTAATTAATATTTATAAAATGACTATGAAACAGTCAGCAGCACATTAAGTTAAGTAACTATCTAAATTTTGAGCACTTTCTTATAAGTAAGGAATGAACGCGGTTTTCATGTAACAAGGGTTAAGCTGCAAGTGCTGTTGACTGTACTTTTTTTAGCAGATATTAAATCGAAACGTGTCATAGATTTTTATCGATTTATTATGCACTAGAATTATACTAAAATGCATAAATAGATCATTAACTATTTTTACTATTTTGATGATAAATTAAGTAATTTATATAATTTAAAAAAAAAAAGAAATCCATTGATTCTCTTTTACTTCGCTGACTTGTAATTTTAATTTGTTTGTTTTTTCTCATTTACAGGTCTTAGGGGAAAATGAGGAAATAATATTCTAATTGCATAAGTATTAAAACAATTAAACAGTCATCACTGACAACTTCCACTTTATGTAAAACAGCTTCTAAACCTGGCTTTACTTTTATGTTATAAATTAATTCAGTTATGAAATGAAGCGGCGTTTCATAATCCGTTCCCGTCTCCTGTGCTAAATAGATTTTATTTTTCATTTGAGATCAGTGTTTTCCATACACTATTATGTTACAACAAAGTAACAATGCGATTTCATGTAGCGCCAACCGAAAATAGATATATGTAGGTACATATTATCTGGGGCTAGATCGGAGACGTAAATCTTCGTGGCCTTTTGTGCTGCAGCTAATAGAAGAATTAAATCAGTGACCTTCATCTATGCTATTTTTAATTGCTTTGAAACCAGGGGGCCTACCGCCATCTCTTAGCGCAGTATTGTTTCAATCTTACCATGGTATTTCGTACTACGAATCTATTAAAGTAAGCTTGTTTTTTGACGGAAGTTTTGTGACGTCTTTGCTCAATCATGGCTTCCAAAGTGTGGAGTGTGCCAAAATGTGACAACTTCAATAAAACAAAACGCAAACAAAACGTTCTTATGACATGATGGTTTCTAATAGAAGATGGTAGGCCCGCAGGCTGACAAAATTTTTGTTGAGCAACTTTGTGTTCAGATTTTCCTCAATGGAAACTGACAGAGATAACTTTGTTCAATCGGCTCATCACTGAGTAAAATAATAGATAGTACTAGCGCCTGCCCAAAGTTTCACCCGCGTGGTTCCCGTTCCCGTGGGAATATAGGAAAAAGTATCCGATGTTTTAATCTGGGCTATCTACTATCTCTGTGCCAATTCATCCAAATCCGTTCAGTAGTTTTAGCGTGAAAGAGTCACAAACAAACTGACATACTATTGCATTTATAATATTGGTAGGATGATTCCATTATGCTAAATATTTATAATAACTATTTTAAGGAATTGGACTGGGGGAATATTTACTTAAGCAAACTACTTGTTTGTTTTATGTAATCGGGGCCAGACAAATATCTCGAATTAGCCGAAGGCCCAAAACCCAGAAAAAGTGTTTCTTTAAATTTATTTATTGACCACCAACAAGATGTACCTACACAACATACATGATTAGAGAAGCAGTTGCAACTTAATCTAGGTACAGTGTCACCTTAATTAAAGGTTACCACGGCATGCAATACAGAAAGAACAGTCTGATTGAAACTTCAAATTAATATTTATCCAAAATAACATAGTAACTAAGATTAGTTAAAAATCAAAATAAAGTGTTATCACTCATTATCCTTAACGAGCGTTAAAATACAGATACATTTCATATAAAACTCACAGTTAATTATAATAAACTGTTTAAAATAGCAACAACAAATTGATATAATTTTTTAATCTCCGTGGCAAGTGATGATCTCTCATGTATTGTGAATCAAATCTAATGTTGAATATTTTTGGACTGCATCTGTTTCCAATTTTTGTCGAACTCTTAAGTATTTTCCTCGATGTTGAGGTTTATGTATGTTTATCGTTACGTTAAGTGAATCTTGCAAGCATACTCAACAAGCCTAATGTTGTGGTTTACATCCAAGTATATTTTTTCTCAGGACAGTAATTCATCTTATAATTTTGCAAATTTCATAAATTCAAAGCAAGATACGATCTTATTACACGTATTCTATTTTTTGGAAATAAAGATAATAATTTAGAGGCCAAACAAAACTTTTGTGAAAATCAGTTCTATTCGTAAAACGTTAAAGTTGATTATTGTGTTGGTTCTCCAATTGTCATTCTGGTCACATAGCTGGAGCAGGGCTCGGTGCATTCGATCTTCTTTGACCGTCCACGAAAAGGTGCATTGCCCTGCGCCTGCGTCAGTCTTCGTTTTTTATCGTCGCTTTTATATGTCGGTGTCTACTCACTTGGGTTAGAATTCTTGACCTAGCCTAATGTGATTCGTATTGATGCTGATTACGGTATTGCTCAGTTCACTTCAATATTATTTAAATGACGTTGTGTAGTGA
The DNA here is from genome assembly GCA_910589605.1 of Chrysoteuchia culmella. NCBI lineage: Eukaryota > Metazoa > Arthropoda > Insecta > Lepidoptera > Crambidae > Chrysoteuchia > Chrysoteuchia culmella. The sequence goes on from OU342649.1 coordinate 9,445,070, forward strand.
CTCTTTCAGTGTTTATGTTGCATTTACATTGATGTATACATTAGCAAGTATAATTAGTATAATTAAGTAACAAACATTACATTTCAATTGAACGATAAGAAAGAATGCCATCAACTTTAAATGGACAAAAGTAAATCAAAAATTTTTTTCTTCAAAATGCACAAAAATACATTGTAACTTCACAAATAAAGTAACCATTTAATCGTACACCTTCATCCCACATTCGCATCCGCCATACAAGTATAGGAACATTAAACCCAACGCATTTCGGCTATATGCACGTCGTAATCTAAACTTGAAATTCAAGGACAAACAAAAACGGGCGAAAAAAATTTAAGTCGGTGCATCCATACACTATACTGCAAGTGCACTGCATGTTTACCGAGTAGCGCGGGCGATCTTGTTGATACTTTTGTTAAGTGCATCACGATAATTTTTATAGTTACGGTGCGGGAAAACTTTAAAGTTTATCAGGGCGTAAAAGCATTACTGCGCAATTTATAACCTAAATATACAACATATAATTGTTTTTATTCTAAACCTCAAAACTATTTGTGACAATTCACAAGCAAAGGTACCGTATGGCCAGTATGGAGTTATGCATATGCCTATAATCTGCGACTGAAAAGCTATTGAAATAAAAAGATGTAACCTCGTAAGATATGTAGATATATTTTTTTTAATTATGCACTTTTACGAAACAGCCTAGGTATTTAAGTTAAGCAACACGAAAACTATGTTGCTGTTGTAAGCTTCATAGTGAGCTACGATTAATTATTTTTAAGGCTTCTGTGCTTCAAAGAACAATGCTATAAATTGTCTTAACCAGAAATTTAATATAGAGTATTAACTATGGCTAAAAAACTATTTCTGAAAATTAGATTTTTTCTATTTTAAGGAAATGTTTGCTATTAGACCTCCATATTTTAATTAGATCCGTTAGAAAAGTATACACAATGTAAACATGAGCGAAAATAAAACAAAATAAGGAGTAGAAACCGCTTAGAAAATATTTTATAAAAACCACTCTTACTTTTAATGTTTAATAATTACAAGCAAAGTATTTTACGTACAATTCTACGTTTCTTCTATTTAAATAATATAATAGTAACAAAATCGTAATAGACCCTAATTTTGAAAATTTTCGCTTTTAAATTTACATAAAAATCACAGACGTCGTTCCATATATCCGAGAAAAGGTACCTTATGGTAATTATGATACAAATAATGCTTCGAAACTATGTAATTAACATAATTATGCATTGATTACATTCTTAATATTATTTTACGTACTCATTCAGATAATGTAATATAAAAAAAAACAGTTATTTGCTAAATATAATTAAAAAAATCACGATCAACTTATGTAAAGAAAGGCGTCTGGAGCATTTACACATCTTGAAGGTTTCTTGATCTAAACATCTTTTTTTACAAACAAATACTCCGCCGCGGACTTGGTTTCTGTGACCAACTTGACCACAGTAAGTACACGTAGGTTTTTTTGCGGATTATGGGCTGGATACCACTGCGACTGGGCTGTAGCTGCGTATTAAGTGGTGACAATACTAGTGAAACATTTGCCAAAGGATCTTGAGATGCTTTCGAGGAGTTTTGGGAAAAGTATATTTTGGCATTCGGTTGGCACAAATTGTCTAATTTTCTCAAACAGATATTTTTGTCTGACGAGAAGGAGACCTTGTGGTTGTAATTTCGGGCGTTTTATTACCGAATGTCTCTTTGAAGATAATATGCTGGAGACAAATATTACCAGTGGCTTACTTTTTGCATGCTACTAGACCCATTGAACATAAGTCGGTTTTAAAATGACTGTATGTGATCAAGTTAGGCACAGTGGCGGGTTTCTTGACATTGAACAAGTTTACCCAGTCATAAGTTAACATTTATTATATCACCACATTCGTTTCCGATTAAGACGGTAGTAATGGAATTCGTCTTTCGACACGCAGTCACAGCTGCTTCGCAAACGTTTTTAACTGTATTGGCTTGTGATTTTCGGAAAATCACAAGCCAATACAGTTACGTACGTGTAGTATTCTCTTAATTTCATACGACACGACCGTAAGGTACCTTTTCTACTAAAGTACACAAAATAAAAATATTAAAATAAAGCCTAGATGTTGTAGTTTAATAATAAGCAACATAAAAATCATAGTTTTGCATCATTTTCACAAAACATTTTGTCCTTTTGTCGTGGATTGTCACATTAATTGTATTCATGCTGCGTAATCATAATTGGGGAACAGGACGACCTGTTTTTTGTACTAACCCCACCTTCTGCGTCAGAGGTCCCGGGTTCGATCCCCCGACAAGACAAATATTTGTGTGCTTGAACATGTCTATTTGTCTTGGTCTGGGTGTTGAATATGTAAATTATGTATGTATTAAACAAAAAAGTATATATGTTTATCCGTTATCTAGTATCCATAACACAAGTTCTTCATGAAACTTAATGTGGGCTAGATAATTGGTGTGTTTGTATGCAATTATTTATTTATCATTATGAACAACTATTTGTATGGAAAATCGCTGAAATCGCCAACAGTTGTTTCATACAACATTTTATTTGAACTCTGACACAAAGTAGGAAACAGCTGTGTTTTTCGCGATTTCAGGTTTGCTTCCATACAAAAAGTTGTTTATGAAAATTAATCTCTATTTCCCTTGGTCAATCCATAACTTGAGAACATTTTCTTGCTTACTTCGCCATAATATAGAAACGTTACTAGAAAGATCGCTCTGCCATTCCTTAATAATTTTTCAGCTTAGTAATTTTGACAACACATTTTACTAGTTGCGACTGGATTAGAACTGCGTAAGAATCCCTGTAAATGTAACAGTGCGTGCGAAAAATAACGCTTTGTTCTTTTTTCGCTTTCAGTGGGCCTAAGCTTGATGGTTGATTTTATTTTTCTGGGGTGGCGTTCAAAGGAAGTCTTGATAAGGTAGTAAAGTAAATTTTGTTTATATCTTTACCTACATGTAAATGTGTTTTTATTATAATAGAATTCCGTTATTGTTAATTACGTAAATAGAAAAAAGAAATACTACATTTGACCCATATTTTACGAGCTGATGATAAATAAAAGTAAAAAAAAATATATATTTAAAAACGCTAAAAAGAATAAAATAAACTTTTAGTATCAACTTATAATGTCATTACACAATAATAATGATGATATAAAAACTTGTCGCCAGATCAAGTTATTTAATTTACTTATTAATCTACACGGGTAAATCTAGATATCGCTGGAAAGGTTCCATTCGAATTCTCAGCAAGTCCTGTCATTTGATACCCATATTGTATGAAAGCATGAAAAATATCTAGTCGGCCATCTTGGGTGTTTCACCATATTGGATTTAGAATGACGTCACTTAATTTTTCGTTTTATTCTCAGCAAGACCTTTTATTTGATACCCATTTGTAGGAGAAGATAAAAAATAACTAGTCGGCCATCTCGGGTGTTTCGCCATATTGAATTTAGAATGACGTCACTTTATTTATCGTATTATTCTCAGCAAGACCTTCCATTTGATATCCATATTGCAGGAGTGCATCAAAAACTTATATAAAAAAATTAAATCCACTTCACAAAGCTAAAAAGCAAAAAATATACCTTTTGGAGTCGGTGCCAGCCAAGGCATTCTACTTTGCGGTCCTACTATTTTATTTTTTGACTTGGCTGGCACCGACTCCAAAAGGTTTAATTTTTGCTTATTAGTTTTTTGAAGTCGGTTTTCATTTTTTTATAAAAAGTTTATTATTTCACAATTTTTAAAGGTAAAAGAGGTCCCGTGCCTACGCTAATAACCTTATGTCAACTCCTCATCACCTTTTACAAAATGCTGCTTTTCCCGGTGCAGGGACGTTACTTATTAAGGAGTTCTCCCCATACTTCATCACCAGCTCCACTTTATAATGTAATCATTATCGTCTTTAATGTGGTTTATAAGCATAATTTTTTTATGAACCACATTAAAGTAATCCTATCGCTTCCGTGAAATGTTAAGTATTTAATAGTTCCGATGACCATTTGTGGTCTTCATCGTCAGTTCCATTTCACCAAATGGTGCTTTCCGAAAGCATATGCATAATTAAGTTACTATAGAAAACACTGAAATCGCTATAGGAGTGCCTATAATATTTGAAGAGTTCCCTGGATTTCTCCTGGATCCCATCATCAGATCCTGATGACAATGGGACCACATGGGAAGTATACCCTTTCGAACAAAAAAGAATTACTCAAATCGGTCCAGCCGTCTTCGAGTAATCGAGTAACATATATATAAAAAAAAAGATTCCGTCGAATTGAGAACCTCCTCCTTTTCTTTAAAGTCGGTTAAAAATAACTAGTCGGCCATCTTGGGTGCTCCGCCATATTAGATTTAGAATGACCTCACATAGCTAACTATGCATTGTCATCCAAACTAAAAGTGTATACAAAATTTCAGCTCAATCGGTTGAAGTTATCTGCCTTAAAAATTTAAATTGAGTTGCAAGATTCCACCCGACCAAACATAGTTACCTATATACATACATTGTAAGTAAAATAAAATTAAAACCGATGTCCTTTTATTTTAATTCTGAATTCACATATATATGGGTCACCATCATCATCATCTCAGTCACATTATACCAAATGCTGGATATAGGCCTCCTCACGACGACCTTCAAAAAATAAAATGTGCACAATTTGATATGTACATGCGCTTATGTCTTGACATTAAAACCTGCGCAGCTGAAAAGTATCAAGTTGAATACAACCGCACAAAATCGGCAATGTCACCTCGCGCGGGTTCAACCGCCGAATGCGCAAGAGCAGAGAAAGGGCTCACGTAAGGGAAGTGTGTTATGCCTACCGAACTATATATAACTTTGGAGGTGCGCGCCGAAGCCGTCCTTTAAGGTCACAGTCATGAACAAAATGTGGGTTGTGTTAGTAAGTTATTTAACCGTATGCAGAAATAATGTGTGGCGTCTAAAAATACTGCAATACACATAAATCTAAAAATACTTGAAGGCACATGAAATGAATCTATAAGATTGTAGGTTCAATAATTTATTAAAGTCTATGCCTGGCATCCTCGTATATTTGACTAATTGGTGACAATAATTACAGACATAATAATTATGATCTGCAACTGCATGCAGTTTTACATGGAAACAATGATATTTTATGTGTGCATTGTACAATGACGATGCTTAGGTACAATTTGTAATAATAAAAAATAAAACAACGTTTTAAAATCGTTAATTTTAACTTGATTTACAGAGACTAAGGAAAGTGGAATTTTGTTTATTAGGGTTTTATGCCGACTTTAGGTTATATTAGTACCATCAAATCGAAACAGGTTTAGGAACTTTCATATGTATTTTACCTAAGTGTATTAAGGCACTACACAGACGAAGCAACTTTTGTTGCGGTATTTCATTTTATTTTCTTTCAAAAAGTCCTAGTTTACAGTTACAAGATTGTCAAATTTAAATGTTTTTATTTGACAATCTTGTAACTTTGAATTGAAAGAAATGGCACGTGGAAATGGGACTCCGATCTACCGTTGCGTAACGCTGATACATACATACATAATAGATGCAAATTAGGTCTCACATCGTACACTTTCTAAAGATGCGTTTGTGTACTAGTAGAGATACTTAATGTTGAATAAATTACGCAATCCGTTGCAACGATTTTTAGTTTGCAGCAAACTTAAAACTTTTATTAATTATTTTTACTTCGTCGAAGTCTAATGTTCGTTAGTGGTTGGTAATTATTTATTTATAGCAACGTTAGCCCCTTCGCACACGGGTCGTAAGCGTACTCGTATCGTAAGCGTGTCGTTACGACGCAACGTCAATAACCAACAATAAACATCTCCTACGATTCGTCTCAACACCGCTACGTGTGCGGACTTGTTTGAACATTGTATGAGTTCGTATTGCTCTCGTCCCACGCGCGTATTACGATACGCTTACGATACGGCTACGCTTACGACCCGTGTGTGAAGGGTCTTAGTTATAGTGATTGGTAATGATAAGAGGTGCGCAAACTGCGCGTTACGTAGCGCTTCAAATCTTACCTATGCTTTCTTACGATTTGCTTGTGCACCGGAAGTCGGATTAATGCTCCGTTTGTGGTTTGCCTTAGGCTCGAAAAGGGTTTCTTTCAGTTTATACTTTAATTTTAGTGCTATAAATTTTAAGAACCTTGTTATAAAAATGTTAGAGATATAATTATAACGATTACGTTAAGTGTTATTATAACTTACATTCTACTTTTCTTTAAATGTATTTAAGATTTTTTTTTGTACAAGTATTATTTACTTATCTAATTTTGACAATAGTTTTATCGAACGGAGACTTTGTTCAAATTGCTTGGAACTGATATACCTATATATTCAAAAATTTCTATAAGTAGGTACTTTTAATTCTTGTAAAAGGTTGATGTTGAATAGTTTAAGTTAATTTAGTGCGTTCATGTGACGATAGATGGCGTTAGCTGTCTTGTGAGTCGCGCTAGCTTGTTATTGTTTTGAAACCACAAGGTGCTTTATATTTTTTAAATAAATGAGTTCGGAAAACAAGTGCAGTGGTTTAATTAGTGTGTGTAATGAACATTGGTCCTTCGGAAGCCTGGATAATCGTGAGTACAGTAATAAACAAAAGTGATGTGAGTGTTATAAGACATAGTGCGATTGTATCGATCAAAGACAGCGAATTCACGTCAATTTAGGACTTAGAATAATTTACGTGATTTCAACACTTAGAAAAATCGCATATCAAAAAAGACTTAGAAATTTTTCTATAAAAAATTACTTAGAAAAATTTGAACTTTAAAAATTGTTAAACGGCATTTACAACTAAACTTATAATTTCATTTCAAAGATACAAAATGACTAAGTTGGAACTTCAGGAAGACCTTTATTCCCAAATGAACAAAATTTATACAAATTTTAAAAAGACTTCAACGTCACGATTTTCTATAAGTTTTCTAGAAACAAGAAAAGAGATGATAGAAGAATATTGGCAAAGATTTTCGACAGATCACAGAGAAATATTAAAGGATGAATGCGTGAATAAGGAGGAAAAGAAAAAATGTAAAGAATTGTATGACAAAACGGAGGATTTTTACTTGGAATTTAAAACAACTTTGAAGGAACACATTGCTTCCCAATCTTCTAAACCTTCAAGTTCAACAGTAAACCATAGTCAAATTAAATTACCAGCTATTAATCTCCCTGTATTCACCGGCAACTATCGGGATTGGATTAATTTTAAAGATTTATTTACATCATTGATTGATAGCGATCACAGCTTAAGTGACATACAGAAACACCATTATCTCCGATCAAGTTTGAAAGGGGAAGCAGAACAACTTCTGCGACACTTTGATGTCACTGCAGCCAATTATAAAAAAGCATGGGAAGCGCTAGTAAATAGATACTGTAATAAGAGAATAATTGTTAACACAATCCTGAACCGTTTACTTAACCAAAGGAAATTAACAACGGAATGTCCTAAAGGAATAAAGGAATTGCTAGACACCACCAACGAATGTCTTAGTAGCCTCGGAAATTTAAAAATTGAAACAGTCACTTGGGACCCTATTGTCGTGCATCTTGTTGTTTCTAAGCTAGATATCGAAACTCACAAATGTTGGGAGCAATCCCTTGGTTCTTCAATAGAATTGCCAACCTACGCCCAACTTAGCTCTTACTTAGAAGGAAGATTTAGAGCAATTGAGATGATACAAGCGACACAGAAAAAAGAAAAAAAAGAAACGACACCTTCTTCACACCAAAAGGCTAACACTTTAAAGTCATTTTCGACTGAACTCAATACCGAATGCACTTATTGCAATAAAAATCACTACATCTGCCACTGCCCGGACTTCTCACTATTAGATACTGAACAGCGTAGACAGTTTGTTCAGAACAACAACCTATGCTTTAACTGCTTAGTTAAAGGACATAGTCTTAAGAATTGCAGACAAAAAACAACTTGTAGAACTTGTAGCCGCAAGCACCACACACTCCTGCATTATACTAATGTGACAGCTAAGTCAATATTTACCGAAGAAACAGACACTGATAACGAAAACACAGAAAATTCACAAGAACAGGAACTAATAAGTAGCTTGAAAGTATCTGTAAGTGACAATCAAGTTGTACTAGCTACAGCACAGATCAACGTAAAGGACAAAAATGGTACTCCTGTACAGCTTCGAGCTCTAGTCGATCAGGGATCCCAAGCGAGTTTTGTCACTGAGTCGGTCGTCCAATTGCTAGGACTGAAAAAGATAGCGTTAGAAGCAAAAGTCACAGGTATAGGAAACAACACCGTAAAGGCGCGACATATTGTACAGTTGAACATTTACTCCTCCTACGAATTAAAACCTGTGATGCAAATAAACGCACATGTGCTCACAAAACTTACACCATTGCTTCCAACTAAAGAAATAAATATTAATGATTGGCCAGGCCTCAACCAAATAAATCTAGCTGATCCTCACTTGCACAGTCCTGGACCAATCCATGTGCTATTAGGGGCTGAAGTTCATGCCGCTATTTTGCTTGAAGGTTTAAATAAATATGGGTCACTTATTGCCCAAAATTCAAAACTGGGTTGGTTGGTATCAGGAACGACAGCAACTAAAACAAATTTCCCACTTCACAATATACTGGTGTCAACAACATTACTCGAAGTAGATCAATTATTGCGTAAGTTTTGGGAAACGGAAGAGTACCAATCACATGAAAAGATTTTGGCTCCACTAGATTTAAAATGTGAGCAACACTATCAAGCAACGCACAGAAGAAATGAAGACGGACGTTACGTTGTACGTCTTCCCTTTAAAGACTCACCTGAACAGAATTTAGGCAATACCCGAGGAATCGCTCTAAAACGACTGCTACAAATGGAAAAGAAATTTGCGCATAATTCTAAGTTTCATCAAGATTATGTCGATTTCATTGATGAATACCAAAGGTTAAATCACATGGAAGATGTAGATCCACTAGATAAGCCAGCTCACAAGGTCTATTATCTTCCTCACCACGCAGTCGTTCGAGAATCCAGCACTACCACAAAGCTACGTGTTGTTTTCGACGGAACTGTCCAACCGAGCAACGGATCAGCTCTCAACGACGAAGTACTAATTGGCCCACCCCTTCAGCAAGACCTGCGAGATCTCATTATCCGTTGGCGTTCACACAAGATATGTCTCCTTGCTGATGTGAAGCAAATGTACCGCCAAATTTTAGTCTCGAAAGAAGATGCAGACTTTCAACGTATTTTGTGGCGTGTATCACCTCACCATGATATTATCGAGAAACGATTGTTAACCGTCACTTATGGTACGTCATGTGCTCCGTTTCTCGCTATTCGTACTTTAAAGCAACTTGCAGAAGATGAAAAGGCAGACTTTCCTGATGTAGTTGACGTCATTAATAACGATTTTTACATGGACGATTTACTTACCGGTACAAATAGCGAGGAGGGTGCATTGACTCTACAACAGCAAATCACTCAAGTTATGGCTAAAGGTAAATTCGAAATGCATAAATGGGCATCTAACAGTTCGGTAGTTTTGCGTGAAATGCCAAGTTTAAGTAAGGCAGTAAATGAAACTGTTAATATCACCGTAGATAATACTATAAAGGCCTTAGGAATCCGATGGAATTCGCGTCTTGATGTGTTGGAACTTGAGTTAGATATATCTGAACCAAGTATGCCTTTTACTAAAGCTACCGTTCTGTCAGATATTGCACGTGCTTTTGATCCTTTAGGATACTTAGGACCTGTAACGATAACCGCTAAAATATTCTTACAAAAGCTGTGGCTTAGTGGTGTTAGTTGGACCGATGAACTTCCCAGTGAATTAGCCATTGAATGGGATAATTACCGCTCTAAACTATTACACATGGAAACTATTTATGTGGAACGTTGGTTTAAAACTACATCTAATGGATACGAGCGAATTGAGGTTCATGGGTTCAGCGACGCATCTTGTTTGGCTTACGCTGCCGTAGTTTACGTAAGAGTAATCACTTCTCATACAACTTCTGTTTCAATTGTTATTGCCAAAACCAAAGTAGCTCCCGTCAAGCAAGTGTCGGTTCCAAGATTGGAACTATGTGGAGCTGTGCTTTTGTCGAAATTGCTAAAGGACGTTCAAACAAGCCTCCGCCTTAATTCAGAATCGGTATTTGCATGGACTGATTCGATGATTGTACTAGCGTGGCTTCGTAAAAATCCAAGTGTTTGGAAAACTTACGTTGCTAACCGCACATCTGAAATTCTCAATGTAACTAATAGTAGTCAGTGGCACCATGTTAACTCTACAGATAATCCCGCTGATTGCGCCTCGCGTGGGATTAGTCCAGAAACTCTGAAAAACTGTGATCTGTGGTGGCACGGGCCTAAGTTTCTTCGAAATGAAGATATTTCAGCCTTATCTTCCATTAATATTCCAGACACATATTTAGAGAGAAAAATTAATAAGAAGTTGGAAATTAAAAGTATTATACATTCTGGTGTATTGGTGGAGAATGAGGATGAGAAATTATCTTATCTTAATAAATACTCTAAACTAACAAAACTGATTCGTGTTACAAGTTATATCTTAAAATTTATTAAAATTTGTAAATCTAAAGTTAATTCTAAGAAAACTCTAATACAGTCTCCACCTTTTACTAATTATCTGAACGTACAAGAACTAAGAATTGGCTTCAACGTTTGTTTAAGGCTATCTCAAGAAATTTATTTCTATGATGAACTTCAAATAATGAGAAAAGGTGGTAAACTCCCTAAATCTAGTGGATTGGTTCCACTGGTTCCATTTATTGATACTAATGGTATAATACGTGTTTCAGGCCGTTTGCGCTATTCATTAATTAACTTTAATACTCAATCACCTGTTGTTCTGTCATCTAAATGTCACCTAGCGTTACTAATCGTTCAAGATGCGCATATTCAGGCTTTACATGGTGGACCTCAGCTAACTTTAAATGTAGTCCGCCAAAAATATTGGATAATCGGTGCTAAAAATCTCATCAAAAGAGCTATTCACCGTTGCATTATTTGTTTCAAGCATTCTGCAGCACCGATTAATCAATTAATGGGTCAGCTACCAGCTTCACGAGTTACTCCAGACAAGCCGTTCCGCAAAAGTGGTGTAGATTACGCCGGCCCAATATTGTTAAAATTGTACCCAGGGAGATGTCAGCGAACATGTAAAGCATATATCTGTTTGTTTGTATGTACCGTAACGAAAGCAATCCACTTAGAGTTGGTAAGTGATCTTTCTACATCTGCCTTTATCGCTGCCTTCCGACGGTTTTCTGCTAGGCGCGGTCACTGTAGCGATTTATGGAGCGACTGCGCTACAAACTTTGTTGGTGCTTCAAATGAATTAGACCGTATGTTTAAGAATCGAAAGTCTGAAGTGATTGGAGAAATTGTTGAATTGCTTGCTCAAGATAATACTACATGGCACTTTATACCACCTGGTTCTCCACACTTCGGCGGATTATGGGAGGCCGGAGTGAAGTCGGTAAAAAACCACCTTAAACGTGTCATAGGGCAAACTCTACTAACATTTGAAGAGTATGCTACTTTGTTGGCACAGGTAGAGGCTTGTGTAAATTCAAGGCCATTATCACCGATAAGTAATTCATTGGATGATGTCTCTCCAATCACTCCGGGACATTTTCTTATAGGAGAAGCCCCAATTTCTGCACCCGACGATAGTTTGAAGGAAGTTCCTATATCGCGTTTAGATAGATGGCAAATGCTACAAAGGATGGTTCAGAATTTGTGGGCACGTTGGAGTTCTGAGTATTTGACAACTTTACATAATCGGTACAAATGGTCCGATCAAAAATCTGAACCAGATATTGGTACAGTTGTCTTGGTTAAAGATGAAAGACTACCTCCTGGAAAATGGTTAATTGGTCGCATTGTTGATAAGCATCCAGGGAAAGATGGCTTGACTAGGGTCGTTACTCTAAAATTTAAAAATAATACTTTCCGTAGACCTGTGACTAAAGTTTGCCCTTTACCTTTGGATTCTTAACAACATAGTTTTAATTAATTTAGCCTGTAAGTTGTATTTACTCTGTTTGTTTTGTTGTTTATTACATTGTATTTCTTTAAAGGACTAATTTGTCCTTGGGGGCCGGAAATGTTGAATAGTTTAAGTTAATTTAGTGCGTTCATGTGACGATAGATGGCGTTAGCTGTCTTGTGAGTCGCGCTAGCTTGTTATTGTTTTGAAACCACAAGGTGCTTTATATTTTTTAAATAAATGAGTTCGGAAAACAAGTGCAGTGGTTTAATTAGTGTGTGTAATGAACAGTTGAGATGAACTTATATGGAACTTACAGAGGCACAACAATATGAAATTGTAAGTACATGTGATTTTCAGGAAAGTAATGATGAAAAATATAGGATAACTATTCTTCTTACTGTGTTAATAAAAAACGTGAAAATATTTTGAGTAGAAATTATAAAAAAATGTATGTAAGACAGTCACACGAATGCAATTCATACTCACACGATCTTTCACTTATTATTGTAAAAAATTCGTACTTTCGTCCTCTCTCAACCAGTTACTGAGTGCATTGCCCTTGCAATATTACTTGCCCAAATTTAAAATTGATTCTTCTTCTCTATCACTCTAAAGAGTATTGCCGTAAGAGAGAGGGGGAGACGAAAAATTTTAAGTCGTCGTCTGCTTTATTTGGCTGTTATTGCAGCCCAATGTATCGGGCCTTAAGGCAGGTTATGATTGGGGTCATAAAGACCGAGTTGCCGTTGTCCTAGAAGTCATGAATATTACGTACTGACTAAAGTTAAATATATGTTATTGTTAATTATATATATGTGGCCACTTCTACAAAACAGTATTGGAACATGCCAACCTTCTATATATTCTGGATATTGAAATGCACCTAAATAACGATGTACGTTTAATGATAGAAAGTCTGGAGGAGAGCTTTGAATTAAAAGAATTATTGATTGATCATATTGTGGATGACTCACATTCATTCTTTTTATTATTGATTTATATTTATTTGTAAAATATCTTTAACAGATTTTTAATAACGAATATAATAATTTAATTTTTTACAAGTTTTTCTAAGTATTTTGTATCATATTTGACTTTAGTTAAAGGCAAATTCCACTAAAGTTTAGTGGAATATGAATCTGGAACGGTAAGATGCTATGGTCAACTTACGGTCGATTGGTGCACCACATGGTAATAATAAATAATAATAAATTTATTTTATTTTCATAAAATCCCACATACATTTACAGAATAGAAATTATACGAGGGGTGTTCATTAAGTTGTGAGAATTACTAAGACGCAGTTATCTGTTATTATGAGGAAACAGCAAGGGCTAGAGAAATGAAAAATATGTATTTGTAAAATCTATTACTGCCACGCAGTGCCCGAACAAGCGAGCTATCAATGTGTGAGTGTGACTGTCAATGCGTCGCACATCGCTCTGTGCCCGTCTTTGCTTGCCGTGATTATTTTCAGCGGTTACGGAAAAATGGTTCTTGTGTTTTTACTCTTAAATGTTATTTTATTTTTCAATATAGTACCTTTTAAGAGTAGGTACACATTTAAATTTTTTTCTTTTTTTCTTCTTTTTTCTAAACTTAAAATTCCTTTTGAAAAAAATCTTCGTTCTGACTGCTTAAAAAACGTGAACAGCAGCAATCACTACGTCATCATCATCAAATTTCTGACCTCTGAGGTCGTTTAATCGGGAAAACAGATAAAAATCACTATAGGAGCGAGGGCCGGTCAATACGGCAGGTGCTCCATCAACTCAAACCCAGCGTCTTTAATGGCAGCCATCGCAACTTTGGACTTCTGCACGGGGGCGTTATCCTGGTAAACCAAAACAACTTTTGCGAGTTTACCACGAAACGAAGAAAACAAATGACATAAAAAAAAAACAATAGAGAAACGAAAGCTTTTTTCTTTTTTAATATTATTAATAAATGACTTATGCTTCCCAGTATTTCTTTTTTTTCATACCAAAGAGTATATTTCTCATTCTCAACACTTAATGAACATACTTAAGGATAAAAACATATACATGTATATAGTTATAGGTATATAGGTATGTAGACTGCCTGGTTTTTCATTAATAAGTACCTATTCCACATTGAATAATCAGAAGCTTTTCTCACTTTGTGGTCACTATTAGGCGTTTGTTCTAAAAACTTCTAAAAGAATCCCATCGAGTCACAGTGTTACTCGTTGGGGGATATTTTTTAAATAATTCCCAACGAGTCACACCCCGAAGGTAGGGTATTAGGCGTTAGGGAAAAAATCTTCTCAACCTGTGACACTCCGAACAAGGACTTTTAGTAGCTTCTCAAAACATCTAAAATAACTCACCCTGGTACTTTCACCTGAAAATAGTCTATACCTTCGGGGAATTATTTTTACAAATTGTTCTCCCAACAAGGCTATGACTCGATGGGATTTTTTCCCTACGACTAACAATGTGACTCGTTTTGGTGTATCTCGTTGGGACCAAACGCTTTTAGACGATATTCACGTGCACTCGATTTGGACAGCCGCATCGTCACCGATAGCCGTTCAAGTTCAAGGGACTTAGCGCGGCAAGTGTACTACCAGGAACTTTCGCGATTGTGTGGTACACAATGTATACTTACTATGAAACAATTTCAAACGCATAGCTTAGCATTTTTTTACAATTTCCTAAATATCTTAAATTGTTTGTGAATTTTTTTTATAATAGGTGTTATAAGAAAAAAATAAAACAGTGGCTTAAAATGCATAGTGGTTTTTTTTTCTCGATAAAAAACTATTTTAGTATTAAATAATAAATAAACAGTAATGAGATTGTATACGATGTTAAACGAAAAAAATATGTTTTTGTTAAAATCTCTGCATTTTCACATGATACTCAACGCCATCTTGGTAGATTTTCTGGAAACTGAACATCACCAAACGCCAGTGCTTTTACCGCGCATTGTATTAGATACTTCAACTGCAATAATAATTATACTCTTTGAAAGATGGCGTTTAATCAAATTATAAAGAGTATTATAATCGTAGCGTTTTTTATAAATAAAACTGGTTTTTTTCTAGTAGACCTAGCACGAATAACTTTCGAGTAAGTAGCGATGAAGTAAAGTAAAAAAAATATATGAAATCAGCAGCGTTCCCACCGGACGTAAACGAAACTACATTTTCCTATTCATTTTTGACATTACGTGCTCGATCTATTTTGATAGTTTTTCGTGCTTACCCTACAGATCCATGACACGTCTGAGCACATTGGACACAAACTGTTGTTGTTTTCGTGATAAGTGAAATTTTTCACCTAAGAATATACATACGAGCAAATTCAAGTAGAAGGTGCTGCGGGGCTACCATCATCTATTAGAAACCATCACGTCATAAGAAAGTTTTGTTTGCGTTTTGTTTTTATTTAAATTGTCACATTTTGAGACAATTCACTTTCGAGGCGATGATTGACGATGATGATGATTGACGTCACAAAGCTTCCGTCAAAAAACAATCTTACTTTAAGAGATTCGTAGTACGAAATAAATAGCATGGTAAGACTGAAAGAATACCTGACGACCTGTTTGGCGCAGGGGTACTAACCCCACCTTCTGCGCCAGAGGTCCCGGGTTCGATCCCCTGACAAGACAAATATTTGTGTGCATGAACATGTCTATTTGTCTTGGTCTGGGTGTTTAATATGTATATTATGTATGTATTTACAAAAAAAAGTATATAAGTATGTTTATCCGTTATCTAGTATCCATAACACAAGTTCTTCATGATACTTAATTATTTAATACTGCGCTACGGTAGGCACCTTGTTCATATTACGTGGCTTGGCTACCCCTCTCATCCCCGAGCTGAGATACAATTGATATTCAATTGTTCTCTGGACACCGGTGTTCTGCTAGCAAATCACAAATTAAATGTTTTTAGCGGCTACAATACAACTGTCTTTTAACAACATTTTTAGCTATCAGAGTAATTTATTAATACCTCTGTAAAAAAGCATTTAAATTAATCATTAAAAATATGGAATAGATTAGAAGTCCCCACTGTGGCCACTGGAACCTTACCACTGTGTAACTAGGTAAAACAAACAAAACATCAAGCTATAAATCTTTTGCGAGGTTGCAGCGCATCAGAGGTGCAGCTAAAGAGTAAAATAAACATCACTGTCCTATGTCACATGTGGCATTGGTTGGGTCAGATGTTGTCCGGAAATATATTTTTTTTATTTACGACGGGGAAACTCTTAGCCTTCATCATACCTGATGTCAAGTATTGATAAGGCTGAAGATGGAAGCGAGCCTTTCTCGGAATCCTAAACCACTGAGGAACTGGCTATCTTATCTCTAACTGCCGGAACACAGCAATAATAAATAATTATAATAATAATTGCATAGAATCACACCAATTATCTAGCCCACGTTAAGTTTCATGAAGAACTTGTGTTATGAATACTAGATAACGGATAAACATACTTATATACTTTATACAATGCTGAAAACATTGTTGTTATGGCGTCAGACTTAGATAAGATGGTGGTGTAGCTAGCCAGGCGGACTCATAACTAGTCCTACCACCAACCAAACCGAATACAATGTGTACCCCCCAGTGGGAATCGAACCCGGTACCCCTGAGTCTGATATCGGTGGTTGTTACCACTAGACCACAGAGGCGGAGAGGTTGCCAACCCTTAGACCACGTCACCATCAGTCCTCAAATATTTCGTGTCCATTTATAGGCTTTTACTATCTGTCTATGTACTATAAGTCTATGTATATCTGTGTACTATAAGTCTGGGAAATAAAAGCAATTGCACTTTAACAGTAAAAAGCTTTTATTTTACGAGATCAAATTACAAAGACAAGTTCACAAGAATAAAGTACATTGTTATGGATGCGTTCAGTAATACAAGGTTATAGGTTTATGGCTGCATTCCAACAATATGTTTTTCTTTCACTCCCAGTCCAGCACTGGATAAGCATGGCATGGAAAATACGTTTACTTATTACATACTAAAATACTTCAGGACTTCCCCTTTAACGCTAGTGATGCGAAGATTTCCTCTTTTAATTCAAAATTCCTTTGTAAGTGTCCATAGAGCGGTGTGAAACTTCTGAAGGTAATAATTTTAAAGCGTGTTGCGACTTGCAAGAAAATCTCAGTTTGCTATACAAAAGTAACTTCAAATAAATTATTTCCAAATAAAAACAGTAATAGCAGCGGATCAGAAATTGGCGACTCTACATACATTATTACTCCACAATTCACATTATTCAAAACAACAACATTTACATATCTACTAAAAAAAGTTCTAATATTATATTTTTCGTTTATACATTCCGAGACCACTATAACGAAAAAAGTAAATAAGCGAACAAAGCTTAATTAAGTTTCCAAAGATTCATAATGTCCTCAATACATGAGCCCATTAAAGCCCACGGATAAAAACTCCCAGAAACAAAAACAAGGGATTCAATAAAAATAAAAACTGAGATAAAGCGAGAACATCGAACAACATCCAATTAGCATAGCCCGAAGTAGTTTCGAGGAAAACCTTTTTCCAGAAACATCCGAAGACCCCCAAAATGCCCACATAAGCGAGACATTCGTAGCATTATTTACTCTCACAGACACGAATACCTAAAAAATATACAAAAAGCTTTTTCCTAAGAATAAGCGGGACGGAGTGCGGATCTTATTTTTCTCGCGGACGTTTCTCTCTAGCGTGGGGGGCGGAGTGGGGGGCCCCACTCCATCCGCCCCCTGCAATAATACTGCGTCACTATTTTGCGCCATTACCTACACTCGCTTCCTATTCTATAAGTAGCGTGGCCTCTAGAACGAAACGCTGCTCGCGTCTTCAGTTCAGTATAAGGAGATAAAATATTTCTTTGTATCGTAAAGGAAGTCTAAACGCCTCTGTGGTAGTACAACCACCGGTATCAGACCTATGGGTACCGGTTTCGATTACTAGCGGGGGTACATATTGTATTCGGTTTGGTTGGTGGTAGGACTTGTTGTAAGTCCGCCTGGTTAGCTACCACCATCTTATCTATGTCTGACGCCATAACAACAATGTTTTCAGCATTGTTGTGTTCCGGCAGTTAGAGATTAGATAGCCAGTTCCTCAGTGCTTGAGAATTCCGGGAGAGGCTCGCTTCGATATTCAGACTTATCAATACTTAATGTAGATGAAGGCTAAGAGGCTTCTCGTCGTTCATACAAGTTGCTTTATTCTAGTTTACTATTTATCACATTAAAAAAGAATTGTAAAATGCCTGATTAAAAAGTTATGAACACATTTCGTAATTTTTTATAATCTACACAGGTGGGTCAAAAGGGCAAATTATTAAAAAATCTATATAGACGTTGTTTATTGAGGTTTAATGGGATGTTGATTCCAAAAAAAGGATTGATTTTGAAGTCCAACGCGGTGGACATGTTTAAACCCCTAAAGGGTTGTAATAGGGGTTCAAATTTTGTATGGAAAAATATTGTAAAATAGACATTACAGCTTTAGAACGTTGTTAACAATGCTTTACTTAAATTACAAAATAAAAAGTAACTCTGTCTGTCTGCTACTTTGATAATATTTATTATCAAAATAATTATTATAACGTCGACCAAGTTACGTTCTAGTGCCGTAGGATTTCGAGTGCTAGCGCTCCGTGGAGCGGGCTGCTTTATATGTTATATGTTGCGTTGTTTCAACTTCGCTCCACTTTACATATAGCTATTGTTACACTATAAATGCACTTATTATATATATCTTCAAACGTATGACAATGATAAATTCTCAAGTATTCTAGGACGAGACCTACTGTATAATGAAATAGTTGTTTATGGTTTTAATAAAAACTGTTACAAAACGTTTTACCTTGATTGATTTTATCTATCAGTAAGTCCATCTGTGGCTGGAAATTGTTGTTGTTTTCACAAAGAAAAGATTGGAAGAGGGCGAGTAAGAGCTACCTAGCAATAAGGCCACTATTTATTAATATCTTTCTACTATTTTTAACCGACTTCAAAAAAGGAGGAGGTTCTCAAGTCGACTGTAAATATACAGTGGTGGTCACATAATTAACGACACTAGCCGATTTTCATACAATCGAGCTAACTTTTGAGCGTTGATTCTCTGCTGATAATGGCCATTCAAGGAGTGAATGGAGGAGATCCAGATTGCTATACCCAACTATCTGATCATCAAAATCCTGAAAAATATCAATTACATTTTTCCAAATAGTCGACATTATCTAGACGACATCACTGTTGTGTATGGGCTGATTTTTTTTGTAAGTAACGCTAGACATAATGTAACTAAAATCTTAAAAAAAATTATAACCGACTTCAAAAGTGAAAAAATAAATAGAAGTGCAATGTAGAATGCCTTGGCAGGCACCGACTTCAAAGTTTTATTTTTTACTTTTTGAAGTCGGTTTTTATTTATATAAAGTTTTTAGTTTTTTTTTGCCTTAAGTGCAAAAAAGTGAGTGTGTGTGTGCCTTATAATTTTTGTTAAAAACATATTATGACTTCTTAATAGATGATGATTCGAGATAGTATAACTAACGAAAGCAAATTTTAGTGTTATCGTCTACTATTGCCAACGTCAGTCAATTATTCTTACAATAGGCGTTGATTAAAGTCGTGTTTGCACTAACTGGCCGGTCTATGACTATGGAAATAATTTCACTTAACAATGAACTAAGTCTAACAGAGCTGCGGCGGACACAAATTATTGACATTCGATACTCCATATTGATGCCGCTACCACTGAATTTGGTTCGCTGTAATACAGTGAATAGAAACCTGTAAATTATTTCCTTTTATTTCTTAAAAATTTTTTTTATTTACACCATAGAAAAGAATATACTGTTTTGGTACAACATAGAGAAGTATGACTACAACATTGATTTTCAAACCAATACTATTACGACTGTATAGTGTAGTGTCATTATGATACCTACTAACATCACTGTCAATAATTCAAAATAGTCCACAGATAATCCACAACAACCTTAGTGCTAGACTGGCAGAAAACTTGCTTTTTCATCAAAGCATGACTCACATGCCAACCTTTTTCTAACAAAATTAACAAAATCTTTATCCACCTGCTATTAATATAATGAAACGATGTAGTTACTATGTAAACAGGAAATGCAACTATCTGGGGACATCTACCCATACCTCCACTGATATAGGCTTGGAGACAAACTATTTACCACTGTGTCAATTTATAAACAACTTCTCCGAAAGAGTCGTTTTACATTGCAGTGTTGAAGGAAAACGTGGTGTTTCACGTCAAGCGTTTACGAGGTAGTGGATGTGAAACGTGGCAGTATTGCGGATGCCTCGGAACGGGTAGATGGAGTGAACCTAGGTGGGTGTGAGGCGACGGTCCTTTGATTCTGGCGAGATTAAACGTGCGGCAGACGGTGGCGCCTCTATCGATTGTTGTTGTAATTACAACGCTATCCTCGCCCAGTCGCAAATGAAATTGTTCCGGACCGAACCAGCTGTAGACACCAACATGTTATTACAGTTGTCTCTGCGGGTATCGGCACAATGTGAGCTGTATGCCTTGCGCCACTGGGCGTTGGGGGGAGAGGGGACATATCAATATGGTTGCGGCCGCGTTATTGCATACAATGCATCCAGTGTTGATGAAATTCCCACGCCACTAGTAGCTTTCTAAAATTTATAAATCGAGTGGGTTCACTGTAAAAGCACGTAGAAGGAGCATTCGGTGAATAGTAAGAAAAAAAGCAAGTGAAAAAAACGAAACATTATTTTGATCAATGTCGTTGATTCCTTCATTATTTGGTTGCTTTGTGTATATCTAGTATTAAGTTTGTCTACGACCAAACCTCTAAGAAGATTAAAGAAAAAATATGAGATATACTATCAAAACATACAAAGGGACCTAAAATCTTTCACAGTTCTCTACCACCGACGATGTAGTAAACCTGCTAAACAAAAGATGGAAACAAATTACCCGTAAGCAAACAAACGTATCCTATTCCATCACTTACGAACCTATTACTTATACCGAAATACAAAGGAAACGACTAAATAAAATTCTACGGGATTCCACGACTGCGCAATGAGCGCAGTGCAACCTCAAATCTACATCCAAATGGTAAATACGAATAGGAATGGAGAGAACAGTCCAATAAAACATTCGGATCCCCGAAAACGTAGATACGTGTACGTGGCGCGCCCCCACGCATGCGTGCCGCCGGCGCAGTACAAACCGACAGTTCCAATTCCAATTGTAGAAAAAAAAATAACCAATTCCAAATGGAGAAGGCTTCGCGGCGACCAATCGGAGGGCTCACAGTCGTAATGCCAACTGTGGGGGCGGGGCCAGTGATATCTAGCATTGGAATGCTCGTCGTTTTTGTTTTGTCGGATTCGAAGGCTTTATTGCTCGGTGTTTGAGCCTCTTTCCCTTTGAGGGTGGCGGCGGCGGAAAGCTCGGTACGGTTTTGGAATGAGGCTCTTCACATTATGTACGAGTCTTCAGCCTACGTATTGTTGACCTACTTCGAATGTCTCATATAGCCGGGAAATGTTTTCGTAAGGTTCAAATTGGATGTCTGAAAACGCTGAAAAAAAAAAATGTTAGGAGCAGATGCTTGAGTATTAACCTCTAATAAAATTAAGGAGTGTCGCTCCCGACTTTATGAAACTGTGAGTATTGATTTTTCGATAGGGAAAAAACGAAGGCAACGATCTATGCAGATCTGGAGTGCTCTCGGCACATCAGATGGCACCGGCGGGCAGCCTCCGCAGACAATCGAACGGGGGGGCCCCCCTGGAGGTCGGGCTCTGCCAAAGATTATGAGACCACTTCTGTCACATTTTAATCTGTGAAGTGTTTGAATGTTTTTATGCCCTGGTGATGGAAAGTGTCATTACTGATGATGTATCAAAGTTTGATTGCTGTCCCTTTGAATAAACAAAGAAAATAAATCCTACGTTTGGTTTATTTGAAGAAAAACTTGTATTTGTATCAAATTCACAGAAAATCTTGTGCATTTATGAAAAATGCTAGCTGTCAGTTTATTAGAATCAAATGCTAAAGCTAAAATAATTCAAAAATATCATAGCAAAAAGGAGGAGTAAAAAAATAACTTGCATCTTTGCATATTTTAATAACACACTAGATGCAAAACGCTATGACAACATTTTCAATAGAGTCAGACGACTGACGTACAACGTTATTTTATGTTTACTCATAACCTCAAAACCATTTGTTGAACTCATCATTACGGACATTTTTTTTGTATCGAAGCAACCCTGAAATCGCGAAAAAAGCAGTTTTTTCCGAAATGCTGAGTTCAAATAAAAATTGTATAAAACATATCTTTTATTTGCCTCTTTATTTTTTGGGGCTTTCAGGATTGCTTCCATATAAAAAGATGTTCGAAATGATGCATTCTACAATTGGTTTTGAGGCTTTGAGTAGACCTATAATGTACAACCTATAATGATTTTAGTCATACTTTAAAACAAAGAAAAGCGATCGCCAACTGTCCAATTTTCCTCGCAGAGAGTATTTGTTCTGAAATCCAGTCTCCGAACGC
The DNA here is from genome assembly GCA_910589605.1 of Chrysoteuchia culmella. NCBI lineage: Eukaryota > Metazoa > Arthropoda > Insecta > Lepidoptera > Crambidae > Chrysoteuchia > Chrysoteuchia culmella. The sequence goes on from OU342649.1 coordinate 9,467,746, forward strand.
TTTATCTTTGGCGATATCGACCCGGCGGCTGCGACTTCCCATTCTCGAAGTAAAACACGGCGGCAAGGAAACCGCGGGATAAACCACCCCCTCCCAACGCCCCCCACCCGATCTTTACGTTTCAGGAATAAATATTTCAGAGCGTGTGCTTCGGAAGTTAGAGTTATGTATCGCTCGAGCCACGGTAACAATCTGAGAATGGGAAAAGCTCGCTCCCACTTTTATGTGAGCCTTTCTGTGACGTCTGGGGTATGTACGAGACGTTTTATTAATTCAGCTCTTTCTCCGACTTATATCGTGCGGTTGAATTTTGCTATTTTATATAGGGAAACCATTAAATGAAAGCTCATTAACGTCTTTAATTTTTAGGTTTTTTTTTTATTATTCAAGACGGGGAGACTCTTTGCCTTCACCACACCTGATGTTAAGTATTGATAAGGCTGAAGATGGAAGCGAGCCTCTCCCGGAATCCTCAACCACTGAGGAACTGGCTAACTTATCTCTAACTGCCGGAACACAACAATGCTGAAAACATTGTTGTTATGGCGTCAGACTTAGATAAGATGGTGGTAGCTAGCCAGGCGGACTTACAAGTCCTACAACCAACCAAACCGAATACAATATGTACCCCCGCTGGGAATCGAACCCGGGACCACGGGTCTGACACCGGTGGGTGTACCACTAGACCACAGAGGCGGTTAAATTATTTAATTAGTATTGTTACAACTGAACTGAACACTGTCGGAACTTTCGTGTACTTACGTTATGGTTTGAGAATTAATACTAAAACCTTACCATGGTATCGTATTATTTGAAACTTAGGTATGCTAATGCCTAATCGTGTTTGTTTTTGTTATGATTAAGTATAATATGCTACTTTTACTTCAAATGAACAACAAAGCCAATTTTCTAATACTGCTGTCGTTGTTTCAGTATTTAAGGTTGTTAGCATTTTGTCATAAGAGTAAAAATTGTGAACCAACAAGTACTGTGTAATTAATGAAAAGCCAAAAACACCCAATTTATTTAAAAAGGGAATTTATATTAGGTCATGAGGAACGGAATAAAAGTAAGTCCTCTGATTAGTAAGAACGACTAACCAAGCAAATTAAATTTCATACAATAATACTTTTTCAAAATTCTCTTGACAATCACGAACACAACTATTGGAAATTAGAAAAATATCAACGGACGTTGATAAAGACTTTTTAACAACGTAGAAACTGCTGCAACGCAGAACTGAATAATTATAACTTTTTAAGTGTGTACTAGATGTTGACTGTTACAAATACCGGTGAGGTATAAGTACGTGCCTTCGAGGTACCTAATCATTTAGGTAATGGTCATCACAGTATGTACTAATTTAAATTTCAAGGCCCATTTTCTAGAAATAAGCAAAACTAAATAACATTGAACATCTCGAATGTAGTAAAAACGCCAAATAAACATGATAGAACTGTGTGCGTTTATTTCAAAACAAGTCATAGTTTTATATAACGTTTACTAATTATCAAGTACCTACATATCTATTGGATTTTCAAGATGACTGATTTGGATAATTATTTTGCAATTTAGATATTTGCTCTAAGTATTGTAGATAAGACTTGTATTTAACCGACTTCCAAAAAGGAGGAGGTTCTTAATTCAGCCGGTATGTTTTTTTATGTATGTACACCGATTACGCCAAGATTTCGGGACCGATTTACGTGATTCTTTTTTTTTCGATTCGGAATAGTTGCCATTAGGTCCCATAAAAATTTGATTCAGCTTGGTCCAGAGCTTTTTATTTTATGAATCAGAATCAGATGTGAGCATATTTATTGACCTGGACGATGTAATATCACGTTACTTTGTTTATAATGTACTTTAAACCTAATCTAATCTACATAGATCCTACTGTAGTTTACAAAACAACATAATACAGACACAAAAAGAATTATACCAAACGAAAAGAGAACCTTCCTTCTTTTTTGAAATCGGATAAAAAAAATTGCGTTAAAAACCGACTTCAAAATCTACATTCTACTTAGAACTATTCTAGTTTTATTTTTATTGCCTTGGCTGGCATCGACTCCAGGCTTATTTTTTGCTTTTTAGCTTTTTGGTTGTAAGTCGGTTTTTTAACGCAGTTTTTTTTCGATCATAAAATTTGAAGTATGGTGCTTTTTCTAGAAGAGCTTCAAGCCCTAACTTATGAAAAGTATGATCCACATTTTTTCAGTGACTGAAGCCAATTAAGCCGTTTTTTGAACTGAACTGCACTTTATTGTACAAACATTATTTATATTTTTGTATTTCACAATGTTTCAGGTTTCAGCATAATTCAGGGTCGCGAATTATTGTTCAGATGTTTCAATCAATGTTTTGTCCTCATTGTTTTTCCTAAAATACCTTTTTAGGGTTCCGTAGCCTAATGTCAAAAAACGGAACCCTTATAGATTCGTCATGTCTGTCTGTCCGACGTATGTCACAGCCACTTTTAAAATTTTAGTAACTAGAGCTATTCGAAATTACATTCACAGTTGACATTATTTTACATCTGAATCCTAATCCTAATATTATAAATGCGGGAGTGTCTTCGATTGTTCTTCTCGCATTAACTAAGCAATAAATCGACTTGATATTTGGGATAGAGTTAGTTGAAAGGACGGAGAGTTTGTAGAGTACTTTTTATCCCGATATCCCCACGAGAACGGGAATCACACGGGTGAAAACGCGGCGCAAACTAGTTGGTACATAAATTACAGATTGAGAAGATGGTGCATTGTTTAGTCTAAACGTGTATTTATCATTACTAACTTACAATGTTTATTTTATTTATGGCATACTCGAAAGGTAATAATGTTAAATAAATATCTGTTAAAATTAGAAATCTTTACTGAACCACTTTACTATTTAATTAACTTCATGATTTTTTTATTATTATTGAAATTTAAATACTTGCATGTTTATGGAAACATCGTTCCAAATAACAGCCGTTTCCTTTTCTAATTTAATATATTCATGGCTTTTAAAATTGATTAAATGTTTTATTGACTACGTCATAATAATAAGACATATTAACAAAGCATTAAACCATGAATAAACTATTACTCAAAAATTAGATTCCGAATTTAAATTACTTACGGCCATTTATTGTTTTCTCTGCCTGTCTAGTCACTATTGCTAAAGTTATAAAATACAGAATTTATTTGCCCGCAAAATAACTTATGTGAAATAGCAACTTTGTCTTTCTGTCGTTTTGTTTATGACTATTAATTTCACTCTGTCTAGATTGCGCTATTATTATGTACATACACATAATAATAGCACAATCTAGACAGAGTGAAATGGTGAAAGGTTTTCTATTTTATTAGTAAGTACCTATTTTTTTTTATTTAAAAAGGAATTATGGAGTGTTTGATGTTTGTGCAGTTTACACTGTCTTTACTTCACACTCATTCTAGGCATAGAGTAAATTTTTCATTATCGATCAGTTTACGGCTTCGTATAAGGTCACTTCGATAACAGGGGGCCTACCATCAACTGTAATGCGATTCATTTTAGGTTACTTTTAGGTAGTAAGTGCAGGACGCCGCTAGACGCGCCATATGGCAGCATCCCACTCTCACAACCTACAATGAATTGCATTACAGTTAATGGTAAGGCCCCAGAGCGCGTTTATAAGATTGGATTTAAAAGCATCAGCAATATGAACAATTTTTGCGTATCATTAAAAATAAAATTTCCTAAAGATAATAATTTGATAGCGTAGTGTCAAAAGCCTTGATTTAAAAATAAGAATTCAGCGACACTCATTTCAACGCTGTTGCTGTTATTTCTAATTACATTTTAATATGTATAAGTAAGTAGGTATAATAAAAACTGTTCCACTTAATATTCAACGTTGCAATTAAACGCAATTAGTATAAATAATGCAATCGCAATAACAATGCAATATGCATAGGTTTGTATAATAAATGCATAAAAACACGTGACTTGACCTACATCAACCAATAAAATGTTAAAAACTCACCGCATTAATTAATAGCGATATTGTTTCATGGTCCTTCGCGATAATGGTCGCAGGATTATTTCAGAGTTGTTAAAGAACACAGGAAATAATATGCAGCACACACTTGTAACACAATGGTGTCGAAGCAATAACTGCCGAGGCTGTTTCTACTATGCACTAGGTCAACTGGTGGCCAGAGGTACTTTACTATAAAAACCTACTCGATCCAAACTATAAAATATACCTAGAGAATTAAAAATGCGCAGCTAAGTTGATTAAGTGCGACTAATGGACAAATTTGTCTGAGATTTTTTTTAAGAAATGCATTCATTTTGGATTTAGCTTCATTGTCAAGTGAATATTTTAGACGGCTACTATCTGAGTAATCTATGTTTTCCCATGTGTTTTATTTTCATAACATGTCTTGAATTTACCTGCTGATACCTATTTGTATGAGTAAATATGTGAGTGTCGTCAGTGAGTTTTCTTTTTGATATTATTGCATTTGAATTTTCAAGTGACTTTCTAGCTACTATCAAAATCACTTCTAAAACTTCTAATCTTACTTTGTATTACTTTATTTTCATGATGTAGCTATTTGGTATTTATATTTAGTGAACGTGGTCCTAAAATCATGGAAAAGTTTTAAAAAATGGAATTTAAAAATAACGAACGTACCTTGGCTTGTGTATATTTTTTTATATAGTAGCCAGTTTTATGAAGGAAACATAGCAAAAGAAGAAAATCATTTTCATTTTCATGTTTTCAATAAAAATATTTTTTAACTAAAATAGTTAAAAAATATGTAAGTACCAAAAAGTTTGTTTGCTTAAGTATTGATATCTCTACATAACGAAACCAACTTCCAACCCACAATAGCACAATCAAAATAAAGGTAGCGGATATTTGATAACAAAAATATGACCATAAAAAGAAAAAATACGAGGCAATTTTTGTTTTCTTTTTGATCAAAAGGTTTGCCATTCCTTATTGTATACGTCTATGTGGGCTCTAGCAGTGATGCAATGCAACGTTTTATGTGAGTCATGGCGCCGTCATTTTATTATCCTACGTAAGAGGGAAATCGAATAAAAATCTATGGAAATACTTAAAAGACGTACAAACTTATTACATATCAGGTTATGTAACACTCTTCACACAAAGTCTTATTTGTGTTGGTAGTTTGATTTTATTACGATTTACAGCCTTTCCAGAAGGATTGAACATTAAATTTCAGAATAAAGTCATTGTTTTTCCCTAATTTTTCGTTACGTTGTTAATCCACGATAACTACAGGCGATATTTTTTTAACCGGCTTAAATTAAAAAAAAATATCTCCTGTACTTTTATGGAAACCGATCGATAGTATTACAGCAGCAGCTCACCATACTTTATCGTATGGTACAGTCAGCAACGAAACTTGCCGAACAAAATAACGTTACAAAAGACACTAGACACATGAATTGTACATAAATTACTGAACATAGTTACAAACAAAATTCCATTTATATTATAAATTTCCAAAAGTAGCTCTACAGTATATTTTCAAAAGTGGCCGGACATTATATTTTCAAAAGTGGCTGAACAGTATACTTCCAAAAGTGGCTGGACAGTAAATTTCCAAAAGTTGCTGGACAGTATATTTCCAAAAGTGGCTGGATAGTAGACTTCCAAAAGTTGCTGGACGTAGTATCGTCTAAAACTGATTTGTAAGATCATGGCCGAACCAATTTTCGAATTTAGACTGATGACAATCACCGAAAAAAGGATAGCACTGTCATTTAATACATTTGTCTCTTTCATTTTGGTCGTGACATCATTGACATGTCATTTGTTTATGCCAGCCTCTCGCTTCTTACACTTTTTACTATTTTGATTTTAACCGACTTCAAAAAGAGGAGGTTCTCAATTCAATTGTGTTTCACGACATTTATGAATAAATTTTACAAATTATTTTCTTTAATGGATAAGTTACACTCCAAGGAGTGGTGGTGGCTTTATTCAGGATTGTAGAAGTCAGTTTTTTTAATTTTAAATTTAATAGTTTTACTTTTTCGCGGTTCAAGGTTTTTTCAGGGTGTTACTTGTAGATCGTTCCTATAGCTCCAATTCATACCCACTGAAATATTTGATAATAACATGACTGAATTCAATTATTAATATCTACTTACGTCTATAACATAATTTATTTATATTTTGTTTTATTTTATTATCTAGATATCGTGTTCTCAGAAATGCGTTTCCATCGGACTGTAAGCTCGAAAATATTGTTCTGCCTATCGACTATTTATGATGATTGTACATATATTGATGACCTTAACTGTACTAAAATGTTCAGCGACTTTTGAAGATGACTGTATCAAACATGATATTTAAATGATTTACCTTATTGCCTTAGTTATAATTACTCATGTGTGTTGACAGTCGGGCTTATCAAAATCGAGTCCTACACTTCCTATTTTCTCTAATAAAGAGTTTTCATATTTCTAATCTTCCTACCCTTCTAGGTTATTACAAGAGATTTTTCCGTTGAACTGTTTGTTTTCTATTAAACCTTTTTTTTACAAGTAGCTATTCTTCTTTTTAAATTGCACATTCCACGAACATTCTCTCTATCTTTTGTTTTTAATTCTGTCAATATAAGTGGTTTACATCTGCCTACAGTACTGCAATCGCTACTTAGAGGAGATTATTGTAAAAAATAATTATGTTCAGCAAGTTTTGAGTAGTATACATATCAGTGGATTTATGTAGTCAAACTTGTTCAGCAAATTTTGATATTTTACCGATCAGGTTAATTATGTAATTAAATGTGTTCAGCTACTTTTGTAAAAATAATGTACATCGATCTTTGGTTTTCCCAAATGTCTACAGAGATTTGTACAACAGCCTGTTCAGTTACATATGAACCTTTATAGTGTGCAGGTGTTTTGAAAATTTGGATATGTTCATGGACTTTTGTTGCTGACTGTACCTACGAATTTTAACTACTGTAAAATCAGTAGTTAAAATTCATACGTATATTTATTTACTATTTTGATACTATGTTACTTAAACTAAATTAATCCTTATGATTACTACTACTATCGGTCTCTATAAAAAACAGGTGATAATTTTGTCTAATTTAGGCCAGTTCGATTCTCGGTTCCAGTAAGTAAAAAATAAAAAAAATCTTTGAATGCAGTTTTACTTGTTTTTGAAAATAAAGGAATGTGTCCTTTCACCATAATTTGCTATCATCAGTATTACTTTTCCTCTGACGACCGTCGTTTTTTTCCACCCTGTATATATAAAGTCGTGTTAGTATTAGTAAGTATTAGTCGTGTACACTATTTATAACTCAAGAACAGCTGTTATGATTTTTGTGTCAGTCTAAATATCAGTTCAGCCGATATTTTTTTTATAAATGGTGTAACAAACCGCAACTGGCAGCGAGTATTATTATTATAAAAATCTCTAACAACCCATGTAATGTTGTTTATGGTTTGCACTGAAAAAAAAAAACGCAAAACGTATGCGGTCCCTGATGAACTACATTGTTAAACAATGCGTCTCTCCCCAAAGATCCCCATACTCGATGCTGGATGTATTTAATCGAATGGCAAAAACGAGGCATGTTAATATTATTTGGTTAGTCGAAAGAATTCCACCAGACCAAATAGATGATATCGTAAGTGCCCAGATTTCCGATCACGAAGGCGATCTGGACCTACATGATGTTGTAATTACTAATATATGATTCATGGACAGTGTGGCTGTGGCGCCATCGCCATCAACCCCTAATCACCATGCAATCCGTGCATGGTCGACAGCAAGTGTTCCATACGATATCCACGGAAATTAATGGCGGAGTCGGTCACTGACAACGATGGTTATCCACTGTATCGGCGTTGATCATCAACTATCACAACGAAATAGAAAAGAATTGATTTCGTGGTCAACAACAGTTGGATTGTTACATTTTCGCCACTTATTGCTAAAACGTTAAAGACATATATTGCAACGTTGAGTATTGCAAATCAGTAAAATCCATCAAATACATATGCAAATATGTCACAAAAGGGAGAGATATGGCGGTTTTTGGCATCCAAACCACCAATACCAACGATGAAATTACGTGCTATCAAGTTGGCCGAAATGTGAACTGCAATGAAGCGATTTGGCTTGTATTCTCATTACCTATTTACGAACGTCATCCCACTGTTGTGCATTTAGAGGTACAGCTGGAGAATACTCCACAAGTATAATTCACAGCTACTAATGTTGCTCAACATGCTGAAACACCTCCAGCGACAACATTGACCAGTTTCTTTGCGATCTGCAAAGCGATCCGTTTACACGAACGTTGCTTTACTCGGAGATTCTACGTTATAACATTTGAAATGCTTCATCGAAGAATTTTAAACGACGGAAGCAAGGCGATGCGGTTTCTGATTATTCGGATTTGCTTTCTACTGATGCTCTTGGTCGTATTTATATAGTTCATCCAAAGAATGATGAATGCTTCTATTTGTTGCTGGCAAATGTGCGTGGGCCAACGTCATTTGAGTCACTATTACCTGTTAATGGTACAATATGCCCAACATTTCGTGCTGCATGTCAAGAACTCGTGTGTAAACGTAAGCGCATGCGAAAACGCAACTCAATTTGTTAGAAAACGATACCCATTGGGACACGACAACCGTTGAAGCAATTATCTCTGCATCTCTAAGTCAGATACGCACATTAATTCCTATCTTCATTCCGCAAGCTTCCTATCAAACCCATATAATGGCACAAATACAAAGATAATAAGTCATACAAGGATAATAAGTCAGCAGAAGCCATTTTACATCAAATTCGTGTCAGTGCAAGAAATCCCGATCTTGAGATGAATGAGGAGATAAATAATCGGGCTTTGCTCTTGATCGGAGATATGCGTTACCTTATGTAAGTGCGGTAGTCAGGTTAGCAATACCAACGCCAAATCGTGGAATGAATAGCACATTTAATCGAGAATTGGAACGGGAACATGGATAGTATCACCATACCAAATTGAACTTAATAATTTTGTATTATTTTGAAATCCAAAATCTCCTCATTCATTGACTGTTAGGCTGAAAGAAGTGTGCCGGGAAGGTGCCGGGTCAGCAAGTTCACGTTAAAAATCTTTAGGATACTACATATTTCTGTAGCAAACTTCATCATAACTATTCCAGTGGTTCATGCATGAGTGAAAGCGTATTAGACAAGTGATTGTATTAGGTATATACATTTACTTTTTATTGCTGGAACAAAGCAAAGTTATATTTTAAGCACTTTTGTTATTTCGTAAAAAAAAAAATATTTTTGGCGTTTACTTCGCTCTATAGTTTTGAACTGCGAAAACTTGTTAATGGCTATGATATCTATTTTTAGTTATTATTTTGTTATCTTAGCTGTAAGTTTTCTAAACAAATAAATAAAATAAAACAAAACAAAATAAAATAAAATAAATTAGAATAAAAAAAAAAAAAATTAAAAAAAATAAAATAAAATAAAATAAAATAAAATAAAATGAAATGAAATGAAATGAAATGAAATGAAATAAAAAAAAATAAAAAAAAAATAACATAATATAAAATAACAACATAAAATAAAATAAAATAAGTTCCTTGTTTTTCTTTGATTCGGATTTGCTTTGTATAACAGTAGTTGAGCTAAGTCAGAGGCCTCACAGGCGGCTTGATAAACTTTTTTTTTTTATGAACGACGGGGAGACTCTTAGCCTTCATCATACTTAATGTTAAGTATTGATAAGGCTGAAGATTGAAGCGAGCCTATTCCGAATCCTCAGCCACTGAGAAACTGGCTATCTTATCTCGAACTGCCCGAACACAACAATGCTGAAAACATTGTGTTTTGGTGTCAGACTTAGATAAGATGGTGGTAGCTAGCCAGGTGGATTTAAAACAAGTCCTACCATCAACCAATGTTTGACACCAGTAGGCCTAGCATGAGCGGCTTTTATCGACTCGATGACTCGATAACGTCGTGTCACTGTCCTGCTCTCATCGTAGCGGAGTAAGCAAGACAGCATGATGCGCTATTTCATATCGCGTGATATAGGGGGCAGAGGTGGCCACCAATCCTCATACGATAAGAGAGAGAGTGAGAGAGAGAGAAAGAGAGAGAGAGAGAGAGAGAGAAATTATTAATAATGATTTGTAACCAATACAATCTTTTGATGACCTGTTTGGCGTTTGAGACCTGCCTTCTACACTAAGGTTCGGGGTTCGATTCCCGGATAAGACAAATATTTATGTGCATGAACATACTTGTATTTCTGCTATGTGGTTATTCTTAAACATATGCGCGGTCGGTTAAACAGATTGAAATATTGTCTACCGTCATAAATGTCGGAGATAATGACATGCGCAATTTAATTATTATGCGTCGTCTCGAGTACCATTCACGCATATATTTTCTACAGTTGTCATTCATTTAAACAATAATCATGATTCCTTTAACGAATAGCGTAATAGAGATTAGGTACTTTAAACCGATACATGTATACCGACCCCTGGGTGCTATTTATTTTCATTATATTGCCTTAAAATAAACTATTTTAAATTTGTACTATGAAGCTGCCCGATTTTTTATGGGACCAATAAACGGCTTATGTTGTGTATTGTTTTAGTTTTGATTTCTATTATCACTTGAGACATACAAAAATTTTCCAACTACTCTTTCGGGAAGGCCCACATTGATTGGTTCGATAGTGTCGTATGTTTATAGCGTTAGCTTACCATATCAACACCAATTATATCTTATCCTGGCAGGAGTAAACGTTAGTACAAGTTTGCTTTTCATTATTTGTTCTCAAGTCATGGATTATCTATTTTTATGCCCTTCTCATCCTAACTAATATTATTAAAACGAAAGTGTGTTTGTTTGTCCTTTCTTGACGCCCTAACTATTTTTATTATTATTTGAGGATTTAGGGGCTTTGCAACCCTGTTGAGGGCTGTAGTCACTGCGACCTAAGAGATCTATTGTAACTCGCCACCTATTTATAGTACCTCTTTTAGGCCGGTTGCTTCCAGAAAGTCAAGAATCTTCCTAGCCCTAACTAAGCAACCAATCGAATTTATTTTTGGCATAGAGTTAGTTGAAAAGGCGGAGAGTAACATAGGCTATTTTTTATTCCGATATTCCCACGGGAACAGCAGGCTGTTTATGCAACAAAAAAACATAGCAACCAGTTTGGTCATTGTCATTACTGTCACATTTTCAAACTGTATGGCAGCCACAATAGAAAACGAAACTCAAACTGAACCGAGCTTTCGTTAGATAATCAGACCTCGGGAACGACGCGGGTGAAACCGCGTGCGGAAACTAGTTATTTTATAAAGATGGCTGCTGACGATAATGATGGTATGTTAGGCGTGGGGGTTCTTATCGAAAGAAGTAAATGACAGAAATTGTCTTTCGAATTGCGTTTTAGAAATTGATATGATTCAAAATTGTGTCGTATTACTCTAAGTACTAATTTGATGTAATACTGGTGATTAATCTAATTTATTAGTGATATAATATCTTGAGGCTTGAATTATTCCTGTACATATTGAGTTGGCTATTGATAAAGACCGCTATAGAAATTCCGTATGCAATGCTATGGGCTGTGATGTTACGTAATAGGGCCATTATACCACTACGCATCCGACGCCAATAATCAATGTGATAAAAGGTCACGTTTATGTAAATACCGATTTGATATACATTTTCATTGATTACTGTGTTTTTCCGCGACATGTGAAGGTCGAATGATTGCAATGTACAAGAAAACAAATGAAATGTGTGAAAGACTAAACTAAAACCTATAGAATGTGAATTTTCCACATTCGTTTTGCCGTTTTACATGGTAATAGATTTTTTTTTACTATTTGTACTTACTTTCCTTATTTGTTTATTACTTAGCTATTATCAATAGACATTACGACCATACAATGTTAAACATATGTGCAAAACCTTTTGGATGGTTTTGTTTTTTGACAACTTAAAACTTGTATTGAATATGACTCAGACGATTGAATTGTGCCGAGTTCAGCTCATTTTAATCGTTTTAAAAAATCTACAGATCTCATACTACACGCAGTTAACAAAGGCATTGAAAATGTAATTTAGAAATAAAGCACATAATAAAATTTTACAAATTAGTTTTACTGACGATATAGTGAACGGAGCGCAGACTTACTTTAAGCCTATAAAAATAAACAACAGACACATATTCGCTTAGTTCGACTTGTGCAATACAACTTGTCATTACAGACAAGTCTTTACAGGCATTAATGCAATTGACAGCTTAATCAACTAACTAAATTGTGGAATTATTGATTTCATTGTCAATAGACATGTCCGAACAACTATTGTTCACGATCGTACGGCAGTGTATACCATATCGTAGATCCAAATCTAAAGCACTTTTATAGATAAACCCAACAATATAATTGTTGGTTACTAAAAAAGTTGTTAAAAAAGTTTGTATTGTATTGTATTGTTACTTTTAAAACTACCATTAACTATTAAACAAAATAAATATCGAAAAAATACTGAGGTGCCTACTACCCACGCCCGTGTTTTGTGTGTAAAAACAAAGCTTTATGATCTTTTTATCTGTACGTAATAAACCTGAAGAATTCGGAGTTAATCCCATCCGATCCCCTGCAACCGATCCCCTGTGTAGGGGATCAATAATAAATAATAAAATTTCATTCCCAGCTGATACCCTAGTTACTTATTAGCTTATATTTGGTACCTAACTTACCTTGCTTAGAAATACTATGAGGGGATCCATTGGGAGTTGAAAATTATAAGGGGATCGGTTGGGATTTAAAATTCTCAGTCGATCAGTTATAGAGGATCAGATGGGAATAACTCACGAAACAACAAAAAATTACGTCATTCAGACTGACATAACGGATGATTATTCAGTCACATCTTGTCCATAAAATTGTATGTCCTCTGTAATTTTCTGCCATAATGTTGCATTGTAATATGTAAATGATAAAGGTAGCAATTTACAGTACTATTGTGGTAAAGTTACCGTAACACTTGTATGAAAACTTATCAAGAACAAAATTTCCTAGACTGGTAGACCCAATCCTCCAATATTCAATCTTATGATGGGGTTGACATAACCTTAATATGTTAAAAGCCCCTTAAAAATAAAAGAATAAAAAATAAAATAAAAATTCAATAGATACAGAGGTCACAACTTCAGGTCACAACATCATTTTTAAATATTTCATGTCCTTGTTGCTCTTCAATACTACTGTCAGACCAATGCTTGCCGGCGACTTCGTCTACGTGGAAAACAGTTGTATCGGCACCACTTCCAATTTTAGCCATATAAAGTAGCCCATGTCAATCAAAGTTTATTAATTAGGATAATTCGTAATTTTGCATTTAAAATACTAGTCGGGATATCGATTTCGTTTGTTTTTTAAAAGCCGGAGGTAATTTCAATGCCAAAACATTGCTATAGCAACAACGAAAATTATCAGAGTTTACTGTTATTTTCGTGAAAGCGAAACATTATTCCAAAACAATTGTTATAACCAAAGAATGTTTTTCTAATAAGGCTTCTATGTTTGTAGGTCATTGTATAGTAAACTCTCTTTACGTAACCCTGCACGTGATATCTTGGGGTATGTTATTACTTTTTGTAGCTGTACAATGGGCAGCTGCGGTACTGTGACTAACATATTACATGTGACACTTTTGTACCTTGAACACTCCTTAATAACTGATAATAGATGTCACAGTCGTTCGCAAGTTTTAAAGCAGATTTCATTTAAATGTTAAATTTATTGAAGGCGGACAATAGGATTAGTCTTACGGGTTTTTACAGATATCACGGTACAGAATTGATTAATAAGAATCGTAAGCATCAGTGTCACTATAGTAGATGTCAGATGTAGGCGGTTTTTGCTTGATGTTAATAATTGACCATCACTATTTCGGAAAAAAGACAATGATTTGAGAATGCTGTTGTTTCGTGTCTATGTCCTAGAAAAAATACGTTGCAATTTGTAGTATTTGAAAATTTGTATTTGTAGATTTATAAGAATCAATTAAATTATAATCTTAGAGATTTATTCAAATAGACAGCCCTGAGCCCGGCAAATGTGCCCTTGATAGACAAGTTGCTAGGCTCAATTGCAATGGAAAATTGGACATCCTTTGTATTTTTTTTACTATTTTAAAACGTGTATCTTAGTAATTCAAACAAAAGAAAATCGTTCTTCGTATTTTACTGTCGAGTCACCGTGTCCCCCCGGCTCGCATGCACCGCACACAGCCACACACGGACAGTGCGGTAAAGAATGATCGCGACATGAGACAGCACTTGCGGGAAAATAACGCCGCGCGCTGTGAAAACGATGAGTTTTCATATGATGCGGAATCTTTCTGGTGCTATTGTTGCGGTAACTGGATAAGCTTTTATTTATAAAGAGTTGCTTATTGGTTTTATTTAGGTTTGTTAAATATGTTTTATATAATTTTATTTGTTACATGATTATTACAGTAAAATTTGGTCACAAATATAACTTGTGCTTAATGATTGAACTTTATTTTGCTTGTGTGTTTCGGTATTTGCTAAACTAGTGGCATCATTTATATACCAGGATTTTATTGGTACATTTCTGAAGGTTACAGAAAACAATGTTGGTATGTATACAATGTAATTCCACGCGAAATAAATAGTACATTACTGCAGCGGCCAGCAAAAGAGGTATTGATGGACGAACGTGTAAACACGTAACATACGCCATCAATGCCTAATTGTGGCCAAGGCTTGTATAGTATTTTTCTCAAATAATGCGCGGAAATTAAAACTACTTTTCGAAATCAGACGAACAACGAACAACAATATTTTTTCCTGCGTTAAAGTGTTCATTTGTTGTTTTTTTTAAATAGCTTTTATTTTGCAAGCCAGTTCGAAATTTAAATAAAACCTTTGATAAGTTACCTCCTTGGTTGCCATAGGAGTAAAAGATCGTTCCATTTTTACACGACAGATATGAGTTTACTATGTAATTTATTTTACCGCTAAATAGGACAGAATTTTCATACAACTTTTGCCGGCCGCTGCTCGCATGTATGTGGCCAGTACAGCAATATCGATTTATCTCGAAGAATATTGTCAAAATAATGGTCATATTTTCAAGCATGTTTGAGAAAAAAAAATATTAACCCATCAGGTACAAAAAATAAATATTTCATTACTGTGAGGACACATGTGGCTCCGTGGGATTTAAAAGTTTAAAGGTCAACACGAAAACCGAATTGCCAAGAAAGCAAGTTCATTGCGAACCTAAACGGGTTTGGAAATAAATTTCCCTTTCGCGTGGGTGGGGCGGCCACAAAAATCAGCGGCGATGACTGGCCGATTCCGCTCCGGTTGCGTTCCTAATCCCGAACCCTTCCTCGCAATATGATTTGCGTCAGTGGAGATGCGTTCCGAACAGATCACCGGACGGTAACCGAGTGGAAAAAGCGCTTCTCATCGGGACCTTTACTGGTGCTCGTTTGGATTCGAGTAGCGTCGTCAGTGTCTCTGCTTACGACAATATTTTATACTTGCGACACGACAGAACGATCGGTCGTTTAAATTGCTGCTATGAAGAAGTTATTAGCATATTTGGAACCCTCACAGATTATAGATTACCTGTAATGTCTTTTATGTAACTTTAAATTTCGTATTGTTTGTGTACTTTACATTATGTTGTGAATGAATTCGTTAACATTATTTTACTGCAATTGTCATAAACTTTTCAAGCCTGATTTGTTGTTAGGATGTAGGTACAAAACGTGGTTCAGAGCTAAGCTTCTCACCTCACCTGTCTGTAATCGATTGGGTTTGGGTACTATTTTCGCCCCAACGAGCTCCGTCATCAACATCCTACGAGTATAATGTGGGTCCTATGGACATACATTATTCCTCAATGTTGCTAGCCAGTGACTGCTACCAGTAGCTCGCGCATTTATAACATCACTGAAAAAGTTGATTATTCGTTGCGACTGTCAATTACTTTAACTCGAAGAAGACGCAATAAAACCCTTTCCTTCAAAATATACCTTAATCTTATAAGAATCTGATCGACCTGGCAAGTTTGCCATTACGACAGCAATAGAACAAAGTTATCGTTAGCATTCATAGGCATGCCACAGGCGTCCGACCGAGAGGTGGGTAATGTTATCATTCCATTAATTACAAAAACCACCCCCTGCTTTTTAAAAGTAAATTAATCCGATTAGGGGGGAATCGAAGAACCCGCTCGGTCCGAGTTTATTCAGGCAACTTTCTTTGGAATAATTATTTTTTGTAATTAAATCCATCAACACGATTTTTTCCTAATGATTCTCCCGTGGGAGGCGCGGCGGGATGGGAGGGTACCTATATCTTTGAATTTTTGTATCATAATAAAAAAGCACGTAAGGCTAAGTATGGATAATTTTATTAATAATTTAGAGTCTCTTAAATGTAGTGTCTTATATCGTGTACCTAGTTATTAAACATGATAAATATGTTAAAATACATTATGTACAGTAATATTACACTTATATGAGTAGTATGTTTACAACAAGTAAACATAGGTACTACTTTATGATTTTGTATTTTTTGCATTTTTCAATGCTATTTTTACACTTATGGTAAATTTTAAATAGAAAAATATTGGAAAAAAATTACTCGGCCACAAGTGAATTCTCAGACGGGAATCGAACCCGCGACCTTTGGAAAGGAAAGAGCATTGGACCGGATTTCCAAAGGTCGCGGGTTCTATTCCCGTCTGAGAATTCACTTGTGGCCGAGTAATTTTTTTCCAATATTTTTCTATTTAAAATTTACCATATAGGTACTACTGTTATAAATGTACAAAGTCATTTTCACTTATTATATATTTGTATGTACCTACAACGAGGAAAAACATAGACTTCCTCATACCTGATGTTGAATAATGAAGGTGGAAGCGTGTCTCTGTCCCGGAATCCTCAACCACTGAGGAACTGGAATCTTATTTATAACTGCCGGAAAACAACAATGCTGCAAAAAGGGTGCAAATTAAATATTAATAAATTATTTTTTTAACGTTAAAAATTCTGAATGACATAATAATTTTATTTCTTTTGTTGTCATGTTATTGAGAAAACTGTGGATAAAACACTTTATTAAATCCACGTTAAGTATTTATTGAAGTCCTCCGCGCGGCCCCCATCGCTGCCGCAGTGTTAATGATATCTCGCTTTTAAAGGGCACATCATTTACTTATTTCTACGAAAATTAATTGAAATGAGTTTTGACGATGAAAAGATGGCTGTACAAAAGAGAGTGGTGGCCGCTAGGTGTCGCTCAGAGATAACTTCTTCGTGTTTAATTAATGTTGTGGCAAAGAAATTGTTTCTTTGAACGTTAGAATCTATTCACTGGTATTGCAATTATGATTTCGATTAAGAAGCTTTATAATAATTTCTGAGTAAAGTGACTTAAGAACCGAATAACTTGAATAATTTTATAAATTTTCACCGAAGTGTTAATATTAATTTTCACCTCACACGCTCGGGAAAGGAGGTTTTGTCATTCAGTTTCTGCGTAGAAAACTGCGCTTTTTGCGGCATAGCGCGGTAAAGTACTTTTTGAATTTGATACCTAAAAATAAGTCATAATGCGTTCCGAATCTCACTATTTACTTTTTGTTACATTTTATTCTTATTTTAAATAGCTTTTAATTAATAATACTCCGTTTTGGTTTTATTATATTATTTTACTTCATTGAATCATAAAAACAATAACAATAAGATAAAAATATTTGTTATAAGAATTTTATGCTGGGTGAGATTTCACAACCTATGATTGGATTTCGGAACGTGACATAAACCTATCTTTTTAAATTGTCTTTGTCTTGTAATTGAAAATTTGTACTTTAAAATGGGTAAAGTGGCCAAAGACTTGGTATTCGTCTGACACCCGAGCAAGTATATAGGGATAAAAGCGATTTTTTTTCAGACTACAGAGGTACCTACTTGTTTTCAGGAAAATATACTTTGACGTTGATTTCATTGTCACTTGTGAAATTACAAAACACTAGTTAGATTATAATATACTTACCATGAAATTAGGGTGTTATCATTTTATTTAAAAAAATATTTGTTTATAAATTTTTAATTTGCCATATTTTTATTTTTTATATCCCGTCCGAGCGACATTAGACAAGTTACTTTTTTCTAGTATATTGTTTTTTAAGATTTATCACATAATTTGTTTGTTTTTCAGGGATAAAAAACAAAACCCAATCGCCAAACGTCCATTCGACACGCAACCGCAAAGACTCAAGTTTTCCAATTTCACCTAACGTAGAACACATCTGCGTACAGAAATGGACAGTATGTGGGCCACTCGTAATATCGACACGAGGAGGATCGCAGATTGATGGCCACCCCACCCCCCGCCCCCTCTGTCCCCGCAGGCCTCTCTATTGCAATAGATTGAGCCTGTTTTGTTTCCTTCGGTTTGCCCTCTTGGGAATTGTGTCCGGAGAAATAATACGAAAGAGTGAGAAAAATTGCCTCTTGATGACCCTACATTTCTAGGTCGATGAACTTGTTTGGTGTTATGAAAACTTTTCCATTTTACCCTTTCATTGGATTGGAAAATAAATGAAGAGGTAAAATTTATTTTTTCAGTTGATATTACATTTGTATTAATCAAAACTGGCGTGCGGTATATAATATGAGCTTATAAATAAATCTTCAGTGTTTTAGCACTGCCTGGCCATTATTTTCTATATATCCTTTAAATCCTTTAGTTATGTAGAGATTACCTTCATATTTTACTATTTTCAATTTCATGATGTGTAAAATCTAGTCAATTTAGTTAAAATATATTTTAACAAGTTCACGTCAACAACATTTATTTTCAGATGGTCCTGATAAGTGCAATAAAAGCAATGTTTGCTACACTGACACAGTTTTAAGCTCAATAGAAAATAAACAATTAAATGAATTATTAGGGAATCCACTTAGCATTGCGCCCTTTTTAGTCCCTCTGAATCGTACTTCAACATAATGGTCAACGATAAACGATACACTGTAATGAAACAGAGAAAGATACGTCAAGAAAAAAAAAACATATTTTTGTATAAATCGTTGTAGAGGATATATGGCAAAGATGGCCCCATCTGAGAAAGCGGCTCGGTGTCAGGGGTCAACGCGGGACCGATACGTTTTTGTGCCAAATGCTTGTGCTATATCTACAGCAATGGAAAGAAAAATATTTTTCTTTAAATGCCCATACATCTTACGATACGTCTTACGCATGATTCATGCGAATGTTGCCACGGTAGCCCCATTACAAAAGATACATTACAGTACCAGTACATTATTGCAAAGGCCGTGAAATAGGCAATTGCAGGTCGAGTATGAGTTTGAAGGCCGAGCCGTAGGCGAGGACTTCACTAATACGAGACAGGCAATTGCCATTTCCGCCGAGGCATATATTGTGCTTTTCTCAAAAGAATGCAGGGAAATAAAACATACTTTTTATATTATACATTTAATAATTACTAAAAGAAAATCAAATTCATTGCAAGAGCGTCTTTTTGAATTTGGAACATTACAGCGCTCAGCAATGTTGTATGAAACGGCGTGCTGGAGTTGTTAAATACTCTTTGTAATGTTCCAAATTAAAAAAACGCCCCTGCAATGGATTTGATTTTCTTTGTCCGTAAATTCGATACTTCGCGTGTTCTTTTTTCGAAAATAATGACAACATTTCCATGCATGTTTGAGAAAAAATATTTTTCTTAATAATGTACTATTACAGTAATAGTATTGTGATTGATGCTTAATTGTAGCGCAAAACATAACCAAAGTTAATTTATTAGCTTTGGTTATGCAATCTAAAATTCTAAAGTTTCAAGTTAATAATTATCTTATTCTTAATGTTACACTTGTACAATCGGGGAACTTCCCGGTTGATCAGTAGAGTTTTTTTTGGGAACTGTTTTCTCGGAAAGTACTAAGGTTAAAGAATAATAATAATAATAAATAATAAAAACACTTTATTGCACACTAAGACAAACAAAAACGAAATAACAAAAACAAACAGAAAGCATACAAAAGGCGGCCTTATTGCTAAATAGCAATCTCTTCCAGGCAACCTTGGTTAGAAAAATAATAACGAAGAGGACAAAGAGGAGTGGTTGCAATTATGGGAAGGATAGTTGATAAAGATGTACATAATATAAATAAAAGAAATAAAGTATAATATTATAATGGAATTGAAAAGGAAAATATACAAATACAAAATAAGTAAATATTAGGAAAAAGAAAGTTAATGAAATAATTTATTATTCAAATGAAATGCATGTTAATGTTTGTTTGTGTTATAAACGTTTTCTATACCTATATCTATTACTTTTTTAAGAAAAGATCCCTAAAAAAACTCTACTGGTCAACCGGGAAGTTCCCCGCTGTACACATACTCTTAAATGAAAACTTAACGTCAGAGAGGACCATGCAAATATTGTATGGGCACTGTCCCAACCCACCAACAGACGTGGCATTAACTTCAATATTGTTGTGACGTCCCATTTAAAGACTACAACCATCCATTTTCAATACAAAATCGATGGGGTTTAAAAAAAATACAGTAACTATACTTTATATTACTACTAAAATAGTTTATAAAATTATAAAAAACAAACAAACAGCACTTTTACATTATTTACTCTTATTTATTACATGAAAAATAAAAAAAGTAAGTTTTTATTTTTTACTCGTGTGATATGGTTTTAGAGTTCTTAGTTTTGCAATACGAATGACGTCACGCGAGGAGCGCTCAAAGATTCATGTTTGAACACTTTGTAAATCCGAAACTACCTATCGTATTTGAACAAAAAGTCTTAAGTCTGAAACTTATCCGCTTTAACAGAAGCAACAACATTTACAAAGGAACATGTCGTTGCCAAACACAAATCTACGTACAATATTATTGAAACATATTTAATATAAGAGGAAAATTTTATTATACTCAGTTATTAGAATATTTTCCTTTTATACAATTACAATAGTCATATTTTATGTTAGTTAAAACAAAAAGGATTCAGCTTTTATGCGCTTAAACTATACTGTCACAAAGTTACAAGCGAGAATAACAGTAGTAGTTTCAACCTACTGATATTTACCATGAGCGCAACTTCCAACGGCTTTTGCATGAAAACCCCATTCCTACGGCGGATGTCGTCATAGTAGCAAATCATCAGGCAGTCGAGATGTATTAACTGAGATACGATTGAAATCTGTTGGTGGGTTGGGACGTTTTTTTGTATGATCCTTTCTTTTACAAACAACTTAGTTTTAACTATTTTCGTAGGATCGTAGTTTTTTCGTAACAAAATAGGCCTCAACAGTTTAAGCCTTTTCCAAGTAATAAAAAAGAAAAGAAACAAGCTGAGTTTTTTAAAAGCTTTTTTGTGTTAATTGAGAAGTCAATCACAAAATATTGTGGCCCAATATCAGAAATGTCTTTTCGAACGATATTTTTAACTATTTTCCTAGCATCGTAGTTTTGTCGTAGCAAAATAGGCCTCAAAGTTAATGGCCGTTTTAAAAAATAAATAAGCAAAGAAACAAACTTTGCACTGTGTGAGCTTTTTGTGTTCATTAAGAACTCAAACACAAAATATTGTGGCCCAATGTCAGAAATGTCTTTTACAAACAATATTATATTATAATAAACTATTTTCGTAGCATCGTAGTTTTGTCGTAGCAAGATGTGCCGCCAAAGTTTACCTTACCAAGAAATGAAAAAGAAAGAAAAGAAACAAGCCCTTTGCTCTGAGTGTGAGTCTCAAACTCAAAATATTGAGATTGTTTAATCTAGTTCACAAAATTTATTATGTCTGTTCTTTTAAGCAGTGGGTAGGTATAGTATAGTAATTATCATAAAAGCAGTGTTTGAATTTATTACTTGTTAAAAAATCTTTTCATGTAAGAACCGTTCTCTACGAGATGGAAATAGCTGATCAATAAACAACCTGAATGGGTGGAAACGCGGATACATCGGTGCAATTATTATGCAAAATCATTAACATCTTAAGAGGCACCCCCCGCCGGGGGGATGCCGCGACCCCAATATTGGATTATGAATAAAGGTACTTTGTGTGCAAACTAACTCTTGAACGTCACTGCGCGCCTGTTTGAACTAATGACGTTTTCTATTGATGCTTAGACTTGATTCGTTTCAGCTTGAGAATTGTCGAATATTTAAGTGGTAAAGACCCTTTAGTGCTGTTAACTGTGGCTGTGACTGTACCTTGGAGAAGGATATAAGCTACCTTTTTAGCGCAAATTGAAAAAAGTTTAGAGTAAAATTTTTTTATGTAAAATTGTTAACAAAGTTACTCCTTGAGCACAGCAGCTGAAAAGGTGCGGCAACAATTTTACATAAAAAATATTTTACTCTAAACTTTTTTCAATTTGCGCTAAAAAGGTAGCTTTTCAAAGGTAGCCGAAACATTGGGAAAACAAAAAAAACTTAAACTACACGTAATATTAAACCTAAACTTGTGTAAATAATCTGTGCGCTAGTTATCCGTAAAAATTGTTTTTACAGATAAAATTTTAATTACATAAAAAATATTTCTGCACCGTTTTAAATTCAAATTCAAATTGATCGCCATTAGTTTGCCATAAAATGATGACGATTTAGGATCTAGCGAATCAACTTAGGTATACTCAATAGACGCGATACCGAAATGTAATTAATAACAAACACTACAGAGATATGATGACTCCATAATTGAAGTACTGTACTTTTTATTATTCATAATTACGCAATTTAGCTAATTGAAGTTATAAATGGCTGGAGTAGCTACGTACAAAAAAAATACTATAATTAGTATGTGTATCGGTAAACATTGAAAACTGATTGATTGATGATGATAATCATCATCATCAGGCTCCATCATCACTTTTCAGGGCCTGTGACATTTAGTGATAACAAATGAATAAATAATTGCATACAAACACACCAATTATTTAGCCCACGTCAAGTTTCATGAAGAACTTGTGTTATGGATACTACGAGTAGAAAACAGATAAACTTTTTTTTTTTTTTTTGTAAATAGGTAAATACACCCAGTCCAGGACAAATAGACATGTTCATGCTTACAATTTTTTATCGTGTCCGGGAATCGAACCCGGGATCTTTAACGAAGAAGGCAGGTATAGTACCCCTGCGCCAAACAGGTCGTCAACCTCACCAGTGATCACGGAATTACGGCTGTTGGGAAAAGGGGTCGAAACCTGGGTAAATATAGAAAAAACGCAATTAAAATAACTGCGTTTTATGATTGAAAATTCATCGAAATCACGGAAAGTTTTTATAATAAAATTGAAGTTGCAGAGGTCATATGCTCTGAGTATGGGTATGAAAGGAAAAATTTATTCCAGACGTTCTATTTCTATAGCGGTCCAAAGAAGATGATCGCATTATAATTTGTAACGTCCCTAAAGTTTCCCATAGTCACGAAAGAATAACTTTTGATTCTTCTAGAAACAATAGGAAATTACAAGACTTCGTTTTTTATAGATATGTACTACAAAATAGCGTGCCATCGCTTCACCTTCGTAACAAGACGTATTGATTGATTCGGCTATATGGGCCTATTTTAATCTGACACGGTGATCTATTCCATCAACTATGTATATGGAAAGGTCTATAAGTGTGTTTGTGTACGCTCGTTAATCATAATTCCAGACGTTTGTTCGTGTGTTGGCTCATATTATTATGTTTTGGGGATAAGAAATTAGTTAGTGGACATTAAACTTGGACATAGGCGGCGTGAATCATCTTGGTCGTTTCGTGATTCTCGAGTGCAAAGCGTTCTGTGATTTATGATCAAAACTTGGAGTTTTATCTTGGAGAATCATTATGATTAAATGTGTCGAAATAAATAAAGGATAACTATCGATATATATAGATATAAGGAACCTAGATCATCTTGGAATTGCACAAAACCAATGGCTTTGGGCAAAGGATTTTTACTAGATGCGAATAACAATTTTGTTATACGAATTCTTCTGCTGCGAATAGTTCAATAAATTCAAATCGGTTCATTAATGACCGAGTTCTGAGATAAGAAACATTAAAAAAACAAACGCACGAATTGATAACCTCCTCCTTTTTTTTGAAATCCTCCTATTGGAAATTGGTTGATTAGTGGACACCAGTAATCGTATAGTTTAATTTCACTTTAAGCGCTAATAGTTATATACTACGAAGTGATTTCGTGTTTTTTTCGGTCTCGCTCCCGCGCGCGTCGTTTTCTCGTTGCAATAAAAGATAGCCAGTTCCTCGGTGTTCAATGCGTCGAGCCTCTTATTCGACTCTTA
Organism: Chrysoteuchia culmella; assembly: GCA_910589605.1. Taxonomy (NCBI): domain Eukaryota; kingdom Metazoa; phylum Arthropoda; class Insecta; order Lepidoptera; family Crambidae; genus Chrysoteuchia; species Chrysoteuchia culmella. The sequence continues at coordinate 9,492,158 of OU342649.1, forward strand.
CGACATCCCAGGCGCATGTAAGGGAGTGGTGACACGTGTATTCTTAGGCCGTCACCACACGGCAAATGATGATATTATGTTGTTTATATTTAATTTCCAACCATAAGACTAATAAAATAAATAATTAACTTTTACTTTGAAAATCTTCGACTTTTCTTACACAAATTCATCCCCATTTTCACCCCTTTGGGGGTGGAATTATCAATAAAACGCCGAGTTAGGTAAATGTTTATTTTCTATCGTCAACCTAAATACAAAATATGGAGTTCCTAACACTTTTACTTTAAAAATAAAGGACTTTTCTTCCACAACTTCATCCCCCTTTTTCACCCCTTTGAGTGTGAAATTTTCAAAAACGCCGAGTTAGGTAAATGTTTATTTTTACCCGACTGCAAAGGAAGGGTTATGTTTTCGCGCGTATCTTGTATGTATGGATATTTGTTTGTTTATACGAGTATGTTATATTCTATATTACCTCTTTACTTTAAAGAGCTGGTTTTAAGAATTCAAATGTATATCATGACATGACCGATAAATAACTAAAAACATATACCTATAAATAAAAAATATACAAATTAAAAAAACTAAAAAAACCCGCCTGCATCAAAAGATAAGTCAACTGAAAAGATGGAAACGAGATCAAATATAAAAATATTTTGTTCAACATAATAACTTAAACCTAAATAAAAATTTGAAGATCCTAATTTGACAGACATAATATTGAAATTGACGGACTTTCATACAGACGTTCACCCCTTGTTTTACTCCATTAGTGTCAAAGTTGAAAAATAAAAGAAATATGTGTGCAAGTCCCATAAATAAAAAGAAAATGATTGTAAATGAAACTGTGAAAACTATAGCATAAAACCACGTAGCCTACTACGAGCTTCAAATAAAGTTACCTTCCAAGTATCAAGACACATCGGTTACCCTACACGAAACTTCGCAAGAAACATTAAGGGCTCGCACATCGTAGGGACTGACCCGTCATGAAATTTAAATCTAGATCAATAACCGTGCTTATATCATTGTCTTCATTAGAGATAATTGGGTCCGCTCCCTCACGGCCTCAACTTTGTTTGCTTGCCGATAACTTGAGACGAATTACTTGGAGGTACCCATGTCATAAGGCCGAGGGTATAGATACTACCCCTGGACCTTATACATGCGTCATCACCTCCACTGTACATAAGGATTTTGCTAATCAGTATTCTAAGGCAGAACTGTCCTGAGAAGACAAATGGCTTTGCTCTTAGTTATCGATAGATTACAAACCAATTTATATGGAGTGGACTTCGAATTGGTTGAGCCAGCAATAAGTTTGCCTTTTGATAGTATTAACCTCTCAGGCCCGAGTATGCGTAATAGATATTCCATTGTTCTCTGGACACCGGTGTCCTAGCAAATGTCGAATTAATCAACTTTTCATCTATTTATTGAAACTAAAAATGTAATTAATCAATCCAACATAAAATGTTTTTGACAGCAAACCGTCAAAATGCGTTAGTAGGTTTTTTTGATAAGACAAAATAATATTTTATTATGAAGAATAAATAATATAAAAAGGGGCTGATTTTTCAATGGTCAGATAAAAAGTATTCTTCTGATATGTATTATACGGAAAATATGTAATTTAGTTTGTGATTGTCATTTATTTTAATTGATTATGAATTAAATGACTGTTACTTATCCAAGGATTGTAAATCAGCCCAACATTGTTAAATTTACAAAAAATACTAAACACAAGCAGTTACACAGTGTGGCGAATGAGTATTCTCACTATAAGCCAAAGTCTTAACTTCTCAAGATTTAAAACACCATACCATCACCAAAAATGTCTTTGCATATTGTACCTACGTGAATACATCAAAGGTGTCATAAAGTAGACAGCTAAGTGTCGGGCTGTACCGTCGTTTACCTGTTGTTTGCGCGCGCTAAGTCAACACGATTACGCAAAATTAGGTTAGTACCTTTTATGTTATTTACATCACACCCGACCTCTCCACACGGGAGATTCTTAATTACTAATTAGGACCATTTCTCCTCGGAATAAGTTTGTACGAAGGTGTTTGGTCATAATTAAAGGTTACATTTGTCACTTCTTCCAAACAAAAGTAAGACTGAAATTGCTCTACTTTTGCCTTAAATCAGCAAAAGCATTATAAAGTCTAATGAAGTCTCTGTTACAAGTACTTGGGAATGTTAAAGAAGCTACGCCATTGGATCACAAAGCCCTAGGCAGGAGACCTTGTATCCAGAAGAACCGGCAAGAAACTCGGAACTCTATAGAAGCATATTAACATATTAACAGTGGGATATATTTATACATTTTCCTTTATTTCCCTGTTATATTCTAAAAGTTGTGTATAGTATGACGATTGCTGGAAAATTTTAAGTTTTGCTAAAACTTTAAGAACCACCACATGATTTCAACAGGTTCTTGGTTGCCAAAGCTGCCAAATCCTCTACATTTTCCACAACCTAGATAAACTTCGAATAGAAGTTTTAATTACTTTTATTAAAAAATATATATTTTCAAACAATGCACCTTGTAAAGCCATCGTCAGCGTCAGTACAAGAATACATCAATCCTTATCGCGGCCAAAAACATTCGCGCCCATCCCCGCGATGTTTGCATACTCCCGAATCGATTTCGAGTCGATCGCTTTCTAATCCCCATTTTCGTAGCGCCATTACGATTTTTCGTGCGCTCACCTCACTCCATATTTCCGTGCATATCTCGACGATTCGCAGATCCATTATTTTTTATGGGTCGAATACACGGTGCTTAGTGGAAGTATCGCCCCCGCCTACTGGCTGCTAACGTCTCGTCGTAAGGGCGACAGACACATTTTGTTAAGAAAATGAGCTGGTCCTGATGTTTTTTGAAAGAAATTTCAAGGAATGTACCTAGCTCAGTTCACAGAAAAGCCATACTTTTCCTTGATTAGAAGTAGGTATTTATATTGAATTTTCCCTATTTGTATACTCACTAAGGCAACTAACAATATCAGACTTCTTAATCGAAATTGCTTTCCGCATTTTCGACAAAATTACATTAAACCCGAAACTTGTTGAAAAGGACGTAATATGCCTAATGACCGTTTAGTTCCGATCTATTGAACGTAGTACATTTTTATTTAGCCGGCGACACTCCACGCCACCCTTGAACCGGCACCCGACTCAGCCATTTCCACTCAATAGCTACGTTTTATCGACAAACGTCAGAGACGCTGCGTGACACTTATGTAAATATTTAAATACGATCCAGTACAAGCTATGAATATTTTAAACTCTAAGTAAACCACTCGGCTTTGTATTTCTGCAAAGATATCCACACATCAAATGAACGAAACAATTTATTGGGCTGTTAGCAATAAGACACAATTTCGTTTGAAATAACCGCGGGAGTTCATTTGGTTTTTTGCTTTATATCTATGCATAAAAAGATTTGATAAGTGCTGGCAAATTGGCGATCGATATTAAAGTGACGAGTTATGCTGATTGGATTTTTTTCGAGTGGTAACAAGGGGACGGTGAATAATTGAGGACGTATTATTTTCGTAGTAATTTATGTTTAAAATTTGATGATTTTGGTAGGAATACATATTATGTTCGGGAGGAATACATATATAATTATCTTTATGTAGGTACTTATTATATTTTAAGAAACTGTTTGTTACTAAATAAAAGAAAAAAAACATATATATATCGGGTTGAACTTGTAAGGCCTTTGGTCAATCACTTTTCCATACAATTACTTTGTTTTAGATTTTTACATTCAAAGTGATTAAATTCAGTATAACAAAAAAATAACCGTTTTTATGTTTTTATAGCTATGAGAAATGAATAATAAGAGGGCAATTTAATTTTTTTTCTCATGCGCCTTTGGTCGTCGTGATATCTGTGCGTTTTCGTTGTAACATTGCGGATCATATTTTGTCGGGCGCTCTTGCCAGCAGAGTGTCGCAACCACAACTATTTAGTTAATAATAGTAAGAATTACGCAGTCTATTCCATCAAAAAACAAACAAATGTGTGGAATTTGGTATTGTAGTAGATACTGTAGCATTTCTTTAAATGAACTTTTTGGTGCGCTTGTCAACAATGTAAAAGCTTTTTTATGTTAAATAAATTAAACAAAAAGATACAATCTACCTAGGTATATCTATCTTTTCAATCTACAGACTGTAGTCAGAAATTTTAATTTTAGTATTCATTGTATTTCCACCAACAGGCCGTAACGGTAAAGGCATCTTCCAAACTCATACCAAAAATTGCAAAAAACCGAAATAACTTATGCACATTGTATATTTTTATTACTTAAAACGCAAAGTTGAGTATGCTTTTTATTACCTTTTATTTCTACATATATTTTAAAGTTTGTTTTCTATCAATATGAAAAAAAAACACGAAATTGTTAATGATTTTGTAATTTTTGCATTTTTCAATGCTATTTTTATACTTATGGTAAATTTTAAATAGAAATCCGGTCCAATGCTCTTGGGACCGGATTTCCAAAGGTCGCGGGTTCGATTCCCGTCTGAGAATTCACTTGTGGCCGAGTTAATTTTTTCCAATATTTTTCTATTTAAAATTTACCATAACGAAATAGTTATTTGTTATGCAAGGCTGGGAAGTTGGTTATTAGTCCCAAGAGCATTGGACCGGATTTCCAAAGGTCGCGGGTTCGATTCCCGTCTGAGAATTCACTTGTGGCTGAGTTAATTTTTTTCAATATTTTTCTATTTAAAATTTACCATAACAAAATAGTTATTTGTTATGCAAGGCTGGGAAGTTGGTTATTAGCGGCGAGTTACATCTATTGAATCCTGAGCGAAGCGAGGATTTCAAAGGTACAAGACGCTAAAAACTTTTCTGCCGAGCGCAACACATAATTTTTCACTTCACAACAGCGAGGAACATTTTGTGGTTGTTTCCACGGTCAACTTTCGGTAAAAAATTCTTTAAATAATAAGTTTAATCTAAATATGCCTTATTCTTGTTGTTTTAATGATATAAAAACTAAAATAATAAAAAAGGGAGTATTTTAGTTAATTCAAAGTTATTTAAAGTAGTAATATATTGTTACTTATAAATAACAATAAAAACAATTCGGTAAATGATGACATTGACATGAGGTACAGCACAAATACAATTTAAAAATAAAGGTTCATGTCACGTTCCGAAATCCAATCATAGGTTGTAAAACCTAACATAAAATAAAATTCTTATAACAAATAGTTTAATCTTATTGTTATTGTTTTTACGATTCAATAAACTAAAATAATATAATAAAACCTAAACTGAGTATTATAATTAATTCAAAGCTATATAAAATAAGAATAAAATGTAACAAAAAAGTCAATTGTGCGAGTTGGAACGCGTTGTGACATATTTTTATTTCAGGTATTAAATTAAAAAAGTACTTTACCGCGCTAAGCCGCAAAATGCGATTTTCCACGCAGAAACTGGATGACAAAACGTCCTTTTCCGAGCGTTTGAGGTGAAAAAGTCTTTGTACGATAATATCATTAAATTATTTTCGACGCGGTCGGTGAGAGTGAGAGGTGCTCGAAAGGATCTCGATCAACAATGAGTCGAGGAGATCTGCGTGATCAATTGATATCGCCATCTCGGCCCCCCGATTCTGCTTATTACGCACTTCCAGACAAAAAGTTTGTGGAGATAATGCATTTTAATATAAATAACTGGAAGCAGCGGTTTTTGACCATTAGGTACTTCAGCTTAAGTAAGAGGAGTAAGATAGACTGGTATTAGAATATTTCTTGCTTTTTTCCTAATAATAAAATTAAATATCAGGACGATTGTGAAACGTCGAAATAATTTATAATTATTATTAAGTAATCTTTAGGTGCCCCTTTCTCTCGAGTTCATTATCATTTTTAACCGTCCCTGTGGTCTAGTGGTAACAACCACCGATATCAGACCCAGGTGTCCCGGGTTCGATTCACAGCGAGGGTACATACTGTATTTGGTTTGGTTTGCGGTAGGACTTGTTAAAAGTCTGCCTGGCTAGCTACCACGATCTTATCTAAGCCTGAGGCCATAACAACAATGTTTTCAGCATTGTTGTGTTCCGGCAGTTAGAGATAAGAAAGCCAGTTACTGAGTGATGATGGGTGATGCCATTTTGATGAGGGTTCCGGAAGAGGCAACGATCTATCCGACGCGATACCTAGTTAGGTTCTGACTTAGGTTTAGGCTAGTCATTACATTAAAAAGAGATCAATGAAGTTTTTTATTTTCATTTTTAATTAATAAGAACAACTTAGTTTAAAAAAAAAATCTTATATTGAAGCAGTATCTTTGAGGACAAGGACTGATAGCATTGATCCCGCAGTCACCGGCGATCGATCTGTGGAGGACTCTCACCTCGGTTCCGGTTGGCATTCTTTTGTGTCGCAAAGGCACTCCTCGCTGAGTGTCTTTGTTATATTGTAGCTTTGATAAGGCACCGGATAATAGCTAGGGAACCCTCGGTAACACCTACGTTTACGCATTTCTTGTAAAGACAATAATGTTACAATGGAAAAAGAAAATCGCTTGAGCTACAACCATGGTATAAGATAATTACATCTGTTATTTGCCATTTTTCATGATCTTTTTTTCCGAAATAGAAGATGAATATATCCTCGCTGCGTGTGTCTTTACATTGTAGACAAACTCAGCGAGAGGGAGCTCTCGGTAACACCTAGGTTGTCGCAAAATGGAAAAAACCATTGGGAAAACAAAATATCTCAATCGCTTAAGCTACTTACATTCCATTACAACTACTTGTAATGGGTTTATCTACATAAACCCTTGTTATTTTGCCTGATCTTCATTTACATTTCTATAAAAGAGAAGATAAAACTATATCTGCTACGTAGTTAGGTGCTTTAGATTTCTGAAAATAAAAAAAATCTAATTAAATTTTTCAATTAAAACTACGTAGCATTACCATGTATAATCCGTATAGCAGTTATTGCATGGAAATCAATAGACCATTACCTCACCCACAATCCATAGAAATCAAGGACAGTTCTATTATTATTATAACTAATTACATTACTACCATTATATTATCTTGTAACCTTGCCAATTCTTAAAATTGCGTCATGAACATTTTATTTTGAGTTATAAAGACATGTTTACTTACAAAATAAGACTAAGAAATTGACTTTTACTAGATTACTTATTATATTTTCATAAATGCATTTTTAGAAAAGCAGATACTCAATATCTGCGTAAGTGAAACGAAAAGGCTTTTGGCGTCTACTTATCAGGTAGCTCGGGAATACCTACAAAATATGTACTAGTACTACTGATACCATCTACCTATTACGTGTCGTCAAGCGAGTCTTATAGAATAGGTGCTTGCACAGATATGCTACTTGATAAATACTTGCAAATTTCAGAATTTGGCGCCCAGAAAAAATCTCTGGCGGATTTCTTTGGACCATTGAGTCAAGTTTGGTGTCGTTTTTAGGTAACTAGATAATGTCCAGTTCATTCCCTATTCAAGTTTTTTAGGGTTCGGTAGCAAAATATGACACAATACACAAAATAATAAAAGTTAGTAATAAAATGCAAAGAAATCCTTATATTTTCACATTTTTTTACAAAACTTGGTTTATAAAAAATACTTCCTGATAGCCCATTTAATAAAGATTAAAAAAAAACATTAACAATAAATATGCATTTTACTATTTTCATTGTAAAAAAATAGCTTTCATTATATCTATGAATTAATGTCCTTTGTATTCTTTTATTAATTTAGTAAAACGAACTGCCTATTATTATTTTTTCTCTTTACCTATGTCTTTTATTAATGTTATATTTTCAAATTTATAAACGTAGTTTTAGTACGTAACATTTTAAAAATAAATACAATAGTAATAGAGCATTTCTATATTTTATTTACAGTCTCATCCAGTACATTTGAGCTGGCGTTTGAAATCATTAGTCAGTCAATATCATTTATTCAGTCTAGGCACTTATGAACGTCAAAGAAGCGACGCCATCGGTTCACCTACGGCGGGAGACCTTGTAACGAGAAGAACCGATAAGAAACTCGTCAATGGCTGTTTTTTTCTCCCTGTTTTATTCCATACAGTCGTCTAATTGAAAAGAGACCTAAACATATCAGTAAGGTCAGTTTCCAACACAAAAAAAAAAAAAAACTAAATTGTGATATTACAATTTATGGTAATTGTAACCGTAAACAATTTTCAACTTGCAAAGAAAGACTTGTCTATCATTCATTATAACATTTCTCGCATTACAAGGTTACTGTATTGCAAGTTGTGAGGTACATACAGGTCAGTATTAATTTATTGTCGATGAAAATATTTCAGCTTTAAGCACAACATTAATATGCAGACTGAAGTTTTCCGCTGGCGGCACCAGTTCACGAGCATGACGGATGAACCAGCCATCACTTCGCTCAACCATATTTTAGGGAACGTAACGACACGACACCGCCGAAGAAACCTTTGGTACTTTAGGTAATAAAACAACTTTTCCGGATATTAAACGCTCTATATTTCATGAACTAAGATCTAATTGTCCATATTGTTAGGGTTTTTAGGGGTTGTTTGATTTTCCCGACGTTTTGGCACCTTTTCAGCTGCCGTGGTCACGGAATGATCCCTTTAAATACGGACAATTAGATCTTAGTTCGTGAAATATAGCGCGTTTCATATCCGGAAAGATTGTTTTATTTCAATGAACAGTGCGCGCCAATACTTAAGATGTGCGTATGTACTTCAGGTACTTATGTTAAAGTGTATATAAATATAAAAAAATACAATGGCAACAGCAAATAAGAAAGGTAAAAGTGCATTAATGTAAGACACAACTTACAATGGTACTAGAAGACGCATCAGCTGGGTCATAATCACAAAGCGTAATTAAAGTAAGATAACAAAAAGACTAGAAAATATACTAGAAAAAAGCAACTTGTCTCATGTCGCCCTGACAGGATTCGAACCCGCATCCTTGGGAATCCGACAGAGACCTATGAGGGCAAGTCGAATTTTTCAAATATATTCACCTTTCTACGGTGTTGGCCACCGTCGTTTCATCAATGAGAGAATTATCCTCGCATTCGAAAGAGACATTTTGTTATACAAGGCTGGAAAGTTGTAAAAATTGAATCCTGAGCGTAACGAGGTTGTCGAAGGTACTAGACGCTAAAACTATTCTGCCGAGCGCAACACACAATTTTTCACCTCACAACAGCTAGGATTTTTGTTTGGTTTTTTCGTTTAATCTGAATATAATTTATTCTTTATGATTTTATTATTTAAAATACTAAAATAACAAAAGATGGAGTATTAAAGTTATTTAAAATATTAATAAAATGTTACATAATATAATAAATATAGTTAAAAACTATTTCAAAAATGTTTAGATGCAAGACAATTTTAAATTTTTTAATTACATTGACAATTAAAAAAAAATTGTCACGTTCCGAAATCCAATCATAGATTGTGAAACCACCGTACCAACTGACCCACCATAAATTAAAAATTCTTAAAAATATTGATACATCTTATTGTTATTGTTTTTATGATTCAAGTAACTGACATATATAATAAAACCAAATCGGAGTATTATAATAAATTCAAAACTATTTTAAAGAAGAATAAAATGTAACAAAAAAAATCAATAGTTCGATTCAGAACGCACTTTTGCGAGCGTGTAAGGTGAAAATAGTTTTTTCTCAGTTATCTGTTTCTGCCTGTATATATATTTTTTTTTGGGAATTACTATTATGTTAATTGTTTTATTCCGTTTTCATTGAAATAAATTTCTTATTTTGTTTTTTAAGAGTCCGTATATAACTTTTTGCTCTTTTAATTTATAAAAAAAAAATGCTAGATATTTTTATTTCCCAGAGGAAAAAACCGTAGTGAAAGCTTCGACAGTTATGTGGTTTTACCAGATACAAAATGTGACAAAAACTATGTAGGTATCATAAGTTTCTAACATAAAAAAAAATTGCACTTATTTGGTTCTGCCAAAATACCCTTGATATATGCAGTAGAGTATTATTAGGACGAACGGCATTGATCATAATATTGACGGAGGCTTAGAGCTAAAAATACAGTAAAAGTTAGCTGTCATATAGCAGACAGTACCAATAAATGTCATAGGTATTAAACACATCAAAAATATCCTGGCTAGCTTCCTTTCGTATACCCATGACAATATATACAATAGAATAGTGTTCAGAGAATGGTATTGATCATAATATCGACGGAGGCTTACGCAGTGCTAACATGTACAGTAAAAAAATAGGTACTGTAAAAGTTAACTATCATCGATGACGGCAATCATAAATCTCATATTAAACAGTATTTTGAATCCTGAGCGAAATCAATTTCCCGAGCGAAGCGAAGGAATCATGGTAAGAATACTGAATGAAGCGAAGAATTCAAGTCTGCCCAAGGCTAAGACACTTTTAACCCCGAGGAGCATACCTACTTTATACTCAGCTAGTAAAAATAGTGCTACAGATGCAGGTGGGGTATAAAAATATTTTGACCATTTGACAAATTTCCTTTCGTATAGCGATGACAATATATGAAATAGAGTAGTGTTCGGGAATGGCATTGATCATAATATCGACGGAGGCTTAGGCGGTGATAAATGGCCGGCCGCAGCGTCAGGCGCGGGTGGGATGACGCCGGCGCCATATTTAAATCGCGCTGTCACATCCGAGCCATCCAGCCTCTATCTTTTTATGCTATTATGTGGCGTACGGGGGGTTCGATTATGTAATATGGGGGTTGAGAGGTTTTATGTCAAGTTCTTTTTTGATTTTTTCTATTTCTGCTTTTTTTTTTAAAGAAAATTTTATTTTTAAGTCGAAGTCCTTTTGATTTTAGTATTTTGCTGAGTAACCAGATAATAAAAGCACAAAAATAAATCAAATTGTAATAAAATTAAAATCAAAATTTCATACTTCAGTTACAAATTGCGTAAAAACTCTTTGTTGATAAGTTAAATGAAGATTTTAATTTTCAAATGTACTGTATTTTATGGAAAAGAGATCATATTAAGACCGCAATAGCACTGCAAAAGCACTGCAATATACTGTAATTGATTTACAATTTCAATATTATTTGAACAAAAACCTTAGCTTAGACCAAAGTTTTCCCGCAGATATTTTTTAATAAAGTAGTTACATAGGTACTTATATTTCTGTATCCGTATACTTAAGTTATTAAAGACATTGAATGGAGGTGAAAGAGATGGTCCTACCCCGGGTCGCCGTCACACGGAATCAACCAACCGAATAGGAAATTAAAATCATCAATCAAACTAAAAAATACAAAGGCCCCGTTTCCCATTGTCGCCGATATGTTTGCGCAAAAACGACTTTGTCGCATCACAGTCGAAGTAATAAAAAATTCCTGTGGCACCATCGAAACTTGCTGGATGTGGTATCCCGTGATTGATTATGATGAGCGTGGATTGAGATTTTTTGTTTCTCTTTCTTATTATGGCTTTTTGAATCGCGATCTGCGAATGTATACAGAAAAAAGAAAAGCTTTTTCTGAACCAATGTCGACTCATTATAGCATGATGATTATGGTTTTAGTTTTGCTTTTTAAGCTAACTTACAAATAAATCAGTACTCATTATCTGTTTAGATAAAACTACCTTATTAGCTATGCTCGGCGTATCCCTAAGCGATCGAACGAGAAATAAGGAGATCCGTAGGTCAACTAAAGTAACCGATATAACTATCTCGAAGGATTGCTCAGCAGAAGTAGTAGTGGGCGGGACACATAGCGAAAAGAACCGATGGCCGTTGGGGCGGAAAGGTTCTGGAATGGCGACCGCGCACAGGACGAGACGCTCCGTGGATAGGCCCCCCAGTGGGTGGGTAGAGGGAACAATCATTTGGAGAGTACTCTTCAATCGGTGAAATAAAATTGGCTTTGGCAATTTTTTCTCCAATTTTAATATATTAGAAACTGATGGCAAAAGATTGTATTCTACGTATCTGTGCCACATCTAGCCAACCATATACGATAGCAAAAAGGCCCGGGTCTTTGTGATAGGACACGTAATACGCTCACAATTGGTTATTGCGCTGCAATGACACTGCGGTTTGCTAGGATCACCCGGGAAACTGGAAAAGGATCCAGAGATGGTTTTTGTTGACTCTTTTCACCATTTTGTATTCCGCTGGCAGGTTGGGAAAAGTCTGAAAGTTGATAAGTTTTAGACTTGTAGTAGTTTTATTTATGTTACAGTTTTTTTACTTAGACTTGCGTATTATTTCAACATCAAACACAAAAACCTGATATAGGTAATAAATAGTTCACAGTACATGAAATCTGCTTATTGCTTATTGAAAAAAAACATATTTATGATTACAAGCACCTGCTTTATATTTGTCTACAAATAAGATATATACGCTATTAGAACTATTCAGACATACACAAATTATATAGACTTTTCTTCTTCTTATTTAAAACTGTCATATTGAATAAATGTTCCGAATTTCAAAATTTCTAATAGGAAACTTTAGTATCAACAAATTTTCAGAACTTATCCAAATGTAAACGAAAAAGTCTCATAATAAAAATAGAGATTGTTTTGTTTGTAGGGACTCTGTAAAAGCCTAAATAGATTTAAATTTCACATGCTAATAGTAGTTTTAAGTTGGTTTGATTAATAACAAATGGTGGCGCGAGATTTGGACGCGGCAGAGTCGAGTCATGGCGCAGTCGAATTCTTAAAAGACATTATATTGTTGGCGGACGTGCCGGCTATACTGCGGGAGAAAAAAAATTAAAAGAAATAAAACAACTTTGGATTTGTGCACTATATTTTACACCGTATCTATTAAGTAGTATATATTGGGTGTTTTCTGGGTTTTTAGGGTTCCGTACCTCAAAAGGAAAAACGGAACCCTTACAGGATCACTTCGTTGGCCGTCCATCCGTCTGTCAAGACCGTTTTTCTCAGGAACGCGTGGAGGTATCAAACTGAAATTTATATCTAATACTCAGGTCTACTGTCCCTTGGAGCTGTGAAAAAATCAAACATCTAAGTCAAAGCAATCAAAAGATACAGCCGCTTATGCCGCAAATTTCCGCAAATTTTCGAAACTCGCACGGGAATGAAAACCTATAGGGTACTTCCCGTGAACTTAGAATCATGAAATTTGGTACGAAGTAACGTCTTATAGTACAGATAAAGGAAAAATTGCGAAAACCGTAAATTTTTAGTTACATCATATAATAAAAAATATTTTTGAAAATTTTAAACGGAACCCTCGGTGCGCGAGTTTTCATTTGCCGTGGTCACGGGTTGACTAGCTACTTATAAGTCTACCTTAGAAGTTAATTTATTTTTTCGTTTGGATACGGTTACTTATTTAAAGTAAATCATTTTTATTATGGCAACAATTATTGAGTTAATATTTTGATGGATGGAGGATGAGTGCACGTAGAAACTTAAGATGTGAGATAATAACATACATAAAAAAAAGATTCCGTCGAATGGAGAACCTCTTCCTTTTTTTTGAAGTCGGTTAAAAATTAAAAGACCTGCAAATTACATAGAATTATTGAAAAATATGGTTTGTGAGGGTTGGGTGCTGTGGCGATACAAGTAAACGATCGGTGTGGAGAATAATGCAATATATTTTAATAATCAAAATGTACCTGCTTATATACTAAAATATTACGCAACATTAGTCAAAGACAACGGACAGATATAATATATCTATTTCACACAAAATAGGAAATCGAAAACCGAGGGTGCTAATACATTAAGATATATTTATCTACCACCAGTAAAATTATGTTTACATAAATACGTGTGCGCGTTTTTTCCAAGCTTCAGTTTCCTCGGCGGCCGGTACAATGCAGACGTTTGACATATCGCCACATGGTTTTTAGGTAGATTTTCGTTCAAAGTGTTTAGTAATTTGAACATGAAAATTATGAAAATGACATTTTCGACACCTAGGTTTGTGAGAATGTAATTTATTATTAATTTATATTTAAGGTTTACTTGATTGAAATTTATACATCTCTTAGAAGTAGATCTTGCTCATACGTAACATTAATTCGTCTTTTGCTAGCATGATACCGGTATCCAGAAAACAATTAAATATCAATTGTGTCTCAAAATCTATTTATTTTTTTCTTTCTTTCTTTCTTTCTAAAATGTCAGAATAAAATCCGCCACAGTCTCACCCTCGCGTCCTAGCCAGATCTGTTTCAGCAAGCAAGGGTTCGCAATCCTCAATGATTCAACAGTTTCCATTGAAAACTTTATTCGAAGATTACTCCGTTGTATAAATGTAATAAGCTCGCAGTGACGAGATTAGACCCCGAATTTCACTCAGGCATTAATGACATTTTCAGTCGGAGCGGCCGTTGTTTATGCGACACAATCATTTTGAAAGTCATTTTGACGAGGAAAAATGTCGATTACAAACAGTGGTGTTTCATGTGCTGTATAGTGCTAAGTTGTATTAGGAACTTCTATTGTTGTATGGTAAAGTATGCAATTATTATCACAAGGTGTTTCTTAATATTGCATTTGTGACGTGTAATATTGGTCTTGTGTATTTGTGTGTTGCAAGTTTGACGTGAGTTTGACTTACACAACTTATAAACAAGTAGTAACATCAAGAAAAATATATAACGATAGCACAGCAAAGAAAGACTTAATATATTTTAAGCACTGTAGACTTTGTTACATTTAACGTTTCTTTTTCTTTTTTTTTCCATATTTGCAAAAAGCTCGGAATGATCCCGAATTTCACTCAGGCATGATATTTTTAGTCGGAGGCCGTTGTTTCTGCGACACAATCAAAGTCATTTTGTCGACGAAAAATGTCGACGAAAAACATATTTTGTGTGGGCGTTGTTTCATGCTATTGTGGTGCTAAGTTGTGTTAGGATTGGGAGCTTTTATTGTGAAATATTTATGGTTGGAATATTGTAATTGTAAAGTGGTAGCGAAGTGGAATTGGTATTTTATATATTTGAGAGTTTGTGTAAATAATCGATAAAACCAAGAAAAGTTAGTAACTTAGCAAGGTTTAAATATGCTAGCACTAAGAAAAGCTACTCTGTTTTTTGTATTTAACGCTAAGTATGTATACTATGTAATGGATTAAAATAATAATAAAAAGGTCAAATGCAATAATAAAATCACTACGTTTAGACTCGAGCAAATTTTTGGTAGTAGAAAATGAAAAATATGTAAGTAGCATAATTCCGCCTAGAGTAGTCGGTGAAGGTGCAAAGTGTGTTACTGTGTTGCATCTGCATTTATTTGCGGGCGGACGGGCGGTGCATCTTGCATGCAAGTTTTTCTTGCGGCATTATGCTACATATTTTTCGTTTTCTACTAAGATATGGATTACCGCTAAGTATAACGCCTGATTCTATCAAATACTAATTTTTGGTAACAATTCTAAGTAAAGTAAACCCTACAATCAATTTTTTTTTTCAGAGCAAAGTTTCACCACTATTTGTATTATTACATGGACATTGTTACATTTTCATTAATAATGAACTTTGTTTTCCATAGATTTTTTAAACCTCAATATGTAAGAACGTGATAACAGAAAAACAGTAGTAAAGCAACTACCGAGGCGAGCGTGCTTGTAATGTCATTAATAAAACTGTACATTTTGTGATACGAAACGGAGGAAAAAAATGGAGATCTCAAAGATATATCGAAACTCATTCCGAGCACATTGGCCGTGCATGAAATTTGCATGGAATTTCGGGCTCGTAATAAAGAATGATGAATGCCCGTAGTGGTGATTACGGCCAACAGTGGAGGCCGATATCATATTGTTAAATTCAATAATTTAATAACGTTTGTGTAAAACGAATCTTCTGTCATGAACAACTGGTATGGCATAATATTTTAAACTTTCATGGTCATAATTACTATCACTATGATGAAAAACAGGATTTTTACCATGTTTGTATTTGTTGAACATGGAACTCGAGTTCCCGATATTTCGGCGCAGTTGCACAGTCCACGAACCACTGAATTTTGATGAATTTGCGTAATTTGGTAAGTCTACCTTTGAGTATGATGGATAAAAATAATAACTTATCTGAACTGTCGAAAGCATATTGTCAATTTGGCTTAGAGCGGGTTTAATCCTTGCATTGGAATTGGTAAAGAAACATATGAATTAATTGTTGAAATTAATATATAATTTTCCAAACAGTCTTCATTTGTTTTTCTATCTGGAAGCAAAATTCACAAAAAAATAAGGAAGAAAGAGTTTCGTTTCGTAAGAATTTCTTCAACACGAAACAGTACAAGCGAAATAGTATCGTGACAAAAATCCATGCCTCACAGGGAGCCGGTAAATCAGACCAGAATGAAATCCAATTACCGCCAAAAAAAAACTATTAGCTCCCCACCACGGCATGTGGGCTCGCGTCTTTGGTTTCTTCTGTTATGCCAATATACCTACAGGACTAGAACAATAGAAATAGGTTAAAGCCTTATTTGAGATTAACAAGTAATCTAGTGCTAATTGAAAAAATATATCCTGATTTAAGAAAGTAGCGGTTATTGAAAATAAAAAACAAAATGTTTTTTTTTAATAACCACTAAGTATAAATAGTTTCTATAGGTAGGTAGGTACTACAAAAATAGAAAATTATTCAGATGACTCAACACTAATTTAAAACGAAATCGTCGGGCCAGTTGGTCATAAAAATTTAGTATACAGGATTTGTCCTTTAAAGGTAATTTTAGGGAACATCAAAAATATTTTCGCCTTAATATGATGAATTAGTGATTCAAACAGGGTAGAACCACATTTATTTTATTTCTGCGATTCATCCCATTGCACTAAGGTTAAATGTCCGAATTATGTTTTTAAAAGAACTCTTTTGGGGATATTGAAAATGTTCAACTGTTCATTGTAACTTTTTAGCGAGAGATATTTCGATAGGAACAAAGAACTTAAATCCAGTTTGAGAAATATTAATAAATGATCAAGTTTTTCTGCAAACGTTTGAAGCTAAATCTGCGCCTGGGGCAGCGATGATTATTATTATAATGTGTATCACAATCATTATATGTAATCACTATTTTCTTAGGAGCTTAGACTCTGTAATTTTCAGTTTTGAACCAATTTAAGACATTAGTGATGTGGCCGGATTTTCGTTATGAGAAGCACTGTCATAAATCATATACTAAATATTGATCAATTCTCGATTAGATAGTGATTAGGCGCTATATTTATATAAATCTATCTCAAGATTTAAAAAATATGCTCAGAAAATATTGAACGGAATTTATTGATAAATTTTAATGCGAATTTCAATGACAAAATGAGTGGAAGCTTTGTGCTATTGATGAAAAAATATTTTTGAGGTCGGCACGTTTCAGAACGAATATGAAAACAATAGTACCTAGGTGTCTATACCTACTTGAGCAACACAAGTTTTTAAATTAGTTTTTTTTTTCAAAAGGAGTTTCTTATCAGTCGATTGCACTTGTTCCCCCAATGCATTTGTGAGACCACTGCTAAGCTAGTATTATTGCTAAGCCTTTCGAGAAGACGAATATTGTTAATTCCGTTCGGCCTTCAATCCCGGGACATAATTGTACGATGCTCCCTAAGATTTATTACCGGCTGCGACAAACCCAGGGAAACTTCGTTAGAAAGGGTATCCCCATGCATGTTTTAAAATAATCAGTTTCCGTGTTAATTTTTAATTTACTGCTTGGATGGCAGCGAAATAATTTGATTGCCCCACGCCAGAGGGCAAAAACTCAGTGGACGATATGTGTTGGTATTAGCTAAGTAATTAACTGCTTTCGTATATCCGTCTTCAAGTGCTTCTTATTCTGTAAGATTGAAGAGATTCTATAAAGTCTGGGTAATACCGCAATACCCGCGTGGTTCCCGTTCTTGTGGGAATATGGGAATAAAAAGTATCCTATGGACCGGGTTCGAGTCCCATCTGAAAATTAACTTGTGGCCGAGTTAATTTTTTCCAATATTTTTCTATTTAAAATTTATCATAAGTATCCTATGTGTGAATCCAAGATATCTACTATTGTGGTGCCAAATTTCAGCACTATCCATTCAGTAGTTTATGTGTGAAAGAGTAACAAACATCCAAACATCCTCACAAAAACATCCTACCGAAGATTTAGGTATACCTATATCTTCTTAAAATGGTTTTTCTTTAAATTAATTTATTTCAGTCCTTCAAAGCTGCAATAATATCAAATGTTTTTACCGACTCAATCAATAAACATATCTTTTATCATTCGTATATTCTCACTGAACAATGTCTTATATTGATTTTATTTACGTAGTTTGGTCTTAAAAACCAATTTGATTTTGGTTTGTGAGTACTGCTTTGCATTTTTTGTAGATATTATGAATAAAAAATGTGACATTAAGCGAATAAAATAAGTGAAAATCTAACGGGTTCTCATTTATTGACATTTACTACTAAGTATTCATACACGAATAAAACTGTATAACACCATTAAGTAATTAGCCCCAAGTTTTTGTATGTGATCTAATTACTGTCTAGAAATAGAAGACGATGTATGCCATGAAGGTCTCCAATTAATAGTAGCAAACGGAGCGCATATAATGGTGTAATCGTCTTCACATGAGTTGTGTGAATATATTTAACGTAAGCAACTTGATAATGTTGCAATTAACGATTAAGCGCCTTTATTTATGAATTTCGATTAAGCGCTTTATTATGCCGGTTCTGTATCTAAAAAGTGTTAAAACCTAGTTCTTTTTTAACCGACTTCAAAAAAAGAAGGAGGTTATCAATTCGTGCTTAGGTATGTATTTTTTATGTTTATTACCTCAGTACTCGGTCTGATATTAGAATAATTCTTTTTTATGCGAAAGGGTATATTTTCAAGTTGGTCCCATTGTCGTCAAGACAGGATCTGATGATGGGATCTGGAGAAATCCAGGGATCTCTTCAAATGTTATAGGCACACTTACAACGATTTCGGTGTTTTCATAAAGCACCATTTGGTGGAGTGGAACGGATGATGAAGACCACACGTGGTCATCGGAACTATTAAATACTAATACCTCAATACTCGGTCATTTATGAACTGATTTGAATGATTCTTTTTTATTTGAAAGGGTGTACTTTCAAGTTGGTCTCATTGTCGTCAAGACAGAATGATGATGGGATCTTGGAGAAATCAAGGGAACACTTCAAACGTTTTACGCACACCTAGATTGATTTCGGCGTTTTCTTAAGAAACTCGTGCAGTTGCTTCCATAATAATGAAGACCACTCATGTTCATCGGAACTATTAGCTACGATTCCTAAGCAATTATGCTCCTCACGATGAACATAGTAAAAAGACTGAGCTTATCTAACACAAAAAATACAATTAAAAATATAAATTTAAATTTATTATTATTATTATTAACCATTTATTTCAGGCATCTAATGGCCCATACGATACCTTATAGAATACCTTATAGACTAGCATACATACATTATATTATAATCAAAATATTATTGACTCAATTTGACAGTTTCTTTGTCGAATCGGTGGCACACGGCAGCGTCCCTCTGAAGCGCCTGTACACCACGCCCTGCGGCCAGAAGTCCTCCTTCATGAAGAGCTCCAGCCTTGATGTCGGGATGCGCACCACAAATGCCTTAAAATTGGTATTATGGCGCGACTCCAGTGGTAGAACTCTCAGGCAGAAGTTGGTCTTCTGCTTGATGTACTCTATCACGTCCTGCGTAGTGGTGGTGTAGTGCAGGCGGGACAAGGCCGTGGTCGGTGAGGCAGCTTGCAGCAGGAAGTTGGGCCCTGACGGTGCGGTGCCGTAACAATTCGAGCTCGCTCGTTGACGAAGTCGCTTTTTGTTTCGAACCTCGATGAAACCGTCTTCATCCGGTACGACGACGTTCTGCGAAACGGCTTTTCTTTCGCCGTGAATAGGCTGCTGCGTCCGCGAAACTGACGCAGCCACAGCAGCAAAGTCACGCTGACAGCTGACGGGTAGCGCAAGCATCGCAGACGCACGCGGTGGAGCCGACGTGGTAGCGGGCGGCGGCGGCGGGGCGCGCGCATGAGGCGTCGGCGCTCGCGGCTTGTGGCGGCGGCGCTCGGGCTCGGTCGGGCCGTGGCAGGTACGGGCTCAAAACTGCTGACTTGCAACTCGACGACGCCGACGATGTATCGATGCAGGCCCCACGTCGCATGTTGACGTTCGAGCCTGCAGTCGGTTACCTACTTACGGCCAGTGATTCACGTATACGTAAACTTCTTTACGCAATTCACTCTCCGTATTTTCGGATGCTTGGAATTTCAGCATCACTTCAGCCAAACTCGTCTTAAGGGTAACGATGCCCTTTAGGAGACAGGTGACATCGACGTGATCGAATGTGACGGGAGGTAGCTTGTTCAGGTCTTTCGCCACGAAGTCGGCACGTCATCGGGGTCGGTTTCTTTAAACAGGGTGATGATCAGGGTCACGCCCCCGGGACACCATCTGGTCACTCTTGCCGAGAGACTCGTACAGCAGTTTGTTTGCCGCGGCCACATCGTCCTCGCTGAAGTTGGACTTGCAGATTTGCAAAGCGCTCACCTCATCGTCCAAATTTTGTTGCAGGAACGCCAGGAACTCGTTTGCCACAAGTTTATCGCTCATGGCTCTAGCGAAAAGCGGGCTTAGCCGCGTTACGCGATACGCAAAAGTGTTTTAGCATGCGTCTGCACCGATCCGCATCGCACACACGACGACACGACGAATTTAAAAACCGACTTCAAAAAGGAAAATATAAAAATGAAAACAAAATACCAAATAATAAAACCCCATAATAACAACAGAAACCGTCTTCAAATTATACTATTTGGAGTCGGTGCCAGGGCATCAATGGTACATTCTACATTGCACTTCTACTTATAGTGTAGTGCCTACGTGCAGTTTTTTCGTTCTAGCTGGCACCGACTCCAAAAAGTATATTTTGAAGACGGTTTATGTAATTATGGGGTTTTATTATTTAGATTTTTATTATTTTCATTTTTATATTTTCCTTTTTGAAGTCGGTTTTAATTTTTTTAAATAACGGGCTTTAATTTTTTTAAATCAACCACTGCGGAACTAGCTATCTTATCTATAACATTGTTGTTATGGCGCCAGACTTGGATAATATGGGTAGCTAGCCAGGCGGATTTAAATGTGCTACTTACTTTGGCACATTCGTTGAGTTTTTGATAATTAGCTCCATAGTACTATTTTCGTTCTGTTTTAGATATGTATCTTCTTATATAATAATGACAGAAAGAAATACAGAAATTCTAATGCCTTTTTATTTCTTACGAAAAGCGTTAACCCGCTCGTCATTTTTAGGTGTGTACTATTAATTTTGGCACGTAATTACATAATAGGAGTATCGAAAGGGTTTAATGAAAACGAAACGGTACTAATAGTGCACCTTCCTGAAGATACGATCTTTAATATTGTTGGAGTGGGCGAAACATTAAAATGAGCCAACGGAAGCCGCGCCTCGGAGGGTTAAATTGCCTGTGCTCGTACGTACTGCCAATAGAAACATATTATAACTCCTTTGTACTTGATTATCTTGTCTTCTTCCTATGAAATCTTCGTGTTAGCTAAATTGAAAAGTGCCATATGGAAGGTAACTCAAAGTAAAATATTTTGATTAAGTAATGTGCAGATCTATAGTATTGCTTTTGAATATCACATAAAGCCATTACACTTTGACTGCTGATTGTAACCTAGGTATAAAAAACTTAACTCTAATTTTATGATAATTGATAATGCGTAAATGTGTCGTGTGTGTTTCAAAAGAATTGAAATATGGTGTCTTTATAGAAACACACGTTTCCCCTAATTCAAAAGAAATTAACTAAGATTCGTGAACTTAAGATTTCATATAATTTTTTTTTTATCTACTCTTATGATGAGAAATTGCAAACTGGTGGTATTAAAGAACTCAAGCCTTTATCATACTTATTTCCAGACTTCCTAATTATAAACAATACTAATATTTCGGCAATTTCCTTTGCACGGATATTCTAAGAAATCAAAGAGACCAACTTTTCAGTTATGCTTTGAGGAATCTCGAATGAAGGGACAGACCTCAGAATGCTTTAAATGGTCACTGACAAAGGTCCACGGGGGATCTGTAGGCCCCTAAACTATGTACAAAGATTTTAGTTGGCTATTTTCGCTTTTGTTTCAATTTTCACTATAACTAAAGAATATGTGTAAGCTTTGCTAAAATGATGGAGTTTCTGAAACGAGAAAAAAATGACTAAATCTACAATCTTAAAAAGTTAAATGAACACCAAAAACAGGTTCTTGGTCTTCATTTAAGAGCACTACTCGAGTAAGATAAATAAGAAAAAGACGGATAACTATAACGTCAAAAGTATAACGAAATTATACTCTTACCAATCTCTAATAAATAGTGAAACCAGACACTGGTTTCGAATAATAATTTTGGTTATAACACTTTTTCATTATAACCAAATTATAACACTAACACTTTTGGATAATAATTAATAAGTAAGCTCATTATTGACACGACCAAAAACCCCAAAATATGAAAATTCAAACTATTACAACAACTGAAAGGGATGCCAAGGGCTTTTCCAATAGAATATCTTAGTAACATCTTTTGTGAGATAGCGTTGTGTACAGTCACGAGCAATAACATGTGCCATACAACCTTGTCACATTACAATAATGAATGTCATTTGTGGGCACAGAGAGTTTTGTTTCCGTGTTTCAATGTGTAAGGTTGTGTTGGGTATCGTGCTGTGCAGGAATCAGGGTCTTAGAGCTGGTAGAAAAAAAATAGACTATTCCAAGACACTCACATGTAAGTCTATTTTTGAATAAAAATATTTTACCTTTGCATAAAACAGATGATGGGAAGCCTCCGACCACGAAATGTACCAAGTACTTTTGCTCGGTCCTCCCGCTCCTACTACACTGTGGTAACAACTATTAATTGTGTAAATGCATTAATCCCTGTTACGTCCAAGTAAATTGAAATACATCCATAAGGCCGAACAATAACATATCCCGGGGGTTTCGGACCGGAACCTGTCCGGGGTAGGGAAACTTGGGATTTATCATGCCTGATCTTAGTTAATAATTCTAGAAACATCTTTAAACAGGATGTGGTTGAACATCTTCCGTAGGTTCTGTTCTATGAATCATGGGTTGTATATCTCCAATGTTTTTGGGTTCAAAATTCCCTTGGGGCCAAGTTTCAATGTTAGTACAAAAATATTGTTCTTACTCTTATTTTTATATTTTATGACACAGCAATCGTACGTGGTTCGTGGGGCGAGAGGGGGTGCTAACGAATGACACTGTACTGTAAAAAACTACGAAGTATTGTCAAAAGCAGCATTGCGCGAGGTTTCAAAAGCGTTGTCCACTGTTAGTTCCTTAGTTACGTTGTGGTAAGATAGTAAGCATAACCAGTAACTGCGTCAAATAGCACCGCCGTTACATAAAAATCAGAAGATTGTTCTATTTTCACATCAAAACAGTAAAATTTCTACAGAAAATTCAAGAAAACCTCTACCGAACAAATGATTAAAACCCATGATGGCGGCAGCGTCGCGCGGAGTGCAGTGCAAACGCGTCGCACAAAGGCAGCAAACACAAAGGTATCGAGTGCGGCGGCGGATGCAATCACAACTTGCGCCACGACGCAACTACATGGAAAACTTATTACCCTACCATATGAGTTTTAGTGAAAAATGCAACTTTCGTATCTGTATATTTACAAAGTCCAATGGCGCAGTTTTATTGGTTATGCTTACTATGCTAGGATGGGTTCGATTGCAATCCGAGACAAACACACATTGATGAACATTTGAGTTAGTTCTGACGTGTCTGGATGTTATTCGTTATGCGCCCCCCAATGGCAGCAAACACAAAAGTATCAAGTGCGGCGGCGGATGCAATCACAACTTGCACGACTCAAAGTTCTACCTAGATGAGGAAATTTATTACCTTACCATGTGAATTTGGTGAAAAATAAAAATTTCATGTCTGTATTTAGTAGGGGAAACTTCCCGGTAGGTCAGTAGAGCTTTTAAGGGGCGTCATACCTAGAAAACTTTTACAGCGCAAAAAATTAAACATTAATAGGTATTTCATTTGATAACGAATTTATTTCTTTAACCTTATTTATTGTAAAAAGAAATTATCCTAAAAAGCTCTACTGGTCTACCGGGTTTTTTTATAAGGAATACCAATAGATGTACATAAACACAAACTCTCTCATTCTACTACTCCTACTTTTAAACATAAGTACACAAGTTTAAACTTTCGGTACACCTTAAGCGGAAAATCTGCACAGGAGACGTAATCTTCCCGGGAGTGTAACACCTCGCAACCTAACGAAGTTCTTATAATCCTCCCTGCACCTCCCTAATCGAGTTATTGCCATGCATCTCGTAGACGCCTCTCATGTGTCATAGGAATTTTGACGACTCCCATCGCTAAAGTTATTAAGCAAGCACTCGCTTCTTTAAGAACATTCTAGCACATATAGTGAGACAGAGCATACTTCTTTCAGTTTTAAAAGTAAAAATTTTTTTGTTTGGGATTTTCCACCGACGACCGAAGCATTACACACCCCACATATTTATTTAATATTTTATTGTATAGTTACTATTGCAGATTGTAAGATGGAATAAGTTGTAAATAGCTAACGAAATAATATATTAGCTTAAGATGTACGTATGAAATATTAGGTATATAATTAGAAAGTAAAAAATGTATAGAAAAATCATTAACAAGTTCATAAATAAACTCGAAATATGACAACAAGCTTCATACCAGGGGTATAAATCATTTGATCTAAGCTCCCAAAGTTAATTTAGGCACGTATGACGAGAGAATGTATGTTGGTAGCAATTACAGCTTGGGCTTACGTGGTTGCGTAGTAGTAACAAGTAATTGAATTTCTTCGGAGTCCAAAGTTAATAAATAAAAAGGCGCAGTTATTTAGGCATTATTTATGCGCATTTATACCTGGAACTCCACCGCATCGGACCAAACGTAATCGTTCAGAAATTGCGCCGATCGGTCGACAGCAATCGGTCAACAATTTAATATTGTCAGTTAAACGCGTTCTTTTGAATTAATAAATGTTGTTGGAACTTCCCATGGCTTATAAGATATGTCGGACCAAGGTAATAGTAGTATTAACGTTTCATAATTGGAGACGACAGCCGTCCCATATTCGATAGCGTAAAGGTCCGATTTAATTTTATCTGTTTATTATTTTAATAAATTGTGAATTGTTTAACAGATATATATATAATGTATTGCGTTGAACCCTTTTGTGTTTAAAGTCCTTTAATTTTATACTTATGATAAATTTTAAATAGAAAAATATTGGAAAAAATTAACTCGGCCACAAGTGAATTCTCAGATGGGAATCGAACCCACGACCTTTGGAAATCCGGTCAAATGCTCTAACCGCTGAGCTACCGAGACTTGCGAATCTTTTAGTTTTATTCCTTCCTTAAACATTTATATCTCAGGAACTTTACCCTGACTATGTTGAATTACTAACAATAACGTTATAATTAATATTCATATAAGTATGTATTCAATAATATGGGTTTTTTCTATTATTTATATCCAGCATCATCCCAATGCTGGAGCTCAGGATTTCTTTTTGTTGGTCCGACCCTGCAGGCCCGAAGGAGATTCTTGGATTTCAAAGACTGCAAATGTAGCTGGATTGGCCTCCGAAGCACGTAGGAGCTCGAGATAGTAATGTTTTCATTGTTAGTTGTATTGAATATATTAACTCAATTTATTTTTAATATGTTAATTTCAATATTTAATTTGGTACTTGGCATAAGATCATGGAATCATGACGTAACAAAATCACAAATACCATGTACCTAACTTTACTTCATTTTTCAAATAGGCTACTCAAACATATAATGCTACGGGTACAATTGGTTATTCTTTTTATCGTATTAGTCTTAGATTTTTTGGCAATATTTTAGAATATGCCGAGAAACAAGTCTTAAATTATGTAACTTTTTGCGATTTTGAATGTTTAAAAATACTAATTTACTGTAACTAATTATAGACCATAAAATATTTTTTTTAATGTTTTCAATCAAAATCCTGGGCTTGGTGAAATTTTTCTCTGCCGCCAGAAGTCTAAAAGTAAAAATCATTAGACATAATAAATAGGTTTCTAGATAAGACGAACGTGTCGCCACTCCGCACTGCCCGCAGCTAGCTCCAATTACGTGTCACATGAGGCTATTGCCATCATAATGCAGGTACTCTTTACAGTTAACAATAATACGCATAGGTAGGTATACCTATACCATAGATTTTGAAGATTTTCTAACCGAGCCTTTTTCTTGCGGTCCATTGTAGGTACTTTGTCACTTTCTCATAGATTTAAAAGTCTTTTCGCTCCGCAAACTTTGCTTTATTGATGTCGGTTTCTGAATGGTGAAATTGAATTTAGGAACGCCTCAATCTCATGGCAAAGCAAAATTTTCAATTTATAATTCTGAATTCAGAAACTAATCATGAGTGATGTACGAGTATGTCCACACTGAAAGCTAATTTTCAACATTGTGATCAGATTTCATGATGATTGCAACAGATAATTGAGTTAAATTACTTCATTTCCATTATAAAAAGTGCTATCAAACTGTTAAGCGGTTGGGGTGAAAAATTAAGTAGTGTTTCATTGATACCTACGCCAAGATATTCATTATATGTGCTCAAATCATCCAAACTTAGTTAACAAATATTGTTCTTGTAACCGCGGTTTCTAAGCTAATGGAAGTATGCTGATGCTCCATGCAGGTCGCTAAATCAACGGCATTACTTAACACAAGCAGGTAGCCAAAAACTTTTCCAGAAAAGAAGTCAATATCAACCACTTCTGAGCATATTCCGCCATATTTTGACATCCAGCCCAGGGGAGGGAGGGGGGGAGGGGGTAATAGTGGCCAGCACGCGACTCGCACTCACCCAAAAAATTGCAATTGGCCAAAGAACGAAAATACAAAGTTCAAGACAAACAGGCATGATTACAAATATTGTCTTTAAACCGCGGTCTCTCAGTTACTGGTTGCCAACTCATTAGCATTTTAAAAACTTTCCTAGCACAGAAGGCAATAGCAACCACTGACGAGCACAGGTATTGAACGCCGTATTCTGGCATCCAGCCCATAGCACTCTGCCACGAAATGCAATTGAAAAGAAAGAAAATACAAACAACAAGACAAACGGACATGTTCATATAACTAAACATTTTGTCTTGAAACCGCGCTGTCTGAGTAAAAGGGAAGTTTTCCGTGAGCCATGCAGGTCGTCGATTCAATAGCATCTTGCCAAGAAGGCTATAGCAAGTCATGAGCACACGTATTCAGCGCCATATTCTGGCATCCAGCCCAGGGGGGCGGGGTAATGGCGGCCAGCACGCGACTCGCACTCCGCCACAAAATGCAATTGGGCATCGAGTGTGCTTGCTTTATTTTTAACCTCTTTTTCAATTAAATGTCATGGCGGCTTAAGGGATGGAAGCCCAGAAAATGAGATAGCCTTCTCACTCTAACAATGACCAAGTTGAGAGACTGAAATTGATATACCTATAAACAGCATGTGAAATTGGTATAGGTTTCGTTTGTTAAAATGACTCAATAAAAATTTTGTATTTAGCCCAAATTTTTGACGGTGCTCCAAAAACTTTTGCGGGGCAAAATTTAATGATGAGAAAGTTTAACACTAGAACTTCGGTAAAAAAAGAGGTAAAGGTATATCGCTGCTATGTCAGAGTAATCATACTAAAAACAACAAGAAACAGCGTCGTTACGCTGCGGCCATACCGACCTCTGTTCTGCTCAAAATTCAGTTATAATTTCTGTATTTTGCCGGTGCGGTGGTCGGACCACAAACAGAGGCGACAAACAAACGCCCGCTCAAAGTGCTTTACTGTGCAGAATAGCTAAGTTTCAAAAGATATACAAATATTGAGTGACGGTGTTGAGACATAGCAAGTTTGGGGTATGGGAAAAATTGGAAAAGTTAATATTTTTTAGGGAAATAAACGCGTATATGGCTCTAATAATAAAAAAAAAAAAATCGACCGCCCGTGACCTTCCTCAAGACAAGTCCATCCAAGAGTTGCAGTAAAGCTAATATAAACATGACAACTACACGAAGGTTTTTTCATTTCCGTTCACGTCTCGGTTGATATTCAATATGTAATCGAAATAAGTCTAGGATGTGATCATCTCCAATCCTTTGAAGGCCCTAAGTCATAAGCTTACCTTATTTTAAACAATAAAATGCATTTTTTTATTTTTGGATTATTGCATTTTTCAATGCTGTTTTTATACTTATGATATTTTTTAAATAGAAACATATTGGAAATAATTAACTCGGCCACAATTGAATTCTCAGATGGGAATCGAACCCATGATCTTTGGGAATGCGGCCAACTGCTCTAACCACTTAGCTACGCAGATTTGTAAACCACCTTCGAAATTCTCCAATACTTAAATTTTTAATACGCTGTAGGCCAGCAGAAGAATATTGGAAAATATCAACTTGGCCACAAGTGAATTCTCAGAATAAAAAATAGAATAAGAAAATGATAAGAATAAAATGCAACGTTGAACTAAATAACGAAGTGTTCACTTCTGTTTTCTCTGACCTATGGAACTATTAGTATTGTGCAAATAAAATAAAATGAGACAAAACGTTTTTACAACTGTTAAGCAAACAAAACAATCATGCAGTTGTAATAGAACCTTGATTTAAATAGTTTTTGTGCCATTTAGCAGTTTTCTCAAATAGAATTACTAATAGAGCTGAACGGAACAGATTAATTAATAATTAAGGATACATTTCGTTTTAACGATTCCGGTTGTATATTTTTTTGTTTATTGTGAAAACATTTTGCTTAATTAAGTACGGCGAAGAATATTAAAAAACTTTAACTAACACCCAGTAAAAAATTGTATGAATGGAATCGAGTTAATTTTTTTTTAAAATTTTAGCGAAAATATAAGGTGCTTATATATTATTTCGAATAACAAACAACTTTTTTCATATAAAAAAAAGTCTACTCCTCTTTTAGGTTTGGGGTTCTGCAAAATCCACATAAACATGTTTGTAGAATCCATTTTGAAATAGTAAACAGTGAAATTAAAATCTAATAAAATTTATAAATAATATTGAAGGTACAGTCGGGGACATTCCCGGTTGATCAGTAGAGTTTTTTCAAGGAGCTTTATTTAAAAAAGGAAAAGATATAGAGAAAACGTTTATATCACAAATAATAGACAATAAAGAAGTATTTCATTTGAATAATAAATTATTTCTTATTCAAATGAAATCGGCTCGATAGAATAAATTCACAAAGTTACCTCTTTACCCTCCTTACCTCAAAATACATGTAAAGAAAAAGACAAAGGCAAATGTTTATGAGCTATCTGGCTTTGATTTTTTGGTAGTTTATATTGCAATATAAATACAATCAGACTGTCATGTCATACAAAATATCTAATAACATTTATTTATACGTTGACTTTCACAACTTTTTGTGGTTGACTAATTCAACTTGTCTAAATCGCAATGTAACCTCCAAAACAAATAACAAACCACAATAATATAACGATTGGCACGAGACGCTAAAAAACTCGACCATACAGATTGTACAACTGGTTTTTGTTATCAGCAGTAAGTTATAAATGTTTTTACACAGAACCAGATTGTTCCGAAATGATTTCAAATCTTTTTTAGCGCTAATTCGTTTATTCGGAGCGAATTTGTTACTTTCCAGTGCGGTCGTTTGGTGTTCCACTCTTTTATTTTGGGCCTGAAATTTTGACGTTTACGACGACTATCAATCAAAAATCTTGGCGCCAAATTATTGTTATGAGGCCATAGGTGGTTAGGGTGTTGACTTTAACTACAGTGTTTTGTTATTGTCTATTATCATGCGGTTAAATTAGATATTAAGAATTTTTGATTGCACTTTTAGTAATATGTTATAGAATTTGATTGTTATTACTGGGGGTCGGTGCAGTTAACTAAGTTAAAAACAATTCTTTCTTTGCAGTCCGATCAAAATTAAAGTTATTCTATTATTTTAGATACGCTTTACTACAGTGGTACTAAATAATAGAAAAAAGATGACAGAGTCTTACTCTCATCTTACTAATTTCATAGTAAATTCAAAAAGCCATTAATTTTTAGAAACATTAAATGCACAAAATATGCATTTGTATCTAGCCGTAATGAGCTAGATAAAAAAATATCTTTCTACATATTTCTTTTAGATATGATATTTAAAACTATATTTAAGTATCATATCTAAAAGAAATAGGTGGAAAGTGTTCGAGTTAATGCCCAGATCCAGTGTATAACATAACAACGATCACGGGAATCGTTTACGGGCATAATAATCATTAAAACGTATTTCCATTTTATTCGGGGCCTAAATCGGACCTCTCCGATTATGATCTCTATACTTTTAGGGTTCCTTAGGATGTTTCTAGGTGATTATTATTTGGTTGGTTACTTGTTCTTAGTCCACATGGCTAGCCATCTTATACGAGTCTATTTTTGTATGCCGGGTCAGCAAGTTCACTTTAAAAATCTTCAGTATACTACATATTTCTGTAGCAAACTTCATCATAACTATTCCAGTGGTTCATGCATGAGTGAAAGCGTATTAGACAAGTGATTGTATAAGTTCCTTGTAGTTTTTCTTTGGTTCGGATTTGCTTTGTATAACAGTAGTTGAGCTAAGTCAGAGGCCTCACAAGCGGCTTGATAAACTTTATTTTTATTAACAACGGGGAGGCTCTTAGCCTTCATCATCTGATGTTAAGTATTGATAAGGCTGAAGATAGAAGCGAGCCTCTCCCGGAATCCTCAACTACTGAGGAACTGGCTATCTTATCTCTAATTACCGGAAAATAACAATACTGATAACATTGTTGTTATGGCGTCAGATTGAGATAAGATGGTGGTAGCTAGCCAGACGCACTTACAACAAGTCCTACCACCAACCGAGTTTCTCGCTATAGCGACACTGTTTTCAGTATTGTTGTGTTCCAGCGGCTAAGAGGTAAAATTGCCAGTTCCTCAGTGCTTGAGGTTTCCGGGAGAAGCCTAATGCCACCTTCAGCCTTATCATTACTTAACATGATGATGAAGGCTAAACGTTGCCCTTTTGTGTAAAAATACCTATATGTGAACATTACATAATGTACGCGGTTATTGCGTCAAGGTCAGTCAAGGTCAACATGTTAAAGTTGATATGTTGCTGATAATATTATTTGCAGGTTTAACATTATTGTACATGACAAGAAACAATAATGCAGAGAAAAGACAAACAAAAACTAAACAATTAGCGGCCTTATTGCTACATGGTAATCATTTCCAGACGACCTTGGATGAAAGGCAATTAATAAAAAGGAACAGAACAAGACAATGACAAGGAAGAACAAGAATATAAATATTTAGTTTCAATTTATGGTTAAAGAACTTACTACAATATAATCCACACAGTTTCATGAAAAGTGTTGGTAAGAATTGGTATCAAAAGTTTTTCATGTGATTAGTAATTTTGCGGAATACCTACAGTATGGTTTTATCTAACGGAACCACCATTGTAAAAATCGTCTCCGCTATTCAAAATAAACCATCATCTTTTTATACAGAGAATCATATTCGAATATGGAGAATGAAAATAAAGCAAGAAAATGGTTTGTAACGTGTAATTTTGGTAAATAGCTATTCGATACGTATCAAATCGTTTTGGAAACTGAATACGGTTATGTCTCGAAAAATTATACGTATTCAATGTATTAATTTCGATTGTTTTTTTATGATATGTATCGACGGCATTGGCTGGCTTCGTAAATTGATGTTTATTTGTATCGTCACGTTTTTTAAACCAGTTTGAGTAACTTTATACGAATTCGTCAAGAGATATTTAGAAATTAACATACTCACGTAACTATATGTTGTTGCGATACTGACTCTTTGACTTTGATACCCTTTGCCATCTGGAATCTTGAATTCTATGAATTTTAACGTATTTTTAAGAATGGAGACACGTAGAACCATGTTGATGGTGAAATCACGAGTGCCTCGGAAGAGGTCATAATGTTCGCTATATTTCCAATTTTGACCGTTGTAAATTTGTAACATTATGTATGTGCATAAATGAATTATGAATCTTTTGCAAGTAAAAATAAAAATCATTTAACAACATTCTACGTTTTATAGAATTTCGATGTAAACTAAAGCTTTATCGGGACAAGGTAATCCTACCAATATTATAAATGCGAAAGAATGTCAGTTTGTTTGTTACTTTTCGCGCAAAAACTACTGAACGGATTTGTAGGAAATTTGGCACAGAGATAGTATAGATAGCATACGGAACTTTTAATCCCGTTATTACCATGGGAACGGAAACCAAGCAGGCGAAACCGCGGGCGACCGTTAGTTAAGTTAATAAATAAACCAAACAGTTTGGCTGTTTCGTGTAATTTGGTCAATAATTGACACATAAACACGATAACTTTGCTGTGTCATGTTCACTTCTGGCAAATACACTTTACAATCACAATTAGACAACCGAAACGCTACTTATTCGTTGGTAGTTTTCCATCGCCTGTTAGCAAACATTTCATCGTCGATGTAGGTATTCGTCCAAATAACTTTTTCATTGCATTCTATAGTTTACAAACGCACACACGTACGTTAATTATGCTCGGTGGAGGTAAAAAGTGCACACTCGTAGAGTGGTGTGGGGCGAAGCCACTCCCACGGAACGCCTGCTCATTTTAAATTGTAATTACAATTTATTATTGTCTCTGTGCCGCCTTCGACGAGTGACGCCATTTTATCGATCGATGTATTAGACTCTAAAGAGCGCGATTCTAGAATAAGGATCTACTGAAGTTTTGACTAAGTTATGTTCAGAGCGCATCCTTGTACGTTGATGTGATTCTGGGAACTGCTTAAGAACTTGTGATATGGATATCAGAACCAAAGAAGGTATTACAGATGAAACAAATTATAACACCCACACGTAGAACAAATAAATTATTTCAAATGAAATGATCACTGCAAGATGTGAAACCACGAGCTTGTGTGAATGCGCCTTTGGTCTAGCCAACTAGCTTCCACCCGCGGTTTCACCCGCTTGGTTCCCGTTCCCGTAAGAATATCGGGATAAAAAGTAGACTATGTTTCTCCCCGTCCTTTCAACTAACTCTATACCTAAAATCAAGTCGTATGGTTGCTTAGTTAGGACGTGAAGGAAGGACAAACAAACACACTTTCGCATTTATAATATTAAGTTACGATTACTAAACACTACTTCATATTTTACAGAAATTAAATTTAAGAAATATTTTTGTGCATTGAAACATGTTTTCACAGCTTTCACTATATTTCAAAGATCACGATGAAAGGTATAACGAGCTTTTTTCCTAAACATATTTTAATATAATGTTTCTGTTTATTTGTTTCGAAAAAGATGCTGACTTTAAGAAGTACTAGTCAGTTTTTATTTTACTAATGACTAAAATCTCGCTACAATAAGTTACTGGAATCTTATAAAAAGTTATATTTATGTAACTCAATCTTACCTCAAGAAATAACAATGTATTCCAACGATGTCACATCTTATTGTTAACTGAAACTAAGGAGCGTTTCAAAGTTATAAGTTATAATTGATTTGGAAACTCATTTCATTGTGTGTGATCAGCTTAAACTTGGAAGTTGTATGTCTTCTGATCCCACCCCGGCAAGTCGGTGGCAATTCAACTTGGAATAGCACTGGACCTTAGAGCAACTAATGGAGACAAACTCCCAGTATTCTCTTATAAAGATGGGATACAATGAGAGAAAAAATTAAACACAGAGTAGAAGAAAGAGGACAGGGGGCCCCATTATAACAATTCCAGGCAGTTTTCTGAATTGCTTTTATGTCAACGCATTCTTTTTGTATAATGAGTAAGATCTCGATAAACTCTCGTCGCATTGGACTTAAGAGGAACTAATGGAGACAAACTCATGGTATTCTCTTATAAATAAGGGATATAGTGAGAGAAAGACTAAATTACGGAACACAAGAAAGAGGTCAGAAGAAGCAGCATTTAGTACCGGAAAACTTTTGAAAAACGATTAGAAATCGTCACGTCGACAAACGTATGAGGTATTAAGCAGTGTTCCTACCGGACGTACACGGAACTAAAGGAAAATGCCACAAATGTATGGAGGGTTGGCGCCTTTTATAAAATCCCTGCACACTATTCAAACCTTGTTCAATCGATAGTGTATATATGTACGAACAATATGTTATTGAGAGAGCACATTTCTAAACCGTATCCATTCTGAGATAAATGCACCGTATTTTTCGTGCTACCCTGTGCTGCCCCATAGGAAATATACTAGTTTAACAAGAAAAAGTTTCAAAATCGTATCGAGAGAGTACTTATTCAAATCGTCATGACAAAATGTATTAGAAAATGTTGTTCCGTTTACATCCGGTAGAATAGTTGCTCAATACGTCATACATTTGTTACTTTTTCGAAACTTACTCGAAAGTTTTTCGTGCTAGGCGAGGAAGTGTCGCCTCGAAAACAGTACGTTGCCGTGACAACATGAATAAATCAAAATCGTACAAATAAATGCAGTTACAAATTGCTGGACTTGAAAGAAATTCCACATTCCATTGTCAGGTGTTTTATTAATTGTCCACCAAAACAAAAAGCAACATGAAAACGGTTATTCTGAGAACTTTCAGAAAGAAAAGTCTTAAATATTTTTTGTTTATGTCACTCCACAAAATAGTTTGTTCCCAAGTAGGTAAGTCCCATTTTTTTAAATCGGTTCAGGTGTTTTCAGGAAATCTTGAAAATACTGTCGTTTTCGTATTCGGCTTGGATGAATTAGTTAAGGGGTCGATTCGATTTTTGATTGACGATTCAAAATTATCTACTATTCACTCTCTTTTATTTTATTTTAATGTAAGTTTGCCCATTGGCCCATTGGCGCAGCGGTACTGATAATACCTACTGAGCTAGAGGACGTGGGTTCGATAACCACCCGGGACAAATATTTATGTGATGAACATTCGTGTTTGTTTTGTCTCTGGGCGTTAAATATTTCTCATATCTTCGTTGGTTCTGATAATCTTAACACAAGTGCATGCTACTTATTTCGGAATCAGACCAATGTATGTGATTGTTTTCCAATATTTATTTATTTTATTGTTCCCACCCACCCACTGCACCACACACCTAACCCTAAATCCAATTGGATTTGTAAGTATCACGAGGTCTGCAGCTTAAAAGCGAAGTCGGTGAGGTGCCCTTCTTAATGCGAATTTGCGGAGTTGCCTCGGCTATCGTTGTTAATCAACGTCTTGTCAAGCTAAAACTAAATCTAATTGTTTATGATTACGGTTCGAACTTGCTCTGTGTGTAAATTGTTTTTCTAGCATCCAATAAATAGTACAACTTAATGTGAAAATGATTATCTGTAGTAGACATCAGTGGCGAAGTGTCGGAATATGGCAAAAGCCGAACCAAAAGTTTCTCCAAAATTTATTTTAACTGTATGGTGGGTTGGTGTGGTGGGATTCCTAAAAGGGAATCCGATGGGAATTGTGTTGTATGGACCCTTCGCCACTGGTAGACTTATCAGTAGGGTTAGGACGAAAAGCTTTCGAAATAGTATCGAGGAAGTATTCGAATCGGCACGTCGAAAAACGATAGGAAAATTTAGTTTTCCTATCGTTTTTTTACGATAACGAACCTCTGTATCATAATTGGTAAGTGCATTGGACCGGATTTCCAAGGATGCGGGTTCGAATCCCGTCAGGGCGACATGAGACAAGCTGCTTTTTTATAGTATATTTTCTTGTTTGATATTTATCAAATGTAGTTTCGTTTACATCCGGTGCTGTAACGCTGCTCAATACGTCATACATTTGTGGGCTAAAGGGGCTTAATTCTTATGCAATAACAAATTTTCCTTAAAAAAAATAGGAACTTTTTACGAATTTGAACTTTTTACGATTGCATGAGAATTGGGCCTATTTTGTATGACAGAACTAGCTCGATGATACTTATAAACATACCTGGGAAAAAGTTAATATGCATTAAGTATATTAAATAATATACTATTCCTAGTGATGCTAACGACTTTAATAGTCAAACAAAAGAGAAAAGCTTTTGAATACCTAACTATACATCATTGTTTTCTTATAAAAAGTAAATATACAGAATATATAGAAATAAAACAACTTTTACGGATTAACGCGCTATATTTTCACAAACTAAGTTGTAATTGTCCGTATTTTTAGGGTTTTATTAGGGCATAATACGGCGCGTTTGACATCCGTAAAAGTTGTTTTATTTCAATGAACAGTGCGCACCAAACCATAAGATGTAATGTAACGTATGTGAAAAAGTAAATATTTCCAAAACTTCCAAATTCTTAGGGATCATCAAATACTGCATAAGATTACACTTTCATTAACCCCACGAACCGTCTGTTTTAACATTAAGTAGTTTTAGACCGGGCAACTTCTTCAATTACGGCCAAAGAACACCACCAACGTTTTAAGGAAAAGTGAAATAAGTATTTTGCATTCAAATGCAATGCAAATTGCTTTGGTCCCCTTCTGTCAGAAGGGTTAAGATGTTTTCATAACTGAGTGTCTCTGTGGCAGCGATTGTCTCCAATGTATTTTATGTAACACTTTAATAGAAATGAATAAAGATTTTAGAGGACAATCGACGACTTGCTATTTGCAAGGGAAATTGAGTGCAAGAGGTTTGAGTTTAAGTGGTGGTGTCAAATTGGACTAGTTTGGTTATGGTTTGACCTTGTAAAGGTTAAAAGATTCATGTTTTCAATCATAATAGGAAAGATAAGTGGAGGTTTTTGCATAGAAAAATATCTATTAAATTAATCTTATTTATTAACTAGCGTCTGGCCGCGTGGTATATGTGAGTTTAGTACTAATTTTCCCATGGGACTACAATTAGTTTTTACATCAGTGAAAGAACGGTATAAGTCTACC
Organism: Chrysoteuchia culmella; assembly: GCA_910589605.1. Lineage (NCBI taxonomy): Eukaryota > Metazoa > Arthropoda > Insecta > Lepidoptera > Crambidae > Chrysoteuchia > Chrysoteuchia culmella. Next base: position 9,529,306 of record OU342649.1, read on the forward strand.
GGGATAATATAAGATTCTTTTTTTTAAGTTTTCGTGTAGATTTGGTGAAGGTACGTAAGTACTCTTTTGTACAATCGGGGAACTTCCCGGTTGACCAGTAGAGTTCTTTTGGGAAACGTATTCCCTGAAAGTACTAAGGGAAAAGAAATAATTAAGTTATTCAAATGAATTACCTATTAATGTACTATTAGTTGTGATATAAATGTTTTCTACGTATCTTTTACTTTTTTAAATAAAGCTCCCTAAAAAAACTTTAAACTTAAACCGCCTCTGTGGTCTAGTAGTACAACCACCGGTATCAGACCCAGGGGTCCCGGATCCGATTCCCAGCAGGGGTACATATTGTATTCGGTTTGGTTGGTGGTAGGGCTTGTTGCTCCGCCTGGCTAGCTACCACCATCTTATCTAAGTCTGATACTATAACAACAATGTTTTCAGCATTGTTGTGTTCCGGCAGTTAAATATAAGATAGCCAGTGCCTCAGTGATTGGGGATTCCGGGAGATACTCGCTACCATCTTCAGCCTTATCAATACTTAACATCAGGTATGATGAAGGCCAAGGGTCTCCCCGTACTTCATTAAAAAAAAAACTACTGGTCAACCGGGAAGTTCCCCGTCTGTACCTAGTATGTTGTAAAACCATTTTTTTAAGCTAGATACCTAATTACAATAATATGAATTATTTATAAATTAAGAAGATATAGTATTGTTGCAAATAATATGAAAGAAGTTGTAATGAAATATTTCAAAACATAAAAATATCCAACATGAAATGAATGCATCGGATTCGAAATGAACGTTGGTAAAATACTGTTCCATAATCCAATTTAAACTTGAATAATGTAAATTAAGTGCCCTTTTTTTAAAATAGATTATAGTATACAAAGCCTCGGGCAAAATTGAAATGTGTTTAGCTTTAAGTGTTGAGCTATTCGTTAGTTAAATGTCGCCGTTACAGAATAACAAATAGTCTAGACAACTTTATCTATAACAAAGATCTTTTCAACTGTTATTCATAATTAAAAGACAATATTTTTTACTATCGGCTATTTATTAATTGTAGTGAAGTTTTGACAGACCCTTTTTTGTTTTACAATATCTATATGTAATGGCGTAGGTAGTCGGCTAGAATTAGTTGCTAGAAGGTCGTCGAGCTAATCGTCTTTCTATTTTGACATTAAAAAAATATTTGATTATCTATTAATAATTATTTTCTGTACCAGTATTTTCGCATTTGAACTTTTTGTTAACTCAGTAAGTACTGTACACGTATAAAGTTTACACAAAAATTACATATCTGTTCAATAATCGATTAGAAACATTGGCTTATATTTGTTAAAGCAAATATCGAGGCACTTTAACACTGATAATTAGGTACGTAAAATCAAAATAAAAATAAATAGTTAACGGTAATGGTCGACTAACATCAATTAAAACAGCGATATAATTTAACATGGGACAATATCTGCAATAAAATAAAGCCCGCTCCACACGTACGACAAGACAATAAACACGGCCATAGATCACGCGACAACGCAGCTCTAAGTTATTTAATTATCGTAACGAAAAACTAATCCGTGTCGCAGCAGAGCGAAAATTACGCGTCGCACGTACGCAGGTGAGTTCGTATGCGTACGATGTACAGGATGCTTGCGTTTTAAAGTCAAAGTCAATTTAAACTGAAACTTATGCACTTTTGAATCTCTTTTATCAAACATTCAGAACATCTTTTAATAATAAGAAGGGGGGGATGTTTTTATATAATTTTGGTTTCATTGATAAATACATAGAATCCGAAACAAAATGCTGTCTGTAATCTACTTTCCCAGTGTTTACGGATTTTGGCAGCAGGCTTCAAGGTGAGACTTTAGCTTTCGGGAGAATGTGGCCTTAAAATTCAAGAAGAAGAACAAAAAGGAAAAGGAAACCAAATAAATAAGTTAAGATCTCCACAAACCCATGATTTAGAACTTTGATGGGTGTTGTTGCTTCCACTCATATGTATATATAAAAGTCTTTTACAAAAACGAAACGCTCAATGAAGCGTTATTAAAAAAAATTCTATTATCAACTGTAACTTGTTTTGTCATTTAATCATTTTATAAAAGATTTATCAAATTCTATTCTAAGTATGTACTCCTTTCTATATACTCTCTAATTTTAACTTTCTCTTAGCCTCGCAACATCCTGTATAGTGCAATACTTCAATGGAGACTACGGGAGGCAAGGAGCTGTCTCGGCAATATTTATGCTCACAATATTAACTCCAGACTATACGTACTACTGCGACAAAGTAAATTAATATGCTCGCCCGAAGTTTTCACTGTCAACGACATTGGTATTATAAAGGCATTTAAATATTTATATAACACCGCTTATTAATTTTCCGCAACGAAAATATTAACATTAGCTGTACCCGGTATGCGTCGCAATTACCAATAAATAGTCATGTAAAGTATAAAGAAATATGTAGATTGTTTGGGCCAGTAACCCTCGCGGACGTCTCCAGAACACCCTATCAAAGTTTCATCACAATCTGATCAATGGTTTCGGCACGCATAGAGGACATGCAATCATTGATTTTTATTTACCTATACGTGTTTTTTTTGATACCCTAAAACTTTACGTTTAAATCAGACCATGTACACGAATCAATCAATAGTTTTTTTTCCCCAAAATCAAAAGTTTCATACGGCAAAACTACGTTTTTGTTCGGAATAGTACTAAAAAAACTTTCAATGTATACACGGCATTTGAATGTATACACGGTCATATTATAACCCTAAAGTTGTGGGATATAAAAAACACGCTGTATGAACGTATATAACTACTAGCCTGCGATTTTGTTCATGTATAATTGAGGTTATTGCGCTTAGGTTATCGTATGGTGGCGCCATCCGTCGGATCAAAAAGTATCCTATATCCGTTCATCTCTTGGGTTGAAGTTATTTCTATATCAAACATTTTAAAATCATCAGTCATGTCAGACGGTTTCGCGTGAAAAGGCAACAGACAGATAGATAGAGTTAATTTCGCATTTCCAAGCTACTGGGTACCGTAGACAGTATTGCCAGTATTATCAGTATTATTTTCATTTGATATTTGGTGGCACAGTGGTTCGTACGCTCGGCCAACTTTCGCAACAGTCATTCACGGGATGGGTGACCAAAAAGGTATAATCTCGAGCTTTGGATGATAATGAATATAATAGCTCCTTATTTTAACTAGTGAAAAGGCTGATTATGATGATGGTTTAACGCGAAATGTCCATCCTTTTCTGGGAAAGAGCTACACGATCAGAGGGTCTAAAAGGGGTGCATAAGCAATATTGCTAAGTTAATTACTTGACAGTTCATTTATTTCTTTATTTACGGAATTTTATGGAATTTGCTTTTAGCAAGTTTTGTTGCCTTCAAATAATTAAAAGCAAATTCTGCTAATCTGATACTGACACAGCTCTAAACTCCATACAAAATAAACAATTAAATTAATTGTTAGGGAATTCTCTTAGCAATATTTTAATTGTTAGCGTCTTTTTTAAACCCTCGGAAAGACAGACAAAAAGTTTTTCCGTGATAAATATTAAATAAGAAAATATACTAGTAAAAATCAACTAGTCGCATGTCGCCCTGACTGCTGCTGATAAAAATATCATTGTAAAATGCAAAATAAAAGTTATGAAAAGTTTTTCGTTTTGAAGAAATTATCCCGGAAACCTTGTTGGCGTATTTGATCGAAATAGGTACACAATTAAAATTTAAAACTGTCAGTAAAGAACTGATTGACGAACTGAGCATGATTATCATAATAATATAATGTTTGTGTAGGTAATATTGTTACTAACATTGTTATTGGTATAACTGTGGCATGAATATCATCGCATGGGATTGGATGATGTTTTGTTGTGTTTGTAATTTATTGTTGTCGAAAAAGTGGTAGAAAAAAAATACATTTCTAGGTACATGCAATGCTGAAACGGTGATCAGTTCCCCAATAGTACGTGTTAAAATTAACGGTCGGTCTTACACCAAAACAGTGTTATCGCATGTCTAAGTAAGGCATCACATTTAAACAATGTCTAAATTAAACAGTGTTTTAAAATTTGTGTGGTAAGGTAAGGTAAACGATCAACGTTATCAGTAGATGGATAAGAACGAGACAAAGCGACAGTTCGATAATGTATATTGTTTCCCAAACCCGTAACAAGGGTGAAGATAATTGATAAAATGGATGATTATTTAAAAATAAAAACTATGACAAAATAAAATAATGGGCAATTAGTTGTAGAAGTTGGTGTGAAACGACAACGGGCTAATTTTCTGGCAGATTGCCAAGAAAACATGCGATATAAATAACAACGAAAGATTACAGGAAACTATTGTTTCTTCTCTTTGAAATATTCACCACTGACTCACACATCCGATATGGTCTAGTGGCTAGGATACCTGGCTCTCACCCAGGAGGCTCGGGTTCGATTCCCGGTATCGGAAGTATTTTTTGTTTTTTGTTACATATTCGACTTTTGGAAATTCGGATAATTGCACTTTTAACTCAAATGTCATGTACTATATAATACACTGAGAAATGAGAACTGTGGGGTTACCTTACCACGAATAACTTTCGAGTAAGTATCGAGGAAGTAAAGTAACAAAATGTATGACATATTGAGCAGTTCCTAACGGACGTAAACGGAACTACATTTTCCTATACATTTTTTGACATTACGTGCGCGATACTTACTCGATACTATTTCGATAGTTATTCGTGCTTGCCCTACTGATGTAAGCTAGTCTGGGGGGTTACTCTTGACGGAATCGAGTTCACATCAGGATCGAAATAATGTCAAAACGGTACTTATGGTTTCCATAGCAACCGTTTTCAAAGTCCAAAGTACCAGGGGCCCAATTCTCGCACCTTCGACATTTTTTTTACTTAATTTCTTTATTAAAATTTTATGTATATTCTCTACTACTGTGAAAATATAATTTCCACATAAAAAAATGTTGGTATTGATGATGATATTCCTTTTTGATAATCAATGGAAGAATATAAAATGAGAATAGTCTTTTAAATTTTAGCATAAAATCCTGATCATTTGCAGAAAATAACATTGCTCTAATCTAATTAAATAAATATGCGTATTAACAAAGAGTGTTTTGCTGTATTTTATAACTGAGCATGGATTCCTTCAATAAGAAAAAAAAATAAACAGTATCTGAATGTACGCTTATACATTACACGTCGCGTCACTATCTAAACTCAGTATTTTTTTTCCGTCAGAGCGACATGAGACAAGTTACATTTTTCTAGTATATTTACTTGTTTAATATAATTTATTAGTATTTTTATTCGCGTGGCACCATCCCCTTAATATTTCCTTATTTATATTTATAAATATGATTTCTAGGGATTTATTAGACTTTTAATTACTTAATTATTTTTTATAAGCAAGCTGCAAATCCCGTGTCATTCTTATTATTAGTTATTTATTTGTGATTCACTTTTCAAACGTTTTTAATAAAACAACTTATATGATGACGTGTCCATTCGTTAACATGTCATCATTACATGACGTGTAATGATGACATGTTAACGAATGGACATTTGATGACGTGTCGACGTTTTACTCTGATCACGTGAACCGTGTATTCAAGTGCACTCTGACGATAGTAGTAGTTAGTATTTAGTATTCTTTGGCACCGCATTTATCTTTTCAGAGTGGACTGTGGTAGGACTGTGATAGGATCTTACGTTTTCAGTGTAAGTATAGAGATTCGTGAATTATTTAATAATTATTCCGAGTTTTGTAAAAGATTTTAAATTAAATTAATAATTTCAAATACTTGATGTAATATTTATTTCATCTTTTCTTTATCGTTATCCTGATCACATCAAACGTTCCTGCTACATAGTTGCTTTTATAATAACACAAATACTTTTTTGGTTACTATCACCGCAATCACATGTCCAGCTCCCTACAGCAACCAAACTCATTTCGATCTCAAACCAACCAAAAGAGCGGAGTAACGAGCAGATTTTCGGAATACCATCGTCGCCGTCGGGTCTACACCAGACCATCAGTCCGAGTTGTCCGAAATCGGAAAGGGCTCGTATCGCCGCCCGCCCCCAGGCCAAATATAAAAATCATTCATATGGACAAAATAAAATTGCAGCCCGCACAACCCGGTCGAAAATCTATTAGCAATAAATATGAACTTTTCCGATTCCACAGGATTTAAAATGGCTATCGAGCGAGCGATATAAAATCGGGGTGTCCTTATGACTTTTCTGCTTTATGGAACTGTAGTTTTATTGTTTGAGTAGATTGCTATCGTCACGTCCCGTGGAGTATGAATTTCTAATATACTTTATTGACTATCGAAGGCTTATAAAGTACGATGTTCAAACTTTCAATTCAATATTTTATTCCATACAATAAAGTGAGTAGGTACATAGGTACTTGTTTAACTTTATTGTATGAGTAATTTATTTAATGTACTTACCTATATTTTCAAGCTCATTCTCCTTTCATTCTCTCGACCCTCGATCGCGAATATGCTAATCCTTCTTACTAATTTAGGATTCTTTTTTATTGTGAATCAGTATTTGTTTTTAATCGTCATTCGATTTCAATTTTGTAAAAATACTCGGCTTGATATTTGTTATTATTTTTATAAGCGTAAGTTCACTTAAAAAATTGGTGCTGTATATCTATCTTTTCTTGAGTAGATCAAATGGAGACAGATCATATTGAGAGGTATGAAAACAAACAACATAATGATAATTTTCATTTTTAATCTTGATATTTTCAACTACGATACAAGGCACACACACAATTTTAAGTAAATTAATAATAATTATGATAGAAATAATAAATAATAATACTCGCTTTCAGATTGCATACTATTCATGAACAAGATGTAAAATTATAAGTACAGTATGAAGCCTCGAAGACATATCTACTCTAAGAACAATACTGCAATAGTTAGGATTATATGAACATTGTTTTTCCATCAGTTTTGTCAATGTCAGATTTTTGATGACAAGAAAAGTAAAAAATATGCAATAAGAATCACATTCACGCCCTTTACACATTCACACTTGTCGCTAAACATTTATAGTAACAACTAAGTTTTATTCATTACGTCGCATTACCCATTACAGATAATAAGAAATTATTTGATTGCATGAAGCGATCCTGTCGATCGGCGCTTGACTATCACCAGTCGACATTTGAGTTTGTCCGGAAACGATATCCAAATATGTTTGTGCCACTGTACGCCCAAAGAATATGTCCCTCCCAAGTAATACTATTTTTGTTTTTGTACCGTATGTATGTACACGCAAAATAGCCAAGCGCCAATGTTTCACCTTATACAAGTTCTAATCTTAAATTAACTAGTTTAGACATTCAAATATGTCCCGAAAACTAAGCATCAATATAAATAACGCTATTTTATACTTTATTATGTATAATGTTAAAACTACGGCTCTTACTTTAGACACTACTAATATACATCGACTCTGCGCGATATGAGATACAGCGTTTTAAATTTATTTATACAGCATCTACGTCGTGAAATTCAAAGGAATACTTAAATGACATTAGACGTAAAACTGTCTTGCTTTCAGTCAACAAAGTATTGCAAAAAACATACCATTTAAAATGACTAACTTAATTATCGTACATTTTATTGTTTAAGAGATACACTAGGTCAGTTATTATCTAATCATTGCACTAAAATTCAATAAATTACATGATAGCGGAAACCGCCATTTTAATATTGAACGTAATTTATACAATAATTATCAACAATAAAATGTGTACCTACAAAATTATTTTGCAGTTTTACTGACAATATGGTCCTCCACACTGATAAAAAAAGATCCATAGGAACTCAAATACTTATCGATATCATAGAAGTTTATGCGACTAGCAAGCAAAATAACCGATCAACTGGCGTTTGTTACGTTCACTTTGGAAAAAATCTCGAAAAAGCAGTCTTAGATCAATTCCAAATATTATTTCAATCAAATCATTTGATAAACTTTGATGAATGTTATGATATGTATGTAGGTACAAAATTATGGGTCAAGTAAAATGAAATGCTAATTATTTTGTATAATTTACAAAACACTCGAATAATCAATACTTAATACACAAATATGGCAATTAACGATAAGTTAAAAGGTACTTTCATAAAAGATTAAAATATGACGTATAAATTACTCGAATCATCGATAAAACCGTATTGACTTATAATTATAGTAATAAAAGAAATATTTACAAATTTCACTATGGAAGAAAGAGTCCATGAGACTTCGCATTAACGCCACGAAATCTACGTTCTTACTTCGAATTCATAACAATATTTACAGATTAATCTCAATAAAAGGAAGTGCCTACTTCATCGAGATCTGAACCTTATGAGACTATCGAATGAACATCATTTGTTTCGTGCGTTCGAGGGCTACTTTTCCCTGAACTCAGGTTTGACACTGATGATGGGTTTCCTGTCGTCGTCTTTGTCGAGTTTGTCGGGGAGATCGTGGCCCCCAGAGTTCGGCAGCTAAGTGGCCGAGCTGAAGAGTACAGAGTTCTTGTAGTAGCCAGCGCGCTCGGAGAGGGGACTTTTCACGTCCCTCTCCATTGCCTGTTGCCGGGACTTGCGCTCCATCTCCAACTCTTGCGCCAGGGATTCTATTGGCAAAGAAAACCGAATGTTAAAGTAGAGGTAGAGTTTCAACAATATAAGTACGCTTTATTGAACCGATCATACTAAAACAATTTAAATAGACTAGACGTACACTAAAAAGCCTTGAATTGAAGTGAACCATTTTAATGAAAACATATTAATATTCGTTGTAATTAAACTTATTATTCATTGGTGTTTTTATTACATTTACGTAACCAACATTTATTTAATTAAAATGAGAGCGTAAACTCAATTTTCAAAACAATTAAAATCTCTCAGCAACATATAAGCAATTTATAAATTCCCTACTATAATAGCGTTTTCATTACATTTCCAACTGCACATCTCTTTTAAGATATAATTATTATTGAGTTCCGCACATTCCCTACGTCAAAGTACAAGTGTGTTACCCCGGAAAATGTCATTAGTGCCACGGGAAAGGCAACTCACATCAAACGGACTTCGCATCCGTATGGCACTGTCTAATTTAATATCCAGTGTTCCCTTTAAAAACGTGGAAGGGTTGGAACACGCACCATTGTTGTGTACCCAGATGAATATCAAAACCTCATATATTGAACATTTACAATAAAATTTAAATAAAAAAACACCTAATAAAATAAGCATCCAATAGTTTTTAAATAAACAAAACACTAAACAATCTCTTTGTCTAGGAGATCCGTGGCGTAGAACACAATTTATATTACCTAACTGTTATGAGAACTCTAATGCAAATATTCTGAATCTTCAAACATGAGTAGGTGCTGCCAATTCATAAATAATGTTTTGACGCAAACGAATGTTAAGACGAGAATGTTAAATCAGGTTCAAGAATGAAGATGCTCTAATAAGATTTTAAGAAAATTGACAAAGTTCGTGAAGGGGCAAGAGTAGGTGAGGTAAGGCAATTGTCTCCCAAAACGTCGACATTTTACGAAATATGCTTATTCAATTTCATGCAACGCTTGCCGCCTCCTGCAATTTACGAGATATAAAAGATATAAACGGAATCGCGTTTTTTGCTTACTTTGATGGAACATTTTCTCAACGGGGAATTCAATTTCTCATCCCGATATTCGTTTACAATTTATGCTTTTGGCTGTACCAATTTACGACCTAATTTTGTTTATCGTTTTCTTTGTAAAGCTTAGTCATTATTTTTATAGTAAAACTATGTATAACTTCAATGAATGAAAATATGTAATACCGAAGTTATGAGACAGCATGTAAATTAATTATTACAATTGTATAAAAAGACAATTAGTATTAGCACAGTCTATTTAACCTCTCTTCCTTAACGCTGTGGCTGTAGCTTAGATAGGTTCAAGACTATCAAAGACGTAATATCCATATTAGAATACTTGATCACATTGAAAGAAAGATCTGAAAGAAAGAGCTTTACAAAACAAATAACGTCTCGCTACTCAATCTTCATAACATAATAACATTCGCACTCCCATCTGAATTCCATTTCGAAGTGACGTTACGGAAAAACAACATTCAAACAATAGCAAAACGCAATTGCACCATAAAAACATTCGTAGCTTAAAAAAACTCAATTATAATCCGATTTGTTTCAGTGAGACGGCACCGGCGCCGGGGCCGCAAGTGTCGCCGTTGAGGGTTGTCTGGGAACAGAAACCTATTATCCCGGGCGAGATTATACGCCTAGGGCGTCACAATTAAATATTATACACTTAAAAGCTTCGGCCTTTGCCGTTTCACTTCGCTGCCACCCCTAAATGTCCCATTAGGTCTGTTTGAATACGTAATATTTTTGCATTTGCCTCTCCTAAAACAGAATTGCCGGTTCCTTTGAGAGCTATAATCTACTTGTTCTTTGAAATAACTATAATGGTTCACTGCTTAGCTTAATAAATGTTGCTCTCCTTAACAGAAAGTTATTTTAACTTGCAATTAAATATTAAATGTTTTTGCGGCGACATCTAGTTACTGTCCAACAATGAATTTGGTATACCGAGTCAACAATAAAATTAACTTTCACGGAGTATTGTAATTACACAAAAACATTCAGAAGAACTAGTTCGTTTTGATTGAATGGTCATGGAATGACAAAAAAGGATCCAGCATTGTGGACGTGAATCGATTTATTTAAAAAGAAACAAACGTATAACGAATTTACTGGTGACGACAAAAACTGTTTCTATATTGAGTGATGATTGTAGTAAAAGCTGTCCTCCACTTTGTCTAGAACCGTTTCTCTGCTTAAAATTGCCATTTGATTATGAATGAGCAAAAACTGTATAGAATTCTTCATTGTCAACAGACTGTTACACTGCAAGCCAGACTTGATTACTTTCATTACGTATTATTGAATTTTTTGCCTAATTGACTGTATTTTGCACACAAAAACGTTGACTCACTTTAGATTGAATGATGTAAACTGACAATCAAATATCTTATTCGTTTCCACAAAATAGACTAAACATATACTAAACACAACTTATCATTAAAGAAGATTTTTAATTACTTGAGGCAGTTTAAAAGTTTTAATTCTGACATTCTATATCTTTGAACAAATAACAGAAAGTCGCTCATTATTTTTAACGGTTTTTAACGCAATCGACACCTAGGTTGTTAAAGCGAAATTAATTACTGGTGTAAAAAATGTACAGAAAAACTCCGATGATTAATTCTTGGACTGGGAATTTGAGAAGGTTGTCGACAAAGGGTTGACGACGCAGGGAGCGGGGTCCCGTGGCACCGACGGACGCACAGACGGACAATACTCGGCCGAAACGCCACCGTTGTGACTCTATTGATGCGTGACCAATTGGACAGATTGGATTGAATTTCGATTGGAAAAAAAATACCTTTACTGTTTTTTAAGATTCAATTCCTTCGTGTCTACCAAACAGTTTGAATAAAACACTTCATCTTTTTGTTTCAACGCACATAAAACGAATGCCATAGATAAAAACTTATTTTTTGTCACTTTTCCATTTTTGTGACGGGCATATTTATAGACTATGATGAATAAAAACCACAAAAAGCCTGGAATTTACCGAAAGAAAATGATATATTATGTACCAGTGGTAATACTTCGGCATGATCAAAAAAGTTAATATCGCCAAAGGTTTTGAGCGCACCTGTGCGGTACAATTTTATTTCCATTCATTTTACAAACTCACCTAAAAAGTAGCTTGCTCAAGTTTCCTCTTTATTAATTTTTCAACTTTATATTACCTATGTAGCATCGCGGGTTTATCCATCTCTGAGGATTCTGGTTTTGTTTTGCAAATAATGTCATTTTGAAACGAAGTTTTAAAATGTATTCTTTTAACTATACAATCTTATCGATACAAGTCGCAACTAAAACAAAGGTTTAGCACTCAAAAATAATAATTTGGAAATTCGTATGATGCTGTGAAAGAAAGCAAGGCCATTGGATATGGTGCCAAAGTGACATTAGATGATAAATGTAATATTTATCATTCTAATAGATAAGTTTTAAAACTTGTTGCCAGTTATAAACAACAAAAATAACATTGAATAACATGGTTATATAATTTGGTTTGATCACACTTTGACTATCTTATAACGATTTGCTATTGACAACGATCTCTTCTTGTTCAGATAAAAGAAAAATCTTACCGCCTCTATATTTGCTGATTATCTTTCAAGTAATATTAAAAAAGGAAATCTTCATTGAAAATAATTACACTGTTCTTTCTTTTGACCTTATCCAGTTTCTGTGAGAAACACGCAGAAAAAGTTTTCTAATTTACGAATAATAAAATATGTTTTTTTCTTGGCACCGAGAAAAGTTGATGAAAGGCCCCAAGTTATAATTCTTGTTTTTCCGTTATCAAATAAGTAACCTTCCTTTTTTTTACAACCCCTTGTTTGACCCCCTAATTTATCTTTGATCGAGAAAACGATACATTTATTTGAAGGTATTATTTTTTGTATTTGTGTTTAGTGTATCAGTAATGAAACTATGATGGTCTACTTCAAATTCCAATAGAAATAAAATTTCGATTGCATTTCCCATCTTCAGCAAACGACTAGTTGCGTGTTCGCGTGCGTTTAGATACTCGGTCTGGGTAACACTTAAATTAGTTGCAATTTCTACTTGAAAAGCAGTCGGTCGGTAAAAGGCACTCGACGGCAAACTGCAGGAAATGATTAAATCCGTATCAATGTTTTGCCTTTTCAACCCCTTGCGTTTATTGAGTTCGTTTCGGAAAATAATGGCGTACGGTTTGTAGTCTGATTTGCTACTTATTGCATGACGATTGGAGTTATTATAAGCAGAGAAAAACATGATAAAATTAGGTTTCAAACAATCTTCTTATTAAGCTATAACTATAGGGAAGTTAGCCTAAACTTACTTCCAGAGTTGACATTACCTACTTTTTGAATGGACACAACGTATCTCTCTACCACGGAGGTCGCAAAGATTGTTTGTTTGTTACTTTTCACGCTTAAATAACTAAATGGATTTCAATAAAATTTGACACAGACAGATAGCCTGAATTAAAACATAGGATACTTTTTATCCCGATATTTTCACGGTAACGGCAACCACGCGGGCGAAACCGCAAGCGGCCGCTAGTAATGACATATTTTACAAATGCCTCCTTTGCAATGAAACTCCCTGCAGAATGTAACGGCTCACAACACTACTGCAATATGCCGGTAGCCAGTGCATTTTAATGAAATTTCTGCGTTGTCGCAACAAGGGCTTGAAAAACCGCTCGAAAGCCACCGCCCGCGCCGTGCATCGCAGTTTTAACTCTTGTTTTACTCTAGCTAAAGCTCTTTACGATCGCTCTGAGAACGGATTCTAGATAAATCTGTGTAAGTTTAAAAACCATGCCACTTGTATGAAATTGAAAATATAGTGCTATATTTATGGTATTATTTTTACGATGGGTTAGCTCAAAAAAGTTCACCCTCATAAGGCAAAACTACTCATAATCTAATTATTATTATTATTCAATGTGAATAGTCCATAATATGGAACCAATGATAAGTATTGGTTTTACACTATAATGATTCGATTTCCATTCATTTCAGAAAGACAGGCAGTACCTATCGAAATTGATATAGAAATTTTGTATATAAGTATTAGGTAACTTTCAAAAGCATGAGCTCCTTGCAAGATGTAGGGGTAAATCATTCTACTACAAAAGCTTTTACAAACAACAAAATCCAATGTTATTTTTTAATGGAATCAACCCCACTGGAATACGTCGTAAACGGCAAACGCAATATTGCTCATTTCGTGTTTTTAAATGCTTTGAATTCTCGATACACAGTCGGTATGTGATATGACGAGTATAAATTTCATATGTCGGCATTTTTCCTGAGAATTCTTAGGACCCTTTGTTGAAAACCAAACATGATGCTGCGGTCCGAAAATGTAATATTGGTTATTTATTGCGTATTAGTTGTAAGCGATATACATTGGACTTCTCAAAAAGTTTAATTTCTAATTTCGGATCAATTCCTTAATATGGAACAACAGCTTACTTATATAAAGAAAAATAACGATAGGCTGCAAAAACTTTACTGTATTACAAGAGATCTTGTTTATATTATACTAACAAATTATTTTACAAATATAATTAAAAAATAGCCGCAAACGCCCTTTATGGTATAATAAGAGCTTTATTAAGAGGCTTATAAATTTCACACATATGAAAAAAAAATCATGCTTCATCATCAGACAACTACCTACGAGTATGTATATTAAAACGTAACTTATTGGGTAAGACTATGTGCAAAACAATGGTAGTAATCTATGGTATTTGCAGTTACAGTGGTGAACGATTTTCCTAAGCCTTACCTGGAATTTATCTAAGCTATATAGTTCTCAGCTTAGATAACTTAGAACTAAATCTTACCAGAGTAGTTCTGCCAAAAAGCAGCTCCTCCGCTCATGATGTCCACAGGTGGCGGGGGGTAGTTCCACTGCGGCTTGTCTGGTGTGCGAGGGGGTTCTCTCTGGAAGGGGGGCGAAGACGCCGGGGGCTCTGCGCTGGGCGGCTTGCTCTCTGACCCGTTCTCGCGCTCCGACCGAGGCGTCTCTTGGGCTGGTGGTGATAAGTTCTCTGCGGAAGACGAATTGATGTTAGAGGAATACAGCTGATCTTAAATAAAAAAAGGTGGTACTTGTCATTTCTTATATTTGAATATCAGTTGTAACAAGAATTGTTACCAAAGTAAAAGAAGAATGCCATTGACATGACCTGAAGAAAGGTCACAGTATTGCTACACTGCTTTCGGATGTTATGGTAACCCTTAAGAAGAGTAAAACTATTTCGGCATTAAAATGAGCTTAGCCACGTTCTCTTTTGAGCACAAATGTAATTTTACTGACCCATTTGTTAAAGAAAAGCAGTGAAGCTAATAATAGTATTGCCAATCAAAACTTATACGTGAACACAGATTATGCAAGAAATCGAATGCGTGTTAGTATCCGAACCCTCGTTTCAAATGGTCTGCGAAACGATTTCCTGACACGGAGATTAGTACAAGCCTTCGCCAGCGTTTACCCACCCTTCTTACGTCACGCACTCCATATCAACTTAACGACTTTCAAAGTAACATATCACCCTCATCAACTATCAGAAACGAATCTTATTACTTCTCAGTAAAGTTCTGATTTGTGACTACACATCGGGTAGATACGAGAGCGTGCAAGTGAAGATGTAGCTAATATCCAGATAGTTTGACAGACGGCAAGTTAACATGTCAGGGGCACACTAGTACACTATGGAACTTGTTGAACAGTCTGATAGTGATAGTATTGACAATCTTGACGAGTTCAAGAAATACGTATATTAATAAGCTCCCAATCAAGAAGCTTTTGACGATCGTGAAATCTGGAGGAACATTTCCTTCCTTACCAGTAACGATTCTAAGAATTTCAGCAGGTGCTCCGGACTGCTTTAAGGCCTCTTCAATCTTTTGTTTCCTCTTAAGCTCCATGTCCAGTTGATCTTGTATTTGTTGCCGTTGTTTTCTCTCCTTCTTTAGCCGCTTTTGATACATAACTGTAAATAAAAATTCGTTTAAGTTTCTTCTTATTATACTTAATCATCAACTTAAATTAAAGTTAACCAAACCATCAGTTGAATCATGGAATCAGAATACAAGTACAAAATCTTTACTACAATGTTTTATACTTATGACAAATTTTAAATAGAAAATGCTCTAACCAATGAGCTACCGAGACTAGCTCAGTAGTTAGAGCAGTTGGATCGGATTTCCAATGGTCGTGGGCTCGAGTCCCTTCTGAGAATTCACTTGTGGCGAAGTTGATCTCTTCCAATATTCTTCTATTTAAAATTTATCATAAGTATAAACAGCATTGAAAAATGCAAAAATTCAAAAATCATAAAAAATGATTTATCTTCCCATTGTTATGCTAGGTACGTATAGAACGTGAGATGGAATCTGAAAAATACCAATCGTCCGTCCCTTTTGCTCTCACGAAACCTCCTTTTCTTTATCTGAAAACAATCTCATAATACGTTCGCGGGATCTCTCGATTCGTCCGCAGTTACCACCTTTCGTTTTGGCATTTCTTCATCGATAATCGTCCGATCGTCCGAATGGAAAACCGCGTGGTTTCTCTTTCGGACGTGTGGCTTGGCGATATTTCTGTCTTTATCCCGCTGGAGTTCGATTGACGAATGATTGAGTCGGTGCACGTGTTGATAGACGCTGGAGGCCCTGCCTCCGCCGAGGCAGAGGGGCGGCACAGGGTGCCTGGCGCAAGCCACAGAAGGCGCGGATGACATTTATGAGATGGACCCGAGAATGGTCGTCGTTTCCGATAGGAAGTGTTAAGTATGTAACACAACAAAACAAAACAAAAACAATAACTCTAGTTTATAAAAACACAACTTTTTTATAAACTAGAGGTATTGTTTTTGTTTGTAGCAACAGTTCAAACGATTTCATGGGAGGTAGGAAAATAATAATAATTGAATGGCGTTAATTATTTGTATTTATGAATGAATATATTTATGACTTTCGACTTGACTATAGATTGGGCTATAGTTTTTTATTCAGGTATAACCTTACTAAAATTTAATTTGTTTACTCTACTGTAAAATATTCCTAATGAAACAAAATAATTATATTATCTTTTTCTCAATTTAGGTGCTTACCCAGATTACATTCAAGCAACGTTTGATAATATATCATACTTAGATTTTGAGCTCTTTGTAAATATTAAAACACTGCCTCTAATTTGGACCACACGCTAACTTCGAGATCTGTCTTGCGATCGCAAAAGATAGAGTTTTGATGAAGCCGGGCCGCGATGAGGACGCAGATAACCCGTTCGTTTTATGGAAACAGCATGAATAATAAACTAATAAAAATGTTTCACTCCTGCCGCACTGCGCCCGTAGAATTTCAATGTCTATCCTATAAAGTAACTTTTGTATCGAATATTTATTTTCTTTGATGACGTCCCTGTTTTTGTTTTAACTGTGTCTCATTACATTTAACACCTTATTAAGCTTTTATATAACCGGTCTAGCAGGTTTTAACGCTTTGTAATTTCCCTGTCAGGAGCAAAGTCGTCGTATCGAAGAATGAAAACAAAACGAAAGCGTTTTCTCATTAAGGATTTGCTAGTAATTAATGTTGTAGCTAATGAAACGGGTGAGGTTCACTAGCGATCGACTCCTACGCATCATTTGTCATCGCGCGACCTCCGACAGAAGGAGTAATAATGTACGGATCGCGGGAGCGGTTTTTATTTCGATTTGCAACTTTTTTGCGTTTAAATTAAAAAACTCTCTGAATGGTCTGAGCGCAGTATTATTGTGAATTACATACGTCGAACTGCTTGTAAATTGATCATATGGTTTTATTTTGGTACGTTTGCTATGCAATAATTATAATATTCCTAGGTAACAATACGTACGATAAATTCAATTTTATTCAAATCTATGTAGGTATTTATCTTTCTTGCTGCAACTAACTTGAGTAGGCTTTTGTAATAATATATTTATACATATAATATTTCTGTGTCTGTAAGCGTTGCTATTTTCTCTGTCAACGAAATTAGGATCGGAGGTCCTTTTTCAGTTAATTTCTCGCCAATACAAAGGTTTGCGTTCAAAGATCCGTTCAGTGGAAAATTCGATGGACCATCGAGTCCGAGCATCGACTCAGTCCAACACCTCTGGAAAACAGTTTTTCACTCCAATGAAGCTTATTTTTGGACCTTTTCATCTCACCTTTCTTGTCGGTTAACGCGTTGATGATTACGTCTATTTAGCAAAAGCCATGGAAAAATCACTTTCTCTTTCGACTATTAATTTAATTTTGGTCGAGCTTTCTTTTTAAGTGAGTCGTCACAATAGAGCGACCAACTGAAACGGAACGTCCATCAACGTCTTCCCACGTGCAGTCGGGCAGTCGCCGCCGTACTCATTGTTTCCGCGGGTCAATATTTGTCTGCTCCTCGTCGGCGCCGCTTTGAGATCGGTAATCCGGCTACACTCCTCATTCACAACCTCATAACTGATGATGAATCGTAATAATCCTCCAATCGATTATTGAATTCGAAGCAATGTAGATGCTGGCCAAAAAAAGTAATCTTTTGTTCAAGCGGCGATAGTTCTAATTTCAAAGCACTTGAGCGTCATTGATGTTATGGTAATCGGCCTATTGTGCCTTCATTGTACTTTTGATCTCTATACGTGTTGGTAGATTGTTTTATGTAAATTAAATAATGTTACTAACACTTTTTACACAGTTATCAAAGCCAGATGAAAAAGAAAACTGAAATGTGATGTATGGAAAATGGCAATAAAACCACGAAAAGGATTAAGAGAAAACAACAAAGCGTGTGATATGAAGCGAAACAATTCGATGACCGAGCGTATGAATAAAAACGAACCACCGAAATATTGAAGGAATCCGTTCAAAGGGTAAAAAATGCAATAAAAAGCCCGCACCGATACAGAATGAGAGTGCGGTTAAAAAGCAACGGACGAATATGGCTGCGAACATCCGCCGCAGACAAAAGTTCGGCTACTTGGCTATGCAAATTATATTTGCGGACGGTGCGATTCGGTCTACGTTCCGTTTCTACGTACATAAAGTGTATTCTTTTCATATTTTCATCCGATTTACTTCCCCTCGTTTCATTTCGTTCCGTTTTTAAAGTCTGGTAACAATGCCGCTCTCAACGGGCCTTATTCGCCGCGAGCCGTTTTCTTGCACGCGGCTTCTTTTCTTGTTATTATACCTATCTTTTTATATCTATTGAGTTTCTTTTCTTTAATACTTTCAACTCATAAATGGCTGATACGGTCCCCTAGGGTCTGCTGCTCGAATAACATGTAAATGAGTCGGTATGCCTGTACAAATTTAAATTTCGTTATTTTTATCAAAAAGATGTTCAGGGTTTGGATTGGCACGTTTATTTTGTTTTAGAAAAATACTTAATAGTACACACTTGGTTAGTCGAAATATGTTTAAATTAAACTAGTTTATCTAGATTTCGATTTTTTATACATATGGCAGTTTAGATCTAAATTATCTGTGTATTCACATTTCATCGTAAAAGTTAGACGATATTATTATAATATTTGAATTGCCCACGTATAATTAGACGTCAATACCCACCTACTATTGGAGAAGACATGTATTTAATAATAGCTGCAAGCATTTTATAATTCCCATCCATTTTCGATTGCTTTTTATCTTAGTTACTTGGATTTTTTGACTTAAGATTGTTTAAATATTAACTGAATGATTATGTAAAAGGTGATGATTTCAAGACTTTGTGTTGACTGGAACACATTGAAGAAATTAAAACAAGAACTTATAAAAAGTCTATTAATTAGTAATTGTTCGTGGTAGTTACTTTTATTTACTTTAAGAAAATATGAATATTTGAGATCACAAAACTAAATACAAAACTACAACTTTTGCAAAATGGCGTAAATAAGAGTCGGCATCCGCGCCCCTCGCGACGCACCCGTACGATTAAGATAAGTCTTTTTATAGTTCTTTATTGAAAATAAATTGCCTAGAATAAAATCAGACGCACTCGGAATGGCTTTCCGATAGATGTGTATGAAATAATGAAGGGCAGATAAGATACGACAGTTATCGATGACGTATGTTCCATTTCGAGAATGACGTAGTATTTCGGTGGGAATTGCACAGCTTTGAACAATAATTGCTTTATTTTTGAATTTGGTAATGGACCGATTTATAAATATCAACCATTGGCATCAGCGTTAGATGCTGATTTATCAACAACACATAGGTTAATCATAAAAATATGTTATTGTTAAAATAACAATTAATACGTTGACAAATAATTGATATAACAATAAAAAAGTAAGAAATTGTATTCGGCATTAAACTGGGCGTATAAATATGGTAAGGTTAATAGTAAGGTTAAAGTAAGATTAATAGTGACCACAACAAGTCAGTGGCCTCAACTGGGCCTTCTCCCTATATCTTTAGTAAAATACATATGAACAACCCAGCGAAAATAATAAACTCGTCCTTTTCACTACAACAAAAAAAAATATCAACAACACATTTGTCAAGGCTGTCTACAGTGGTGTCCCTACCGTTTAGCTTTTTATCTATTTCTTCTGTTTTATTCGGGCAAGTAGTATTTATGGGCGGGTGGCGTCTGCGATAAACAGTTTCCTCAAAATTGTAGGGATTATTGTTTTTGTCGGACGCGGGGACTTTAACTTATGAGCCCCGATCGACCTACCCCGATAAAACATTGTGTTTCCGCGGGAATAAGTGTTTGAAATAATGCTACTTATAAGTAGATAATGCACTATAAATTTAGCACTGCTTAAATGTAGGTATACTGCTTATATTTTTTGGATTCCCAACATTTGACAATATGCGACGGCAAGAATGATTTAATTAATTTAATGAATATCTTACTATAATTAAATTTTGTTTTTCGTTATAACATAGTTGATAGAAGTGTTAATTTTCAGTTACGTATTGGAAATACGAAAAATACAAAATCATAATATCTCATCCCATCGAAATTCCCTAAACTCACATCTCAAAGAAATACGAAAAAGAAAATATTTCCGCGAGCACTTTTTATCAAACCGATCAAAGGACCCATCGGACATTCCGACTCCTTACGACGTTAGTAAAAAATACAATCTCGCTTTATAGTTACCATTCCACTGGTTATTATATCCGTATCGATACAGCTGAACTTACCGACCGTGAAATGTTCGATTCTCGATATTGGTAGCCGTCGGCGTAATTTCGATAATTTTTCGGTCATTTTTGTATGTTGAAGTGTACATCACTAAATTAGTCGTGGGGTCGAGTCCCATTTGAGAATTCACTTGTGGCCGAGTTGATTTTTTTCCAAAGTAAAAAAATGCAAAAATTCGAAAATCATTAAAAAATAATTGGCCAATAAAGTTAAATTCGTTTGTCCATCGATCTCTGAAATTTATTGAATAAAAGGTTATATAGACTATGATAAACGCTATCGGACGGAATTCTAAAAATCTAGATTAAAACAACATAGGTAAAACAATTGAAAAACAAAAATTTCCTGTTTTTCTTTTAAACATGATTGGCAACTGCCGCTTTTATGAACTAGGTCGGAAAAACACCTATCTAATAATGGTCCAGCAGGATTAACGATGATTACGCTCGAGAAGCAGTCGGCACTTTTCCGAGTTGTCGCGCGATCGGTGATCAAACTTTTATTGCTTATAAAACGCTGATTGCTCCTCCAAGTGTTTACGTTACTATATAAAACCCTTCAAAATATCCGTTGTAACACGACACTAAAATGTTGGAAAGACAGATGGATTAAGAATCTTAGTTAAAAGATCGATGCAGTTCGGGATCGAGTGGTGTATTATTTACGTCCGAATGGTTCAGCGAGCCATGCTTCCTGCGACACGAGTGTGGTCGTAACGTGACACCTTTATTAATATGCCTGAATTAATAATATTGTAGATATTTGACGGCGGGGGTCGCCGGGCATCGCGTGCGAATGTCTCGTGAGGCTTCGCTGCATCGATTTATATATGAATATCGATTTACATTAGATTCGATCCGTCTTCGTTTTAAGTACCTTTTCACCTTTAATTAAAACGGGTGATAATTAATTTTGTTCTTGCATACATTGTGGTTAAAAGATGTTACATTTTAACCGAATGCAGTAAAACTTTTATACGACAAGTTTTAACGGTTTAATGACGAAATAATCCTTTCAATGGTGAAACACGCGAATCCATAAAGCGCAGGTAAAACACCAAATATTGACAATAGATGATTGCAGCCCGTCCGGCCGGATCCCCTTAGCAAACTGCGAATTAAAATGGGGACGAGAAAAATTAATCCTAATGCGATTTTAATGAAGCCGAAATGAACGAATGCAGTAATGAATTGCTAAGCCGCAGGTTATTCGGTTTTGTGTTAGCACAGCGGAATGGGAAACAGAGAAATAAAACTTCGACCGCAAGTATCGGCTTAATCTCCTTTGCTCAAATTTGCTGTTAAAATGTCTTCGTAAAAACCGATATAAACCGTTTGATATTCGGTAGCGCGCTTTAATATCATACACGGATTACAGTTTCACTCGTGTAGGATACCGAAGCGCAGACACTAGAAGCTGTATTGAAGCGTAGACGAGAGAAAATATAATAATAATTAAGGCTCAGCATTGCACAAAGATGCACGCCTTAACATCGAGTATAAAGCACACAAGCTCTGAAAATGTACACCTGAAGTCTGTGCTCGCTTTTGCATTAACGAATGCGGAAGCGGCGCTGTGCATACAGGACGCGGTACATCCCCCGCCCCCCGGCCGCCCGCCCGCCCTCCCGCGCCCCCGCCCCGGCCAGACGCCTGCAGCGCACCATGTTCCAACCGGTGCGTTCATTACCTCCACGCGGCGACCCAACAATTCAAGTTTGCTTTCCGCCACACAATCTACGCTACCAGACAGACTAGTCTAGCCATACACCGGCCACTCGAATAATAAAGATCCAGAAATTAACCCGACCGCACTGAAAAAGAGGAAACTAAGTGAGCCCATCTCCGCATCAATGGCGGTAATGCCGCGGAGCACTCGTATGGCGAATGAAAGAAACTCGTCGGGCATACACTGAGCTTGTTGAAACAGAGGGGAAATGTCAACCGCGGAATAAAAACAGTCAACAGATAAATGCAAACGATAAACACACGTGCAAACTGAAAAGGCGAGATGTGAAAACGTATGTTTACTCTCCAAACATGGATGTTGAAATATTTTTTTTCATTTATAACCCTGCTGTATGTTACTTCTCGGTGAAGAGAGCGCGCGGAATCAATAGTGGTTAAAGACGCCTAAGGGCCATTTAATCGGTCAGTGGATGTAAATTCGTCGGCCCCAAAACAAATATCCCGAAACTAATAAGGAAACGAAATATGTAAATTATCTGCCATATTGTTTCACAAGTAAAATCTTCCTTTAATCTTATAACAAATCCGTGTCCAAATGACCGGCCCGGGCCGAATTTGAATATAAGAGGGTTCGCTCAAGGGTTACGTCGTACAGAGCTTGTTGCGGTGAGGAAGGAAGCAAATGTATGCGAGACACGCACGGCGGAGATAGCGGCCGTAATGTTGTCCTATGCACATATTGCATCAAATTAGTTGTCGACTTGTAAACAAGGAGGAGGAAAGTAAGGCGGCCAAGACGTCGTCGGTGGTAGTTTGCATGGATATGAGAGCAGCAATATGGGAGCCCGCAGCTGCTGGCGGTACTCATTAAGATGTTTTATGGTCGGCCCGCCGGACCGTGTTGCCAATTTAAGATATTTCTATGCGGAACGGCGCCACGTTGGTTCGGCTTCCGATTAGGGGATTAAAGTGGTCCTTTTAGGTATTAGTGTAACAATTGTGGATCCCATTAAACGCTTAACATGGCCCCTAACAATATTTAAACAACGGCAGCTAGTTGTGTAGATGTTAAATACTGTTTGTTTGGGAGAAACGCCGATCGGCTTTGCAAAAGCAAAATAATCTTAAAATGAAACGAGTTGCAACGGAAAAAAGACAAAAGTTCAAATAAATTTGGGTTCGATCCGTCGCACACCTATCTCCCGCGTTGCAAGTAAATCAAAGGGTGTTGAAACTTTACACCCACTTAAAGCCGGACACAGTAATAAAGCGTTCGAACTTCGCCGACCCTGGACATCAAATGGGCTACCCCTTCTCACATTTTGTTCGAGAGAAATTAAGAGTTCACTGGTTTTGAAGCCGTCGTGGTATACATACGAATGGCTTTTAAATGATCTCAATTACATTAGAAATAATGTCTAAAAGTAGAAATACGGTAGATCATGATAATAATTTTAATAAGAAATTAGAATTAATTTATTACACACCACACAATGCAGTATTTAATATCACATATATAAAAGACTGACAAGCGTTTCTTTTCGTAAAATGTGAAAGATTATTTTCACAGCGAAAGTGATACACCTATGTACAACTATGTACATTACTAATTACTGTGTGTTTCGCAATTATTTCGTAGTGTATGGTAAGAATATACATGTAGCCCGTAGTATAAATTGTAACATCGTCGTCAAACTAACTACTGTTCACAGAAGTCCTTTAAACTACGAAGTTAATATAAGCCACGAACAAGAGTGAACTTGACTTGAGAACTGTGAACTCATTAGTCATCTAAAGTTCCTGGAAAGGTCTTCTAGACAGGACCTTACAAATTAGATCTCATTACGTATTAAATAAAGTTTGATAGTTCTAGATAAACATATTGTTTCTCTAGTAAACGCCCTGACTTGTGTGCGCGACTTAACCCTACTTACCAAAGACTTGCTGAAGTAGTTACGACCACCCGATACCGGTCAGCGGCCATTTGGGATGAATAATTACAGACGAGACTTTTAGAAGCTTTGAAATGCGAAACCTTGTAGGAATTAGACAAATAAACTTGAAAGGATTCTGAATGTAAAGTGGATGTGAACCTTTGCTGAGAAATGTGATCGGAATTCACTCCACCCTGTTTGTATAAATCAATATTATTGTCAAATTATTATGCTTCCTATTCCAGACCAGTATAACAATGAGCAATAAAATAACGTAAGTAGTGTCTATATGATTTCAAATAAGGAGGCAAAATATTAGACATACCTGTCCATAGTTCACTACCTACCATTAGTTGAAGTTCCCAAACATTTATTACCTCAAAGACGTCTTCAGAGTGCAAGAGCCCTAATCAGGACTGAACTAATTGTTTCTAAAGCGGTGATTCGAGCAAATGTATCCCTGATTAAGTGCACGGGTCGGACCAAAACTGAGGGGTTATTAAATAATTTATTGTCTAGCAACATATTCGTGAGGGTATAGAGAGCGGTCTAATGGTTCGCCAGTATTAGGTATATTTATCGCCTATATGGTAAGGAATATTGCTAACAATATGGCTTCTTTCATTGAATTCCACAGTACCAATAATTTCAAATCACCATACATTCGAGCCCTTCATTCAAAACAATAAAATAGCAACAGGACCCTGATTGAGTTTGGTCCGAACCTTTTATAGCTTTCAATGCACATTTCGTCCTGTCAGTGGCAAATTACGCAGGCTGCCCATTCACGCTCAAAAATCACTCACAATCGAGTCAAGTGGGACAAAATAAAAGGTGAATTCATCATCGGGGGTGCGAAACTCCCCCTATTGGGGAAACCAAGGCGGAAAACGTATGTCCGGTCCATTTGTAAACACTAACAGGAGTCGACAGCTTTTTGACAGTTTATTAAATTAAATAGCTCATACGATTGTTGCAGACTGTTTCGATTGAGATCTAAATATTTTAACGAAAGTAATTTCAAGGAGAAAGATTGATGGTGGTGAGTTGGAATTAATTGTAACTTTGTATTTTGATGTTGTAATAGATCAACCCAATGTTAACATAACATAGCAACATTATAACGAAGCAACAATGAAATATTCTATTTTTGCGGTCATTCAACTAAAATGTGTCGAGCATAGTAATATTTTTTTTTTTTTTAATAAAACTGAAGAGTGATTGGTTCAACCAGCAATTACACAAAAAGCGGTTGGTTGTGGGATTCAATTTTTTAGCAATCAGTTCATAAACTAGAGTGCACAGTGGTCTCGTGGTCAACTACGTTAATAAATTTTTCGATGTTCGTGTTGTTTGTTGTTTGCAAGTAAACCTATGCATTTTGGTATTATGAAACTATTATGATAATTAAAAGTTAAAAGCTGTTTCAAGAGAGAATCAAATACTTGGTCAATTGATCAATTATTTAAGTACAGTCATATATGTCTATAAAAGTTACCGTTATATCCCTCTCGTCACTCAATTATACTTCCATTCGTGTATGTGCTAAATAGAAGGGTGAAAGATAATTCATTTTTGTCGAAATATTGTCTGGTGCTACTCGTACCGACGAGAAATTTAATTATACGCCTGTAATATCTCTGAAATCGAACGATGAGGTACAAACATACACATATTCTTCTTCTAACGAGTATTGGCTGCTTTTTGGTATTTTACTTATTATTTAACTTTAGTATTTAACTTTTCTTCTAGAGATCAAAGAATAGGTTTCGTAACGGGCTACTACGAGAGATTAATTAAATCAATTATTTTTAAGTCTTTACTTGATAAATAAACACATTATGCCGGCGATAGGCAACCCACAATAAATACTCGGGATAGAGTAAACAAATAGAGATTCCGATAAAAACCAATAAGTACCGACTCGTATATAAGCCGCTCGGCAATGCATAAAATGTTTATTTGTCACGGAAACAGATCGCAACATAATTCGTCTTTTATGCTCAGCAGATCCTCAAACAAACAGCATCGACTTTATTGATCAAAATTAATTTCATGAGTCCGTTGAGAGATACTAATTTGGTCTCTACAGTAAACACGGAGTCACAGACCTTTATAACTTCGCGTACGATTCCATTGAATCTTACAGGCTAACATTAAATCTGATATGTATATAAAAGTAGGAATGTAATCGTAACATTAGAAGTTATGCCAATTCAAGCATATTGTTCGCGCAATGTGATGTTTGTGGCATCATTAACATGATATCCTGCAATCAAATCGCTATGGCTTCTTCGACGTCTGCTACCCGCGTGTGGTCGCAGTAAACAAAGCTCTTAATGTTCTGTAGAACGTAAACAATTTATTAGTCCGCAATCGACATACAATCGATTCGTGCATTCGATTCATCGATACAATTCCGTTGAATCGATACTCGTATGCTTATGGATCAAAATGGTAATTAGGTTTTGTTCGCATTCTTTTAATGTTTCCGTTTACCTGATTTAACCTGACGAACATAAGACTGATCAATTTTACATACATACGTCATTGTTAGTTATAGTTATTATTGGCAAGGTGTAGTAAATTCTTCACTTATGAAACTGTTTTTTCTGATTTATTCAAATAAAATATTAATCTTCCAGTGAGGAATTTCTCCAAAGCAATCTTAATTTTCGTATAAACTTAACTGAATCTAAGATCAATAATCGATTTCCACGGGCACCGGATGCGGTCTACCGGGCACGAGTTCAATTATTATTGAATTTCCTAAGCACAGGCGAGGGAGCTTCATTGTGGATGGGGATGAAATCTATCTTTACTAAATAAATCTAGGTTCAAACGCTGAGTCAGTATATATCGTACAAAGCAAATTATAATGCTCTCAAAAATCAGTCGCCGATAATATTTTTTATAGCAAACACACACTTATGTTTGTAATGGACAAAAGATAACACCGTCTAAATTTACTTAATCGTATACGTAAGATTCTTGGTATTGTTTGTAGGAAAATTTCAACAAACCAGTTTTGCTATTTGTACCAAAATATTAGGTCACCAAATAATTGCGGTCATAAAATTAAACTTTCGTAAATATTCACTTGAACATTTTTAAAAGATCCAATCGTTTATTTATTTGGGTCCATTTACATTTGTAGCTTTGCAATAAATCCTTAATTTTGTTTGTCTTAATTAGTAATTTATTCGCGAAATTGGTGAAATACTTTCAATAACAAACAATCAAGAATTAAACTCTTGACTCATTCTATAACTTCACTAAGTCCGTGGAAACCCTCTTTTTGTTTGTTTCTATAATTAAAACGCGACTTTAGCGTTCTTCCTTTAATTATAAACCCACTTGACGCCGCTATTCCTAAGAAATCCGATTCAGAAAGGGTTGTTTTGACTAATAAAGATTAACTCCTACTTCTTTTCACCATCACTGTATTTAAAATTACGATTTGTTGTTATAATATAGTGGACCAAGTCTAAATCGAATAATTAAAATTTCAACAACAAGAAAATATTTTAGAATCATACTCAAGTATTGGTCCGTAAAAATAAAATACTTTGAATGTAGTTGATTCAAACACCCTTTCTTCCCTTTATAGTAATAATTATACATTTGCTAATCTACTGCAGATCATTGGTATTAAAAAGATAAGCGAAACCCTGAATCCCTACAACAACAACAACCTTAAAATTTTGATTAAAATGTAGTTGGCAATCTAACTGCCTATACTTAATGTATTATTAGTTCTGTGTTACGCAAATGTATCCGAACTTCTTAAGAATGCCGCTGCAGAGCTAAGACTAGGCAATTGACAATCAGCAATACAGTTTTATGTTTGCTTTTTTTAATGCTTTTTTATACTTATGATAAATTTTAAATAGAAAAATATTGGAAAAAAATTAACTCGGCCACAAATGCCATCTGAGAATTCACTTGTGGCCGAGTTGTTTCTTTCCAAAATATTTTTCTATTTAAAATTTATCATAAGTACCTATAGCAATACAGCTGTTGTCCTATGCAATGTCCGAATAGTGACCTGTAGTTTTGACAGGCGGGTCCGCGCGGGTGGCCACATTACTCCGCGCCGCCGCTGATGCAGCTGAGTTACCGCTCACTTGGACTGGTCTGGCTAAATTAGAATTATATATATAGCTTTAGAATGCCCCTGTCGACATGACACTAGGATGTGGTTAATGTAAGTGGTAATAATAATTAAATAAAATGAAATTGTCAATCAGCAAAACAGCTGCTGCCCTGCAGATCTCTGCAATGTCCTAATAGTGACCAATAAGATTGATAGGCGGGTCCGCGCGGGTGGCCACATTAGTCCGCGTCCCTGCCGATGCGGCAGAGTCACCGCTCATCGGTGTCGCCACCGAGAAGAGTGAATCAAAAATAGGCTCGAGCTCTATTTTTGATTCACTCGTCTCGAGAATTCTACTGATTTTCGTGCGACGTTTAAGTTTCCGTATTCCGTAAAAGCGACCTTGCAGGTATATACATAGCTTCGCTTTTCGAATCTAGTACCGCCTCACAACGAGAGCGCGCGAGGGGGCAAAGCGAAAGGCGTGCTATGTCTACGCTTGCAAGATCACTAATCGCGTGATCGCTTCCTCGTTCGCCTCGCCACTCGCGCGACGAGTGATTCCAAAATAGCTCTATTTTTGAATCGCTCGTATGACTTACGTCACACGCATGCGACTTAGGTCACGCGTCACACGCTTGTTTCGTTCGACTATACGAAAATTTCTTATGTCGAACGAAAATCAGTAGAAACGAAGCGCTCGACGCGCGTCGAGTGAATCAAAAATATAGCGCCTGATCTGGCTAAATTCGAATTATACAGAGTGTTCAAAGACGCATAACGAAAACGAAAAGCACGTATTCTACCAATTGTTACTATCATTTTCTTGTATAGAACCAAACCTGATAGTTAAGGAGGTATTGAGGATTAGAGTCATTATTTTTTTCGAAAGTTTATCGTTTAAAGTAACAAAACCGCAATGAATATCAAAATAACAATACGGGGCCCCGGTTGCCTACTCGTACTCTATAGACACACGCAAACGCTGTTGCACGCGTTCTATTGCGTGTAGAAAATAACACCCATTTTTTTACGTAAAATAAAAGTCGTTTCCCAGCAATTATATTTTCGAAATCTTATTTAGTTTGATGTGTACACTGCGCATATGTCTCGGCTTCGTTATGGGTCTTTTAACACGCTCTTTTATCTAGCCTTAGAGAAATAAAAAAAAAATTGACAATCAGCAAAGCAGCTGTTGCTCAGCAGATCTCTGCAATGTCCGAATAGTGACCAGTAGGTTTGACAGGCGGGTCCGCACGGGTGGCCACATTACTCCGCACCGCTGCCGATGCCTCTGAGTCACCGCTCACCGGTGTCGCCACTCGCGCTGCACACTGGTCTGGCTAACACGCAACTTCGGCTCAGTAGTTTATTCGCTCCGGTGGGCAATACGAAAATTGTGGTTTCAGTTTTACGAGTTACGTTTTGTTTCTAGTTTTCGTGTAGACTTGAGGGTTAGCGAATTTCTGAACTTCATGGTTACGAGCTAAGTAACCAGACAATAAATGGGAATTAACACTAAAACGGTTGAAGAGAATTTTTTTGTTTTAGTATAAATGTAAGAACAGAACGAGGGTTATCTAGAAAACCCGTTACTTAGTACGATAAAGTTGAAATGCAACAAGTAAGTATCCGATTACAAATACGATATGGTCCGCACATGACGCGTGCAGTCGGTCGTGGCGAATTTGATAGTTGTAAAATGACACCGGCAAGTTTAAGACATCCCACAAATTTTGCTATGGTTAAACGTTTATTTGGTGCACAATAGCCCAAGACCGCGTGAAATGGAAGAAGGTGGAGAGGCTTTTGCCCAGCAGTGGGACAATTTTGGCTACTCATAATAATAAATGTTTATTGTTAAGTTTTTAACCCTGTTCTTTATAATAATTGAAGGGGTGCTCTTTGGTTCTTTCTCCAGTAAAAAGTTTTAACAGTGTTGTTCATAGGTTAATATTACTAACAAAGAGGCGATAGGAAAAATTAAATAATAAGCAAAATACACTTGCGAGCAAAGAAATCGACCTACTGCGTTATTTTCATACAAACATACTTACTTTAAAGTCGCATTATTTAAAAAGTATAAACAGTTATGTAAACATCTGTCTGATGTATGAGTCGAATACTCGACTTGCGAATAAAAGTCCCGAAAATTCAAGAAAACTTTCAGTTTTATCCAAAGTGAGGAAAACAAAAATTCATTCAATCCGGTTTCCTACAATTTTATATGGAATGAAAATTTAACATTTGTTTCACTGAAATTTTAGAAAATCAAGAAATGTTTTCAGTTGTTTTAAATTCTAAGTGGTTAGTTGAACATTTGACCTCGCCATCAACACCCAAATCTTTGCGGAAACTTATTATTTATACATATTATTGATACTTTATTATTTATTAACCGTGAAGTGAGCATGTTTGTATGAAAATAACGCAGTCGGTCGATTTCTTTGCTCGCAAGTGTACTTATGGATTTTTAAGGTAAAAAGAAAGGTAGAACAAAAATATATTGTGCCTGTAACCACGGTAGAAGCTTTCCATATTAATATCAATACAATACGGAACATCAAGTAATTATAAAGTTCACGTACTTTGGCGGATTCCCTGGAAAGTTGGTTTCACCTCCTTCTTGTTATATGGAAACATTATCTTACATTGAAACGTGTTCTAACAATTTCACATACAATCATAAATTCTAATTTAGAGCGTTCGTGGATCTTGTTACCACCTCGCCTTCGGTTTTCCGGACTCATTGTATGTTATTCCCAAGACATTGTAGCCCCAAAGAACGTATATACGAAATTAATTAGGCGATATCCCGGCTTCTTGTAATATTTTATTATTATTTCCGTTGTTGTGCGAGATTTTATTACGGCACCATATTTATTGCTTTTCCCGTATAATGAATCTGAATACGCTCCTTGATTAGTATCGTTCCTGTATAGATGCGTTCTCTTTAGCTACAAGTTTGTAATTACAGCAGTAGTAATTACGAGGTAGGTTGCATTATGAACCTTCGTCGGCTCTACGTTTCGTTATCTCGCTACGAATGTTGATGGTTTGTTAAATTAAACGTCGTCTACTGAGCTGCTCTTTTTATGATTACTACCGCCTATTTACGCCTTGTTATAATTTACACTTGCTACGAATTAAATTGCGGGTCCAAGCCATATCACTTCTCAATCAATCTCGTATCTTTTGTAAGACTAGCATCATTTATTACAAATCGTTCGATATAAAGGAATATCGAACAAAGAAAGCTATTGGTTTTCTTAAAAGGCAGTCAATCTGCGTCTACAGTATGAGCCAGAACATAGGATGCTACTTAGCGAAATGTGTAATCTCGTGTTGCCTTAACGTTTTCTTAAACCATCTTGGGTTACTACGACTAAAAAGGTGCCTTCGTTTTCACTTAATGCCTCGCCTTTATTGGGATCGGTTACAATAGTTTCAAAAGCTTTTGTGGTTTCGTATATGAGAAGGGAGAATGGTTCTGGCCAGTCGGCTAAATCTAATCATTTGCATTATCCACGGACGTGTGCATCCCATACTGCGCTTCGTTTCATGGGAACGTCGATGATTGACTGACGTATGGTTCATATTTTGGTGCTTTAATTTCTAATATTCATTTCAAGTATCTGATTTATCAGTGTGTTGACTTACTATATTTAATTATTAGAAGACAAGGCGAATGGCAGAAATAGTATCTTGTGCGAAAACTACCAGTTGTATTATTGCTAAACTTCAGAACGAATTTTCGTGGATCAGAAATGACGCAGTGCGAAATCACTCATAACGACATTAAAATGCTTATAATTCTATCATGTTGACTTGAAAATTGAAGATTCCGTCTTTAAAAAGTTCAAACGCAGGAATAAGAGTTTTATCAGTCATCTAAAACCTCAAAACTCCTGGAAGCAAAACCTTAAATAAGACTTAATGAACACGAAAGCCCCGGAAAGCAAAACAATTTCACTGGGCCACAATTGAACCTCAACAAAAAAGACTATACAAACCGCTGAAGCAACATCCAAGTGTAAATATTTGCCCGACGTAGTTCACGAAAACTTTTGTAGCGCCGGTAATTCGCGAGACCTCACACTTGCAAAAAATTGCAATAAAATTTCGAACCGGTTTAACTCCATGGATATTCAACTATTAATATTCAACTCCATGGATTTCAGGTGGTTAATATAACATTAATAACAAAAGCGTATCATATGATTATTATAAGTATATTGTGACATGAAATTGTCACTAGTTAACTCATTTTAGTAATTTTGTAATTATTACGGGCTAAATGGTTTTTTTACGCTATCGATGAAGATTTCGCCTGAGACGCTCAGCATTCCTATAAGTACGTTTTCCAAGTCGGTAATTGAATTCCTTACACGGCTCGTATCTGGGTGGATATTCTGTACGGGCCTCACGTCGCCTCGCGGTCAGGATTTGGCATGTATAGGAAATATTTTTTCATGTCTTCCCACTCGATTCATTGAACGAGGAATCGTTGGTATTTTTATGAGGACTCGTTCTTCATTTTCAGATTCCTTTCACGGCATGTGTACAACTAATGATGTAAAATTGTAAACCCTTCGCCGAGCGTCTTAAAAGTGGTTTTCAAGTTGTCTACGATGTTAGGTTCACTCATTAGATGCCTAGCTTTACATGACATGTTCGATTTAAAACTCATTGCTGCATCAAATGTTACATGAAAACGCATAAAGCCAAACCCATTTATGGCAACATCGGATGTCCAAACAAACAGATATGGGGGCGACCTGTAATAGGAGGTTTCCGTCTAACGCCGCACAATAGAGGCGAGATGCGCATTGGACAGTGCAGATTGCATCCATTATGGCGTGCAACACCCAATGCTGCTTCTGAATATATTAATGAACTTACGTATTCTAGCCAAATATTTAACGGTGTAAGTAAGTAATGCAAAGGAAATTTTAGTGAAGTAGAAATCAATATTTTATGGCTTGCCCTAAAGCAGTAAATTGTGATTTCTAGGAAAAAAAGGTAGAGTAAGTCCCAAGAATTCTTGAGGCAAAAGATCTTTTGTTATATTGCATAAACAATTTTTAAATTAGGACCAATCATAAATAAAAATATTAATGTACAAAATAAACCATACGGCCCATTCTCAATCAGACGTAGACACACTAACAATCGAATGGCTGCACCACTGCATCATTGCATTGGGGTGCAAACGTCAGCGATTGTGGCCACTACTGACGTATGTTGATACGATTGTCCGCCTGTTAAACGTTTTCATTTGAATTTGATCACTGGGCTGTCCGCCCTTGATAATATTGCTGAAATAGGGATGCTGGGATACCACCAATAGATAGCAAACGTTGTTGAATTAGTCATAGAGCAGTGAACACAATAACCAGACTTTCGGACTATTTGCGCAGCATGGACACAGCACTATGATGAAGGCTAAGAGTATCCCCGTTGTTCATAAAAACATAAAAAAAAACATGTTATTGTATGTACGAATAATCTATATCTTTAAAACCTTATTTCTGGTATGTGTATGAAGATGATTAGAGCATTTCCTTGGAGTTGTATTGTGAGTGATACTTAGACATATTATTTATGCTAGTCAATATTAGCCAGCGTGTGATACGAGTACGTCTATATTGGAGTCAGGACAGTAATATTGCTTGGAATTATAATAAAGCAGTACAATCAACACGTCATACATTAAATTTAATTACATAACCGTCAATAACATATTTGAAGGGATACGCACATCAAATTCTCAACATCAAAATAGACATCGATAGCCCCCATTCCGGGCATAATTTTGGCATAATTGGCGTTACATTCCCATTGCGTACCCTTTCAAGACGCCATGATGTTACGGCCTACATGTTATTTAATTACGCAATCTTGAACACAATGTGAATCGTGCCGATTCCTTACTGCGAATGGGAACGTAATCTACGCAACGGATATATGATACCTAAAATGTGCATGAATATTAATTTGATTTGGGTAATTCAACTCTTTGGTGGGTTATGCAATTTGATTGCTGAACTTAGGAAAGAGTGATTTTGGATGACAAAACGAATTATATTTAGCTTTATCTGAAGTTCTTGATGTTCTTTGGAATGCACTATGCTAGTAATGGAAGCGCACCCTCCTGTGAGATACACCGAAGGGAAATATAGTAGTCGCTCTCAATTAGAAGTTAATAAATCAAAATGATTGAGTGTCTTCCTTAGTTTAAATTCACTACAATATCTTATTTGTAGAAGAAAATATCTAAACTGAGTCAATTCTCCAACAGATCATACGTTAACATCTGATAGAGTAAAATCATTATGCGTAGAGAGTAATGTAAGTTTTCAATGCATATTAATTACACAGATAATGGTGTGTGTTTAAATCCTCTGAGTTTAAATGGAAGCTCTGTGCATTACGAAATCGCTCGATACCTCGATAGAGACTTTTCAATACAATATCTATTATGAATGGGCGCTCCAAACGTTGATTAGGCTCGTTCTCTGTCTTCGAATTTCCATGGCCATTTTGATTCTGGCCTGATCCAGTTGACTATTACTGATGTTTTAATAAAATGACTGATTAATACAAGTAAACCACATTGATTAAACTAGCTGTAGTCTGATCTTTCAAAGACTCTTATTGAAAATTTAACGCAGATCTACAAATAAACACTCAATAACTTATAATTAGATAATTTAGTATCTTTTTGTTTTATACATAAGAATTAATAAATCCTTACTTGTGTTCAAAGTGCCCGAAATTGTGGTGCGAATTTTTATAGTGGAATGCGGTTTCATTCCGATATTGTTTGAGAGGCTATCGGGTGGCTCTGGCTTTTGTAACTAAAGTTGTATTTCACAGCGTGGACGCATAGACCGCTATCTGATGATTGGTTTTTGGCAATTAACAGTATTGCTCACGTCGCAATCGAGTTCATTCACCGTGTGAAATATGTATGGAGCGTCCATTTCCCTCTTTGTTACATCGCACTTCTGCCATGTATCGGATAATTGACAAACAAAATGTTTATAACATTTAATTTGAACTACATATAAAAATAAACAAGCTTGTTAAGACAATAGGTACTAAATAGCACAGATGGATAGAAAGAAAAATAACCTAAATTTCATTGCAATTGGCTAATGGGACCGGCAAAGAAAACACAAAGGTGTTAATTGGTCGCGCTGGTAAGTTGTCAAAAAGCTTTTAAAGTAGATCGAAGAGCAAAATAGTCTAGAAAATCCATTAAACACGGTTTGTAGTAAAGTACACCTATTAATTAATTTAAGGTAGCTTTGAGAATTTTTGTACTTGATGTAAATTTCAATATTCGCGTACATTTAACGGCAGTGTTATTATAACACATGTTTCTCCGGCAATAATTATTTTCATTATACGCGGCGCACTGTGACCTGTCGTTCCTTTATTAACATTTAAATTTATATTACATTTACACAAGAGAAATGTGTACCTCGATAAAATATCTACGACAGGCGCCTTTATACCGACTGTGACATGTATAATGTCGTAATGGGTGAGTTAAAATGTATCATTATTATTTCGTCTGTAGAGTTGAATTTTGCGTGCTTTTATCGGTTGTAATAGAATTAAGCCCTTTGTCTCAAGGCGTTAGTTTGCCACCACGACGTAGCTTGACATTTGTACAAAGGTTACGTACCTCCATTCTGTTAGTTTTCTTTTTACTTCCTAACGCTATGTTGAATTGTTAAGGAAAGGGTGTTGCATTGTATTCGAATTAACCTTTTCGATTATATGGGGTTGTGTTTGTTCAACATGACGTATACTAGTTTACGAGTTATAGCTTTTTAATATTCCCATTGTTATTTAATTTCTGATACACATGAATTAGTTACTTAGTGCATTCGTGTACGATCAAATAGTTTTAATTAACTCTTTCGCTGACAGGGAACGAGACACAATAAATGTTTTGTTTTTATAACGTCTATAGCCGTTCGATGTTAGCGAACGTGTTAAGTTTAATGCTTATTTTTGAAGCATTAGATACCTATATTGAGTAAGTCAAACGTTACACATAAACACGTTAAGCTATTCGTAACTAGATAATATGCATGCAACAAAGATGCTCTTCAAGCCGTCAGCGGAGCGCAGCAAAATTGTCTTATTAAATTGCGTAATTATGGTGATTACATAGACGTCAAAAGCAACCCATAAAACTATCAATGAACCTATAAACTGAAGAAAACGATGGAACACGCGAGCCGCGGGCTTGGGAAAGTACAGAAACAAACAGACAACATTAACAGCAAGAACTAACTAGAGATTATAACGTGTGAATAGGCGCATAAAAATAGTATTAATTGAACACCCACCACGCATTGTAGTGTAGACAATAATTATGGCAGTGGCGGCTATGAGTCGGTGGCACGTAAAGGAAATTGGCAGCATAAGGCTCCAGCTAGTGTAATATGAGAAAATAATAGTTTTAATGCTGGAAATAAATAACGAAGCGAGGAAGAAGACAATGGTGTTGTAACAAGATCTCCTGTTAATTGTGGCGAATGCGGAGCGAGGGCCAGTGATCGGAGATTTATGGAGGCATTGAAATTACACCCTATTTGTTCTTTTCAAAGCGCTCGGAATGCTGTTTTGTTTGTAATATCTGCGGTGTGTTGTCTAAAGAATGATTGCTTTTCTTAAGCGATTCCTTATATTGTACTAAACTAGATTAATGACTTACCTCTCATTTTTTGTTCGTCCAAAAGTTGTCTTTCCAAGTTATCCTTCACCTCTCTTTCTCTGAGAACATCCATTTTCAGTTCAGCTGTAACAATAAACACAAAATTTTAGCATCCCAATATTACTCATCTCTTTCCCCCGACTTCACAAATTTAATAAAGGCATTCCAATAAAAGAAACCATTATCATAAACAAGGTTTTAAGTTAAATAAATGGCTCATTGTGCACAATAGGTATTGTTTAAATTTAACAGTGAGCTAAACTGGCAACAAGGCCGTCAGCAAGGGGCCGATTAGGAACATAAACACGGATTAACTCATTCGGAATCCGGGTACTATTGTGAAGGAGTCGAATTGAGAGATTTGCATAACTTCCAATTAAAGCCGACCTGACGGAAATGATTGGGGAGTAACATCCGATTTCGATGGTTTGAGATACAAATCAATACCGGTAGGCGGAATCAAAGAGGAGGGAGTCATACATTTAATGCAGGTAATTAAGATAATTTTATGTATTACCTTTAATTTAGTACAATCATTGAATTTGCTTACAAAAATTTACTTTCCAGATGATCAGGAAACACGTCTAAACAATAAAATGAATGACAAAAAATATCCAACAAGATTTCCATATTTGTCCTCTTATATTAGAAGAAAAAAGTAGCACCACTAACCCATCTTTAGGTATCTTTGTACGTACATTCTAAGCTTACACAAAGATTAAATTAAATTAAACTGTAACTTTCAATCAGGCCCTAATCTCGGTCGTAGAATCGAAACTATCAATAGCCATACGTACGGAGGCATCACTGGGAATTTGAATAGAAAGAGGTTTTACTCAAGGTTTAATATTGTCCCTTTATTCTATTAAGGTCTAAGGAGCGTCAATCTAATGGAGCTCGTAAGGGGATCGCACTGATTAACTCGCTTTAGCACCTACACTAACTGCACTGAGAAAGACTTTGTTGCCATTGTTTCTAACGTCTATGGCTGTTTAAGACGTTGTAACTTTTGCTGAAATTAAGTCAACTTGATTTGTATTGGTTCTTATGAAATTTAAACTGTATAATTTAATTCTTGACTTAGAATTTTATTATAAATGAAATGAGTTACATAACGCAAACTATATTCAAAGCAAATATTTAACTTTGCCGATTTTGGGAAAAATGTACATATTAGGTACATTGTGAGGTAAATCTCTTTTTCCCCCCAATGAATGAAAAGTCTCACAGTTGTTTAAAATAATACAGTAAAAAATGTATGCAGATAAACACAAGAGCATTGTAATAAATATTAAACAAGAAAATATATTAGAAAAAAAAAAACAACTTGTCCCATGTCGCCCTGACGGGATTCGAACCTGCATCCTTGGGAATCCGGCCCAATGCACTGCGCCGGAGTCCATTGTAAAATGTAAAATTAAAAAGTTATAACAAGAGCTTTGTGATTGGTTAATTTAAATAGACCATCCATTAATATTGGTATTAAATTGCAACAATATTACCGTCCCGCAACTATCTTGTACGGCGCAACGAGAACTGAGCCGATTAATAATTCCGTTAGCAATTCAATTATTTCAACTTGTTCTTTAATGCACGCTGCAATCTATTGAGACAACAGACGTTATTGGCTAAATAATAAGGTCCTTAACGAAATCCGAATTGCCACAGCTATCATGATTCTGAATAATATATTTCGAACTGAT
This sequence comes from Chrysoteuchia culmella, assembly GCA_910589605.1. NCBI lineage: Eukaryota > Metazoa > Arthropoda > Insecta > Lepidoptera > Crambidae > Chrysoteuchia > Chrysoteuchia culmella. The sequence goes on from OU342649.1 coordinate 9,568,378, forward strand.
ATCAAGGTTAAGGTAATCTCGAGTAACTAAATTTTGTTTGAATATGTACCTGTAAATAAAATTATTATGCCAAATGAAACAAATGATCCAGATTTTTTATTATTGTTTATATTATTATATTTAACCGAGCGTCAAAGTACTGAATTTGTAATGAGACCTGCTTTTAAATTTATAATATTTATATGTAGGGTAAACTGTATAATGATTGGCACTTTAAGAAAAACCTGTCCTACATTTGTTAATTATTATTTCTATAATATACTTAGAGAAGATTTATCATTTTAAAATCATTCTTTGAAGTATATTTCTAAAATTCACAAAACATTTAGTACGTAAAAATATATATTTTTTTACAATAATACATAAATGTTCAAAATCGGCCAAAAGTGCAGTCATTGGCACTCATAGTACAATCATTGGCAGCCATAAGGTACAATGATTGGCACTTAACCACACTATCTTTTTTTGTTTTTGCTGTTCCTTTTGTGGTTGCCATATTTAAATTCATGGCCACATTTGGGCAAGGGCTACATTTGGATCAATGGCCAAATTTAGTTGGATCAGTGCCCACAATTGGATCAGTGAAAACAATTGGCTTGGTGGCCACATTTGGATCAGTGGTCACATTTGAGTCAATGGCCACATTTGGGTTAGTAACCACATATGGATCAGTGGACAGAATTGATCACTATCAGGTAAGTGGCGACATGGTTATCTGCGGCCAAAACGGGTTCAGCGGCCACAATTGACCACAATTGGACCACAAGGCAATATAAAGTTACACAATAATAAGACTTGCCATAATAATAATTTTCTAAATACTATGGTTGGCATAGGTGCCTGCATCATGCACTTCCATATAAGCTTTTTACTAATAGTTGGCACACTAATTAATTAATGTCATTATCACAAAATAAAAATAACTATAAATAAAAAGTGTAATATCACTTATAAACATATCAACTAAAAATAAATCTTACTCTTTATAAAAGTAAAAAGTATATGTAATAAAAATATTTTTTATATACCTCTTCTTTTTTTTTGTACTGTGTTGCCATATTAATCTGATAGAAAAATGTAATTTGAAACTTTTAGAGTGTTGTAATCTAAGATATAAATTATATCAGAAGACGCATTGTATTTCCATGAAGATTCCTTAATAATTGCGTTTAAATGTCAGAGTGCCAATGATTGGGGGGTGCCAAAATTAGTACAGGTTACCCTATTACTTGTACAACACATCATTATAAAATGCCAATTAACAGCGATCGCGTCAAAACATACTACGTGCGATATGAATCAACATTGATATGAGGATACACGTAAAAAGTAGCCAGGTAACTCATGCGGTATCGAGGCACCGAAATCTCGGCGATAAGCCAGAGACAAGTTAACTTGCCGGTTATAATAAGGCCAGGGTGGAGGTATGAGTATCGTACGAGCTATCGCGGCCGCAGATCTTGTAAATTGAAACGTTCACATATTCCCTCCTCATTGTTCTTCTTTATCGATTCGAATGGTTTAGGCTTTGTTGTGGCTTCTGTTCTGATGTATCTTTATCTTGCCTTTGTAAACAAAACTGCTTATTGTTCGTACGTTTTAAGAACAACCATTAATTTAATCAGCCATCATTTACCAATAGCTAATAGATACCTTTATGAAAATCGTAATTATTATTTTTACTCCGACGCCGACGCTCCGATTAGCACTATAAATTGCAACCAGAATTTCATTGCGAATATTTTTATAATGAAAAAAGAAGTCAATCTTTGAGCCGCGTCGGATGCGAGATTAATTTCAAATCAATCCTGTATGGTATAATTTAGAAGGCTTTTAGTTAAGAGTGGTTTCGCACATAAGACGTAAATTACTTCAGCCAGGGATGGCCATTAAGGGTCCGCTTCGGTATGCGCGTATCTGAACATCTTGCGATTTGCGAGTAGAGAGGCCTTAACAAAAGGTGCTCCCGGTGGTCCCTGCGTACTTAGTAACGATCTAAGTATCTTCGTATTGTTTTATGTTAATGATATAGATGCTACTACGCTCCGTTGTTCACGACCGGTAGCTGCTCATGTAGATGTCGTGTACTTCCCGCTCAGGAACTTTCATGATTGTCGACAATAATGCTCTCTATCTATAATAAATTATTAACTAACAAGCAGGTAATTGACCCTTTGGAAAACAAATGGCCGTCTTTTCGAAACAATTCATTACAATAATTTAAACAACATTATCAAATTAAAAGTAATGAATTTTCAAGAAACGTTACATATAATCCAAATTAGAATCTCATAAACCGACTGGTCTCACAAAGTTAGCAGGCAGAAAACAAAGTGGACCCAATAAGAAACGTTTATCGATAAAAACAAGAGAAAACCGAGACTGTAAAGCGGAACAGCCGATTATTAAATCGATCTTTATATCGGATCAATCAAATTCAAAACCTGATCGAGTTGCGTCCGACGAAAAAAATTATAACTTTATAAATAAAATAACAATAAAAATGATGCGTTCCGTTCAAGGGAATATATAATTATGGACAATTATTATGATACCGAAACTCAATGGCTGATAGATGATTGAAAGGATCGGGACCCATAAACAAAAGGATCAATTTCGGTTACGCAATTTAATAACGTGAAGTAATTAGCTGATGTTAAGATGGATTTCAAAATACTTAACTCGAATGTTAACGGAAAAGGAATCGACTTTTTGTAATAACGCAACGGATCCACGAAGGGTGGGAAATTCTATTTCTCTTCAATTTCGCGCACTCAGCAAAAACAACAATAATATTTAAATTTCTAACGTGGCGCCCTTTGAGAGTCGTCCAACGAGATAGAGTCCCACTTGCGTTTAAATTGGATACGATTGGACACATACAACATCTTATTTTGCGAAACGAAAAATAGAATTATAGGCCGTATTAATTGGACAAAGTTACAAGATGTAACAAGAACCGCGAATTGAACACGCTCGTCGTTTAATTTCATAAAAACATAAGTCATAGGGTAACCGAATTAAGACATATTTTTGCGGCCCCCATCTTGGCGCAGGCTAAGTTGAGCTTGCAGTTAAAATAACAATTAAAGTCTTCCTAAAATTTACGACTCCGAACTGGTAGAATAATTTGAAAGAGCTTCGCGGTTAGCGCGAACGAAATGGATCTTTGAAAGGGGGAAACAAAGGTAAGTATTTAGATTACCCCCGAATTGCGTTTGGTCGTTTTTGAATCTGAATGAATTGCCGGAAGTCTCCCACCTTTTGCTGAAATTTTAATAGTAATAATGTAAGAAGATATTATTAAAGAACATTGTTGATTTAAGCACATTTAGAGGTATAAGAAGGTGAAATTTGATTTATCAGAGAGATTTCGCTGCATTAAAGTGTAATAAGAAAATGGATTTGAATCATATTTGTCGTTAAAACAACTCGTGCTACGTTGTTTATTGTATTTATACTGAGATCCGAATACATTAACGAAATTCACGAAACCTTTAAAAAGTAAATTCAAAGTAACGATAATGGCCGTCACGGCGCGGAAAACGAATTTTCTTCCCTATGCCTTTTTAAATTTACAAACGTTGGCAATTTTATTTTATTGTTATTAGATTTTCCGGATTATGTCACACGGCGATGTCACTGCGGAGGATTATTCCCGCAGTCTCTGTGCTAATAATCATAAGAATTGCTTCCTTTTATTATGTGTGAAATTTAGAACATAAAACAGTGCCAGACAATCTTTCCCTCCTTTTAGATTTTCGACTTTCTCCTGACTGTATACGGTCACATTTGAAACAGCAACTTTTGATGTATTCATCATAAGAGTGTGTACATTTTGTAATACTATCAACATACTTCATTTGACGCGTTTCGTAGGAAAATGTGATGAAAATACATTTTCGTGAATATTCATAAGGTATTAGCACGAATTACAATATTTTTATATGATTATGTTTTTTGATTGCATTGCATTAATATTATAAAAAATGGTCGGTTTCTCAATTGAAAATTTCATGTTGATAACGTCTCAAAATCAACTCATAAGCAAAGTTTTCATACATCAGACATGAGGGAGGTTAACTTGAAATTCTCTATTCAGAAATCGAGCAAATGTCTCTGTCGTATTAACTGATATTTCGGAATAAAGGTTGATAAAAAAATGTTTCGTGTATTGTAAGGAGTACAATAATGAAGATGTCGCCACAAAATGGATTAAAAAGTAGCAGCGTATCGAGCGTGCAACGGCGGAATAACTCGTAGTGTTATCGGCGCACGCGCACCCAATCTGCGATCGGAACACACTGGATAAGATTATCCGGTAGCCCTGTATTATTTTAATGAGACTCCACAACTCCACGAGATTCGAATCGATACGAAAAAACTTAGGTAACGAAGTGAATAAAAGTCCTATACGGGTCAAGAAAGATATCACGCGGCCGCGCAGAAATGACACGCTCTTCATGAAAAACGAGTACACGGGGACTTTTAAATTAGCCCCCTAACAATGCAAGGCTGTATCTACATACCAGCTGACGCCAGATCGGCCGATACCATTATGTCTCTGGTAAGGCACCGATTAAAAATATCCACTTTTATAAGAGGACGGCATCTGTCGGTATTTAAATAAGATATAAACGCGAGAGTCCGCGAATGTTTTGTTTTCTGGCAACATTTATCTCCCCGACGGAAGCTCCCCTCGCCGGATATATTGGTATTAAAAATGTAAGGGAGATTTATGCGAATGGCTCTAAGCTTTCATTAGTTGTTTCTTATGCGGCGTTTTTGCGGTCGCCGCACCCTGACCGGCAATTTTTCATTTTTCTGCAAAGTTCGCGATGTTTCGCCGCCGTACCTAAATTTAACTGCATATAAAGTATAATAATGCTACTGGGAGACGCAGCCAGGTGCACGCTATGTCTTATTCTATTTCAATTACCGTGCACCATTAACTTAATACAATCCTGTTGAAGTGTTTTTATTATTTAATTATACGGAAGCTTACTTTACGTTCTTTTTAGTTTCTTTATAAATACAAGCCAATTTCTTTGAACCTACTTACCTATTTTTTATATCAGTACCATCAACTGAAAAGTGTTATCTTCCAAAATATTTAAATTCTTTGATATTTCAATTTTTACATGGCCATAAACAAAATTGCAATTTTAAATCAAAACTTAGTTAAAAGTATTTGGTATCCAAAAACCAAAATACAAAATACCAATAATAAAACAACGTGAATTTAGAACGACATGGTTGTACTTGCAGACATGAATGTTCCCATGAATAAACACATAATTCGCCCTTGTAATTTCGCATGTAAATTACAACTAGAACAAGGGTTCCCCCATAGACCGAAAGGTCCAAACAAACTTGAACTGAGCAAGGAACTATGTCACCTTTATTCGTAGATCATAGTGTGTTGGCTCACGCAACCCTTAAACCTCGGTTTATGTCAATTTTTAATATTAAGAAAGGTCGGCAGATAAGGTTTGGGACGGATCATGAGTTTAAGGAATAAGGTGGAGTTGTAATGCAATGTATTTATTTTCAGCATTTTTTAAGTCAAAACAGAATTTAACTAATATTCAGATGTCTTTATACCAACTTTCTTTTGTTTTTATAAAAGTTCTTCTCATTTTCCAATTTTAAAACACCATTCCAATACGGTAACATGCTAAAAATATTTTACTAGGTATGTTCTCTTTTCTTTTCGTTATTAAATATAAAGAAAGAATTTTCACAAATAATCGTAGATCGTCAATTGTCAACATTAGTGTTGCAATCATGTTGCAAACCGAAATACAATATTTGAAATTGGTATCCTCATCACTCGATATTAATAAAACAGCTAAAGATGTTAAAAACGTAAAAAAAAATGCTTTCAGCGTAGAGTAGAAAGACATCGCACGCACACGAACAATTGGGAGCGTGTCATATTAAATTATTTCAGCTAAGTAATTCCGAGCGGTTAATTATTGTGCACAACCTGGGAGGAGAGTTGAGAATGTAATTATTATTAAAGTTTACGATTGTCTCACTTTACCCCTTTGCTTGTAACCACACTCCCAAAGGACGTAAACGGAACCGCCACGCAAATGTATTTAAACTTTGATGCGTCAGTTATAAGACTCACAGTCGAGTGCAAAGCTAGCGAATGTGTTACTCTAATTCTCGAACTTAGGTTACATTAGATCCTTGGATCCTGAGGGAGTTTCTTGGTTTGTTGCGGTACAGGATTCATATTTGAGCTACTGTCTGTGAATTATATGTGTATTAATTATGGCACTTCTGCAACTTTAAGCCTTCTTATTGTTTTGTAAGGCGACATTAAAGTTTCCATTCAAAATTGTTTACTGGGAACGATAATTAGATGATTATTTATATTAAGTGTACAAGTACTGTAATTACCAGGAATAAATATCTAATGAGCCGTCTTTTACAGGCTAACTCAATATTTAAATTCAAAAGTAATGGAATAAATGAGTCTTGTGTGCAATGAGGCATTTCCTCTCAACATTTGCCTCGTTAGGGTTGTTCGATGAACTTCAGACAAATTGGAGCAAAACCGGCATTCGTTGGTCGATAGTTATTAAAAGCGACTTATGGATTACAGCGTTCGCTTGGGTGACTTGATGGATTCCGAAACACTTTCGAAATAACTAGTATCGAGAAAGTATTGGAATAGTCACGTCAAGAAAATGTAGTTCCGTTTCCGTTTACTTCTGAAACGCTGCTCAATACGTCATACATTTGTTGACGATACTTACTCGAATGTTTTTCGTGCTAGGCGTACTGGTTCCGGGCGACCAACGCTAATCTATAGGATTAACGGTTCATGTTTATATAGAGACCGTTTTGAATCCAATGCGAATTAATACGGTTAAGAAAACAAGGCTTTAATTTTTTTTTATTTGAATCTGATTTCTAATTTTGTAAGTATAAATTCACCATAATTCGCGAATTCGTTAGTCAGCCAGTAGTTATTATTTTCTTATGTAACCCTTCGTTACATAAGAAAATAGGATTAACGGTTCATGTTTATCAAGATATCGTTTTGAATCTAACGCAAATTAATACGGTTAAGAAAACACCGTTTCTAATTTTAGAAATGTGAGAGTGAGTTCTGATTGTTTTATTTATTTCTTACAAATCGATTATTATTTTAGATGTGGTTGATATTGCTGTATGACTCCGTAAATACCTTAAGCACTATTTTTTTTACATAATCTTAAAGTTTATTATATATACCAGTTATTAAACAAAACTGCATACATTTTGGTTTGATTCCAGAAATCTGATTACTTTTTGAACTATGTTGCAGAAATTAAAATGATTATTACCAAGGAGCATTATTTTGTAAAATATTCAACATTAGTTACAAACTAATCAAAATGAGAAAAACATTATTTGTTCTATAAATGAGTACCTACTCTAGGTATGTCTAAAGCAAAGCTTATCAAGTTAGTATATAAATATACATCGATTTGATGTTAGCTTTACATTATACATGAAATAAAATAATGTGTGTATTATTGTAAAGTAAAATTTGACTGTGTTGTGGAATAATATCCAAATATGATGAAAAAGATTTTTTTTATCCTTCTATTACATTTAAGGTTGGTATGTATATTGATTAATTATAAACAGTATCATGAGTGGGTGTTGCCATATTAACATAACATGAATATCGGAAAACTCAGAAGAAATGAAATGTAATATTTCCATTGTTAAATATTTGAACAACGCCTCGGGACTGAAACGCTCGCAAACTTTCCCCCTAAGAAAATAGGGATAATTATTTATCCTTACACAGACACGAAAGAAGCATTTTCTTCCACAATAACAATAATTGACTTATACCTTGGAAAATTGTTTGGGAATGTAAAAATGGCTGTGTTATTTGAGGAAATGCTGTAATTCACACGTATACGTATATGTAGATGTAAAAGGTTTATTTTGCCTTGCAGTTTATTTCTAAGTTTAGACTTCATCTAATTTTGGAAAATAAAATTTTACTTTTATGGTCACTGAGTAAAACAATAGTAGATTGTTATACAAGGGGCTCAAATGACCTATTGTAACGAGGTATATTTTACATCGGAAAATTCACTTGTGGCCGAGTTGTTTTTTGTTTCCAATATTTTTCTATTTAAATATTATCATAATTAAAAAAATAGCATTGAAAAATGCAAAAAATCCAAAATTTCTGGATATAATTATGTCTGTATCGTTGTTCGTATCATTGCATAATAATATGTGCTTTAGAAGGATGACATTAATATTTTTTTGAAAGTTCATCAAAATTAGTTAGAAATACTTCTTCCGAGAACAAATCAACACGTTTTTCTATTCTCCACACCAACCACTTCATAAATTCGTAAAAAATATATTTTGGACTTTGATGGCAACACATTTAAAACGATTTTTTTTCCTTTTTCTTCAATTTCTAAATAGTCATTCATTTTCACTGGATAATTAAATTTTGAATACTTTAGTATTGTAAAATTAATGAGGTCATTAATTATCTTACAATTGTAAAAAAAAATATTTATACTTATTAAGATTTCGCGCCTTCAATTTTTTTTCTTCTATACACCATAAAGTTTGCACACATTGCGTTTGCACTCTTCGCCGCTATGTTGGTACCCTTTTTTTTTTCAAGAAGGCGTGAAAGCGCGAACGAGCAACGATTATTTATATTTCCACTTTTTAAGATTTTGGGCTATCGCGTTACGAGAGGTAACTGCAATTAAATTTATAAATTAGAGGGAAATGAATGGATATACTTATTGAGATTAACAAGATTTATTAACATACGAATGGCAAGTTTAAATACAACACTAAAAAAACTAAACAGATAAACTATGTTAAAATAAAGAAAAGGGTACGGAACTGATAGTACGGACTCGCCTTCTGAGCACGCAAAAAGTAGGTGCGTGGCAGGGAGTTAGGGCAGAGGCGTCCCACCAGGGTAAGGGTGGAGACGCGTGAGGATACGTGGTCGCACATCTGTTTCTCTTTTGCGTTAAAAGGGCATGCCGATTACTTGCTGACTGTTTCGTTCTTGCGTTAAGAGGACTTGCCGACTACTTACTGACTATTTTGTTCTTAATTATAAGGATTTGCTGCCTGTTATACACTCGCCGTAGACTGAGTTCAAGAAGAACCGTATTTTGTAGTAGAGCGTACCACGACGAATGAAGAAATACGAATTTCTGTCCTTTGGCCGTATTTATACCCTGAGCTCATATGTTCCAGAATAGACAATTTCAAACTTAAATGTAGTTCTAATAGGACCTTCTACAAAGGTTTTAATATAGTTCTGTCATTAAATAAATGTGACAGTGTCAAGTGTCAACAATCATTATTAATGCCAAATAATTACAATTAATTATTTGGCATTTAGATACAAAATTAAAATAGCAATAAATTAAAGAAATTACAAATAAACAATGAATGAAATTAATAAAAAAGTGGTAAGAAATGATCGGAACAAGCATAAGAAGTTATATTTTGCCATAAAATATATCAAAAGTGTTGGAAAGACAAAACGTATGAAGGAAAGGTTATAAATCGTAGGTAAATTAAATAGATTTGCGTAAATCTTTATTTTAGGTGAAGATAACAATTTACGCTACAGGGCATGATTACAACACAGAATGCAAATTTAAAAATGCAGGAGATTTTTATTATGTAATATGTACTAACATATCTAACCTTCTTAGTAGATAAAACAGGGGTCTCAAAATAGCGGCATGGCAAAACAGGCAAACTCTATTGCCACAAAAAATAACATAGTGGCAAATGAACCTGCACTAAAAAGGTCGTTTAAATATATTGCCTAGCTTTTCTAGCAAGAGGCGTGAAAAATATCTTGGTTGTCACCACATAATAATGTGCCACAGTCTTTTTTTCTCAAATGTTTTTCTTTTTTTTCATCAAATAGGTACTTCACTATTTATATCTATATCTTCTGACATATAATTTTGTGTGGTGGTAAACTGTATATAAGTATGAATTTTTTTTTATACCCTATTTTTTTTATACCTAATTCATATATAGGTAACTACATTTTACAGTCGTTATCTACGTTTAAATATACAAAAAAATGATTATAAATTTTTAATTTTGCCCCGTCAGGGCGACATGAGACTAGTTGCTTTTTTCTAGTATATTTTCTTGTTTAATATTTATCACACAAAAAAATGATGTACTTAAATAAAATAATTTCGCACTGATTGACTCGTTTCTAGAGCTACAGTAATTTATGTTGTAAATTTAAAAACCTTTCTAAAATATTTTCTTGATTAATGAATAGTATTAAAGATTTGGAGCTCCAACAACTTGTCAATGTAGGTACTTAGGTAGGTCAGAAATAATTTATATTATAATTTGGAAGTATGAGTATTACAACTACCACAGATACATATATATACCACAGATACATAACACTACATAAACCGGAAGTCTATGAGTAGAATCAAATTAATTTAAAATAACTTTATCGTGTTGTAATCTAAGCTGCGACCAATTCAGCAGTGCTTGTCACACCTCGTAAAAGTTTAGTCATTTCCAACATTGAAAGTTTACACTAGATGGCGCGCGTGTGGTCGAGTCGCGTGCGCAACGTAACCGGAGCGACACGCGCAGTAATCCAATATGGCGGCGATGTCTCTCGCGTATCGGTACATAGCTGGAATGGCATTTTAATACCTCGCCGCTAATGTCACTTATTGTTTACTTAGCTCAATGAGCGAATGTAAGGAAACCGCAGAGCTTTCGCACGAATAAATATCTGTACAACTAGGCAGAAATAACTAGATTGTACAAGTTCTTATGCCGAACGCCTGAGTAGAGCGGCAAAAAAGTAATGCGAAATAAGTTTATTTATCCTGCATGTAAAATGATTGGTTATGTTGCACTCGAGTCGTTAAACGCCTTTTCCATAAAACGTACAAGTACATTGGCTTGGGCTGATAAATTGAAACAAAGCAAGCCTTTAAGAATAACCGCATAAAATGGGATTCTAGTTTAGACGATCACAAAACTCATATTTCATGGTGAGCTTTATGTAAACAAACGCAGATCGGTTTTAGTGATTTTCTCGCACACCTCCTCGCTGTTCGCACAATGGTGTGAAAGCTGGCGCGGCGCGGCAACAATGCGTCGTTGCCGTATCGGCGCCCGCGCATCGCCGGCGACGGGGGCTCGTTAGCTGGGGGCGGTCACTGCCAGCGCTTCCAGGACCTTCACAGGCTGTCCACTGCCAGTCTAGCAAATCATGCCTTTAAGAGTTCCTAGGTTCTTTTTCAGCGTTGTTGTCCAGAAAATTATAATCGAGAAACAAACAGACAAAAGTTTAAACAATAAGTAGCCTTATGTACATCTTTGATACAAACTGTACTGTGTGTACAAAACAAAAAATAACCACAAAAAGCAAAATAAGGATAATTATGTAACTACCTAAACATAATATTGTTTATTTATCCAATTAAAAATAAAATTAAGACCACAGACAGTTTATAATTTAACGAATATAACTATTACATATGCGTCTAATAAATATGAATGTAATTACACTGTCATTTTAAACTAACTGACATTTAGCTTCGGAGCTAATAGTGCTTTGGTTATGGCTGGATGGCTGCAAGGCATATGACAAGAAGTTTGAAGAATTGTGGACGAACTAAAGTTCTGACATGCACCATCAGTTTGAATACATCTCATTACTTTGAGTACTAACATCCATTATTTGAATTTTCTACAATCTTTTGCAACACCTCAGTCTTTAACTTATACTCCATATAGGTGGTGCTGATAGTCAAGCGGCCATTATAGAGGATTAAATAATAGATCGGTCAATATAAAAGTTATTAGTATGTGGTCCTAAAGGGCCCGATAAACAACCACGTTTATTTGAGTTTGTTTGAAAAACACGTTTGTGAAATAAATTTCCGGAACCAAAATAGCATAGTTGCAAATAAACTCAAACAAGCATCAAACAAACACGAAAATCTGATCGTTTACAGGGCGCTTTAAAAGTAAATGATCCTTTTGAAACATTTGCTAATACAAAACCTGTACTGGATGTAATTTAAGTAGGTTTGCTACAAACATGCAAGAACAATACTCTAATCTCCAAGTATTAGTGACAATATGTCCGCATTGTCATACCCTATCGCGCAAATTAGATCAGAAGCGTTTTATCTATTTATTTATAGATCTCACATACAACAGTAATTTAGTTTGCTGCGATAACGTCGCCGTCGTCAGCATTGTAAAAGCTTTCATATCAATTGAATCCATTAGCTGAGTACACAAATCCAGTCTGTATATTTGCTCATCAGTTTTTATCATTGGCGAGTCCATTTTTGTCCGATCGGTCAATTCCACATGTTTCATAGGAGATTTCTTTTTCGCATAAAATATTTAATTTAACTCACCTTTGCATCTTAACATGTAACTCTTACCTATTAGGCTTTTGTTATATTTAAGGAGTATCAATACAAAATGAATCGTGCATCGCAAAAAGTTTCCAATGCTCAGTATTGTTGGTATGGCCCTTTACAGAACTCCATAAACAAGCCGTATCTACCCTCGCGCCATTTGTCCATTGACCAGCACTTAGCTTAACAAAAACTGATAGTTGTAAAACAAAGAAGAGCAAAACAGTAACAAGAGTGGGCCATTTCGGTCAGAAATAAACTAAGCGGTAAGAATTAACAAGGATAAAGGCTTAAAAGAGTAGCCGCAGTAGATTTATGTCGCGATGATCGCAATCGACCCGATTCCCCTTGTAACGGCTGGTTTATTTTTTCGATTGGTATGGAATGTCGAGGTGTGGTATTGAAGGCGCAACGACGATTTCAACCGAGTTAAAAACGTCAGATATAAGTAAGAAAAAGTTCCACTTACTGATAATCAGACATTTACGAAGACGAACATTCAACAGCTTAAAATGTCAGTGATGTCATCTTTCAAATACTGTAAGCGAGATAAAAATAAATCTTCCGTAATGTGAGTCAAAAAAACTTTTCACGTGAGCTATCTGCGAAACTAAATCTTCAAACGCACTTGAAAAGGTACAATATGACAGCTATTTCCCATTCATTGCTACTCTATTTACAGGAACGAATCGACAGCGTTTTATGGGAAAGGCCTTTCACACAACCCTTTTCGCGGTTATCTGATAACGCAGTGAATGGGCGACACATTTGTCTGTCACCCACTGTGCACTAGTGTAAAAATTGTCAGCGAATGTTCCTAGATAGTGATCTGCCATTTGGAGCGACAGGGGGAGAGTCCTATGTTTACGCAGTGTCTGTAACTAGAAAAACCGCGACGCCTGTGAAAGTGTTTACTCATAATAGAAATTCTCTGATAAAATCTACTTATATTTATTTAATGACATAGAAGCAGGGACATTAAAGTTGGAAGATGGAATTTTTCTTGTTTTAGAATAGAATGTAGTTAAATAAAAATATAATTAACTTAAAGGCACGAGATCAGTGAAAAGGAGATATTTAGCTTCAAACCGTTTAGCAAGCACGACTGAAATGAACCGAATAAAATGCGAGCCTCTCCGGTAACACCTATCAATTGAGTCGAGGCAAACGAAGCGAGTGATTGCTGTAATTTCTTTAAAAAATTCAACGGTAAAGTTCGCCAGACGCAACACAATTCAAAAAAATCTTTCATCAACAATAATTTTATTATCGTAATAACAAAATTACGGGTTGTGTCTCTAAGCGAATACCAATCTTAATATCTTTAGCTTAGAGTGTTATTCCTTCACAATGCTGTTATATACGGGGGGAGAAATGGAACCTTTTGTTAGCCTATAGCGTTATTATTTCTCATTTTGTTTTGTTTATTAATACAATTGGCTGGAGGCGCAATATTGATATTCAAGTTTGATGATGACTTGAGCCAGGATTTTTCGCCCCGAACTATTTGTATTTTTATATAAATTACATTTTTCATTCTTCAATGTTAATTATATGTTAGGTCTTATGTAAATTTGGTATAATTTAAAAACAATCGATATTTTTATGTTGAAATTGGAGGCGAAGTTCAATCGTCTGGAGCAAATGATAAGAACAATTGCACGGGTACAGTAATGTGCATCTTGTCAAAACTGCCATAGCGCACAAGCGTTTCTCATGGGGAAAACGGAATGACGTGTATAAATAACTCGCAGAAATATCAATTAAACAATTATGCTGTCCGAATGGAATCGTGTGTAATGATAGTGGGCCGGCCCATAACTCAGGCGCATCTGTTCTACGGCTATTTGCAAACGCACGACATGAGTAGTGAGTGCAAGTCGCGAGCGGGAACCTGTCTCCCAACAAGCATTCCAGCCCTGTGACTTACCTAGGCCTATTTCATTCCCATATAAAAACAAAATGAAGAAGATCCTGCCATAATATTAATTACACAACCCAATATTAGTTTAAGTAGTTACGCAGAATGATAGCTGAATATTTATTTATGATGATACAGCTCCAGGAATCTACGCGAATGAATATCGTAAATAATTATTGCAACAAAACTGCTATTTACCGTCTACTTTGTGATTTCAATAATTTTGCGTAATTATGTAATATGTAGGCATTATAATACGATGCAAATGAAACGTATATTGCTATAATGAACGCTATATGGCCGAGTGCTTGGAACTTGTAAGCTGAAAGTACGTGATCTTAGATGCTATGAGTAACTAATAAAAGCAGCTTACGTCCGTTTACGGAGAAACGATTCCGAGAGACGTTGACTGATATAGATTATCACGTTTACATCGATCGAGCTTCCTGCTTCTAGTGTCACCATATTATTTAATGTACGATAATTTTCTATGTAAATCTGGGATGCGCATTTGTCTTCTCGGAACTCAACATCTATGCCTAATTCATGGTAAATCTTTGCTAATTTACTACAGTTATCTTGTACATCTGATACTATCTCGATTGTATACTTAATGGTGCACCGTGCGCTGCCTAACAAGAGGAAACTATGGTCCTACGGTACAAATACGGTCATGAGCAGCAAACCTGCCTTAGTTTCTAGACAATAATTACAAATTGACAATAAAGTATAACTAATTTATAGAAAGAGCATAAAATATTGCTCATTTCAGGATACCTACTAAACTGAATCATGTATTTGGACTGCACTTTACTAGGTATTTAAATTTTATTAAGAGCTAGAGAAAGAAATGATTTTATCACATCCGTTAGACATTTTCTTCTTCAGCAAATAGGTGATGGAAAATGAAAAAACCACGGTGGTTACGTAACACCGCGTGGTTGACTTACCTTTTTCGTAGCTAATCTGTCTTTCCTGTTGTCTTGCGTTGTCAGCGGCGACCTTTAGCAGACCCTGGATGTTCCTAAGCAAGGTCTCCGTGGAGGAGACCAGGGTGTCCGCAGTAGGGTCTACTGGCACCGAAGGGGGGGTGGACGTTTGCGCCGCGTAGCTAACTGGCGCTGGTGATGATGACGCGGGTAGTTCACGCTCACCGTCGCTTAGGTCCGCACCTGGAAGTAAATAGAAGTTAGTTAAGGTTTTAATGAAGAATGGTAACGAAAGTCAACCAGGAATCAGGCAACCGTCACAACCAAATCACACGATTTGTTGTTATAAATCTTTGTGTATCTGGAATTGCTGTAATTTTTTTTATTCACGAAGATATTTTGCAACAGCGCTCGGACGATTGACATCCATAACAAAGAAAAATGATTCATCATTAATAATTAATTCGAGAAGATTGAATACTCTGTCTGTGGTACTTAGTATGTATACATGTAAATTGCAAATAAGATAACTTTTTTATTAGAAATTTATGGTACGATTCAGTCATGCAGACTCAACGAGTAAATCATAAATGTATCATAAGTATTATAAATTATTAATACTACGGCACTAACGGCTTCATAAGAAGCCCTATATGGTATGCAGATAAGACCAAAAAGTGCGATACCGACAGACATCGATATTCGAGAATCGCGTGCATGTATCATTGGTATCGCAATTATTATTGCACCGAACACCGATATCGCGTGGCGATCATGGGCACAGAGCTTTGATGGAGTCCGGCAATAGGCCTTACTATTCAGAAGGGCAAATTATAAATTAAATTATTGTTCAACAGCAATTCACAAAAAGTAACGACTATACACAACACGTCTTACTAAGACGAGGTACGGTTAATTTATACAAAGAATGTATGGATATCTCGTACGTACGTATATCCCCGGACCAGAGCAACCTATGAGTAGTAGCCTACATTACTATGCTGGAGCAGGAACCGTCTATTTTTCAACTTTTAATGGAATCGCTAAACGAAATTCATAAAACAACCTTTCTGCTTACGATTAATATTTAACATTTTGTACCTTAGCGAAACATGACCTATTAACTAAGAAATCCATTGCTAGTTTTAACTCGGCATTTAAGTACGACGACATGCAATGGGAATAAGGATTCGTTGGAGTCATTCGACACCGAATGGGCCGTCTCCAACCGATTTATACGGCTCGCCGCACTATGCCTCAAGTTATTCCTTTTGCATACGGCTCGGCCCAACTACACCACTGTGCCTCACATCGATTATTTTATAATTACCTAGTTGGCATTCCGCACAAAGTCATTTAGGCGGTAAATCTCCAGACAATGATACATAAAAGCACTTAACTTTAATCACTACTAAATATTTACAGTTACTTTAATGTGTATGATGAAACTCAATAAGAAAATCATTATTTTCATAACTGACGAGATAATTACAATAATGTACACGCTATGTCAATAACGGACCTCACACATAAAAAAGAAAGTGATTCGATTGGCGTCTCTCACGGCCTAAAATAATCTATCGATACATTTAATTTAGCTGACAAGATAGTGAGCGCTCATCAAATAATGAAGACAACATCGTTTCGTCATTGTCGATGCTCACGATACCACTCTCAGGTTGTCACAACACCATCTTCCTAATAAGGCCAATTAACAGGATATATCTCAATTGAATCAAACGAACTCAAACTTTATTTCGGTCACAAAGGCTATACATTCGGTGAGCGGGGACCACGACTTTAATTAAGTCATTTCAACACTGAGAACGATGATTGAAAGAAAAAGGTAATTCAGATGGACAAAGATCAAAGTTGAATGATACAATCGAGCCATCGTGAAAAAACATTAAGAGCAAACGTGACACACGTAAATTACACATCGGCAGATTCTTGTATCTCAATATTATGAAATGATCTTCGAAGTTAGCGCGTTCATATGTTAATGCATTTATTTTAAACCGTTCATAGATTTCATCATCACCTGATCACACTCATTGTTTGCACAAATTTCCCGGGGCTCATCCCGTAAAATCGTGGCTAAGTGAACATTTTCTATAATCGTCGGCAGGCATCCGTTCCCACGCTCTCTGAGCATTTTGTGTGTAACCTACAATAACCACAATACACAATCCTTATTGTTTCACTTAATTTAGCTATTGTATGCATCGCGTATTTACATTTCTGGATCAGTGTTTTGATTTACCTCGTCGCCTAGCCAACTACTTAGGCTTACTAATAATTGACTTACTATTCAAACGGAAGCAGCCATTCGCAGGAGAACTAATATGGAGAAATATATTCTCACAGTCGAGCTTATTAAGTTTATTTGTGGCATTGCATGTCTTTATCTTATAATCAGCATTGTTGGAATTGGTTATAATTGTATAGAAGCCAACTTTTCATTGCAGCATGTGTAATAAAACGATTTTCTCATTTCTATATCAAATAACTATAATTGCGTTTATGAGATAGTGACGTCGGTCTAATAACATGTTTTCACTTGATTGATGATCCCGGGGAAGATAACACTAAATTGATTAAAATATTTAATACGGCAATAGATTCAATGAACAAAAAGCTGCAGATAAAACGAATGTGGCACCATTGACGAAGAAATTGTCTAGCGATCCATCATATCATTAATAGTCTTAATAGGCTGAGATATACAGTAAGTTATTTTTAGTCTGGGACATGTCGCTTTACTTTGATTTCGAATTGTAGGCACACTGAGACAGCTTTTGTCTCAAGTATTAATAAAAATAACCTTTAACCACCAAGGATCGACTCACGTGTAAAATTGAATTGAGTCCTTTAAAGTGCTATTCATACATCATTGAGGGCAATTGCGGACGATACTCGTAATAAGATTTTATTATATAGGACCATTATAGGCAAACGTGCGGTGTCTAAGGATCAAGCGGCGATCGTATGGGAACGCAAGCGCACAGTCATTTGCTAATCGTTCTTCGTGGTCCGCGCTTATATATTGATTCGGTCTAGTCAGAAACAGTGCAGTTTCAGTAAACTCTTTTGCATCTTTGTTTATATGACAGGAAACAAATTCTCATTCCTGATTCGTTATAGAATAATTAACATAAGGAATTTTATGTTGAACAACAATGTATTGAAGAGTAGCTATTTTACACTTATTATAATAAGTGTTTCCAGTTTCTAGAATAAAAGGAACGCGGCTTTATGGCTGATAATTTCCGAACTATGAATGCTGAAGGTTCCAGGGCTATTACTGGGTAATTTCTCCGTGCATTACATGGCAGTATATTGAACCGGTGGTATCACTAGCTTGTGTTAATGGCACACGGACACTTTCCTGTCATGCCCAGCCGTGATTGCCTCCGATACCAGGAGGACTTATTAACTACGGGTCATTTATGCGAAACCCATGTAAAATATCGAGTTATAAACTACTCATTAGCAATTGGATTTGGTTTATAAAAAGCTGAACCACTTTCCTAGTACCTATATGAATAAGTTTTTCCTTTTAGTAAATTGTATGATTAGTATAAGTGAAGCATATTCAACAGTTTTCGTGTGGCATGGCAGAGAGTCTTTTGAACATTATTATATACTACTATACTCGTAAGATACGTCGAAACTTTTTAGGTCTGTTCTGTCGTAAAACATTTGAAAGCTGTTTGTCTCAGTTTTACGTGGAAAAGCTTACAGGGGATTTCTGAAGTTCATCTTCATCTTTGACGTCTTCTTCTTCTTTATGGGCTTCTGTTTATGTCTTAGTATTACAGTGGAAACCTTACATTTCTAATAAAGCTCACCTTCATCTTCATCTTTGACGTTATGGTCTTCTTGATCAGAAAGCGCTGCGTCGCTGTCATCACTATGCGACCTGGGCGACGCAGCGGCGGTGGCCGCAGAGGGCATGCGGGGGGGCTGCGGGGTGCGGCGGGAGGCGGCCGAGCTCCTCCCGCTAGCTGAGCCCTCGCCCCGGTCCCGGTCCTGGTCTCTCCGGTCCGGCCGGTCACGATCACCACCGGACCCGGATTTTGATAAGTTCAGAACCGGACTGTGGCCAGGAGATGATCCTGTAAAGAGTATTATGTCGTCAGAAGATACAGTGGTCAGTGAAGAAGATAAAACAGTAAAGTTTTGTACAGTGGATTCCTTTTCACTGTATGTCCGGACAACACCTCAGACTCAACCAATGCCAGATGTGGCCTCGTTTAGGTGTGGTTATGAAAGTGTTTATGAATTTTACTATCAAGATGCTCTGTTTACTCCGCAAGAGATTTATCGCGTGAGTGTATCTTTCTATGTACGGAAATCTTAAATTGTGAAAAATTTAAGGTAGTTATTAAATAATCACCATTATGTGAACCTTCGCGCGCCTTGTCCATCGCCATAACTCGTTCCATGTCTCCTCGTTCGTCGCGCAATCTGTAACAATAATATTAATATCAATCATCACAATCGCACCAAAATTACCTGTCAATATATCGTTAAGGCCTTACAAATACCCAGAATCAGTCACGGTTCCTCAAACCGAATCCGAACAAAGCTACAGACAAACAGTTTTATCATTTGAAACCATAAAGCATGCTTCCTACTGTGATATGGTGCTACCACAAAGGCAAAAGTATAATATTATAGATCCCCGCTGGGTGCCTTTGTGAACGGATGAAGACGGCGCATGTAATCATTTTGTATGCCGATCTTTGGAACCGCTACCCTAATTCCGTAGGTTCTTTTTTTATTGTAATATATTGAACTTTTGATGCTTCCGTTTGTATTCGTTTTTATTAATATTTGCTTATTAACTTTTTGTGTAATATGAATGTTCAATCAAAAGATTATCTTTGTTTAATATCTTGGATTGTTTAAATATAACAGATGCTTCTTTTGATATTAAAACCGTAATTCCGACAGCTTTTCTTAATTAAGAAAAAGTACTAAGATGAAAGAAAGTTTTTATTTTTTGCCAGTACGATTACGAATAATTAATAAATGTCATATTTTTTAAAATAACGAAATAATCCCATTTTTCTATTTGTATGTCAATACGAGACAGCAGCAGGATTGAAATGGAAAACCTCTTTCATATAAGTCAAAATATAAATAGTTAAATAATAATAATTGAGGGTAAAGAAGGCTTAAAATGTTTGAAAATTTGATTTGACCGTTTCGTTTTTGCTATCAAAAAAGAAATATCAGTTTTATTTTGCCTAGTAACTACTCAAGTATAAAAAGTACAGATGAATTCGGTAAAGAATCCAATTTGGTTCATTTCAAAAGGGGTTAATGCTACAATTTTTGCTCAGTAATGCCTTTCAAGCATTTGAATATAAATGACGTCTGAAAGTGAAATGTAACATACATAATAAGTGGCTGTTTTAAGCTTTCGCGGAACCCTTTTGTGGATTACAGAGTAAATGCAGATAGAGACTTGATTCGCAAGATTCATTCTGTACTTTTATGATGTGGTAGGTAGTTCTTGGTTGTGGTAGGAATCGTATCTTTTTTATCAACAATAATGATTAACAATTTTAGTTAGCATTCTCAATTCCAAAGAATGTAGATATTAGTACGTTTGGTGCGGCATTTCCCACCATATTCCATACTTTAAAACTTTATAATTTGTGCTGCCATTTGGTGTGTTCCGTGCATTAAGGAAAACTATAATCCGAATCATTTTGGTCTAAATACAAAAAAATACTAATAACATATATAGAGTCAAACGATATCTTTGTACTGACAGTTTAGAAAGTGCCGATTTAATAATTTGCAGAAAAATACTAGTAACTATATCCATCCATCCATCCATCCAAATATATCCATCCATCCATGGGCCTCCAATATCCATCCGAGTAATTTGGTGATTATACTCCAACCATCTTACGGGAAAATATTTGTAAACAAACATTCGAACACTTTTCGTAATTATTCCACAAATGCGTTTATTTCAGACTATAATGACTTAAAGGTGTCTAACTTGAACAATACAAGAAAGCTATTAAGAAAGTGATGCATATATTCATAAAACATGTAATAAAAAGTAGTTTTAAGGTTAAATAAGGGCGTTTTGTTTACAAACATTCTTTCTGGCTGAAGTTTATGTAGATTTTTGTGGTTTTTGTGGCTTTATGTACCAATTATTGCGAAGTTGTGTCTGTTGCTAGATCCAAGCGTAGTCTCTGTCCCCTCGGCACCCTGCGCGGACCCCGCGATTTAGTCGTTCCGTCTTTCCTGACGAGTCACGGGCTCGGTTTGAATTTAATATATTTTTCATTTCCGCACCCATTAATATGTTAATAATTCTCTACCCTTGGAATCTTTTGATCGTGTGAATCCAGAAACTTTAACGACTTTTTTTCCATTTATTTCTTTAGCTTTGTAACTGCAGAAAGACAATTATCTGTAATGCTTGAAAATTATCATAATTCTAAAGAATGAAATTTATATGGGAATTAGGTATATGGCTATATAATTTACGGCTTAACGAGCAGTAGTTAAAGTTTGTGTTATTTAATTATTGTTTATCCAATTTACGCATTACTGTATTAAGATGCCAAATCAGTATTATTAAATCTCTTATTTTTTTTTGTCAAGAATATTTTGTTGCTTGTTTATTTTTATTTAGTCTGTAGGTAGAGGTAGGTATTTAATCTGGAGTCAACGATCAATATTGCTTTAAATTTTAAGAAGTGTTAAATAAATATTAATGGATTACAATATTTTTATTTACTTTAATTACGCATTAACAATAATTCAAATCCAAACGAATGATCATCATTGATCGGACAAAGGATAACGCAAATCAATAAAATAATAAATTAATACAACTTCCTTCGATGCCTTTATCTTTATAAGTGTTGCCATGATTGATGATGTACCAAATGAGAGACGAGAAAAAAGTTTCTGTGATAATTGGCTTCGAATCCGAGACAGGATGTCTAAACTTTTAAGTTCTGTCTTTTTTCCTAATAGGACAGAAGTGTTAAATTTAGTCGTTAGAATTAGGTATTCCTTATTCTTCATTTTACCTAGGTAGCCTTATCTTAATTATTTTTATCATAATCATCATCAGCCATTTCGATGATCCAACTACCGACCTTCCGTATTTTAGATGGACATGAGATTATTTGTAATTATTAAAAAGTAGTATTTGTAAAGTAATTCGTTGATGATCTAAATTTTATTAGATCATCTACAAATTACGTTACCAATACCTAGGGTTCAGATTCTAAAGCCTAAAGTCAGGTGAATATTTTGATGCTTTTCAAACATAAAACAATAGGGCAGTAAGATGTCAAATAAATGTGATAAAGAACTAGAAAATTATTGCTCCTCTCATAAATTCATCCTTTGCTAGCAGGACATCGGTGTCCAGAGAACAATGGAATATTTTATCCATTGTGCCTCATTCATAATCCGGGGCCAGAAAGGTTAGGCTAATTTTTCTATTAACATCGGACACAAATGTTTTGATAACAACCAAACCACGTTCTAAATTCAAGTTTAATTCACCACCGCACAGATAAACGGGCTGATAATATCAGATTAAGGTCTAGTACACACGAAACTCGCGTTACGCTTATGAAGTTCCACGTAGGTAGTTAACGCTAACCAGTGGCATTACAGAGCACTGGCCTAAACAGATATTCCGGGGCCACGCGCGCGGACAATGCTGCAATCTACCAGCAAAGCCAATGTACGCTGATTAGTTAATACCGAACCGCTCACATAACCTAATACTGCACCATCCACCGTTCCGACCTGTTCTTGTATGCATAATCTGATTAACGTAAGTATTAAACAAAGCTTTCTATACCACCGATTTACCCTATCGGCGGCTAAAAACTAACGGCTGTATGCGACGTCGATCTAGTGGACGTTTCTCCCACCTAACTCAAATGTTCATTTCTTAATGAAATCCCTTAAGATCTATTTTTATGACTAAAGCTAAACTTTCTAGGTCCTTCTCTATGTTCCAATTTTTTCTTTAACAATATAAGAACGTAAAAACAAATCAATAATCTTCAGCTTTAGTATATTAGTACAAAATACTTTTAATTAAAAATTAAGTCTTATTTGCATAACCGAGAATCGATTAAGAAAATCAAATCCTGTCTGAGCGCCACTGCGTAAAACATTTGCTTGACACCCAAATCAAAAATCGTTTTAGCTCACCCTCTGAGGGTGAGGAGGGAAGCGTCGACGCCTCAACATTTATTATTTCAGACATATCACTCACATGCAAAACAAACTCCGTCCGATCCATCAAAAAGTTTCCTCTCGCCCCCCACCCTCCCCTATAACACAAATCGAGTGTGTAAGTATCGTGGTTTGAGGAAATGGGGTCATTGGTCTGTGGTTTACAGAAGAATTTGAATTTAATCAGTCACTCTTGCTCTAAGAGTCGTGATTTAGCATCGATACGCTTATCTACTTTTAAAGATTATTTCGTACCTTACAGATTAGAACTTACAGATGCGGATTCTTCCGATAACAATTGTTCAAATGTATTTTGCTTCCTTATCCGTGATAAGCATTACAACCTAATTAAAATTGATAGTTTCCCTAACTCATGTAGATGAATAGAAGAAGGAATGAAATCGATCTTGAACATACAAATAAAAGAAAGCAATTTCGAAATCAAAACATATGGAATATACAGTTAATCTCAATAATAAACCAGCTTGCTCATCCAAAAGAAACGAGCATTGTAACCCCCGAACAGTCAACAAAGCTTCGAAGAAAATCGAGCGAAAAAAGGCTAAAAACACCTTAGGGGTTTACTAATCGAATAAAAAATATCAGCGGCCGATGCCAATGTGTAGGGGAGGAATGGAATAAATTATGAAGAAAATACAAGTAGCAGAGGGGCTGTTGTTATGAGTAAAAAGTTTCAAACATATGCAGATAAAGTAATGGTATGCCTTTGAAATAATCCGTAGCAATATTGCTTTGTAATAACGCGCCATCTACCATTTGGAAGACATTTCAAGGGTCTCGGAAGATAAGCTACGTCTAAGATTATAAAATCTGATATATGTGTGTTACAACGGAAAAACGCGAAGAAGTGGTGGTATAAGAAACTTCCCAAACTTTTGTTAGAATGGCAAACGTGATGCAATCAGACTAATCAAATGATTGGAAATAAAACGATTTAATAAATAATAAAACGTTATTTGTATTTTTTTAAGTTCTTGTTGTTGTCTGTTTCGATAATTATTTTTAAATGGTTTTATCGCCGTTCAATATAGGTTTGTCAGGAAAAACATGTTAAATAATTAGCTATTTAATCAAGAGATTGTAGAGAATTGTATTTCAATCGTCTGGGCGAACTCGCTCCATCTTAGACCTCATCTACCCTCTTCGGCCAGATTGAGGTTAAGAGTAAGCCCATTTAATATTAAAAAAAGGGTGTTCTTATCAGTTTATTTCAAAATCATTCAAAGCGGAAAAAAGATGGCAACAAGCAGAAATAATAGGAAAGCAGTAACATGATGACTTGTCGTCGCTGAGCCCCCGCATAAACGTCACGATGTCATTTGTAAAAAATTGCGGCCTCCTAACTTCTCGAATTTTCGAACAAAACCTCCATTGAGTCGCCTTTTCTAAATTAAACCGATATGTTAGGCAACTAGAATGAAACTAAAGTGTTATTGCTATACCACGACATTATGTTAATATAACGGTTTTCAAAATTAAGAAAAAGTAGCACAACAAATATAGCTATAAAATCTACAATTTTACGTAAGTAGACCCAGTTTATTGAAGCACTTCATATACACTGGACCGCAAAGAAAAAGGGTAGATTAGATAATGTTCAATATCTTCAAACTATGCATATTTTACATTTATTAAAAATAAAAAGCTTGTTTTTTTTTATTTAAGCACTTTAAAATATTCTTTAATATTTTATTTCATAAGGCAAGGTAGGTAAAGATTTTCTAACCGACCCCCTTTTCTTTGCTTTTATAGTTTAGTTTTGCATTTTTTTTTTAAATATGTTTGTTACTCCGTAGAGTTTTGTTCGATTGCGGAAATGCCTTACCAAAATAAGCAAATTCGAGGGCGACAAAAAGAAATGGCGTAGACAGTGGGACCTCCGCAGGGGAAACTGGAGACAGTTATTTAAATTTGAATAATATAATATGAAAAAAATTACATCACTTAATACCATAATAAAAGTGCACTAAGCGACTGGGGTATTACGGTTCGTAACGGAGGGCCATGCAAATTACGCTTATGAAACGTGGAATGAAATATAAAATACGTTTGGAGGAAAATAAAATATGTCTTCGAAAGCTTTAAAGCCCATTGTAATATTATAAGTGCGTGAGGAGATTTAACTTCCTTCTAACAAAGTTGTAGACGTGATCTTTAGAAAGGTGGTGGGGAATAAAATATGGGAAGATGCTTGAATCTGATACTAATAACAAGCCAGTATATTTAACAAAAGATTTATTACTTACACGATATGTGATATTTAATTGATGAACGATACAAAATCAAGAAAAACAAAGGCTACATAAAAAAGGGCAGAACTGAATAACATCCTATTTGTTCGCAACAGATTATAGACGAGTAACGAGATTCCGATCGAGTCTACGCGATCTTATTAGGATTTAGGAGGCAGCGCGTCGCCTGTCCCCGGCAGAACGTCGGATAATTATGCAAAATTGCTACTACGAATCGTAGACCCCGACTTTTTAGGGACATCACCATTATCTGTAATGGGAATGCGTTTTGATAATGCCAAATTTCATTGCACGAATATTAGGGAAATGGGATTTGAATAGCCCCATTATATTAGTCTGTTTTTTCTCAATTTAGATGTAATGATACTATTTTCTCGCTCCGGTTATAAAATGTGTTGTAATCCTATACGAACAATTCAGTGACCACCGATTGCATAAATATGGCTTCGATGCACACACATATGGGGCGACCGCAAAAAAATCACAGACACTTCCAATTCAATTCCTTGGATAATATGACGTGCCAAACCTTTGTGGCGCTTTGAGCGCTTGAATTTTTACTAAGCACAACAAGGTAGTTTGCTCGAGTGGACAGTAAGATGTGGAGCGTCGTTTGCAGCCGCTGGATGGTAGATGCCATACACAAGAGTAATGGTTGTGATCGGAACGATCGCTCGCGTTGACCGCAACATGATCTGAACGAGACGATAATGGTCTAACGACGCAAAGCTTTATTTTCTGCCCTATTATGGAGTTTTATGAATTCGGCCGTGGTTTAAATCTTTATTGGATCTGATGTTTTTAAAAAGGTTCAAATAATTAAAAGGCTTAGTTTTTAAATATGAATAAACAGTACTTATCTAGTGAATAAACGCCTGTCGCTTTAGATATATTATCGGACAGACAAACGCAGTATCTGTGTCGATTTATCTCTAACCAGAGTCGCGTCGTGTGCCGCATCGATCATAGTTTTGTCTACTCCATTGATAAACCAAACAACTCCAAATAGATAACTATTGTCAAAGTAATTTTTAATGAATCTCATGCGACTTTTAATTTTTTTTACAGCTACGATAAGCTAGTCACACCTTTGTGATGTTTACTTTATTGTCTTTAGATCTGTCATAAACAGAAACTACTTAGTTTATGGATTTATTTGGTATTTTAAAGAAAAATGGGACCAATTAGAGCAAAAGAAAAATTAATCAATACATGTATGTCACTACTAATAAATTTTCTATAACATTTCCAATCGTATAGATTAAGAAATTTCATTACATAAACGGTATGGCACAACAAATGCGGACGACAAAAACATTAGAACAATTTTATTAATACTGAAGTAGATGTCAGTACACATAATATTACACGTTGTTGTGTCCATAATATTGCGTACCCAATACATACATAAAATTCCAGTTAAAATCAGTGTCATAAGTATTTCAATTTTCCTTTCATGGTCGAAAATATTTGAAGTTATTTTACGTGGGAGCAACGCATGTTTCATAGTTCATGTAAACGTCTAAGTAAATTAGGCAAGCTTAATTAAAAATTAACAGACGCGTAAAGCCTAATCAATTAAAAAGTACGGCAAATGAAGTGACAGATTTTAAGATAACAGCTACTGCAATTTGTTAATTTAAACTGTCTACTGCGACATCGAACATGATTTTTTTTTCGATAGTTTAACCAAAAGGCCTATTTACAAATCAGTAGGTTTTGAAATCTCTTTAGGTATTACGATCAGTAGCCTAATTCACGTAAAAAAAAACTTCAATGACATGCAAGCGATTTGATCACTGAAGTCACTTTTCGTATTCACGTATCAATCGCACGATTTTGTTTAAGTTGGTTTGGTATAAGCGTATTCATAGTGCATTAATCGAAGTTCGATCGTTGCCTCCGCGGTATTCAGTTATCATTTTAACGTTTAGCTTGAACGGATGTCAGCGATTAAACGTTAAATTAGACAATTTCCAAGTCGTTGAATAGAAGTTCATAATTTGTTAACTTTTGTATGCTTTTTTCCTAGATTTTCCGTAAACAATGAGTCTGGGACTACGATTCTTACTTTTGAACCTAGCCAATAAGAGAGACAGGCGCCGACGTCGAAATGAGCTCCGGAAAAGCTCAATAAATCCTTTTGATATGTCTGACGCAGATTACTTCAAAACATACAGATTTTCCAAGGAGTTGGTTGAGATGTGTTTACATGACAAGCCTTCCGCCCGCGACTTTGACCGCGTGAAACTAGCACCCCCTCAGCCCGCGCGTGGCGCGCCCGTTGTACTTGATCATTATATAGTTGCAGTCATTTTAAAACCACGATAACTCCTTTCATTTGGTTTTATTTGCTTAAGTTTGTTGTTTATGTTATCTTTATTTTGCTGTATGCTATATGTTTACCTATTAGTGGAAACTTCACTGATTTATGTACAAACTTATATTTTTATCTGTTTATCTGTGTCTGGAATATTGTATGTTTCCCAAATAAAATAAAATAAAGTAAAAATAAATATTCACTAAAACTAAATGATGTCAATTGTAAAATTTCCCTTCCTTTTTATAGTTGAATACTTTTGCTGAAAAACGCATTTATTTGGATTAGGATTAATAACATATATTTATAAAAATACCTTCGCAAATAATGCATTAT
This sequence comes from Chrysoteuchia culmella, assembly GCA_910589605.1. Lineage (NCBI taxonomy): Eukaryota > Metazoa > Arthropoda > Insecta > Lepidoptera > Crambidae > Chrysoteuchia > Chrysoteuchia culmella. The sequence goes on from OU342649.1 coordinate 9,596,850, forward strand.
TTTGGAACAAATTTGATGACCATAAAAAAATCTTATAGTGAGTCAACCTTAAAAGATATGCTGTCGCGGACATTTTTTTTTTTTGAAATTTTGATGGGGAACAATTCCGTGATATGTGATTTTTGCGTAACTTTAACTTTAGCAACGGAAGCTCCCAATAGGTAAAAAAACATTTTTTGACATTTTTTGACAACAGACTTGTTATCGCGCCTATTTTTCTAACAAGTCTGCAGTGTGTGAACATGCTTTTGAGGGACCCACCCACTACATCAGGTTTGATAAGCCACAGATCCTCGCCAGGGAACAATAATTTGTCCCCAGAATGCTGCGTGAGGCTATTGAAATTACCAAATACCCAAACTTCAATAGAGATGATGGGTGGAAGATTCCACCAGCTTGGGACCCTATTATCCATAAATTAAAGTCTCAACCCAAATCACGCACTGCAAGACCCAAAGATACGGTTAGCTCTTTTTGCAGATAAATAAATATAAAAGAGTAAAGGTGGAGACAACATATCCTAATTTTTTTTTAATAATTTTTTATAAAGATGGAGGTCGGCCCGCTTTCGAAGTTTTCTTGGCAGTTTCTTTCTTCGAAGGTCCTCCCAATTTGTGAACTGCCAGTAGAGTCTTTAGTTTTCTCTTTTCTTAATAATAAAGAATTAAAATAACAATTAAATCAAAATATCAAATCAATAATAATTTGTGCCATAGTAAATGTCTAACCGTATCCGAACGAAAATAAATTAACTTTTCGAGGGTAGACTTATAAGTAGCCAGTCATCCCGTGACCACGGCAGCTGTAAAGGTGCCGAAACGTCGGGAAAATCAAAAAACCCCTAAAAACCTAAAAATTACGGACAATTACAACTTAGTTCGTGGAAATATAGCGCGTTTGATATCCATAAAAGTTGTTTTATTTCAATGAACAGTGCGCGCCAAAACATAAGATGTACGTAAATAATAGTTATGTTAAAAATGTATAAAATTGATTTAAAGTTTAATGAAAACAGTTTTTATTATGAAAGTATTTCCAATATCAAAATACCACTAACACAATTTAGACATATTTGGTATTCAGGTACACCCAATAAACAGAATCAAAAAATACAAATTGGATAACACGATAAAACCATCATAAAAATAAACGCATAAACAAATTCGATAATTAACGAGAGTGAAACAAACGAGCATCTGCTGTGCACACACGTCACATATCGGGACGGGGAGTTTGGCAGAAAGTAAACAGAAAATATAATTTAGAAGCAATTTGGCGTGTATATGTCCGCAATCAAATTGTCTCGTTAAACCGCGGTGCTATCAAAACATTTGATTTGTGGCCACGCTGTATAGGGTTGAGCGGTTATTTAGCCATCCGACGGCTGACTTCGTTTGATGACCCCTGCTTGTATTCAATTACGTATTATTTATCATAGACGTATCAATCTATCGGCATCGTTGCTTCATCTACGTCTAAGAAAATATTATCTTGCGATTCCGTACTGTGATATTTTGTTGGTACTTCTTATAAATTACCATCATCATTATCAACAAAATAAATAACAATAATTTTTGACTACAAATGTAATTTTTGAGATTCGATATAAACAATATGACCACTTTCACTGGCTTTAAAACCTCCCCAAAGCTCGCTATCACATGTAAAATTCAGCATTCACATAATTAAAGTAAAAAGTGCCACATTTGAAAAATTTATACCCCGCCAAATGTTTGCACTGGAGTTACGCGTACCACCGATTTATGCGAACTCACACTCTAGTCGCACTCGACGCACAGTCAGCGTGTAAACACCAGAATACTTTTTATTCGTCCTGTTATGTAATTCCCCCGTAGGATTAGCATAACAAAACGGGAAAAGGTCAGGAAGCGAACAGCGTGGCAAGTGTCCGGTTTGATGTCCAGTCAGCACTACCCAATGAAAGATGCCCGTTTAGTACGGCAAGTTCACTGGATAGAATCTGACTTACATTAAAGTCAATTGACTTTGAATTTTCAATAGGTAGATATATTTTGTATTACATAGAACTGAAGAAATTGAAGCACAAAGATTTGAGAGCCGTACGGCCGGTTTCACAACTTACTGATAGTTCTAGATAGCCTATTGTGCAGATAATTAGACATGATTTTACAACTGTAAAATCATCTGCCAAATAAGTTATCCAGAACTTATCAGTAGGTGGTGAATCCGGCCCTTAACGTAGTTTGTACTGATCCTAAACTAGTTTTACTGTGTAAATAAATAAAATGAAAAGCAAGAACGCTATAACGAACGAACACCTATACCATACAATATCAGATAGGGCAATGCCAAATATAACATTTTAACTAAGCATGTTATGAATTTAATGAAAAACATGAATTTTAATATTTTTGTAATGAATTTTACTCGCGTTTTGGAGGTCACTGGATATAGGTATTAGGATTTACATTATAAAAGAAAACAGTAGTAGGCTTCAAATAACGAATAGTTAAATTAGCCCAATTGAGTTTGGAGCAAATTAGAGAGTTAACAAGCAGCATCTGAACGCAGCTCTGGATGTTCAAACCCAGGCGTCCGGGATGCATATTCATGCGCCACATGCAAATTGTGATTTACACATTGTAATGAATTCTTTTGATCTGTGGATTCACATATTTGATTTACCCCATCGATGTCCGTATTAACATGACACGTTGATTTCGTATTCATAGTTTCTGCAGCCACATTCATTGGTAATCATGAATCAAAAATTGGCTCTTGATGATGTCATTTAATTTACGTTTTAAGTCAAATATAAAATATACATTTTCATAACGTTAATGCGAAATACGAAACAAGTTCTGAATTAAATGCGCAAGCACAAGCGATGTTAAAGTATAAAACAAATAACAGCGGAACCGAGATCAAATCAATCCATTAGCAATCGCTGATTACACTGTTAATAACAACGCGAGCGAACAAAAACCTTGTCATCATTACTAGAACGCAGACACTTTTATTTATAACTCGATCAATAATAAATTGAGAATCAGTAGATCGATACGAAAGATGTGAGAGTTTTTAAACGGAAAAAATCGACTAAAAACTTACATAATTACTATAGCAATTCGACTGTTCGAAAGAAACGCAGAAATGACAAGACGATGACAAATGAGCATCGCTCGCATCGAACACAGTCGGGTGGCGAACCTCATCTTATTCCCCACTTAAAAAATCTCCGTAAACAAAAACGGAACAAGGGAAAAAACATTCGAGTCGCGAGCTAAAAAATAGGTATTGGCAACATTGATTGATGCGTACTAATAGGGCGCGAAGAAATGAGGCCGCTACATAATTAAAGCAAAAGTGACATCTTCTGTCGACGACACTGTACTACAAATAGAACGGTCACGCCTTAACAGAGAGGAAGTGATTAGTGTTGCACACTTATTAAAAATTATTGAGTGAAGGCGCATAATTAATTGATCGGTGCGCTAGTGGTCTCGTCGCACATCGCTGAGTGGCTGCTATGCAGAGTATAACTATTTTTACAACTAAGGTGTCTAGATCAAATTATTCAATTAGTTTTTCCACGCTGGGCGGAAGGGTAGTGATAGTGTATGTCATAATATTTTAAGGGGACCGAAAATAATGCTGGAATAATGAACAAGTACGAGATGGCCGCCACGCGCCACGGTATAAAGCTGCGTCGCGATTAGCATAGTCAGCTGTTGTGAGGCATAATCGAAACTGGGAAGAAAAAACATTTTTCTGTAGACACAATATGGGCATACGTGCTTATGACTTCAAATACCACAAAACAAGATTGAAACAGTAACTAAATTATCAATAATCCCCTCAAAGGAGTGAAATAGGAAGACATCGTGCAACTTTTCTTTGTTTATTACCTTCCACATAACACCTCGTCAATCGAGGGTGGTGACTTTGTAAAATTCTAAAGCATCCCTTATCGGCGTATACATATCATTAGTAACGCAAAATAATGGGATACGGATACCTCGTGCCGTTTGCGAGTGATGATTAATGCTGTTACCCATTAATTCTTATTTTTGATGAGAAATTTGACTTTAGCTGTCAGCCGCCAGATCCAGATTAATATAGGCTGACTCTGCAAGTTACATTATGACGCTAGGCGCTCTCCTTGTGTACAATTTAAATTGCGTTCCATCGTGTTACTGTTTGGCTGAATATGGCATTTTAAGTAGGTCAATTATAACTACCAAAAAAACGCTTATCTTAGTTTTGTGGGTCTTTAAATTATTCCGTTATTCGTGAACATAACGACAATAATTTGGTGAAGCGCTCCGGAACTTTAATATATTTTGACATCAAAGAAATTAATTGCATAATTCGGCCAGTTAACCAAACTAACCAGATAGTTGCTCAAACAAAACGCAACATCACAGAGCCAGATAAAATTCCTGAAGTACCACATCGGTGACAAACACGGAAGGCATCTGAGGGTAGACTGCGTGACTCGCTCCCTTCGCCCTATGCATATTAGCTGACTGAAAATCAAAACTCGTTATTATTAATGATTCCGCACCATGACAATCTAAATATCTCTCGCAGGCGGCTAAAAGTTACGCACTAATCACACGAAATTACTTCAGCTAATTCCTCCCCGAAATAAATGTACATCGTCACCAGACGCGATCGTCGGAATCATCTTTCAAAATGGAAAAGAAGAAAAATCACTTAAGATTCAAAGCATTCAGCATCTTTATCTTTCGGATACAAGAGTTCATTTTATGACCATTAATTTTGCCTTTTCCTCGGGTGTTTTATCACAACGGCTGCGAGACTCTGTCGCGCGTCTCATTAATCAAAAGCATTTGTTTACAACGAAGGGAATTTGATTTGATTAAAATAATTCGCAATATCCTTGATAAATATCACCCTCGGTCTCCGTTTGATCTTCACTAAAATTAATGGTGGAGGATTCAATCACGCAAATGTTGCCGACGCGGTGGTTGGCGCTTTCTAGATGACACTGATAAAATATATTGTTTTAATTATGAATTCTCTTTCAATCGACTTCTACATTCAAAGTTTTCAGTGAGAACCAAGAAAAAGATGCTGGCGCTACAAGGTTGAAATTTAAAATTGATCTATCTGGTATGTTATTTGATTCTTCTATTTGTATTTGTTTGTAGTAAAATAAAGCAGATTGTTATATAGCAACAAATAATAATTGTCTAAATAAACTTCCTTCAACGTCTCTTTTCGACACACTTACTGGTCGAACGGAAGAAGAAAGAGCATTAATTCTGTCACCTATATCGTTCTGCGTATATATTGAATAAATAAAGTATACCAAAATTCAGTTACATACAGGCGATAGTTAATTAGAAGCGATAGAGAAAGAAAATTTTAAACAGATATTTTTTTAAATACAAATTTTATTTTTAGGTCTCTTGAACAGCTTAATGAAGGTAACCGTAAATATTAAATCATCGGAAATATTATACTTCTACCTTCTAATAAAATAGAAAACCAATAAATAACAGTGGAAAGCTCCATCGCTTCCCATCGTTTCTACAATAGCTGAATTCAAAGCAGTAGCGAAGGGTTAACTTAAGAAAAACTTTCTGTGTTCTGTGGGCTTAACAGACGCAGCAGCTATCTTCGTGCATGGGGCAGGGGTGAATAACGACGTCCATCCGGACAAAGTGTAAATATCAAATCATCGGACATAGACACTTAGAGAAGTTATATATACTGCTTTTAATGCCAATAATATGGGATACCAATAAATAACACTGGAAAGCTCCATCGCTTGTCCAATAGCTGAATTCAAAATAGTAGCGAAGGGCTTAACAGACGCAGCTATCTTCGTGCTTGGGGCAGGGATGAATAACGGCGTCCATCAGGGCGATGTGTGCCCGGCCGTCCCGCGCGGCTTAACCCGCCGTGCCGATTAATCGCAGCTAATTCCAACCGAAATGGAATTAAACCGGACGAATGCATTGATCCCGACTATTTGTCCGGACCTAAATGACATTCTAAGGTTTACTTAGCGTACAATGATTCTAGTGGACAACTTTATTTAAAATTGGACTTAATTGGGTTTTTAAAATCAATAAGGCTGTAGTGTTTATCTGATGAGATAATAGTAAAAAAGTTGAGTCACAGGATTTTAAAAACAAATGTTGATTATACGAGGGTGAAGCAAAAAGTTCTTAGAATTGCCAATAAAGCATCAGTTTAAAGTTAAATAAAAAAAAAACTTTTTCTATGTTTTCTCCTTCTAACTCTATGCATTTGGATAATTATCCAACTTTTTTATTCCCTCCGAAAAAAAAAATTTCCTCGACTCTCGAAAATTCCTCTACCGCGGCCATTACTGCGTCATTGTCGTGAAATCTTGTTCCATGAACATGCTCTTACAATAAGTAAAAATCGCTAGGGGTTAAGTCTGGTGAATATAGCGGGTTATCTTAAATTTCGTGAGTGCAACGTCGGAGCGATGAGCTGAAGCGTGGGGAAATAAGACCCAAAATTATTAGTACCAAAGTGCTCGAGTCACCTTTACCATGAAAATTGTTCCTTCATGGCTATACTAATATATAGGGTTGAAAATACATGTATCTTTTACACGCCCGTGTATTTTTCAATACAATACAGAATCTTTCCTTGCGGATCTTCGGTTGAATCTTTCGCAAGTTCACGTTTCTTACATGTATTTTACGGTGTATTTTTCGCATTAATACAATAAGATGCAATTTTGAGGGTTTTATATAGATTTTGAGTACCTATGGAAACTACTTAAATCTTGTATCATTTAATCGTTCGTATTACGGGTACGGGCTGGCTGGATATTATATGTTCTAATTGCGATTCAATTTTCGGTGTGGTTATGAGATTTTTAAAGAGTTTGGGAGTGGACGGTATCTACATTCGTCATCAGCCATTTTTAATGTCCCCACTGCTGGGGCACTGGCCTTCCTTATGAATGAATTAGGAGCATGAGCCATCACCCACCACGCGGGCCCAATGCGGATTTATGGGAAAACCGACTACATATGCAGCGTAACACCATTGCGAAAGTTGCTTAATCTCAACAATTGCAGGCCGAGCGTGTAAACCCTGCGCCACGGGCTTCTCTGGTATGATATAATAGCTTGTATAAAATATTAATCTTAAAAAAATAAACTAGCGGAAGCACGGCCGCGTAAATAAATATCAATAATTATTGATATTGAATTAGGTAAGCAAGATTTTTTCCCTGTGATTATTAAATATGAAAACACATATAGTATAAAACATGTATTATACGTATATGATTGTATTTTTCAGAAGAACATCAAATTTGTTTTATGCGGAAAAGTTTATATGAAAATGGACTGAAAACTTAAAAATAGTATATCTAATTTTAAAACCTTTTTAATTCACCCTCGTATAAGATAATACTATATATATTCATATAATGAGATAGATAACTGAATATCAATTCACTTATAAGAGATTCCGACAAAAACTGAGACTAGAGAAACAAATTAGAAGTACCCTAAGCTCCTAAGTAACTTTCAACACAAAACGTGGAACCACTTTAAAATGTTATTAGTGAAGCGAAAGAGAAAACAAAACAAACAGTACAAATTATATTAAATCAGAGATAATCCTGTCAATTAATTGGACTTAGCATTGAGAACCGGTTTTGAGCGCATGCGTAAATTAAACGAACCAAGATAATGCAAGAGCAAGGAAGCCTGCCACTCAGATGAGGACAATTAATATAATTTAACTGAGTTACCTGGTCTTAATAGCGAGATTACGAATGATGTGACAAAGTTATTGTCATCAGTAAAAAGATTAAACATCGTTGGAAAACAAGGTGCGACAGAAACTATTGTGCTTAATGTATCTATAAAGTAAATCGTTGACAGCTAAAGTGGGGTAGGTTTGCGTAGTCCACTATACATATATATATATATATATAATTTCGCTTATACTCCGCTTGAGTAGCTAACAAGTTATTATGTTGATTTAATGATAACATTGGAAACTTAGGATTAAGACGGAATATATTTTTTTTAACGACTTGTTCATTTTTTATTTCTTGATCAAGCTCTATGCCGTTGGTATTTTTTATGTTTGAATTCGGGGTATTATGGGTAATTTCTTTAAAAACGGCTCTAATCCGGCGCCGGGCGAGCGATCGCCGGCTGACAGTGACACATCGGTACAAGGCCCGCTGTCCGACTGTAATTCTACCTCACACTGGCCGAGCCTTTATTTTACGGATACGATTTTATTTTTCGACGCGCACTTAATACGTGGATTTACAGCGTTTCTGCTTCTGTGTGTACATTTAACCCTATCTCTATAAATGCTTTAATTTAAGGTCTTTGATTCAACAGACGTTATTTTTTTTTTTAAGTCTAGCTTTTTATATTTACTTTGTGCCCTTTATTATTCTGTATAAATGCAGAATTGTCAATGGAAGTAGAAATTAACGCATTAAATTGGTATAAAAAAAATGAAATGAAACATTGATACGGCACTTCAAAACGAAATCAAAATCGCGTATCTTTTGGAGCGTGCCCGCCGATCAATCACCATCCATTAAACACGGAAAGAAAAGCGCTTTCCCCCAACGATTGGCCCTTGAATCGGCCCAATTTACATGAGAGCCGCTTTTTCCTCACATCCAGATTAGCCCCTGAATGAGTTTGATGAATTGTTCGCACCCCGCAAGCGAGCCGAGCGAGCGGTCATTTGTTAAAAATACACCCGATCCACGGATCTAATTGTCTCCTCTAATTTCACTCCCTCCTGTGATATCTGGCCTCCGTTTAAATTAAAGCTATTTTTTACGTCTCTTAACTAAGTTGGGTCTGTCAATTTCAATGTTGCTATTTCGCATACCTATTTTAATTAAGTGAATAATTAGTGTATGAAGGAATATAATGAAAAGATGATATGATTGGAAGAGAAAACAAATGAAAAAATTAACTCGAATATAAACGGAATAAAACGAGTGGACAAGTGTATTCTTTCAATGTTCACAATCCATTGTGTTATCTAACTGGTTAGCTTCATTAGTTAGTTGACGTGAACAATTATTTATCGCTTCGTCCACTAAGGTAAGTTAAATTCTTACCTTTCGAGATGCTTAACGATGTCCTCGTATGCCGCTCTACAATTCTCCCAAATCCCAGATCTGCAGACAAAGAAAATAAAATGAATAAAAATAAAGAAAAGATCAGAAACTACATGCATCAAATAAGAGTAAGAAGAGAATACAGATGAGAAAAGTAAACTAATCAATCCTAAACATATCGTCTTCGATTCTACCTATAGTCTTTTTAATAAGACAACAATTTAACAGAAGATTATGATGAAGTATTCAAACAAAAAGTTCTTAAATGAAAAAGGGTTTGAATGTTAAAGGAATAATTATGAGCACTCAATATTAAATGTTCCGTTAGATTGAACGAGGGGTCGAAGAAATTAATTATGTTTTTAAAACAATCACTTATATTTGTGTCGTAACAACTCATGCGTGATCGTTGAAATTGTTTCTCGATTACTTCAGCTCTTTGTTTTCCATTAAACTTTTCTAAAGTTATATAAAGGAGAGCATTGTTTTAACTCGAGACGTTCTTATGTTTCTTTGTATTCATTTGTTTATTGACAAGAATATTTTTTCTCTTGAAGGCTGCGAACGTATAATGAAGGGACGAAGTTATTAAAGCCGGTATGGCTAAGTAACAAAAACCCATAAGCAAGGTATTAAAGTGGCAGTAAGACAGTGGGGTAGTGTTGTGGGTCTTCCGGACGGAAGTGAGGGCACTCACTGTTTGTACTTTTCTAATAAGATTAACTCACTTAGACATTTAACCTGCACGACTCGTGACCTGCTTAAGGGTTTCATTTTGTGAACACGCCATTGCGTCGATTGGTTTATTATTTTATGTAATGACTTCTATTATTCGGTTACTTTGTAGCTCATTTTTGAAAAATTATAACACGATAGGTATTTAGTATTGTTTTTTCTAATGACCGTTTGTGTAAATTCTTCTTGGACAAAGACGTTTTTCATGTCGACTCTAGAATTGTAACATGTTCTTTTGAATAATTCATAGTTGCTACCCAGTGAACATGCTGCATAGTTGTAGATAAGTTGTGATTTATTATATTTTTTCCTTCAATGACCTGTCATTAACTATAATTTACATTATCAGATAAACATATCTTTTATTCCTTCCTGTTGATGTCATAAATAACTACGGTCACTGATCACATAAAAGAGTACAGTCGGTCTCACTATCTGAGCACTTTAGCACTTTGTCATAGTAACAATTGCCCTAGTTCAAAAAAATGCAAACCTATATGAACGAAGTAATTAAAGTGACAGGGAACTAACATGTTCAGCTACCATTAAAACCGAATGCATGTGATGACCGAACTTCTGAATGCGCATAGTTTTGGTATTTTGCACATCTAGGTTGGTTTTCTTCACTTTCTTATCCCTTGCAGAGGGACCTTGTTCACCTTGGTATGGATGGGTTGTTAGTATATTTGATATATTTTTCACTCACAACCTAATGTTGATTGTCACATCAGAAAATACTCCACAAGTCTCATATATCGCTTTATCATAATCAGGTCTTACCTCGCAAGCGCCTCCATGTTGTGCATAGGCTGTCCCTTGATGATGGAGCCATCAGGCCTGGGCACCCCATGGTGCGGCATCCCGGGTGACATCAGCGCGTGCTGGTGCATAAAGCCCATGGGACCAAGGTGCGTTGGAGGTGCATTGTAGCCGTTCGCCAGGAGCGGCGACTTTTCCAGGCGGGCCATTTCTGCAACAAGGATCACTGTTGATTATAACCTAAGGGTACTATTTAAAAACCATTTTTGAGAAATTATAACCCAATATTTATAGTATGGTTTGGGTTTTGCAGTAAAAGAAAGCAGCTTCGCAAAAATTAATGTCTGTTGTTTTTGTTTGGTGACACCCAAAAACATGTAAGAGACTTTCAGGTTCTTATTTAAATCATAATGCTGTGTCATCATTTTATTGTAATTTTATTGGGCATTTGTCATTTGTCAGTATTATGTCTTGGGCAATAAAATAAAACATAGACTAATACAAAATTAAGAGATTGAAAATAACATTAACTTATTATCTTTCTTCTTTCTTAAAGGCCTTATTTCATGCTAAATGCTTTCTGTTGTTCAGGGTCTTATTTAAGAGAAAAACATTTCAAAGAATTTGCAAATGTAAATGGAAAGTAGGTTGAGCTTTCATGGCCGTTCCAGCCAATCAATATCAGAATTCAATTTCCGAAATCTTCGATAAATATCGCAGCACTCAGAAGTATAATTCAGGTAAAATCCAATTAATGCCCAGTATTATCATTTAATTACACGTTCCAATAATCGAATCGCCCGTAAAACGGTGAACAAACAATAATAAAATGAGCAATGAAATTTCGAGACTATTGTTTTCTGGGTACCACAAACAACCCAAGCAAACACTGTGGGGGTATTGCGCAAATATTCTTAAAATGACCCCCCTAGGGGGCCGAGGTGCCGGGTGTCCAGGTCACCAAACGGACCAGGCGTCGGAAACAATTAACAAGGTGTCGAATTAAACGCGAGTTAACGGTTTGGCCGTTAAAGGAGTACACCCTTTTCCATTGTGGAACCGTTTTACAGAGGATTTCGGGATTGCTGAATATTAAATATTATGTGTTGCTTTGTTCCGCGATTAAGGCCGCAGGTATGTGGCGTATAGCTGGAAAATTTTAATTATTAACCGGCATGGATTCAATGTCGTTTTAATTTGTGGTTGCGACGCTCGAGCTTTTCAGGTAAATTGAAATCAAAGAATATCAAAAACAGCAGCATTTTGAACAAATTTTGCTAAGTCCCTTTTTGTAATGTAAATTCAACAGTGTTCAATAAAATAATTACAAATCATATTCAAATGTTGCACACAGCGTTGCCTGCAGTGCCCACAGAAATATAGGCAAGTGCCGATATTATATTTTACCTACACTATTTGGCGAACAATTTGATGAAAATATATATAATAACTATAATAAACTTTTATTTGTCCTCCATTAAATCACATATAGGTGGTCTATTTGTTCTAAAAAATTTGACAACTCCTAACTGTGGGAATCATAGGAAAGATTTCCTAATAGTTACCTATTATATTCTTATTAGAGCCTGACTACATTTTTCTCTAACTACCTCCTTTTGACAAGCAGTTTAAGCTTTTTTAGCAAAGCACCTCTTTTCTTATCAGAAAAAGGCAATCGTAAGACTATTTAAATGAAAACTGATAGTTTTCCCCATATTGGAAGGACAGAACGAACAAACAAACAGTATGACCAATGGGCCCCGAGTTAATGTCTACGGATTATTTACTCTGCCAACCACCCGTTATCTTCTGAACCATACAACACTCAAACTCGGTACTATTTAGAATAATTAATTATTCAAAATACATTTGAACTACCCAAATAAATATGGGTGAACGGATAAACTATGTAAACATTCAAATAAAACACTTTTACATTCAAATTCCAACTTGGATCTAGTGGTGGGAGGGCAAAAGTTTTTTGTTACGTACCTATTAGAACTTTTACTTATTAGAAACTCCAAAAGTTTTATTTTTTACTTTTTGAAGTCGGTCTGTTTTTTTTTATAAAATGTTTTTATTTCAGATTTTTTTGTTACATTATGTGCCGTTACTTACTCTAAAAATCAGCCCATACACAACAATGATGTCATCTAGGTATACGATTACTTGCCAAAAGGTGATTGATATTTTTCAGGATTATGAAAAAACTACTAGCCAGATCTTCGTAAAAATTATATGGGACCACACATAAACCATTTTCTTTCAGATAAAAAAAGAATTATAAAAATCTGTTAACAACTGGCGAAGTTATGGTAGAACATACATAAAAAAAAAAAAAAATACAGTCGACTTGAGAACCTCCTCCTTTTTTTGAAGTCGGTTAAAAAAGCATTTCGCATCTAAAGTACCGACACCTTAAAATGTCATGACAAGCATGGCAAATACAAAATGGTCATCATCACAGGACACAAGAAAAAAGGAGGTCACCATCGGAAGTCGCGTCACCATCCTTTTAAGAGAAACATAGAAGCAGACTACGATTTTTTTAAACATTTGTAATGGCAATGAGACAGTTTGCTAGGGGACACTTCTTTCATTACTAAATGGTGACAATGCTTGTTCTAACCTTTTTTACTGTTCTGTGTCAATGACATTAATGATGATAAATATTAAACAAGAAAATATACTTGAAAAAAGCAACCAGTCTCATGTCGCCCTGACGGGATTCGAACCCGCATAATTGGGAATCCGGCCCAATGCACTATTCCCAAGGATGCGGGTTCGAATCCCGTCAGGGCGACATGAGACTGGTTGCTTTTTTCTAGTATATTTTCTTGTTTAATATTTATGACATAAAAATAGTATTGTAAAATGCAAAATTAAAAAAGTTACATTACTTGTGTACGTTACATTCCTTGTGTTAATTGTCAAGTCTCAGGTACAAATGAAAGCCACGAATTCCGAAGACGGGAGAACTAGCAAGATATACCACTGCGACATGGAGTGTAAAGTGTGGGTATCTATTTAAAACTAAAAGTGTATTTCAACTACACACGAGAGTCGTTAACTAAATTAATTTGACGAAGATATAATTAAAGATCCAAATAAAAAGTATCTCCCAGTATTCATTATAAAGTCACACCCGAAAACCACAATTAGGTCACTAAACCGAAAAGCATATTTACAAATCCCCATACACGTAAAACATCCCGGCAACCGCACCGGTCAACCACACACACTAATTAACTAAATACGTGCTAAATCTCGTAATAACCTGCGGTTGAAACAACCCTTTTAGCCCATCTCTTTCTTAAAACGGTAGATATGAAACGCCCTATCCCTTTCTGATTGGGTTCGTGGTCAACGGTACCTATTACATATTTTATGCCTCAATGAAGAAACACGGTATACGATAGATCTCATTGACTTAAAAGAAAGGTTAAAAACTCTTTCGTAAAAAGTAATTTAAAACATATGGGTAATAACAAAAATATGAACAAATGATCCAAATCAAAAAAGGACTCAAAATTAACTCCCATCTACACAAATCGCTCCATAACCGATAAAAATGCTCATCGTTTAACATTATTACTATTATTAGGCGAATCCACTGATCAGGCATTTAAAGAAATGAAACGTCGATTTCGACCCGCCATTATAACGATTTTCATCGATTTATTGATCGAATATCGACTGTCCTCGCAAATGATCGTAGCAAATTACCGGCCATTATTTCGAATTAGAATCGATAGAATCGGGACCCCAATTATATCACTTATGTGTTTAAAGGAGGTTGGGATCAAAACAATCGTAACCCCAAAGGACTGATAAAAAAAGTGTTCTTATATTAGCTATTTGTTTAGACCTTTTTATAAACGGGAGTAGCGGAAATTGAGAAGGAAACTCAAATTGTAACAAAAGACGATACATTCGCAGGTACAAAGATAATGGAACAGACATAATAATAATTGACTTTTATTACAGGCAGATTACAAAATAACGAAACGAGCTGGGAATAAATGAATGCTCGTAAAGTAAAGAACAAGCTCCGTGACTGACAATGTATCTTTCCTTTTCGTATCCATCATTCCATATATTTTCACTGTGAGGGATAGTACTTAGTGTTTTAATTTAGCTTCGAATCACATAAAATTTATGACACAGGCCAAATAGGCAAAAAACAGTAATCCAACAGTTTTACGAGACGGGTACAAAGAACATAAAAAAGATCTGTGTTTGCTTTGTAGCAGAAAATAATTGTTATAAATTAAAAGAAAACATTTAAAACTTCAAGAACCTTAAGTTAGTGAGCTCGTAAATGTCGAGACGTCCCTCGATCTACTAAGATCCTGGAACGTGGAGCGGCCATTGCGTATAATCAGACGCTACATTTTACTGAAGTTTTGTTGTTGTCGTAAAAATGGGAATATCTATCGTAAACGCAGTTCTCTAGTTCTTTAACTACCAAGGTTTTATCAATACAACAAGCCATAACAGCCACAAGAAACATAAATTATAGGAATTTATAGTTGAGTACTTGGTGGCGATAAGTAAATAGTGATGTTATGGAACAATAAATTTATCAAATGTAATGACATGAAAACGACTTGGTCATAATAGCAATTTATCATCTCCTACAACATGGTCAAGTATAAACACGGCAATAAAGTTCAATGAAAAATGATTCAGGTATCCTTGGCAACAATCTATGTAATCCAACAAATCTCCAAAACTCGGCAAAACGAAGAAACTCGAAAATGATACAAAAGAGGGCGAATTAAAAGCAAATTACTGCCGGCCGGCAATCGTAGCGTTTACAATAAATACATAATTGTACGGTCAGTGCACCAATGGCATATACGATTGGCGAAAATAACGGCCCGCAGTTTTGAGAATAAATCTCTTTAAAGTTGTCGCTTTCGGATTCTTTGAGATGGCGTGTTCGCAGCAGACATTCACTGCTCTGTGATTATTATCTACATTTATTCATAATGTAGGTATTTTATACTGTCCAAATGGAGATCACTTTAAAATAAAATACCTTTTAAACACATCAATAGATGCAAATAAACCTTTAACTATACTGACCGCATTAGGTACATACTTAGTGACAACAACATCAAGCTATTTTGACAAATATCTCATCATGATACAAATCTACAATGTCATCAAAGCAAATCAACAATAAGAACAAACATGGCTCCAGAAATTGGGCCTGTGTGGATCATGTCTGATTCCGATTCCCTACTGCCCTGCAAACACCACACTAAACAGACGAGATACAATCGCCAACACAAGTCACGCGCCGACTACAATCAATAACAGTAATACACAATAGTCGACGAAGTACGGTCAATAACTTGAGTCAACAGAACGACCGGTGTTGCCAGATAAAAGTATTAGAGTAACAAGCTTGTCAGTCGTAACTTCTACGTTCTTTATTTTTTGTGTTAACACGTATGTAACATACATTTACACGTGCAATAAAATAGAAATAGTGAAAATACAGATATATTTGTTCAATTGTACTAGTGGACATTCATAAAATTACGTGAAAAATATTTATTTTCTTATTCTTTTAAGATGGATCGGGGCATTTCCAGCCAAAAATCCCCCATGGTGGCAACACCGACGACTTACGTCTTCGCCATAAACTCTTTCATTTGGCTCGGACGAGCCTTATGAACAATAAAACCTTGAGGGCTGGAGATTTGGACTGTAATAAAATATTTGCCGTGGCACACGCTAATCCCCACCCCTACTTAGGAACACAATTTGAGAAGTTATGGTCCTCACATAGCACTGAATACACGCACACATACGCCAAATAAAGTACTTTAATTCCTTGTATTAAGTGCTTCTTTACGATATTGCTATTGGACTTAGTTCTTCTATGATTTGATTCGTCAATTTCTTTGTTTTTCATAGAACTACTTATTATCATTATCGTTAACTTTCGGTAGTAATGAGAAGAGAAGTAGTTTCTTTGATATCGAAAGAGACTTCATTGTAACAAAAATTTTCGTATCTGCTTACACTTTATTTTAAAAACCTTGATCAAATTAGCTTAAACTCCTTTTGCAGATAATCAACGGATTGCAAATTGCAGATAACAATAAAAATATAACGATTGAAAAGCAACCTGCTTTTGCCTTAAAATGGAAATGTTCAATTTTATAAATCATTAAACTAAGCACCTACGTTATGAGTTTAAAGTTTTTTGAAATAGCTGGTTGAGTATAACGAGATAAAAAATAAACAAGTATATTAATTACAACATTTTTAAAATTGGTAACTCAAAATAAAAGTGTTATAAAGTTGCTTTCTGTAAAACATAAATAAACATTCATTTTCAGTGAATGATATCAATACTACATTTTTATTATGTGTTTGCACAATCTTCACACTTAATTAAATTAATAGTTTAGCACAACGAAATGTTGCCGTTAAAACTGATAATAACCAAAGACATTTTTGCAATAAACAGCAAGAAGGCAAACAGGCATTAATCAAGATCTTTACGCCATTCAAACCAATAGGATACCAGTTTGCGAGCCGGGCTATTCGGACCGGCAAATAAAAGTTCCCCCGAAAGAGGGTCAGGCTTAATTACTCGTAAATTGACTGGGATACGGTTTATCCCTGATAAATATATGTGGCAAAATAATTAAGTGTCATACATGTCATTCATAAAAAAATATACCTTATTCAAATCACCGATACCGATAGTTTTAAAAAAAAGTAATTAAACGTTGAATCAATCTTTTTAGAACATTCCGCACACAAAAAAGTAATCAATCTAAAAAATTACCTGGCAACAATAGAAACATTGATACTTATTTCTCTGCACGAAAGAGATATTTAAAATGTTGAGCACATCACAATAAAAATCAAGTCATCCGTAAAAATACACAATAGTATGTGGCCATTGTTAGCTACCCACGTTACAGTAATATTAAAGCATATTTTTATTAATAATAACTGCTTATTGCACAAAGAAGAGATTATGTCGGTGGTTTTAACAAACAGCTGCTACTATCGAAGAAGATTCGTGTTATTACATCTATGCAGTTAAAAATGTAAAAAGCAGTATCTGTTACAACTTCTGCATTATTAACTGTAATGTAGGTACTTTAACATTGTAGTCTTTTGATTAAAATGCTACTAAAGTTTATCTCCCAAATCAATTATCCAAATCACCCCATTATACAAAGAATTGTCGTCACAAGGATCGCAAGATACATTAACATGATAACATAGTGTAATTCAAAATGTCACCGATAACAACGAGGTCTTCAATGGCGTTTTTAATTATTAAATTAATCATTGTCCGGTTATGTTTTTCATTCGATGGTATAATGGGCGTTATTACTTGTCCTCAGTTTGATAACTAACGAACCAAGTTACGGAAAGAAGCAACGTGTAATTTCGCTTCGAGTCGACGGACGTTCGAATATTCGATTCTGTAATAAATGCCTCGAGGGATATCGAATCAGCTTGTCGATAAATGGCTGATAAATCAAAAGTGTACACGCACTGAAGGTTGCTGACATCTCGTAGCGCTATCACGATGACGATGACGGGTAGAACTATCGTGTAGTATTTCCAGCGGCCTTATTGATTTATTTGCATTTTCTTGTTTTGTATGTTTACTTTTAAAGTTTTCGATTGTTTCTTAGTAACATAAACGTGATAATTGCTTTTATGTGACAAAAAAACAATAGAAATGTGGTCTTGCTCATACCCTTTAATTAAATTACGAATTTAAAAGCTGCCGGCTCCTAACATCATGTCACTTAGTAAGAAATATTTCAGAAATGTCTCTATACGTAGCCTTAATTAAGGGACTTACTATGTATCTGTAATAAAATTATGTGTGCAAAAAGGGAACGAATGTACTTTGATGAGTAAAGGTGTTGGAGCTGTCATATGAATAAAATAATACCACCATTTATGTATATCTTCGAGCACGCCATTCACAATGCAAAATGATGGGAATTAGAATAAAACTTCACAGCTAATGTGAGTATGGAAATGGTTAATGCTTTCTATGACAGACTAGAAGTAGCTTGATACAAAAAGTCGATCGTGCTACTGCTGTTTAACTCAATATTATTACCGTGGAAACGGCAGTTCTCATTAAGTGACTGTTGTAACATCGAACAATTTGTCTCCATTTTTATTGCTGACAGGTCACTTTTATTATTGCAAAAACTGATAAGTAGTCATATTTTTTATGCAAACTTGTGGAGTGCACATTTACTTCAAACGAAAGTTGCGATAAGGCTATTTACTACAGTTTTTTATTCGTATTTAGTAGTCTTTTTATAGCATGATGAAGGCTAAGAGTCTCCCGTCGTTCATAAAAAAAGTATAGGAACTAGGAAACTTAAGGGATTGTCAAGAAGAATATTGAAATCCTTATTTAAATAATACATTTTTTTCTGATGACATCCAGTTTAGTAAAAGTTGTGAAACTTTGCATGTTAAGATATTTTCCCGCTATTCGGAATTTCGCAGGGGCTGAGGTCACGAGCGGGATGACTAATTTGGTACATTTTGTACAGTTTTTCTGGCGCAGTCAAGAAGATTTACAAAATTACGGACGGAAATCTAAGAAGTGACAATTAAATAATATTAATATTCTTCCTTGTATTTTTTTCTTTTAGATAGGTAATAGTTTATTTTTCAAAAGCATGTTGAATTTATCTATAAGCGTTTGTTACATTTAACTATAGCATTTTAGTGGATTGTATTGTTTTGTATGAAGTGATGTAATCAAACGTTGGTAAATCTAAATAAATAAATTAAATGACAACAATATGCAAACGTTACGATCGCGTTTACGATAAGACTTAAATTTTCATTCTTATTCCCGTTGAATTAAGACCTATCTGTAAAATTTTACTATTACTTTGTTTTTTTTTTTATGAACTACAGGGAGACTCTAAGCCTTCATCATACCTGATGTTAAGTATTGATTAGGCTGAAGATGGAAGCGAGCCTCTACCGGAATCCGCAGCCACTGAGGAACTGGCTATCTTATCTCGAACTGCCGGAACACAACAATGCTGAAAACATTGTTGTTATGGCGTCAGGCTTAGATAAGATGGTGGTAGCTAGCCAGGCGGACTTATAACAAGTCCTACCACCAACCAAATACAATATGTACCCCCGCTGGGAATCGAACCCGGGATCTGATACCGGTGGTCGTACCACTAGACGGTTGAATGGATGGTAACGTTTATTACATTTACAAACTAACAGTAGGCCCACCGAACTGTATCGGTTAATTAATGGAAAAGTTATTCTTCTAATTGATAATCGATATAATTTTTTTATTCGCATTTATCGTAAGCACTAATCGATTGTCATTCAACACGAGTGCGAGCAGGTGGGATAGTTTTATTCAATTAATTGGTTTAAGCATCTTTCGTCCTTAGGAATTATGATAGCTTTGTCAGTTATATTTATTAGGGTAAATACTAAAAGCGATTACATGCTTTTATACGCATATTTAATGCTTTAAAGATATAAGTTTTTTCTGCATTGTTAATTGTACTTAGATGACATTTTGAAATTTAAAAAGAACAGCATATTTCCTCACGTAGTGCCTTAATGAAAGCTCTGAAACGTAAGTTTATTAATAGTAATTATAACATTTGTCAGAGCATTGATCCTAAAGAAATTCAAACTAATATGACCTTTAAAAGAATGAATTTGAAAAATTTCAATGAATTTTGTTGTTTTTTGTATTATTTCCAAAGATTGAAGTTCTGATCTTAAAGCTGAAATAAGGAAATCCGTTTGTTGGTGGAATCCGCACACTAAAGATCTACAAGTCGTAGGCACAAGCTTATATCTTAATGTAATCCACAGTTAACAAAACGTCCGCTGGAAAAGTAGTTCTCGTGCTCGCGTCCGTGCGGCGTTAATTCCGCACTTAAACGCACGGTAACATGCCACATAGTAAAAAACAGATTTTGAGCCGTTCCGCACCGCTTCGGCGTTTAATAATTGTTGCCACTGCGTTTACTATTGCGATTTCCTTATAAGAGTAAGCCAATTTGTTTGATTGCCCGCAATTGCCAGTTGATGTTTTAACCATTAAAATTGTAAACGCGGCCAGAGCTAGCAAGAAATTACTATGATTGCCGTCTTGAGCACTATTTATCGACCGTTTTTGCGTATGCTGCGCTCCGGAGGAAAAAACAATTAAACTTTCGTTTCAGTGATTGCGTAAAATCATTTCAGTTTTTGTACCGTGATAGATGGTTAACAGTGTTATTTTTATGAAAAAAACGTTCGATGTGCGTTACATATCACTTAGTTGTCTGGCACCGTAGGGTGATGGAGAATCTCATCAGCTCGTTAATGAATGACTGGTTATCTTAAACGCTCTTTGAATTACAATCAAACGCTTGTGGAATCACTCTCATCTAGTCTATTAAGTTTTTAATGTTAGAATTATTCAATTTTATCGCACCTTCTACCAATTAACGTGATCAACAAAGGTTGAAACAGCAATAGAGAATATCAAATGACTACGCATAAGCCCTATTTGTAACAAAGAGGTTACAACCACAATATTACAGTACAGTTACGCGAACAAGAGCGGATATGCTAAGGCATAATTGACAGATCCGCCCCTAACATAAACAGGCAAATCCTTACTTAATTTCAGTTGCAGAATTCAATCAGAATGTAGAGCTTTATGCGAGTAATGTTATAATGCCGTACATTATCCCCCTCGAACTCCGCGACACTACGGAACCTTTAATTATTATCAACACGTCATTTTCATGCCTTTCTCCCAATGATAGGGTTGTCACAAGTAGATTAAAGCGTCACAAGACGCGAAACTGTATCGTGATAACAATTTTGTAGTTCGAAAATAGATTTTACAAATCACAGATGTGGGATGCATCCATTCGTCAAAAAAGCTTTTTTATTTCTTAGATGAACTTTTTTATCCAAACAATTATTTATTATACCTAGATCATTTCATATTACTTCCTACTCCACGTCGCGCCGTATTTAGCCATACTAATAGCTACATCAAACTAGGCTTATTTGCCAAACGAAAAACTCATTATCGTCCACAAAGATGTATTCACGAATAAGGTGCTACGCGGAATGAGCATCGATTTTGATTTACCGCCAAAGATAAACATCGGTAACCCTTTCAGCGAGCACGTGGGTCGACACGTCCCTTTAACGCATTTCATATTCCTATTTCCATTCCGTTCAACCTTCGTAGGAGGATTATATTCTGCCTCCGATGTTTTCGTATCCTATTATTTCACGGGGTGAAAATGGGCCACCCCCTCACTCACACATCACGTTTGGTCTGTGTGACGTATAGATTAGTATCTGCCCTGTGTGAGTGAGCGTTACGTCAACTGTGAACCACTGTCAACGACTCGTCAAAATAATATTGGCTTAACTCCGAAGCCCGTACAGATACGGCGCAACTTGATACATGCAGAAATTTAATTAGAATTTCTGTAATGAGACTGTTATAGTGCTAAATGTCGTGTTTTGTTTTACGAATAAATTGTAACAAACATTGATGATTAAGTTTGTTTTGGTAACTTTATGTTTCTTTTTCTCGATTTCGAAACCTTCAACATACATAGTTCAAAAAGATAGTTGTAGAAACGAGTACCAACGTAACTAATATAACCAATAATTCGTGGTCCACGTTCTAAGTTACTGCCTTTATAATATTATAGTAGGAAAGGTTAATTTTTAGTAAGAGATTTCAACAACGGATCAAGTTTATCTAAGCCGCATCTAAGATTGATTGTAAGTTTCAAATCTCAAAACAATCCCCTACGCCCATCCATCTTCGGGCTAATTGTAAAATAATTAAAACCAACTAAGCAGACGTTATAATACAATAACGATGAATGCTCACCAGAGAGACAGCTAATGACAAGAATATAATGAGAATCACCCGTTTCCGATGATCCTATGCTGAGATATTCAATCGGTCTACTTTGGGGTTCTCTACGTCAATATATATAGAATAGTGGGCATGATTTTTTGTTTACAAACGGAACTTATCCATTTATTATTTATATTTATTCTTTAGTGTACTGTAATGTTAAAATAATAATACTTATTTAAATATTTTTAGTAAAATGTGACCCTCTCTCTATACAAAAGGTTCGACATCTCGAATTATTGCACTTTACTAGGATTTGAACTTCGAATCTTTAGAAAACAATTTCATTTGCAGTTACCACCGCAAATGGATTCTCACGTAATCACTTATTAATTGTAGCATCTACAGTCGGGGAAATGCCTGGTTGACCAGTAGAGTTTTTAGGGAGCTATATTGAAAAAAGTAATAGATATAGGTATAAAAACGGTTATATCAAAAATAATAGAACATTAACAGGTATATCATTTGACTAATAAATTATTTCTTTAACATAAGTACTTTCCGAGAAAACTTTTCCCAAAAAAACTACTAATTTCGGTCAAAATTGACCCTTCCCGTCTAAAACTCTGTTCCTTCGCACGTCCATCAATGAGATTATTATTCTGCACGTAACTTCTAATTCAAAACAATGCAAAGTATAACAAACGAATAAAAAATGCAATAACAGCGAAACAGAGCTCGCCTTTTTCACTTATGAGCGCGTTTCGAATTGCAAATTTAGGGAAAAAGTACCCAACTATGCTCAAGTCGAATGCGGCAGCGCGCGATAAGCAAGTACCGCTTATGCAACATCACGAATGTAATTGCTCCCTTGTCTGGCACGACACTTCGTGCCAGAACGGGATGGCCACACGAAACGTACCCGCGAAAAAGAGACAAAACACAACAGAATCAACAAAGCCGTAAGCGACAAAAATGATTGATTGCTAGCCGTCTTGTGCTGAGCTCTATTTAATCACTTTATTCCCTTTTCTCCGTTTGTGCCAGGATAATTTTGTATTTGTGTAATTTGTATATGAAATGAGCACCGCCCGGGTTCTGAGTTCATATCCGGGACTTATCTGGGGCGCGCGTAAACCAGATTTTGATATTATCACATGTCACGGATACGGCTGTGTTCATTACAAAAACGATTAACGTTCGTGTAAAACACACAGACTTAGAATGCAGCGATTCATAATTTATAACAGATTATATGGGATTTAAAATGTAAATGGAAACTCCGGCTTGCTCCCTAGACACCAAAGCGTGGCACAATGAAATATTTTGTATACACACGCGACGGTTTCTAAAAACAATTAGTTGGGATTCCAACAAAATGTAAGTATTAATTTTATAAGAAGCTAGGTATGTTATAATTCCCTGACTATATGATGGGATGGAACAGAGGTATCACTTCTTGTCGCTTTATCTTTATTGTGCTATGCTAAGAAATGAATGTTATTTGTTATCAAAGTATCAATCTTCAAACAAGATTTTTTTGCAATGCTCAGATTACGTAACAATCGATCAATGAAAATTCTATTTTTCTAGTAATACCTAATTAATAAATTGATAGCACAACATTAATATACCTTATTACCATAATCTATTAATTAGTTAGTTGCAGCATATAGTTGTATGTATAGTTGTTGCATAAATACTTGAGATGTACTATGCAGAAGTTTATTTTTTATTTTTTCAAGTAATCAGTGTGTTTTTTTTAACGCAATTTAAGGGTATCGCCAGCTGCGCCAGCCGTACTGCCATACAAGCACTAGCACTAGGGTTGAAGAATTTCCAGTATCAACAATATAAATTATCCTTTTGGAATTTATAAACTCAATTCAAGGTTATCAATGCGTAACGCTAAATGTTTGTGTTGATATTCTCTAGATCGCCCCTAAAAGTAGAAATATAAAAACATTAAGCAACTAAAACTTTTCATGAAATTTTGCACAAACATTTGCAGAAAAAAACATTGCGTAATTAAATAAATATACAACTTACGAAGAAAATGTATAACTGTTTGAATGTAACAAGAACAATAAACATTATTCTTCGAAGGTTTTATGCGCGGTCCCCCCAGTAAATGAAATAAACGTACCTAATATTTATATTTATTCTATATTCTAGTAGGGAATTTAAAAACTCACCGCTCATATGTCCGTTCTCGTAAGGCGAATATTCCCCGTTCTCGAGGCGGTGCTTCTTGAACGGGTGGCCCGGGAACTGCGTGGCGGCGAGCGACAGCCCTACGCCGGAGGCTCGCTTCGGAGGCCTGCCCGGTCTGGAGCTGCGGACATAGTAGCACGTTACTGCCGTTTAGGACGGGATACTTAGCCTGAACATGGGACGAAAATTCATAAAATCATGTTACAGCCAAAACTTTTGACTGCGAAAATATGGTAAAAGTAGCTTTGACCGATGCCAAAAGTTAAAAACAGTTTTGACTGATTTTCGCAGTTGAAAGTGTGGTTTTAACTAAGGACATTTATTTTGTCGAAACCACTTTTATCTGCATAAATATTTTGTAATAGTGATTGTTAACGGTACAATCGGGGAACTTACCGGTAGACCAGTAGAGTTTTGTTCGGGAGACAAGTTTTCGAAAAGTAATAAGGTGAAAGCAAAATTTATTTTATTATTCAAATGAAATACCAATAAATGTCCTACTGTTTGAGGAGGCTAGGATCAAAACCTCACATATCCACTTTTGACAATTTGACTTTTTTTTCTTTTTATCGTCTCTATAGGATAAAATTCATCATCTGGCAACATATTTTGGAACAAAACAGCTCCTATCTATCACTAAAATGTAGATGAAAGCAAAAGTTTCGTTCAAAACCAAACATAGCATCCTAAAAAATAATTAATATCATAGTTAAATTCAAAACCACACCTATCTTCTAATCTCTACAGGAAAGACAATGAAGGTTAAGGTCAAAGTCACACTTATCCATTATTAAATTGCCGGATTTCACATAGACATAGGATATTATATTTTATTACTAAGAAAAGGTAGTATATGTAGTCTTTGACCGTAGCGTCTTGTCTTTTTTTTATGACGGGACGTTTCACATACCTATAGTATGTTCCGTTGGTTGCTCTTTTTTCTGTTGTTGAAGGCGAAATATTTAATTACAAGAAAATATTCAGATATGGAGGGTGATGAAAGTACAGCAAGAGTACAAGACATTAAATCTGGGGTTAAAAAAAACAATTGAAGGACGTCAAAGGGATTTACTGAAGAACAACAAGTAAGACTTCTTGCCAAAATTTCGTCACTTCGTTTTTTGCCATTTTTTTTTGCAAATGTTGTTCGTCTATGATGTTTTATTGTAATTGAAAAATAAATTAATAATATTTTGTTCTTTTTTCAGATATAAAGATACTGATCCACAAGCACTAAACTTCAGAAAGCAGTGTACACACAATTTTATTTACACACTTATCCAGACCATTTAGATCAAAACATCACTTATACAAAGAGATATGAACAAAACCACACTTATCCGAAAAAACAGTTCAAACCAGCACTTATCCTTAACTGTTTTGACAAAACAACACTTATCCATTCAGTTTTTTTTAAAGTGTGGAAAAATGTCACCCGTTAAAATTTTATAAAAAGCTGTTTTTGGTAGTATAATATTAGCTCATTAGAAAGACATACCCCTGTCACCTCTAAAAGCTGTGTCTTAAGAATAGTTTAGTTTTTATTGTTTTCTAACAAATTTTCTAAACTGGATAAGTTAGGTTCTGATCCTAGCCTCCTCATTTGTGATATAAACATTATTCCATAAAATAAGTTTTTTTAAACAACGCTCTAAAAAGTCTACTGGTCGATCGGGAAGTTCCTCAGATTTCCTCAATACAACTTTTTTTTTAGTTATAGTTCAAATGTATTTGTGGAATGTATTGTTATGAACAACTTATGCATGGAAGCAACCCTGAAATCGTAAAAAAACATACGTTGTTTCATAAAAAAAAAACTTTGAACTCTGATATGGGGTTTGAACTTTTTTGTATGCAGGCTGGAGGCTCGCCTGCGACAATAGCCGGACCGGACGGAGCCGTCGGCTCCGCGCGCATACGCGCGGCTGCTCGAGCTGCTCCTGCGCGAGGAGACGCCGCCGGTCGGCTTCAAGGCTACGTAAATTGCATTCCAAATAGGGAACTTAACTTCTTTACGGACGATTCAATTTCCTTCAGGAAATATAAAATGCGCTGCGCTGCGCGCCGACTCTGTCCGTTCGGTGTGTATCATACATTAAAAGTTAATAATGCCGACCCAAAATTTCACTTTTGTACTTTTATTTCCAATTATCTAACTAACCTGACATTTTAGGGCATCATGTTGTGTAATATTTCTTCTTTATTCTATCCTCTTCCATCCAACTACTCCTTGCTATCTAAAAGAATACTTCCACTACTATCACACCTCCTCCACCCAGTGCATCCTGCGCTCTTCGTCTAACCTTACTCTTAGCTTTCCTCCTCATTCCACTGATTTCCTCTCCTATTCCTTCTCTGTGCATGCTGTCCGACTGTGGAACTCCCTTTCAGAAGGTATCAGGAAAGCTCGCACGTTAAAATCTTTTAGCGATCAAGTCAGAACGCATTTCCTTTCCCAAACATAATTATCACGTTTCCTCTTTCATATTAAATATTATATGATATATACCTATTTCCATTTGTAATGCTTAACTTTATATTACATACATTTTGTACTTTCTATTCATTCCCTTTTAAGCCCCCTGTATCATTTTTTTATATCGTAATTTCAGGGTTGCTTCAATACAAAAAGTTGTTTGTAATAATGAGTTCTACAAATGGTGTTGAGTTATGTACATAATATTTTACATAATAAGGACCTGGGGGCTAACTGTCTAATTTTGAAATCTATCGCAATCCCTTTCAATTTGTCATTTGAAAGATATTTACATACTTCAGGCCGTCACTATTTGACATTTGATAGGGATTGTGATCGGGACGCGTTTTGAAAGGTATTGAATGAGCGAAATTGAACTGTCTTAGCAAAGTGACACTTGAAAATATCTTTCAAATATATGGAGAAGTGTCAAATGAAGTGTCTTTTAAAACATCATTCGATCCGAAAGGGATTGCGACTATAAGTTACACAATTCCATAAATCACTATCACAATCACAATACCTTTGAAAGGAATTGTGATAGATTTTGAAATTAGAGAATTAGGGGACAGGACCAACAGAAATAGACATGTTCATATCTACACATATATATTTGACCTATAAACATATAACATCAGCATTTAACCTGGATGGGGATTGAACCCACGACCCTTGGCGCAGTAGTAGGATTACTACTACAATTTTCATCGAACTCGACTAAGTAAATTCGTGAAATTTTAATTAAAAAGAATGGAGAACAACCACTTTCTATGAAGCTTTGGTACAGATACCAAGTTCTTTGTATAACAACATACTAGCTTATGTCATTTTATTCGTTATTAAATAAGCATTTTATTGTTTATAACTGGATTTGATAACTAGTGGACTTGTATTAAAATATTAAAATGTAAAAAAAAATTTCAGTGAAACGTGTTTTTTTTTGTAATTTAGTATCTAAAACATTTTTAACACTCTTGAAAAACAATAGAAACAAATACTACATAAGATGTCTTTACCATCGAACCACCTGAAGAAACAATAAATTAACTGAAGTCACTGATTTTAAACATTTACAAACAGTGAAAACTAATGGCGCCGCCTTCGCGTCTGCTGGTTCCAAAATATGTTGATTGGTTTATATCAAATCAAAACTTGTCATATTAGTCATTTTGACAAGTAATTGACCAATCAACACGTTTGACATTTGACGTCAGAACGACAGCAAACACAGATCCGACTACCGACAATGCACAGATTACGAATTAAAACGATGTTTAATCGAGTAACGGTTACGTTGTTAAAAAATATTGTGTATGACATGGAGTGACCATTAAAAACGTTTAAAAGTAGATATTTTAGTCATTTTAGGATTAATAGCGAATACATAATGTTTTTAGTGAAAAAATTTAAGTGTTTATTTATTTTATGTAAAAGATATCGATTCATATCAATAATATTTTCTATGACTTTTAAATTCAATTTGAGACTTATCCTGCTAGCTGCAGTAATAATTTTTACGTAAAATAATGCTGAGATTACGCGTAATATATTATCAAAAATCTGGAACTGTACAGTTCAGTACATTTCGGTACCAAATTGGTTGATCTCCTTTCCACCCTGGGCCCTTATTCACTATGACCACTTAGATTCCACACTCAAATCTAACCACGCCTAAACCACGTCAATATCCTGTCTTGTCCATACCGTGTGACGATGAGGAATCTGTTCAGCTCTATACTGTAAGTGCCACAGAGCGCTCCAAGACAAATTGTCTAGTGGTAGGTTATGAAGAAACGTTCGAAAACTAAACTAAAAACTATTAAAATTTTAAATTTATTACTTGCAAACCGTCATTTTATTATTTTTATATTAATATTTAATATTTTTTATTTATAACAATACAATTTTAGCAATAACAAAAAAAACCTAACACAATAATTTAAACAGACACGCAGCAAAGGCGAAACGTTTGAACGTTTTTGAACGTTCCTTTTTACTTTTTTATTTATTGTTATCGATTTTCACAATGAAAATAAATTTATTCTATTTTGTCTGGTAATTATAAGTTTATTACAAGAAATAAATAAAAATACTTAGTATTTCGCTTACACTTTAAAAAACACTAATATCGTACCTACGAGTATATTTTGTTTGAAGAATTTTATTGTAGTGGTATTTTATTTTAAGCAATTTGTTATTGTAATTATCTAATCGTTTGTAACTATCAAAAATTTTACTAGTTACTTGTCTTATAATATCGAATTTACTTCCATAACCCCTAATATTTATCTTTTGCATTTGTTCCAGATTTAAAGCGATGTCAAACTAAAACATCGTACTTCATTAAAATCAATTTGTATAAAAATGTGATTCACAAGTTCATTCATAAGGGTAGATCAAGAGTGGTCTTCGGTGTTTGCGTGCAAAATACTTACTTATAAACTATATTAAAATAGATACATGTGGTTTAATTCGATACAATATTCACAAATTCTTAGTAATAGTAGTTATAATATTTAAGATAATTTATATACTTAATTCAGGTTCGCAAAATTTGTGACGACTCGATAGGGACTTTGGCGCGTAGTACGCGGCCGAGTAAGGTATCAAATTAAAGGTACTCGAGTCTATTTGTTCCGAAAACTATAAAATATACAAAATGTTAAACGTGATGATCACAAACTGTAATTAAAGATTTTCGCATAATTTGGAATTTTTCGTCGATCGACGAACCCGAGTATCGGGTTGAAACCGCCCTAGTTGACATTAAATCACACTGAAATCCTACAGAAAAAGACGGTGTTTAGAAGGTAACGGGAAAAATAAATATTTCTTACGTTATAGATTTATTGAAATAGTTTTTAGCACAAAAACAATAATTTTCTTCACGATTCCTTGAAGATTCCACGTTGATTCCACGCGTTTCTCAAAGATTGTATTTTTGACAGTTCAAACACGCGGAAGTCACGTTCATATCACACGGTTTCATTCAAATGTCATATAGAATATGAATTTTGAAAATGTTGTAACCATGTACGATATTTAGCGTGGTTTTGAAGCAAAGAATCGGAAAGTGGTCATAGTGAATTAGGGCCCTGGTGGAATTGCAGTTACAAACTACAGTCTATGTAACTTTTAAATTACTTTCCGTGAGTAAAAAATTATAATAGTAAAATTCTAGGAAACATCGACTTGACTCACAAGTTGTTCTCAGGCGGGACATCAACTGCTGCGGCAAGTCGGTTTTTTTTTGTATTTTTCTGTTAATCTTTTATCATATAGCATTTATTAATAAATAAATTTTTAAAAATCATTAGTGAAAACTTCAAAATGCGATAAGCAATTTCATGGGAAACTTTGTGAACTTAAGCTTATTTGTATGTGTGGAGCTGAAAATTAATTTATTGAGAAATGACTAAGTACAATGTCATATTTAAAGTAAAAATTTAATGTCGTACCAGTCTAAACTAAAACCTTCTAGAGAGTGAGACAGGTGGAATTTTAGGACAAACTTTTATGTTTACTGCATATATATTACTGTAATGATACAATGTATCCGTGTTCTTGAGATGGAATTAAAACACAACATAATAATGCTACTGTGATTAAAGACTATGATCTAAAATAATCACTATAAAAGAATATATTCAGCTGCTAATATATAATTTTATTGTATCGAAATGAAACAAAAAAAGATAAATTCGTTTTGTTGTCCAACTAATTATTTGGAACTAGCAGTCATTTAGTATGAGAAAATGCTTTATGATTTGTATATAAATATTGGGCATTTTGGTTACACCTTGTTAATAATTTTATTCTCAGTCCACCGATCCGAATTGATTGAACTGCGACATTAGTTACTGGAATGGATCCAGTGAAGATATATCGTACTCGTATAATATTTAGTTAAGGTTTATGTCATTGCAATATTATTATATGTCACTGGTACCTATAGGTATTATAGTGTTTTTTACGGTTCCGTAGAATAATGGCAAGAAACAGAAGCTTTATAGAATTGTTGGGTACATATTGGAAAGCCTAATATTTTGATGTCCTAATCGATATTATATGCCTAATTTGTTTTCGTACAATTGTTAAATGACCTAAATTAGTTTAGCCTATTTTCACTTCGCCTAATTTTCTTACGCCACATTTTATATTCCCAACAATACAATATAGGTCATACAATACTGCGTGAAGTCGGATTTTAGGCGATTCGTTTCTGTCACTGACTAGTATGCAAAACTATAATTGTAATTGTTATGTCAAACGGTATGTATGCTAATGAATTTTAGGACACTGAATATTAGTGGTTTTGATTACTAGGAATCTTAGCGTATAGGCGAAAATATAACTATGCGCAATAATCTAATATGCTAAACAATAATTGTGCTTAAGAACTTTAGCCTAAAGAAATACGGCGAGATGGAATTAGGACAAATGATTTTAGGCGTGTCGAAGGGCACCCAGATTCGTCATGTCTGTCTGTCTGCCTGTCCGTTCGTCCGTATGTCACAGCCAATTTATTTCGAAACTATTAGGATTACACAGTTGAAACTTGGTAGGTATCGTGTATTCTAATTATCGCTTTACCTACGGTTTTTACACTAAAAAATAGTAGATTATGGGAGAGTTTTAGTAGACTAAAAAAAAACCTATGACAAACCTAAAATAACAAACCGTGCGAGGTTTCTTTAGATAGGTCTTTAAAATGACATTGACGTTCCAAAAACTTGATTTGCTCTTAAAGTCAACCGTTTAAAAGATGTACACTCGCAAACTCGTAAAATAAGAGAGTGAAAACTAATAAAAGATATGCTGTAGATCTTAATAAACACTTTCAACGAAAATTGGTTTGATCGATATATAGTTAGCGGTTTTAGAGAAATAGCACATTTTCCATAAACCGCAAATATAACTGTCATTTATAAAATGATATTAGTATTTTGGCTACGGAACCCTATACTGCACGTGGCCCAATGAAAAAATAATAACCAAACTAATGAATTACTGAAAAGGTAAAACGCTTCATGATTCTAGATACCAAATAATTAGAGAAACAAAACACATAAAAATAATATTTATCATTCTACCCCCGTACTCTGGACGGAATCGAGTTCACATTAGGATCGAATCAACGTCAAAAATCTGTTATTTTGGTACTTTGAAAATGGTTGCTATGGTTTCCATAGTACCGTTTTGACACTATTTCGATCAATGTGAACTCGGTTTCGTCAAGAGTAACCCCCCAGTTTTTAATTAAAAAGTTGCAGCATTAAAAATCCAGCAGCTTCCATTTTGTTTTTCGGTAATCATATAAATCAGATTCCCACGTGAGGGGTGTAGATTTATTTCTATTTATCCTCCCCAAGAGTTATGACCGCAAGACGTCCGCCGTTTCCACAATTTCACGCTTATTGTTTTCCCATCCGTGATTTACTGCCGAGTAATAGACGACACTATATTCTGGACGCAATAAACTTTGTCACCTAAATCTTGGCGTTAAGCCTATTGGAGGCCAAGCTTGGCGTAGGTGGAAGAGTGGTAAACTAACTTGTTTATATACGTTTGCCAATCATACACACACTTATTCTTAAAGAAACATAATCTATCAATTATATTTTAAAACAATAATGTTTTTCCATCCGTGATTTACTGCCGAGTAATAGACGACACTATATTTTGGACGCAATAAACTTTGTCACCTAAATAGGAGTAAAGGCTATTGGAGGTAAGCTTGGCGTAGGTGGAACTACTTTCATTAGGTACTTATATACGTTTTGCCAATCATACACACACTTATTCTTGTATGTTTGTCTGTCACAGCGGAATGTATTAAGAACTACTAATGCTATCAACTTGAAAAGACAACAAATGTATGGAGGGTTGGCGCCTTTTCGAAAATTCCTGCACATCATTCTAACCTTGTTCAATCGATGAGCATATATATGAATAGTTATTAAGACAGCAATTTCTAAATCGTATCCATTCTGAGATAAATGCACCTGTTCAACACTATTATTTCATAGATTTAAGCTGAAAATAACAAAAAAAAAAAGATTTTATCAACTTATACCAAGGAAATATTATTATTTATACAATGTGTAAAATTTAAATACAATTTTAAACAATATTCACAATATATTTAATAATCACCTCATTAGGTTCTGGGACGGTAGCGAAATGCCGCCGTCTTCCCTCGAAAAGTAAAATTTAATAAAAGCCAGATAAAATTTCAAAAATTTTGTTATTTTTAACCCTAGGTAATCTAGAAATAATAGTGATGAATAAGTGCATTTATCTCGGAATCGATACGGTTTAGAAATTTGCGTCTCAGTAACTATTGTTCGTACTTACTTACTCTATCCATTTAATAACGTCTGAATGGTGCGCAGGCATTTTCGAAAAGGCGCCAAAACTAGACATTGCCTTTTGGGATAGTTTTAGATGACGTTTGCACAACTATTTTGCAACTAAGAGAGAAATAACAAAATATATAATTTGCAACAGCCTTAAAAATTCAAAGTGGGGCTACTAGGGTATGTTGGGTATCAAATGAAAGAGCGCTTATTGCACATTCACATACTTTTTTCTTTTTTTAGGCCGCAATGTTTTCAACTTTTGATGAAAATCTCCGAAGTTAACATAGAGAAAAATCAGAAATTATTCTACGTTTATGTAAAAATTACAAGAAAAATAAAACGATGTCTATAAATAGCATATTTTTCTGAAATCTTAAAACAAGTGGCTTAATACTTATCTGCTTTTTATATGTGTTTATCTGTAAAAAATGCATTCGTAGACTGAAACTTTCTTTAATTTCAGGAAACGACCGTTTTAAAAGACATTTATAAAAAACTACATAGGTACTGAAACATTTTCCTCTTATATTAAATATATTTCAAAATTGTAAATTTGTGCTTGGCAACAACATGTTCCATTGTAAATGTTGTTGTTTCTGTTAAAGCTGATAAGTTTCTTGCGGCCGTTCTTCTTATCAGTTAAAAGATGTCCTGAATGGCTAGTAGGGAAAAAAAATAATTTTGGACTATTCGAAAGTACTTATCTATAAGTCTATTTTAATAAAAATCTTTGACTTTGACTTTGACATTTTAATAAGTTCAGAATTAACTTTTTTTTGTACATAGATAAATTTTAAAAAATAAGGTGATGGTCTGACTGCTAGAACTACCGTACAATTTCAAAACAAACTGACAAGCTACATAGCCTAGCAATAACTACAATCATCGCACTAGCATTACAGGACTTCCCGAACTTCCCGAACTTTCCTCGTCATATCTCTACGTGCAGTAGCTAATTGGTGTCACGCCGTGATCAATTACAGTAGTACTATAATCCTCACTACATTACTACCAGCGGGCAACTTCGGCAATTATTGGGGGAACGATGCTGTTATCATAGTATCGGCTTACCCAGAAACTGACTCTCGCCTATTTATTTTTATGTCAGCAACCGTCATTATGAGACACTCCATTAGCTTGGATTGCGGTGAGTCCCGTTTTCGGTTACGTTGGGGTGCGATTGTAATGTCGCTCTTTCTTTTTGCGACTTTATGGAAAGGGTTTTGGACTGATTAGGTTGCTTTAACCGATAAATCATAAAAAAGAGTTCAATTGGCTGGAGGTATATTTCTCGCTCTGAGAACATTTCAAAATCGTCCTTTTTGTAGCCATATCTTTTCTTAATGAAGGTGAAATCTCTACTAATGTCAAAATGGTTTGATCTTAATTAAAGACCGACAATCCTATAATGCCTAAGATTGTTTTAAGTGAATAACTTATACAGATTTGTGGTTCTAGAAAATGTCGAACCCGAGATGTATTAGCGCGAGATTAGAATCCATTGTGACATTGAGCAACCTGAAAAAGTTTATTGCAATAAGATATTCTAAACGTTGACAATATATTCGAAGACTTCGATAACTACCGAATCACTTTAGATAGTTATTATTCAATGAATAATAAAAAAGTGAAGAAATTGCCAACAAGAAATTGAGTGCTTCTATCACGAACAATAGTTACGTATATTTTTTTCAAGCATACCGTCAAGTAATTATTAATAGAGTCAGTGAACTTGCTCACAAAACTATTTATGTTCGATCGATTGAAAAAAGCTAAACAAAACCGCGCCCGCGACGAAATCGAATATTGAAAGTGTCGAGGGACACAGATAAGAGGAGCACGTGCCGCTCCCTCGCCGGCACTTAGGCCACGCCGTAATCTGAATACTGCAAAGCTCACTCCGATAAACTGCCATTAAAAAGCGTTCGATTTATTACAGAACGATTTCCGAACGATTTATGCTGGTGTGCGACCGATAGAGTGTTTGCGGCAGAGACGACTGAGGAATCCGCGAGGTAAGTTGCCTATAGAATGCTGACAAGGAAATCGCTTGAGCTACAATAATGTAGGAGTCAAATTGAAAGGACGATAATCTTAACTAACGGATTCGGTGGGTATAGTATAATTTCGATTTCCATTAAAAGGAAATGTGGCCATTACAGACATTTGATTCGAAAGATGAGATTTGTAACTTTCTATTTAACGTCCTTATTGTTATTGAAATAGCTTTCAACTTACGCGAACCTAAACTTCACTAAACTATTGATATCAATAAAACTATGATAAACTATGATTTAAAATAAGAACAACATAAAGATATATTGTCTCTTTCACAGTATGAAAAAAACAACGAAAACAAAAACATCAAACAGCATTCCATTCTACGCAAAAACACTCACATAGCCGCCCCAGTGAAACTAACACCGCCGATAGTTTTGCTTTGTGTGATATTTGCCTGGCAATATTCATCACTCACCGCCTCTGTCACTGTTCAAATAACATCCACAAAGGAGTCCCCAGATATTTCTGACAGATATACCCTTGATAGATAGTCCGGCAAACACGATCGACTCAATCCTGATCGACGACCACAAATCTGATAGAGCTAATTTCCTCAGTAATGTTAACTTATTTTTGAATCCAGATAGGATCTTCTTCTTCGATTTCTAATAGGTCTTACTAAGGCTTCTTCTAAGGCTCAAAAGCCACGTGTACCTATCAAAAACATAAACAGCACCAACACTGCCGACAAACTATGAATAGCTTCGTCTTTGTTTTTATATTTGTATTACATTCTCAGCCCTTACTAGACGTTTTCACACTTACTACCAATTACTGGCACTAAATCATACCGCTTACGTGGCGTAAACATCCTACGGACGAGTTAAGAAAGTAAAAGACCAAAAACAACTCGTTGACAGCCTATTGTAAGCTAATAGTTATAATCTGTATATATTTGCCTTTCGTTTTTGTTATTCCAACATCCGATTATTTACACGTTACGGCACTACAACCCGTATGGGAATGTTTACATATTAAATTAAACTCTTTTAAAGCCGTTTCATCATCCTAAAATATACCCTCTGCTTTGACATTGTTGTCAGTTAAAAGGAACTCTTATAACATACAAACTATGATTCCTTTTAGTTCGTTTTCGATTGGAAGTGTTTCACTTTCATCATTTGATGTCATTTCTGTCTTCGGACTGGTTTACTACATTCATCTGCGTTCTTAATCCTTAGTAGCTACCACTATACAATCACTCGTCGTTTAACGAGTGTTCGTGAGCTAAGTAATAATCTTGTGTGAAATGTGTTGACAGTTTTTTTATGAATCTACCTAAAAAGTATAGTTTTTAAATTTTTTGGATGAACTCTTATATTATTCGAACTTACATCTTCCAATTAATATAATATTATGTGATCCTTAAGCATGCGACTAAGCAACGACTGATACCATGTTTCCTTTTCAAAGTTTCCCCACACCTCGGAAACACCATGTCCGGGTGATAATACTCTAAACAATGAGGTTCTGTCTCAAAAATGGTCCAAGAATCGGTAGACAAGGTAAAACAAACGCACTAATCTTATCTACGGTAAACTCAAACGCAGTAGCAGTTTGTCTTGGGTTCAGTGCAAACATGATAAATGATTTCGGTTATAAAAAGCGTTGGTCTATTTTCCTAGAGGGGTTCCGGTCGGTGAGGTTTCTCTCGAGATAGACAATACCTATTCACCTTGAGAAGTACCTGAAGAAGAAGAGAAGTTTACATTATTAACCACGTCAGGACACTTGAAACTAAAATAAACTAGTAAAGATAAAAAAAAAACAACTGATTTAAAACGCGTTCTTAGAACACCTTAGATTAAAGCAATGGTTGGTATGGTTAATCAAATATACTTTTTAATTAGGATAAACAATATGTTTTTGGAGTTCCCTCGTAGCATAGTATTTACATTAAAATTAATTAAACTGCCCATGATTTGCAAGCCTCGCCTAATAGTAAAAAATAATTAGCAAACAAAAAACACCTTGAACTTTCATCATTAAAAACAATGTTTAATAAAACAAGATAGCGGAATGTAATTGAAGCCAAAAATTAGAGGGCACATAGACAGTAACAATAAAAAGTAAAAGCAAAGCCGCGTTTAATCGTGTCGTAAATATAAAAATAAAATAAAAAATGTTTGGGGTGGAAAAGTTTAGCGACCGTAATTCCGCTTTACAATTATTTCATGTTCAGGAAGAAAGACGCTCTCCTAATGTTGCCTGTCCCTGGGGTAGTGTTGTTTCTTTTTAATAGTTTCACAATGTTTCCGAGGTTAATAATTAAAAACTTTTTTCTGGAAGATTAATTTCTTTTTTTGTGTCGACTAAATTCAATTTGAGTTCAAACAATAAAAATAACTTTGGACAGCATATTTTAAAAAGTAAATTATCATTATAATTCAATAATAATCATAATTAAATTACAGTCAATAATACAGTGTCTATAACCCTCACCAAAACCGATGTCATATAGAATGAGGTATTATTTAAATCCTACTATATGAGTTCCCGAGCACCGGCCGACACAATCACAAGCCGATGTGGCAAGTCACCGCAGCAGTCAGGTAGCTGCTACGTTTCAATTTCTCCGAGGCATTTTATTTACAAAACTAATTACGTTTGTCTGATGGAGTATTAACAGCTCCCGGTGCTTCTCTTGATTCGTTGACAGTTAATAAAGACATTCCAAACTTAAAATCCGAACCTATTTCATCTGAGATCTGATCGTTCTATAATGAAGTTATTATTTGATCAATTTTTACTTTTTCTCTCGAGTGCGATTGTATTCGTCTTGTTAATCACTTTCGACAGTTAAACATCTTATTATCGTTTGAATGAGATACATAAAATATTTATTAAAGTCTGTTAGATGCATCAGTATTTTAAATAGCCATTTTTTGTCAGTTTTATTGCCGTTGGCACGAAGATCATTGTTGGCACGCCACGTGGTCCGGATAATTGAAATGTCCAAACATTGAATTTATGTTCTTACGGCGACTCTATTTCTTTTTTATTATGTCTAAACAGCATGTTTCCTAACATAATTTTACTTGACAGTCAATATTTTCTTCAATGGCCAGTTGCGTGTAAATTATTTATCTTATTAGTATTTTTCGATGTAAAGGTTAATTAAATAACTCAACGTGTAAGTGTTGTAAGTGTATCTGCCTTATAAATAAAACTTCTAAGGTTTAATAGCTACTAGAACGCAATAGAAGCCAATGATGTCATAATGTCTGTAGGTATAATCTTCTAGGTCTTTTAATAAGTAATCGAAGTTAAGACTTTTAATCTGAGAAATCATACATAACGTCGTTGCACAGTCAGTCAACAAATCAAATTTGTAATAACAGCGGTGGCAACATTAAAATGTTAAATATTAATCGTAACAAGAGCTCCCGTCCCCAGCATCCCTTTCCGAGTGCGGGCCATAATCAGCCCCCGAGGGACAACCTCCGTAATTAGCGGCTGTTCATTTCTTAATTTCAATATTTAATTACAAAGGAAACTCAATGACTGCTCGAACAGAAAGAGACGTCATCCCCAGAAAGAGTCGCGATCCTATTTTGTTTCTAATTCGTTAAGACTACGCCTGATATGGGCTTCGGTATCGTTTCTTTGTCTACATCAAAAGGATACTTTAATTGAAACGCCTTTTGAAATTATAAACTTATTTATAATTAAATACGTGTTTAATATTAAACTGAAATTTCCGAAGTACACCCAAGTTTATGATTTCAATCACCGAATGGACACAAAAGTCGTTTTGATGGCAGTTAATGAAAAAAGGTCAGCGCTTGAACCCAGCTTCATTTAGAATTAAGAAGTTATTTTTGTTTAGACTGATTACGTAATATCAGTGTCTAGTTGTTTCAGTTTTAATGATTTATGAAAAAGTAAACCTCTTTATGAATTATAAGATAGAAAACGTTGCTTTAGTATCAATGTAATCTCATCATGTTTGAAGGGAGCAGGAGTCTTTAAACTTTCCTTTGTGGAGTCCCCATTGTTAGACGGAGCGCTCCCGACATATTATCGTTTTATTTCATTTCTCTCTGCTGCTATGACATTCCCTTCTTAACTATTACCTGTCTACGGATTTCATTATTGAAGTCTGCAAAATTTTACATTAAGCTTTCCCTTTTCAAAGTAAGATTAGAATATTCAATTATGAGTAGGTAAGTTGTGTTCAATCTCTGGACATTATATGAAGTAAGACAATAATATTCTTACTTCTGATTTTAAGATTTCAGTGATCGATTTAACAATGTTCTTATTTCATAATGTGCATTTACGATTAAATTTCAAAGTACTCTCGTAAGTGAGAAAGCGTGAGTTATAATTTGTTGTTTTGCTAAAGACCAAAGAAGTGATACTTATTACCTTTGTAACACCCAATGTATTACACATCAAGAATACAATAAAGTATTGAGTATTGAAGTGAGTACATACAAAACGTTTTCTATTGCAACAATTTCCCCCAAATCAATTGTAAAAATGGGTGTTCGCGCCATTTTTCATTTCAGACTTTCCATTGATTGAGCAACAATTGGGCACCGTGCGTTTGGCACGTTTTGTACCGAGTCCGAGTGCTGCCGGACGACCATTCATCGCCGGATTGTTTTGTGGAATTAAACAACTTTTATTTAACCTGCCACTGGCCATACAAACGTTTTAAAGTTAGGGCGAGAAAAGTGACGCCTCTCCGGAGCTGATAATTATAGTATTTACCCTGCGGTCAGCAGAGCTGGACGTGGGTGTCATTTGTGGGAATAGTATGCAACATACAATTATTTATGGAAATACATAATTTGTATAATGTGGCATTTGTTCATTGCCACAAAAAAACACCAAGCGAATATTAATAATGAACTGCAATTTCAAACTTCATCAGCGGCAAACACTTTTTCCCTTTTTTCAAACACTAATAGATAAGTTTTTACCTCTGGCGCCACTACCGTTTACGCCAAAAGGAATCTCGAAAACAAATTAAAATTTCGGTCCATGTCGGATTCAATACTATTCTTCCTACTTTTGATATTTAATAGTTTTCTTTATATCGTGTTATGCATTTTAGTAAATAATCGAAAACTTTTGCTACCGTTTCCATTTGAGGGGCGGGCGTTTTTTAACCGCTACCTGGCTCTTCCTTAGACAGTTAGTTCCTAAATTAATTTCATCTAATTTCGGCTCTTAATAGTGTCGAGTCATACAGCGTACCTACATATGCCATCGGCGGCTTTTAACTAAACAACAAATTTGTAAGCAAAAAATATAGGAGTTCGTTTTTCATCAACTGCCATTAGAGAGACACTCGAGAGATAAATATAGAAAAACTGAAACCGTGTAATGTGCTCTCTAAAAATATTATTGGAAGTAACTAAGTTGCATAATTTTGGAAGGATTTAGTATTGGAAAATTTTGTCATTCGGTTTCGTAGAAAATCGGTAAACGATTATCGAATATAAAAAGAATTACAAATTTGTTCCATGTAAAACGAAACGTTGCGTGTCAAATTTATTCTGCCAGTTTGGTTTAGCATCAACCGGATTACGCATTCTATTTTTGTGAGTGCCGGCGACGTTACTATACGTTCAATGAAAAATTAAAATAATCATAACAAACACGTTGGAGATTTGAAACAGAATGGAGTCCCGGACGTGTGATAGTTCAGTGCCGAACGAAAATAAACGTTATGATTTGTTAAACAAGTTATTAGAAAAACATCGGTGCGTCGACGGGTAGTTAGGAAATAAACTATTAAAAACTGGCCAAGCGCGAGGCGTACCGTTGTTTCTTAATGTGATTAATTCCACACTCTTCTGTTTCTGTTTTGTATCAATTATTTGCATATAATTAATAATAAATAAAAATTTACCTTTTCGTTTCCTAAGTTTGAATTCTAGTGAGTGTGTAAGTAAACTCAACAGATTTTTATAATTTATTTATAGGTAATTGTAATAGTGCTTCATATGGAGCTTAAAACTTGCATTGTCTTTGAATAAATCTTTTTTATACCTATGTAAATATTCGTTTGTAATTTGCTATGTAAAAAAAGCAATATGATTAAAACAATGCGATGATGTACTCTATCTGTAATCTAATTTTTAATTGATTTAGTATTCACAAAAATCTTCAAAGAAACTTCGTCGCGTTGTTTTACACTCTAATTATTTCATTCAAGTCGTTGACTATTTATAGTGACAGGCATGCCATTAAACTTTTTATTATGACCATTACAGGATAATACATAGTACCAATGATGGTTACCATCAGGAAATAATCGGTTATAAAAACTCGTTTTATATGTGAAGAC
Source organism: Chrysoteuchia culmella (assembly GCA_910589605.1). NCBI lineage: Eukaryota > Metazoa > Arthropoda > Insecta > Lepidoptera > Crambidae > Chrysoteuchia > Chrysoteuchia culmella. Next base: position 9,638,763 of record OU342649.1, read on the forward strand.
CTCACATACGACGACAGCCTACTTACTAAAATTTCTTAACAATAACTTCTTCTACTCAATTTAGAATCCAGAGAAAATTCAAAGTTAATCGAGGATGTTTGAACTACAAATTCACTAGGAATTTATAAGTAAACAATAGTTATTTCATAAATCTAGATCGTAATAGTAAAATTCTGACAGCCCGCAAGTACATCTGAAAAATCTTTTGTTTGATCAAACTCAAACATCAGGATGTTAAACAGAAGTTCATAATAAAATATGAAGAAAAAATGCTTAAGTCCTTTTGTATCGACCGCTCTGTTTGCGTGTTTGAAGGTTGACTAATCTTGATACTTTGATCCTTTTTGTAATAATAATTATTAATTAATACTACAAGTGTATTTATACTACTGCAGGACCGATCGTTGTGGAGATCCTTGGGGGAGGCCTATACCCAGCAGTGGGTGTTATGTGGCTCAGACGAGACTAAAAGTGTAAAATAATTATGATAAAATAATTGTAATAAATTATTGATTTTCACGTGAAAATTTGAGCTTCTATAAGCTAAAATAATGTTTAAAGTAATCTGTCTATTTTTTACTTAATACGTTTAAAACGCTATTATAGAACAGGTATCTATAGGTATATGCAACATGTAGGTATACACTAAATTTCCCTTAAGTAATGAAATTTCTCACGCAAAAGTGCTAATCTATAACGTGTTATTCGTTATTTCTCCAAAGTGTATAAAAAACACTTTAAAAGCAAAAATGCAATTTAATCACTTTTATTATATTCTGTATATAAAAAAATACAATTATCGGATGTGAATAATGTGCGCGGGAGTCCGTGTTTCACTAAATGCCAAACGCTGCCGACCTGTTTGGTACCGGTTGTGACGATGGACATTTGTGCCAATGTCCATTATTTTATACTCCGTTGATACTTTTAGATGTTAACGATGAGCTCACAGCCTAAGTAATAGAATATAAGTATCAGGGATGTGCCACTGACAAACAGGTTATCAATCTAGTTAAACGAATGTTTACTTTGTGAATGTGTCAATTATTGCGATATTCATCTTTTTCTAAAATGAAAGGATCATCGATAGATAGATTCCGAATATAGTTGGTGAAAGTGAAAATATCAAATACTTGTCAATTGTCATAAGAAAGCCTTATTTACAAAAAAAAAATGTTGAGTAATGTGACATTACATTATTAAGAGAGAGAGAGAGAGAGAGAGAGAGAGAGAGATTTTTTTTTATTTAAAAGAAGGCTATATACGATATTTCAATGACCACCTAAAATGTGCAGACAACAATATAGTACCTAGAGATGAGAAGTTATGTAGACTGTGGTATTCATAATGAAAACAAGGCAAATTATGTAACTTACATATTATTCTGATTTCCTTTGATTTTCATAATATCATATTCAAAACGAACCTGTTGGTCAATGTTTTGACTTATTCGTCAACTGGTGAGTGTAAAACTCGAGAGCGCGCGCGAGTTGGCACCTTCCTTTTTTTTCATGTTTTAAAGTCGTATGCATATAATCATATTATAAAAGAGTTCAGTGATAAAAGGAAGTTTAAGTATTAAAATTTCAGAAACTTAACTATTACTTGAAGTATAAAATACGATTTATTTTAAACAACATTTTGTATTTTTATGATATTTAATATTTATACAACCATTATTTCTCGTTTAGACACTCAATATCATTATTTAACGGCATATGTAGAGTGAAGTTTAAACCCAATTATAGAACTCACAGGCGCACCGAAGGCCATTTACGCCAATTATTATACTAATGCATTGCCACGTACAGTTTGTAGATTCAAATAATGAGTCTCGCTAAGGTTCTATATTATAATTTATTCATAGTAAGTGTTCCATTTTATATTCTAGACCAGCAACTGTTTTTTATATTAAGTTTTTGTTGTAAGTTCTAATGATAGTAAAAACTATGACAATGTTCAACTTTATTAGGTCACGAATGGCTTACGAAATAAGATCGAATATATGTTTTGCTAAATATACTTACACAAATCATAAGTACCTACACAGTTGTTAAACTCACTATAACACCATTAAATCAGCACTTGAAAGTTATAGAGAATTGTTTGTCATTCAAATATCAAAATCATTTGGTTTCATAACACTTACAGCCGAAACGTATAGTAATGGCTCATAGTAACTCACTGGGATTTGTTTTGATAATACATCATAAAACTATTAAATATTGTATCGCTGAGTGAGAATAGCAACGCTACTGTTTTCTCGGAATGGTGCGATTAAAAACCCGACAGCGATTCAGCATCACATAAACATATGATTTTCTTCTACTTCCTATAAAGTTTATTTAAAAATGTTTTATCATAAAACTGAGAAACATCTCAGAAAACTGTAATTATTACAGCAAGGTATAGTAATTCATCATTAAAAAAATTCAGTAACAATTAAGCAAAAGATTTTAAGAGACGACAGCGCAAATCTCTGTAGCTTCACATTAATTTTCTCCTACTTCCTATTCCTCCTTCTCTACCACGCAGTTTTGGATGATTTTTACGATTTCTTTCATCTACGAAAGTTTATTTAAAAATGTTTTATTATTCATCTTAGAAAACTTATCATGATTATTACAGCAAAGTATTTATGATTTATCAGTAACAATTTAGGCAAAATATTTGTTAAAAAAATTTTTATAACTTAACTTACCGGCGCCACCAAGCAATAGTAAGTATTTTGTTGGTTTTACCACACTTGTTATAGGTATGTTTTGTTAGCGTAGGTGTCGGTACAATTGGGGAACTTCCCGGTAGACCAGTAGAGATTTTTTAGGGAGCGTTATTTCAAAAAGTAATAGATTTATAGAAAATCTTTATTTTATATCACAAACAATATAACATTAATAGGCATTTCATTTGAATAATAAAGTAATTCTTTAAACTTATTACTTTTCGAAAAAACGCTACCCAAAAACACTACTGGCCGACCGGCAGGCTGATTATCTAACAAAAAATCACCTATACTCCATCTACTATTTCAGACATCTAATGCCAAATTTTAAACTTGTCCATTATAGGTAAGCTATTAATGAAATGCACATATTTCTAAAACATGAATTAAAAAATACTTTTGCGTTTAAGTATGGGCGGTTTCAAACGAACATTCTTTCCCTAAAATGGCGGAAGTATAGGAACCAATTTCGCACTATCATTAGTGTCACATTTTCATGCTGTTTAACAGCCAAAATAGCAACGAAACTGAAACTGAACCAAGTTTAATAATCAGCCCTCCGGCTCTGACTGTACTTAGTTACCCAATGTCACTTTTCAGCTCGCTTCCTTTTATCACTTGGACTTCACAATTCTACTGATCGTGGTGTAATCGGTTTGTTATTTCAGCGTTTAGACGATGTTTAAACCTTGTTTTGTTTTGTCGAAGGCATGTGGGAATCATTCTATTGTATTCTACATCCGGGTTATGATTGGCTCTTTCGGTTTCTATTTTAGACTGATTGGCCGTTTGACGCATCACGTCTTAATATTTGTATTAGAAACAGATGGAATTTAATAAGCTCCAGGATCTAGTTGCTAGTGATTTTAAAGTAGATCAAGGTATGATATACATCCTTGTTAAGCAAATAAAAAAAAACGCGTATGATATTAAGACGTTAAGAAAACTTGGAACATATTCCCACGATACCTAAGTCTGGGCATTGGTGTAACACTCAAAACTTCTTTTTGAATGGATCAAGAATTAATTATAAAAGCAAAAATATAATCCAAACTTTGTAATGTTTGAGAAAAGAAGGATAATATACCCCATGTGAATAAGAATTTTATACTACTAATTAAGAGACGATCCTTCACAAATTCAAATATAAGCATTAGTCGTAACAAGAAGAAACTAATTGCTTAATAAACGAGCGTTTGCATAAACATAACTAACATAACTATTATAATATCAGTATTGCATTTTTTCAATAGCACCTGCGCGCATTATCTGTGGCAAGTAGCTGACGTGTTTTGTTACCCACTTCCGTTCCCAGACACCTCTTAGCTTATCTTACACAAATATTACAAATTAAACCCAACTCGTGTTAACATACAGAATACTTTACTCGTTTAGTTATACAATTGCTTATGATAACAGAAACCTACCTAAGAATTTAAGTTTATTACCTTGATTGTTATTTTTGAATAGCAACGGCTGCAAATTCGTTTTTTAAGGTTTATAATTAATAACACTTTATTTCACTTTTTTATGATAAATAGTTTAAAAAAATATTAATAAAGCGATTTCAGCTGTCTAGGGCTGTCAACTTTTGGAAACAAGTTAATAGGGCTGATCAATTTGCCCCAAACCGTATATGAGCAAAAAACCTATTAGGCCGGCTGGTCACGCGAGCTGTACTGTCAGAACAGCAGCGCTCTTTAGGCAGTGACCGCCAACCGCTCTTGGATATATTTTGTATTGTATTCTTACTGCGTGTTTGTTTTGTTGTGCTTTTTGTACGACCATCATTGTACTGAATACTTTAGTAGGTAGCACTAGTAGGCAATAAAATTAACAAAAACATAATTAAACAGCACGATTTAGTCATCGATGGACATGACTGAAAACTATCACGATAACAACATATCAGAATCCTATTTAACTGAGAAAGTTTCAATGCTTGCTACTCAAATATTCAAAGAGCCTAAGTAATTAAAATATTCACAAATAATAGAACATTAATAGGCATTTCATTTGAATTATAAATTGTTTCTTTGCAGTTCCTCGATTGTATGTACCTATGTACATATTTTTGATAGGATCACACATTTTATGTAGATACAATCGGGAAACTTCCCGGTTGACCAGTAGAATTTATTTGGGAAAACTTTTCTCGAAAAGTACTCGAGTTAAAGAAATAATATATTATTCAAATGAAACACCTGATGATGTTCTATTATTTGTTATATAAGAGTTCTCTATACATCTATTACTTTTGTAAATAAAGCTCACTTAAGGCGATACTCGAAAAAAATATGCTGAAGCGAGATAGCAATGAGAAAACGACGCGCACGGGAGCGAGGCCGATTTTGCATATTAGGCAAAAAAACACAAAATCACTTCGTATTAAAAAACGACAGCGATTTAAAAAAAATGCTTCTATACGATCCTAAATATTATTGGTGTCCACTTATTAAACCAATTTCCAATAGTGTAAGTTACCCCATTTAAGAATAATCTTGAATTTTCGTAATTTTTTAGAGATCTTTTCGAAAAGAAACAGTGTCGAGGCAAAACCGTAAAATCGTGTTTTTGAAACTATACGAATCTATACTAAACGATACTGGTATGAAGAAATATATATGTTATTACCAGATTTGTAGCAACTGTAACCGTGCTATAGTTTTATATCAAAAGTCCATACTTTTTCCGAGTTCATGGTTTTAGGACTGTACCACTACTTACTTTGTCTGCAGACCATAGTCCCATAGTTTTCATCACTTTATATTATTACCTATTAGATCGTTTTGCCCATATAATAACGTCGCTGGCTGTACCTCGTATTGTAACTGAATAGCGGGCCAGCGCGCGTGCCGCGGTCTGCGGTCGGCGGGTCGCGCCTCTTAATGCCCGCTTACGTAGAACAACCATTTATACAAGCTTGGCCTGCGACTTCGCCTGCGTGGGTAATCGGACAATCTCTAAGGAACATTTGACGGTGATCAAAACTAACACCCATATTCTAAGTCGTTCTTCCAAAACTTACTCGTCCTCGACTTAACGAAACCTCATTAAAAACCTCTTCGAATTACTCCTCGAAATCAGTATTCTAAGTACATAGCCACTCCGTGTTAGGCCTAGCGCACACTACCATTTTTACCCACGACGAGGTTGAGTGGAGTGTAAAAAGTTTTGGAGGAACGACTTATAATATGGGGGTAAGTATCCTTTGTTTTAACCCACGCTATAAACTATTAGTCTGCCAAATATCCAAATTAATTCTACCATATTTGCATTATTGAGTTACAAACATCCAAAGAACGACTCTATAAAGTTTCGCGTTTATAATATTTTTTGCGTACCTAAAAGCTTTACAAGCACCGCCCGCGAATTCGTCTACGTTTTGGTCAGAAGGCGAAATAGAGAATAAAAATTGGTACCTACTCTATATTTTTTACGTAAAACTAAACACGCACCGGTAAAAGATTCAAAATACAAAACGGTATTGTAGTCTTTGGTACCCCAAAGTGCCCCAAACATACAACGTATTTTTTATATGCCATAACTTATGGGTTTAAGGGCTAGAGCATATATAGGTATATATACAACCTATAGTTTAACAACTATTTAGTTGTGAATCATATTTATATATGAATATATGAAAGCGCGCATACTAATAAACTCGATACTTGTTCGAAAAACACTGATGATCGACTTTTTCACCAACTAAACTGTTTAGTTGTGTGGAAATCGTGAGAGGTACACAACTCGACAAAACAGTTTAGTCAATGGAAAGTTGTATATATGCGCGATCCCTAAATCAGACCATGTAAACAAATCGAATGACATAGGTACCTATGTATATTTTTTCCAAATCAAAAGTTGTTTTTTACTTTTCTATACAAATTAATTTGACAGAATTTTTATATGGAAAAGTACAAAAAACTTAAGTAAGATGCTGAGTGAAAATTACAAGTGATAATTATTTGCATTGAGTCATTTTCTAAAGCGCTAATTGGAACAGTTAAAATAAATTTTCGAAAGTTCCGCTTGTGGCCTATTAATCAATGTCTTTAATATACACACTAAACATAATAACAGAAAATTTGTACATTGACTTTTTTTAAACTGTTCCAAATGCTTCGTAAACATCAATATGTTTACTCCAAACTAGCGTAAACACGCATGCAAAGCGCAACGTTAAAAACTATTTACAATTACATTATGGAAGGCCTTTGTATTGCCAGCTACAAATCAACACGCACCCCTTTAATTAAGGCGACAGCACTAAGTCAACTTTGACTGCAGCAAACTAGCCAGATATGAAATAAACGCACGTTTACTTGTGTGGATGTCGACCGTTTGTGGCGGGGAGAATGGCGATAGTTGCAATCGAATACGTTTGAATTATTTGCTATTCAAAACATATGACGATCTGTGAGTACCAGTTTCCCTATGAATTAATTGATGATTCGAATACGTTCTTGATACGCATTCACAAGTTTTTCGTGTTAGCCCTTTTCCAAAAAAGTTTTTCGAAAAAATTAATGTAATACAATGTTGCGAAACAGCGTTAAAATATTTTTAAGAATAGCTAGCGATTACTTTAATAGTTTGGAAAAAACGAGAAATACCTATATCAACGTTTTTGCGTTAATGACGTTATATTTTCTATTTATAGTCCGGATACAACAATAAATATAGCATCCAAATACCGCCTAGCGCTACCCCATCATAGTGCTACCTACCGCGGTATCGAATGAAATAATAATCGGAGTGGCGACGTCCATTCAATTATCCCCCGAAATTGAAGCTCATTAAAATAATAAAACAGCCGACGGCAGAATCAAATTGAATGATAACAAAAGCTCACATTAATTTGCAATGACAGCGAATTTTGCAACGATAAGAGAAACTAAATCGATCGTAATGATTACTATCAATCTATGTCCTCGTTGCGGCGGCGCCATTACGGGTTCGCAATCACGAAGAAGATTCGCGGCAGTAATTTGTGAGCAATGATAGCATAATAGTATGTTAATCTCTGTATGTGATCAGCCCAACTGTGGATCAGCGTCATAACGAAATTGTATAGCAACTTGGTTTCGATGACGCGAACGAGGAAGTTAAGCAACTAAAAGGCTAGTTTGAAGATGTAAAATCAATTTTGACTTGAGATTTTCATTTTCAATGCAACTTTTATAAGATAAATTGTAAAAAAAACTATTTTTCTCCAACATGACAGAACAGACATGTAACTTGTCCAGACTTAGGGCCTGTTTCACAATCTTAAAGTTAGTTTTGAGTAGCTTACTTGACACAGGATTTGACATATTTTTCATATCAAAACAGTCAATTTATCTGGCAAGTAAGCTACTCAGAACTCACTTTTCGATTGTGAAATAGGCCCTTAGTCTGACCGAGTACGTTGCAAACAAGTAGTTTTTTTCTAGAATACGATATTATCATGGATTGCAAAAAATAGGCTGTCACTGTAGGGTTAAATTTTTCCCGTTTGAATGGTGCAATTTTAATCTAAGAACTGTAATAAATCAGATTCTTAAAATATAATCAATATTATAATGAATTTTCCTTACTTATGAAAAGTTTTGATTCAACGGAAAGCTTTAATAAAACGTCCTTATAACCGTGATATTTCTGTGATTAATGTACATAAAAAAATATACCAATTACACGATCCAACATCCATTAATTGGTCGCTAATTAAGTTTGTCATTCCCACAGAACCCTATAATGTTGCGGCATACACTATTCTAACGGATGCGACTGTCACAGGGTTGACAGTGGGTAGGAATACATAAGCTTTTAGTAGATTTTGTAAACCTGCACTTTTGGATAAATATTAATAAAGACATATATTTTATAACTGTGTTTGTTTCAACATAAACATAACAACAACAGAAGTTGTTCGTCATAAACTCATGAGTTCTACAAACGGTTTGTATTATGAATAAATAAAGTTGTAAAATATTAAATATCGAAACAAAATATTTCAGATGTGAATATTTTTACAGGTTTTTTGAGGCTTACATTATACTCGTATGTTATTTATTAAAATCAAAACATGACTTAAATATATACATATATTAATAAATACATACTGTCGGGTTTGCAACTGAAACCATTTTGATATTTACCTATATATATAAACCTCTATTAGTCCAAGATACACCTAGATAGATTTTACCGCCGAGAAATTTCTAGCAATTGATGATTTTTTAGGGACAACTGAGAAGGAGTAGAAAAAATCAGACAAATATGTAATTAAAGCCTAGCAACCCTGGTTGTTCCGAGTAATGCGACGGTGTGGCAACTACTCAATGCAACCCCAAATGCAATTGTGTACATTCGTGCGCGTATTGAGTTACAGCAAATGCCATGAAACATTTGCATCTAGCGCCATCGGTATGGCGATGGCGCTATCGCCAACTAATTGGCAGTACGTACAAATTTGCAATCCGATACCGCTTTTCAAATGAAAATTATCGTTTGCTTCATTAAAATTGTACCTATTAAACCAATTTGTAGATGGTTATTAACTTGCAGATACTAATTTTACAGATTACTAAGTTTACATACTAATATCTAGATCGCATATATTTCTCGTACGAACGAACGTCAATTCTGACGGCTTTCTTTAAACGAGTATTTTTTTATTTCATCCTAATAATCATTCATCTTTCGTGTCAGGTGCTTCATACCATATTTGGTGTTATCAAACATATTACTCAAGCAATACAACTAAAATTTTTGGTTAAGATATCTAGATGATTCAAATTACCTTCCAAGAAGAAACAAATGTGCAATAATTTTAATCAGTCACTATGCAGCCGGAAATCGAATCAAATGTCCTCACGTGTAGTCACGTTGAAATCATTGCGCGGCCGCGTCATCGATACAGGCAAATTTATTTAATTGACAATTGCCGTTCGCCCCCCCAAATGAGCATCGGATTCGGGCATCCCCTATTTGTGGAGCACTTGGCGTAGCTGAGCGGTCATCCCGCAAATTGCTCTATCCCAACAAAATTGTCAATAAAACTCATCTGATTCGCAGTTAAACAAGCGAGCGACATTATTAATTTATGCGTTGTAATATGGCGCAAACGTTCGCGTTATCCCGTGTAAATTATTAATAGTGCTGGGGTAAAAATTAAGCTTAAATCGAATGGGTAGTTTCGGTCGTAACGTCCGTTTTATGTTTCTATGCGTAGATTAATTTGCGTGCCCGTACGTTGACAATTCAACGACTCTATTTATAGGAAATATTAATATAGCAGTTATGCACGTTATAGCTTGATTTAACAACGCATCGTAATAAATTATCGAAGTGCAAGTTTAGTAAGCAATGCTTCAGTAAATAATAAATAGCAATTAACTTTAACTAACCAAGGAAACGATAAAGTAGAAAAGAAACAACAAATTCACGCTTCGCTGCCCTAACTTGTACTAAATGATTTGAAAGTACACAAACGTATCGCGAACCGATTGCTCCCCAGTGATCTTCAATATTGTCTTAGGAGAAAGCGATTACACAAATCTGAAGAAGCTATTAATCTGGGTCGCTGCCCTCGAATGGCATCACAGTTTGTTTAATAAAATCGCGAATTTACATATCAAAACCTACAAAGGGGCATAATTGAACCCGATGACTTAGAAAACGTAGTGGGTAAGACGGGCGTGCCACCCCCGAGAACAAACAAAGGAATTATACCCGCCTCAAGAAACTTTTAGCAATGGAAAGCGCCTTAACAAACAAACGCGTGTGTATCTAATGAAATTCCTATGGTTGCATAACATCCCGTGCGAGCGCGGGGCGTTATTAGCGGAATTATTTCTCGGGGCGAAATCTTTGAAGGCGCTTGCTCTTTTGGAAAAGTTGTTAAGAAAATGGGTTGAGATCTTTTCGGGATTTCATTAGTTTGTAACTATGTGGTATGTTGCGCGAGGCATCTAATTTATTAGGTAGGCGTAGCCGAGGGAACGAATGGGCAGCGAGCATTCGAAAACGGAACGGAACTGCCGAATCACGCCGCTTTGAGTGAAGCCGACGCGACACGATTCGTTAAGAGACAAATGTTTGGATTCAATTCCAACATTTTTTTGAACGGTAATTAGTAGCGGTAGCTTATTCCGCATGCGGGTGCGACCGGTAGCTATCTATTTTTTTCTTTCTAATTTAGTTCTATTGTTGTTTTGGTTGGCGGTTAATATTAGCACTCAATTTCGATGAACTTGCGTATAAGTTATATAGATTTTAAACTTTTAGGTCTAGCAGTGTCACCAAAAAACTGAATGACAATTAACTGTGGGTTGCACCATGTTACTTTTACGGTTACTTTGAGGTACGTTTACGCTATCAAATCCCATATTATTGTTATAACCCCCCGTTTCCACTGGCGAAACATTTACAAGAAAACATGTTGTCAACGTATACTGCGGCTACTGAGAGGAGAATGCATTATTTGAGAGCTCTTATCGAGTCATCCTCTCAGAGCGGCCGCACTATATAACGCAACTTATTTTTTTGTGAATGTTTCGCCAGTGGAAATGACGGGTTACTCTCTTGTGTACATTAAGTAGGTAGTAGAAAAGATATTTCTTTGACATTGCAAGCTCATGGACGTCTCTAAGTGCGGCAGTAATAATAATGTTAATATTGACAAAAGGTCTACGCCCGTTCGACGATCTCTGTTGTGTAAAGGAGGTTGAGCTAACGCTAAGTTACCAACTCTAACCGACAATTAACTGGCAATCATTTCGGTGTTACCATTTAATACAAAACGCGGAACCAGCGATGCGGGCATTGGAATGTGACCACGACGAAACGGGTGATACCTACAAAAATTTGTAACTTCAGAATACAGAGCCGTGGCGGATCGCTTAGTGACACAACTCAAACTAGGTACTTGTACTTCGCCGCTATGGGAAAGCGGCGCAAAAAATAAAATATAATAGATTTTTAAACAGTGTTTAGGGTAATGATAAAAAATAGCAGCTCCGAAGCGATTCAGTTGAGTTCGAACTTTTCTGATTTAATGAAATTTTCTACAATTATTATGTCCATACTTTCAGGATTTCAATTGCGTTAACATTCAAATGACATTTTACTGTGTAATCAATTCTGTCATGTTCTCACATTCTCGATTGGAAGAGAATAATATGACATTATTTTCTATTGAACTCTCATTCTTCTAAATAAGAAAGTAACAAATAAAAAATCCATCGTTTTTTAATCAAATTTCCTTTGGTTACGGAAGTCAAATGAAATAATCTCAAGCATCATCGAAACGGAGTTAAGATTTTCAGTCCTCCAAACTTCATATTCAAAGATACTAGTGTAAAGATGTAAGTAATACAATTTTCACTACCCAGTCTTTTAGTATTCTATGCTACGAACATTTTGAAAACGCTACGGACTACGATGCTACGAACCGAAATTCGAAATCGAACAAAATAAAGCACACTTCGCTTTCGATCCTTACTTGGAAGCTTTCTAACAGAAATTCGAAATCGAACGAAATAAAACAAAGAACGCGACGAGCGAGTGCCATCAATCGCCTTCGTATCGAGTGCGGCGTCGCGATGAATTATCGAATCTATTAACTCGCGAGATTACCGGATTCCATGCTTTGACGGTAGAGCTGTGAATGAGTAGACAGAGGCATTTCATGTTTCAAGTGTCAAGTCGTTGATAAGTAAGTTACATATTTACTTGTGTTAACAAAAATTACGTAACATTTTTTTAATAGGAGAGTTATTTTTATTATACTTTTGAAAAAAACAATAGATATAATCGAAATATTTGGTTACAATTCTTAATTATAATTTTCTAATAGCTTATCAAATATTACCTAAGTTTAAGTATTACCTAAGTCATTTAAGGATTTTTTTTATTATGCTTTAGATACGCAGGTTCCGTTAGTTAAAGTATAGTTATATTTTATGTGAAAGCTTTCTTTATCAAGCAAAAAAATAAATAAAGATAGATTTAACATGAATAAAGAAGATCTAGGAACTAATGTAAATGTAATGTTATTATTAGCGATTGTTGGATAGTTATTACGATTAAAATATTATGTAGTTCCAATAAGCACCACTCACATTAAGCACACCTAAAATTCCTATTTAGTTTTTCGTACAATCACGTGCAATGTCATGTATAACTTGACACTAACTTAACAACCTTATCGCATTGACGCACACTGAATCAAAGCTCTCTCTGTCCACAAATGTCATTCAGTATTGTAATGTTTGCTTAGTGTTTCTGTGTCATTGCACGCTACTGTACCTAAATTGAATTGGCTAACTTAAACTTCACCTAAACTGAAATAACATCTAATCAATTTTTGGAATAAAATATTTGCGATTGTTTAGACTTTTGTTTTGGTTTTCGCAAAAGATATGACGGCAAACTCATGATGACTCTTTACGTTTACGTTACGTTCTGAGAATAATAATTACAAAAGTATGTTTTTAAGGCAAACTAGAATGTAACGAGGAATCCAATGAGCCGTTCAACTGCAATTACAATTGCACTGCAACGGTTAAGCCGACATAAATAAACTGTCAATGTCAAGTAAAAAAAAAGAAACTTGAGCGCTGTCTACGCATTCGCCGGTCTACTAAGCGCGCGGATCAAGCACACAATTTGTACTAATTATAACGCGCGAATGGCGACGCGATTAGCTTTCCACTCGAATCGAACGGGTTCACGGCCCGCTATCTAGCTATGAGAGTTTCCACCCATAGACAGACGGTTTTCTTATAAATCAACCAGCTGACAAAGTGACTTCGGATAATTCGGATTCTTCTTTTACTAATATAATTAATTCGTTTTTTTTTCTTGGATAATTTTAACTAACACAAGATATTATAGTGAAGTGAAAGAAGTGTTCTACAGTGAAATCTTTTGAAAATCTTATTACTTTCAACTCCCAAGTTTGGGGCAAATTCTTTAACAATAGTAATGGTCAATAAAACGTTATTTGCAAGCTGCCAAATCTCATACTTCCAAAATTTTTAATAAAACTTGTGAGACTTATTTTTTCTAGTACTTTCTGTAAGAAATATAAAATATCATTGTATATGCAAAATGATTTAAATTTTTATATTTAATTGTTACCATTTACCGTTACTCTTTTGTTCGATGTTAGTTTCGAAATTTGTATTGTTTTTAAAATTTAAAATTATTGTGCTAGCAGTCACGCTAATTTTGGATTAAAGTCTTGTCTCATGGTTTAATTTAAAAATAATGTTCTAAACGAAATTTTTTTCAATAAAAACCTTAAAAAACTGAATCACCCTACATTTACTCGTGGAATCGCTCGAAAAAAACTTATTATGATTAGGGCGAATAACGTGTACGGCGAAAGAACTACCGCTTATCTAGTACCGCGGTTTATTAATCAACTACCTGCAGATTTCGTTGAAAGTATAACCAAGTCGAACTTAAAGTCCAAAGTGAAGGAATTTTTGTTTGAAACCTTCGAATGCGCCTAGCTTGTTTCTTTGATATTATAGTCTAATCCTATTTGTAAGTGATATTTAGTAAATTTTATGTTATTTAACGCCAACAGCGTTGCTATAAACCTCTGTGGATTTCTTACGCTGTTAATTTTCAACTATTGTAAAATTATTTTTATACGGTAATAAATGAAAAAAAAAGCTACTTAGCTTATTAGTTTTGTAATGACTTTAATCTGTAAGTGTATCTACATCAAATAAATAAATACTTACTGTAAAAGACGAGATATTATGCAAGCCTAAAACAATGCTATGCTACCAAAACGTCCATCATTACGTGCAGTAACGATGCACGTGTGTGATTGTGCGCGGGTGTAAGCCAACACGTGTCGAAACAAAAGCTGGTGACAGCGGCCAAGTGTCAATATCCTCGATGGGAGCACAACAGCACAAGAAGTGCACAAGACAAGCACAAGACGCCCCTATGACGCGCACTTGATTCACGCCACGCCGTATAATAGCTCTCTGTGTGGGAATGTGAAAAATCAGATGCGAAGCTTCAAATGAGGGTAATTCGTTTTCTCTAATAGTTAACATCACTTTTTAACGATTGTTGAAAGGTTTCTATCATTAACTTAAACCATAAACATGTAGGTAATTTTTCCTAACCACGTCAAGTCGAGTTCATCAATTGCCGATTAGATTCTAGTTGTTAAAACATTGATCTTTCTATCTAAACTTCAAACGAATCGACTACCTAGAAAGTACTCATTGAAATGCAATGACATTTAAATAAAGTTAAGCGTTAATCGGTCGTATAATCAGTTAGTGAACTCAGGCCTTAAGACTTTACAGACAAATTAATGTCAAGCTAATTTCATCAGTTCCAATGACCGATAACTTTTTAAAGTTTATTTGATTTCTAAATTGACTTCAAAGAAAATTGTCTTACAAACAGAAGCTAAAAGCAATTATGAATTAGACGGTAAAGTCATGAAACCATAAATGCATTACTCTTCGTAATAAAACCATGGAAGACACCGAACAGACAAAGAACTTAAAGCATTCCCAAAATACCCCATAAGAAACCTTTCAAAGGTTATTAATGTCGATATTGCGACCCCTAAAGAGTTGGAACACGGAATAGAATTATGCATTCCCCTAAAAGTCGCCATTAGAATTAGAAGCACAATTTATTCCGCATCGGAGCGTTCACTCTGTTATTCTTTGGTCATCTTAAGATTCATTTGTTAACCTTTATATTTTAATATCCCCTATGTTACTCCTTATTCATAATAGTAATCGTCTTAATTTTACTTCAACTTTCTTTAGTATTCTGATTTCTCTAAATAGGACAAAGTCCAAATTTTGTCAGAGATTAAATATCACATACACTTTGAGACAACTCATCAACGCAAAGATGTAGCAAGTAAGATGGTGCAGGGTACTACTCCTATACCGTACCGTACACTAGGGATCGTGGTTTCGATCCCCATACGGGATAAATATTTATGTGATGCATCTGATATTCGTTATACAACTTTAGTTGTCTCGGAATCAAATCAATGTGTGTAGGATGTCGGATATACCTAAATTTATTTGTCATTATTTATTTTCATAAAAAAAACTATACAATTGCTTATTTAATTTAACATTAAGACAAGAAAAACAATAATAAAAAGACGCAGACATAAACTTGTTAAACGAAGTTAAACAGCGGTAGAGACATACAAACACATTAATTTATAGGCATCAGAACAAACTTTTAAGTCTCGAATTGGGCAACTTTTACATTAAGGCCGAGTCGCGAGTAATTATGGCTACATTTATTACACTGTCGTGCTGTTTGTTTGACTACTTCCCCTTTTATTTCCGTTACATTGGCTCTGATTTAAGCGAAAATGGTATTGATTCATGTTTTCCTTCGTCCATTACAACAATTTCCAATAAAAGTTAGTACGGCGAAATGCAGTCTAATAAGGCCATAAACTCTTGTCATATAAGAGTAATTAAAACAATGGAACGACCATAAAAAACAGAGTATTTTTAGATCGCAATCTACCTCGTGTGATTCAGTGCTTAATTTCTGCAACATTGTTAATACTGCATCCAATAAACATTTCAACAAAACAAGCACGCTGTCAAATAAAATCGAGCAAATATTTTAATGATCTCGAGAATCGACCCTCTTTATTATAGGTATAAAAGCTACGTAAAACGTACCAACCCTTGCATCCAGGACAAAGTCTTTTGCACTATAAAATAAATCTAGCGAGTTATCGTCCACAATAAACAGTCGCCGCGGAGGCTATCGCCGATTCCCACGCAAAGTTGCTGTTAATAAAAGCAACAAAATTATATATTCAAGAGTTAGGAGGTGGTGGTGTGGTTAGAGCCTCTACGTGGTCCGAGTTACAATGCAAATTGCTGTGGAGGGGTGCGCCGATGCCCTCTAACTGTGACTCGCCAAGATGGCCGGCGTAATGGCGAAATGAAATTATTAAGCATTGTCTTGCGGAATCGGCCGCAGTCGACACCTGAGCCTCAAACCCGAACGATTAGCATGGATACGCCTCAGCGGCCTAAAGCTTCCAAATGCTAAGCTCATATCATCATATTCGTAATAATATACAGTTGGATGAACGTATGTACTGTGCACACATACCATATGGTGATGAAATCAAGAGCAGGAGTCGTATTTTTTAATCACTCAGATCACATTCGCATACGGAATCGTAAGATTCTTGTTTAATATCGTATTCGCTGGAGCATGCGAATGTAATTCGATTATTCAAAAATACGACTTCAGCTTCTAGATTCTTAAAAAAGCAAGAGGAAGATCAGTTTTAATAAAAAATTGTAGGTAGTATGCAAAAACTTTTGAATTGAACGTCAACTTTATATATTAATACTATTCAGGTAGCAAGTATAGCCAGTAAGATCGTTGTTTGTTACGAAAATTCACACACATACACAAGCCTCAACACACCATAGTATATTATGGGAAATTTCTCCCCACAAGCAATTCCACTCATTTCCAACGGCAAGACATTACAACCCTCGACTGAAAGCTTAGTATTAAAATTTAAATCTACTTTGCAAAGTGTGTTTTATACACGTGCTCCTACAATTTTGATCGTTCATAAACCTTAAAATAGCTACTATTATTACGCCGTACCGTTGCGGTATTGGGTGTTACTCTCTCGACATTAGGACTAATGTCGGCGAGAATATACTATGCATCGCGTTAATATATTATAGATGGCTTAATTACTCGTTTGTGGTACACTTGAGGTTACCGACTTGATGTGCGTTTCTGTTCGTTTAAATATATGAATATCTGAGACCTGCCTTTATATTTGCCTGTACACGCGAAAACCTTTACAATGCCACCTGACAGTGCCGTTTCGTTGCTAAATTTTGGTCCTCACATTAGCTAGAGTCGACACGCTAAGAAGAAAAAAAAAGATACTTATGGTAAATTTTAAATAGAAAAATATTTGAAAAAATTAACTCCGCCACATGTGAATTCTCAGACGGGAATCGAACCCGCGACCTATGGAAATCCGGTCCAATGCTCTAACCGCTGAGCTACCGAGACTTGCGAACCACCGTCGAAATTCTCCAATACTTTTATATTTTTAATACGCTGTAGGCCAGCGTTGTCACATAAATGCTAGGAATATCCTTGCATTCGAAAGAAACATCTTTTCAGGTGTTTAACGATCGATTAAGATGCAACTGCCAATAATTTACGATTTTGTAATTTTTGCATTTTTCAATGCTATTTTTATACTTATGGTAAATTTTAAATAGAAAAATATTGGAAAAAATTAACTCGGCCACAAGTGAATTCTCAGACGGGAATCGAACCCGCGACCTTTGGAAATCCGGTCCAATGCTCTAACCGCTGAATTTAAAATTTACCATAAGTATAAAAATAGCATTGAAAAATGCAAAAATTACAAAATCATAAAAAAGAAAAAAAAGATATTTAATCTTCCAGACTTTTCATTGTTTCTTAAACTGCGTTTAAAAAATATGCAGCGGTTACAAATAAGATTGGCACCTTATTCTACAAAGAAATCAATGTCTTTCTACGAAATTCATCTGAAGTAATAAATCAAGTAGCGAAATTGAACTAATCCATTCAATACAGAGATTCTTTTCTTCGCAAAAGTAAATTAATTTAAAAATTAACGTCGGCCAATGTTCCCGGCCAAGTTCCTGTTTAATCCAATGCATGCCCTGCCCGTGTTTTTAATTTCACACAAAAAGCGCCCGACTCGGTGATCAATCAAAACTCCACAGTTTCGTTTTTTTTTTTTTCTACACTTCATTGCAATACACTTTCGCCGCTCTGTAACCGCTATAAATGCGCTTTTATTATTTTGTTTGCGAAAAGGAAATGGATACGTTTTGAATTAAATTACTTTGATGGATTTCGCTGGCGACGCTTTTAATTGCTAATGTTATTTGCAAGTTTCAAAGTGATTCATCATAAACTGTTTCAAATCATAGTTCTAAATTAAAATAATATTGTTTTGGTGTTTGATATTATTAATAAATGAGATAATTTGAGGTCTAAAACTTCCATATAATTATTACAATGTCTTAAATAATATCGAATGGTTTTCCTGCTATTTTACAATAATACATTCTTTCACAGACGAAAACTCGATAGACAGATTTTTTGCTGTCTGATTTTTTAAAGACCAAACCATTTACAAACAAAAAATATATTTCACGAAGCGATTACGAACAAAACTATTACTCGACCTCTTTTTACGGGCTAAAATCCTTTCAAGGCGTACATTTACAGTGTCACATGGTCTTTTAATAGTATTAGAAGAAATAAGGTATGTTTTTTCTCTGGTTCGGAGATAAGATTAGTCTTTGCTTGACGCCGGTATTCTGCATTAAATCCTATTTGGAAAACACGCAACAGTGGTTTTTGAAGAGCTCTCGAGATGCGCCGACGCTCACACTTGTGCACAAAAGTCTTCGGTGACAAATTTTTTTCTGAACTTTTGTACAATGTTACCTATAAAGGACAGGCTAAGTAAAGAGCTTTATCCGCAAATCTTTATTTAATTGAACCGCTCTTGGAGAAAGAAATCGGCAAAGTGATTATGAGCTTTTTTTAGAAACGATTTCTTTTTGTTATTTGTTGTTTGATAATCTCTTACATGTTCTACATGTATCACAATGTCACACGCTTTGTATACCAAACATTTCCTTTTAACTTTGTGATGAAAACTTGCAGAATAGTTTTCGTTTTGAGTGTTTTTTTGATTTATTTTTTTTATAAATGTTTTGCAGTACAAATCCTAGTCCTACAGTCACCTTACGAACCAGTAGCTGCTAGTATTTTCACGAACTATGGAAACAACTGTAACACATACTGAACAAACAAAGAAACACATTACAAAGCCATAAAGCAAGCAACAAAGGCACCGACGAATACGTGTTGAAACTGATCCATCATGTCTCCTTTTAAAATAACAAAAAACTCATACGACGCACACAACAGATGTTATATCAAAAAAAACCGACCCCTTCGACCCCGGCTTGTAAAACGCCAGCTATCATTTCTATTAAAATAACTGTAATTTTCTAAATTATCTTTTTATCAGAGACGTTTAAATGCAAATTTGGCATCCTGATATATTAATGTGGTCATAGTTTTGACAAATTGGTGCAGTCAACTATCAAAATTAATTTTGTTATAAAATTGTTCTTCCGCATTTTGACGGGTGTTTACACTATAATAATCATCGGAGAAACTAATTTGAAACAATTCATAGACGAGTCTGAAGATTTATACGATAAAAATTTTACTTTGATGGAAAATAAAGCTATATATAGACGCAAAGACAAGAAAACTAATAACGTAGTTCACTTAAAAGCGTACCTACTCGTTTTATCATAACTCGGAATCGATACATATGAAATACAACCATCAATATCGTAAAGCAAACATAATATCGACTAATAAAGAGTTAGCATATCAACATGCAAAATTCCAATTAGATTCATAACATATGAATGTGATAAACCGACCGTTATTGGACTAGCTTATCTACGTAATTAGAAAGGAACTAAGCTGTAACCATTTGTATTTATAATGGGAAACTACGAGTGCTTTACAATCATAATAATAGATAAAGGTAAAAGCATATTACTGATTTTGATGGGAATCCGTGCCTCTTATTGTCTTCGGCGTCACGCAGACGTGTGAATGAACATAACTTTGTTGTGTACTGGCAGCTGCTATAAATAATCTACGCTATTTAGTTATAATTGCTCTCTTTGTACACATAATACTTAAATAACTTCTTATTAGTAATTTTTTTGCTAATATTAATCGTCAACATTATTATAAAAGTAAAATGATTATGTTATCATATCACACTTATAGATGGTCCTTCGGTACCATTAATGAATAACGATCTAAGACCGTTGAAGTCAATCGTCGCCCTGTCTGTCGAATCATAATAATACTTCGAACATCGATTTATCGATTTGTAAGGAACATCCTAACATAACAACCCTAAAAAAATTAGCAGAAACATCATATGGCAAGATATCATTGTGTCGTCATAAGCACTTACGAATATTCACCATAAACCAAATTGTTGAAAAATAAATGAGCGGTGCCGAGTGTAGCACGGGGATTAAGGATAATGGTTGCGGTCGTTAACAAAGACATTCAAAAAATTATCTCCGCGAAATCGGGTACTTCGCACCCGCAGCGGATTCGTCATAAGGGAATGCGCCATCAAATATTCAATTTTAAAACACCCGCTAAAAGCGAAACGTCATCGTCTACACAAACGCAGCTGGGACTTGACTATTTAGAAATTTCCCTACAGATGGGACACGCACTCAACCAGGAAAGATAAGAAATTGCATTAGCAAAAGTGAAAAACATAAATGAGTACGACGAAAACAACGTCTCAGATGTCTCGAATTACTCCAGTAAGCGTCCTAGGGTGTGTTGGTGACGACGAAAAGCGATTCATGCTCCATGGAAATTATTCTGTCAAGAACAAGAAAATAGCACGCGGGAGTAGAAAAAATTTCATTAGCGCCAATCAAAATGACGAGGTCCAAAATGAAGCTCGCAAAGAGAGTCGTAATCACGGAGTTCAGTAGGCACCCCCTCAACGTGAGGTCTTATTAAAGGAATAATATTTACAAAACGAGACGCCTCAGAAATCCCCAAATTAAGATCTCGCCGAAACCCGCCCAACTTCCACAAAGTGGAATCATTAAATTAAAAATGTAAACTTTTCTCTTAGCAAGGTAATGGGCATCCCGATGTAGATAAATAGATGGAATAGCTGCAAAAAGGAGCATTTTCCTGTTCATTAAATTTTTCCTTCGCTTTTTTATTTCGACCCCTGGTGCTAATTTTGTTGGAATTCACGCCCCTCAGTCCCTCCCGCTAGGACTCAATCACAGAAATTTTATATCCGGAATTAAATAAGTACCCAGCAGTATTACGGACAAAATTTAATATGAGCTTATTTGCAGACGAGTATCTTTGTTAATTAATCGGATACTGCGATTGAAATAAAAAAAAACCTAATGCCATCTTATTACGTCCAATAAACTTGAGATTGCGACAGTCTTAAACCCAAGTCTGTGTTAGTTTCCATCAAGTCGCTAAATATTCCCATCAGCGGAAACTTATTTCGAGGGGTGGTTTGTGTTAGTAACTTGATTGTCTATAAGATCGAGCTGCGGATCCGTCGTCGAAACGTCAGCGAGCTCGGTAGCTAATGCAATTACAGCTGCTAATATGCCGTCTACGACCGCCGCGCTGCCGCGTCGCCCTTTAACTGTTTACGGGGGACCACTTACAACTTAGTTATTTCACTCTTGCACCTGACTCTCATTGCCGTCTTTAAACCAACAGATTTCGTATATCGTGACCAGAGTCCAAAAATGCCAAATGAATTATTTTGAGTCGATTTGCCTTAACATATTTCTGCTTGTCGCAAAAATGGATACCAAATGAATCGCTAATATACCATGTCGATAGCCAAACACTTCCGCCTGGGTATGATATCGAATTGCCTTATACAATATTGATTGGGACAAATAAGGAAATCGAATAATTCAATGTCCGCCCCTCATTTGTTTCCCGCTCCCCCACAGCAGAGATGAAGAAATTCTTTCTGAGTTTTCGATTACTTGTCCAATTAATTTTATAGATTCATTTGTCTTAGACGCTTTGAAATATTTGCCTTCTGAATATTAAAGGAATCGATACTGTAGCTTCGCGGATGATACTTTTATAAATACTGGCATTGTAACTTTTAAATCTTTCGAATTTTTGTTTGCATCGTTGATTTGGTTGTGCATTTTGTGCATTCTAAAGCTTAGTTAGGGCAAGCCTTTGGAAGTAGATGGAAGATGAGATGGGGATGTAAAGTTGGGGCATTGCGAGAGGGAAAGTACACGTTCCGTTTGTTATCACGCCTGCTTGCGCAAGTGGGTGAGTGCGGTGAGCGAGTGGGCAACGTACCGGCCAGTTGTGACGTAATTGGCAAGGGGGCTCATTTAACACGAGAATTCTCACATGCTGCACACGTTAGCACCTCCGTGGAATCAGCATGTGAAGACTTAGAGAAAAGTGGTCTTGATGACCGTTCTCATAAAGTAGATCATACACCAAAAAGGTATGATGGTATAATATATAGGTAGTTTCTTTCCAAAAAATCTGTTAAAAGTGAACCCAGTTTGAGGCACAGTCACTAAACAATAGTTATATAGAATTAAATTTTAAAAAGATACTACTATTAAAACAACCTTCAATTACATTCAACGGTTACCATAATGAATCAATTTTATTGTTAACACCGTTTCAACCAATCACATTTGAATGCTACAATAGTGTGTCCGATTATTTTATTAACTACCAGACAAGGACTCTGATGGGCATTCAATTTGGAACTCTATTCTCTTACGCGTAGACAAAAAATATGTTCATTCGTAATGTATAATGTTTCTAGTAGTGCTGATGAATCGGAATTACGATAGTGTACTTTATTTGTACGCCATAGAGTCGTGAAGGGTGGGCATTGTTTTGTGAAGGATGACACAATGAGTGGTTTGACAAGGTGTTAAGAGAATACCTATTGTTCAAATCGGCGTGAGCGCAACGGCAGCGGCAGCGGCGCGGCGAGATCAAAGCCTTAAATCGGATTGACATTGAGCTGCGACCACACCTACAATTCATTGAAAGGTTTCTATTAGTATGAAATGATTGTACTCTTTGTTTTTGGGTCTGAGTAAGGATTTATTAAAAGGAGTGAGTCAATATCATAAAATAGCAGCTTCCTTCTATCTGTCCATTAGTATTTTTTTTAATTCTAAGTCTTAATGTGGTCGTTTTTTAAATGTCATACATAATATCCAATATCTAGCTCACTTTCTTAATTGCTAATAGAAACTAGAAACCGTGGAGTAGCTAAGTGGTAATATTTTTTTCAGCTATATTTTTTTTAATTCCAAATTTAGTTTCAAATAAATGAGGAGGTGGTGACTACCAAGAGGTACATATTCCACAAAGGGACTTGACACAATGTCAATGTTAAGTGAAACAGATGGACACCTCCAATGATTATACAAACATATTTTCCACTCGCTCAATCGGCTCATATGCGGTTTACATGACACATAAAACGGACAGGGACTGAATAGGTACGTACATTTATGTTTTTTTTCCGTTATAGAACTTTTTTTATTTTGCATTTAACAATGCTATTTATTTGTAATAAATATAATTAAGAAACTATACTAGAAAAAAAATGTCTCATGTCGCTCAGACCGGACTTGTTTTCCTTTTTCCGATCCCGATCATCATTTACGAATTGTGTTATGTAAAATAGAGATATAGGTACAAGAAAAAATCTTTACTAATAATATTATGAAGAGGTAAAGTTTGTTTGTAGGAAATTATTTCAGAACTGCTGAACCTATTTCTAAAACTCTTTCACCAGTAGAAAGCTTTATTCCCGTCTCGAGTAACAAAAGTTACTTAATAATATAATTAATAATATTATTTGCGTGAGACGCGTCAGCATCAGCATTTTTGCATATTTTCTCTTCATACAACAAAAAGCAAAAGAACCACAACCCTAAATATGAAAATACTAGCGGCCGCCCGTGGTTTCACCCGTGTAGTTCCCGTTTCCATAGGAATATCGGGATAAAAAGTAGCTTATGTGTTAGTCCACTACTTGAAGTCCTTACATACCAAATTTCATCCAAATCCGTTCGGTAGTTCTTGCGTAAAAGAGGAACAAATAAACAAACTGACATACTTTCGCATTTACAATATTTAGTAGGATAATAATGTTATTTTTTTTAAACTGAGCGATTCGACAAGAGTCCACAGATGTCACAGAGCGCCCGGTCCCCTAGACCCTTTCGAAATCATTTCTATTCCATTTTCCGAAGTGGAAATTGCCCACCGCCGGTCAAAGGGTTAACGATTTAGTGTTTATTTGAATTCCGCCTTTGTTAGTTTAAAAGGCGTTAGAATGTAAACTGATCCTTTGTTGTGATTGCAGTACGTTTCACTGGGAACATTCGCTTTGTAAGCCTTTTGTTTATGTCACAGGTAGCAATTGGGGATTGGGGGCGGAATCCCTTTTAATCGCTATTGTTTTTATTATGACGCTTTTGAATGGAACTTTCGCGATTAATATAGTTTAAATAATTAGAACAAATCTCAATGTACAATACTATACCGATTCACGATTAAAATAGGTACTTAATAATAAGGAGGACAAGCTTGCAAATATTAATGTTACTTATATATACTTATACAGGATGGAAATTTAAGACGGGGCAGTAAGGGCAGTAACCGTTGTTGCTACATGAAAACGTTCTTAGGATACCATCCTTAATTCTTTGAGATATATTAAACTGCATTCACGGATTTAGAAAGAAATGAACAGTCAGCTAAAAATGGTCAGTTTAAAAAAAAATGCGTATCGATCCTGTTTCTCATGAGGATCAAAACTATTGATCCTCATGAGAAACAGGATCGATACGCTACGATCGATACGATCCGCTTCACGGAACCTTTTTTTCTTAGTGAATATATGCAAATACTTTTTCGGGATTTCTGACTTTTCTAGTACTCATACCTCACGTTGGTGTCTTAGACCGTTTTGATCTTCATAAGTAACAGAATCGATTAGTATCAAAAAGTTTTTATATTTTTTCTCGGCAAACTGTAGTAATTTTTTTAAATCCGTGAATGCAGTTCAATATTTCTCAAAAAATTAAGGATGGTTTCCTAAGAACGTTTTCATGTACCCCGTTTTAAATTTCCACCCTGTATATAGGTATGTAGTTACAAAGGAAGATGAATTGCAAACTACATATCTGCTGTCACCGAATTACTTCCTATTTATATGTTAATGCTTTTTTTATTATTGCCAATTAAAAGGAATGACTCTACTGTATTCAAACTGATTGTTTTTTTCTGCTTTAATGAAAAAAGCTTTTCCATTAGTTTGCTTACAATATTAAAATGGAAACATTTGACTTCAAGTTTATAGTATTGCAATAAATAGACTGTCCTTTCAAGTAAGTAAAGCAGTTATTGCACCAGCCCGACTTTATGTCCGATTTGCACATGCTAATATTCGTCCTACTCTACGCAACTGCGACCACTCAAGATCTGCAATATCATCAGCGGACGAGCGTTACATTCGGCTTTGTGCTCAGCTGTGTGCCGCAGCATGGCACCAGGGCTCAATGGGGCCGCGCGGTGGGGAGCCCACGGTAGCTCGCCAGCTTCTTTTTGTTGCCCCAACGTTTTATCAAACATTTTAATGGCCGGCTTTATGACGCCAACAAAAGAAGCGTGCCAACAGAGGCGTTAAATCCTTTACGATTTGATGATGATCACGCGTTTGTCATTCGAGCGGTTTCGGGTCTCGTTATCGGTCATGCGTGAGCCGCAGACAGATGTAGAAATTGGTGTCGTGAGAGAGCTTTTAGCCCCAATAATACTTAGCGATTACGCGTCTTTGATATAATTAGGATCCTCTCAGAATTTAATAATAACGGGCAAACTTATCTTAAAACTTACCACAGTCCAGCTCACATCGCTTTAACCAATGGAGAAATAAATAAACCACACAACCATGCTTATAAAACTAAACATAAACAACTAGACGCATTCAAGTATCTACGCAATAACTTTGTAAATTTATCTGTGATTTGGTTGGGAATATATTTGTATAGCTAGGGTGTAACCTGGAACCAAAACAACGACAACTAACATTTCACCCACAATGATACAATAAAATAATCACACCACTGAACATAGGCAATCGAAACTTTAGTAAGATTCACGGTCCAATCAAGCATTCAAAATAAAAATAAATGAATATTTTGAACAGGATCAAAATTTTGGTGGCAAATGATATGGGACCTACCTTTTAAGGACACATGGAACTTGGCGTAATGGAAAAAAATCAAAATTAATAAAAGAAAGAAACACACCAATAAGCAAAATTTTGTTGGAAAAACAATACTGTTCTTAATATTCCTGCGTTGCGGGTGTGTCGTCTGGTCTTCCAGGCTACCCCTTTGCCTGCTAGTGATCGGCCGAGCGGCCGAGCCCGCCCGTACGTTTCCGAACGTAACCGAACCCGGCCGAACGCAAACGAACGCGCGGCGCGAGCGACATAGCGACATACCTGTCTGGCGCTTTCATTGACAGGCACCTGAAATGAAGAAAAAAATCGATCCAATTCGTTGAATATTTAAAATTTTCAAAATTTTGATGCGCTTAAAAGTATTGTTACTTAACACAGATAAATTTACATGCAATAGAATACCGCCTACGGACAACGCAACATACTATCAATAATATAACAATCAAATTTAATTTCTAAAGATGTGTTACATAAATAACAAACTGGGAGTATTCATTAAAAAAATCAACACGAACCCTTATGAATGATAGAGTCAACAGAACACAATATAAAAATTAAAAGTAAACATGTTAAAAAAAGGATGAAAAGTATTGTGGCAAAAACAGTTAAAAACAACATTGCAAGATGTATTAGGACAGTTGTTAAAATACGGGGTAGCGTGGATCGGCGCGGGCGCGAGCGATATTGGGCGCGCGCACGCGATCTCTCTCGTGTTTGCGTTCACACACTCGCGCGCTGCAACGGTTCATCATTTCATATCATATTAACATCAATAAAATATTGAAATTGTGCGAAGAAGCACTTATCGCGGTTTTTCCTTAAGCACATACTACCTACTGCTTAGATACTACGTAGTTACTACACAGAAGTCAAAACAAAGTTACTTATGAAGTTTAATCACTAAATCCGATATTTGTGAATTAATAGCCAAATTGATGAATAAAACAATTCACTCAAAAGGAATGGATTGGCCAAATGCCCAATAAAATACGATTATTATTTAGTAAACCCTCTTCCCAACGGATGAATTTATTAGGTTATTACCGGACGAGGTCACGCAAACGAAATCGTAAAATTAACGAAAATCAATTCCGTTAAATTGAATTCAATCCCCTTAATACATTCCCTCTCTATTAACGAGACATATGAATATTACGGGCGACTACTCACGAACGCAATATTTTATGAAATTACGTAGTTGCATCCAAGTGAGTCGTAGAGCTAATATTAATTTGTTCAAATGGCATGTGAAAGAAACGTGCAATGAATAAACTGGTCTAACCTAACCGTTCAGATAATACATTTCACTTCGCATGTGAACGCCGCCGATGACTATCAGTTTGTGATATTTTGACATAAATACAGTTCTCGTAGATATTATAATCTACGGCACTTACCGTACACGCAAAATCGAGTCACCTACTCAAAAAAACCAATCTATCAATATTAGAACACAAAAAAATATGCAAGTCACTTAATAATCCCGAATCGGCAATCGACAATGGAAATAAAGTCACAGTCACTTTTTTAATAATGGCAACTCGGTTTTTCTTTTTATTGCCACCCTAGGTACGTTTGACATTTGAACCGGCTGATGACTTGGCGGCCATGATTGATCGTCGCGACCCAGTAAATGAGTGCAATTTAGCGTTTAGTTTCCCTTCTCTATTCAATGTTTGTTATTGTTAAAAAATGTCTCTTGCAACTATTTACGAAATCCAACTCTATAAATTCGTTCACTAACTAATAAAGTAAGAATTAGTTCTGTTTTATGAAATCTAATCACAATAATAAATATCATATTTACATACAAATTAACTGTTGAACTGTGACTGGTCATCATTTGTCAATCTGTAGTGTCATTCGGAAATTTCGGAATCCCACAGAAACAGTGTAGTCGCCCTGCACTGAAAATTGAATTAGTGCATAATACGTTTAAGGTTCAAATTGTATATTGTGTACATTTTTCATTTATAAAATATGTTTCAACCTGTTTTTCAAATGAAAGCTCTGTTTCCTTAGTGTTACGACTTGAATTAGCTTCGGTGTCGATTCTTAGGAGACGGAGAAAATGAGTGACTGCATTCAATTTATCATCAGACCAAGTATCCGCCCAAACCGTAACGAATCACTAGTAAATAAATTGACCACAAACATTCCGGTCCATTTCTTTTGATTTTGAATCGTAAAACTTCAATCTTGTACTTTTTGTTTGAAATAACTTTGTTAATTGACATTATAAGCTTGCTAAATTAAGAAAACATGAATTTCAAAATGAATTGGGTACCACAAAACAAAAGAGCTTAGAAGTTGTAAATTATACTTATGTACGAGCAATGACATAGTAACACTAAGCAACCTTTTCATATTACAATATTGAATGACATTTGTGGTCAGAGAGCTTTGTTTCCGCGTGGGTCAATGCGATAAGGCTGTAAAGTTGTAAAACAATCAGGGAACTTCCCGGTCAACCAGTTGAGTTTTTTTGGGAATATTATATCAAAAAATATTTTTTTTATAGAAAACTAGCGGACCCAGCGAACTTTGTACCGCCTCAGAAGTATTAAATGTTTATGGTAAATTTTAAACAGAAAAATATTGGAAAAAATTAACTCGGCCACAAGTGAATTCTCAGACGGGAATCGAAAACGCGACCTTTGGAAATCGGGTCCAATGCTCTAACCGCTGAGCTACCGAGACTCGCGAACCACCGTCGAAATTCTCCAATACTTTTATATTTTTAATACGCTGTAGGCCAGCGTTGTCACATCAATGCTAGGAATATCCTTGCATTCGAAAGAAACATCTTTTCAGGTGTTTAACGATCGATTAAGATGCAACTGCCAATAATTTATGTCAAAATAATGCTCACATTTCCAAGCATGTTTGAGAAAAAAAAATTGTTGTTCGTCTGATTACGAAAAGTAGAATTAATTTCCGCGCATTATTTGAGAAAAGTACTATACAAGCCTTGGCCACAACTAGGTATTGATGGATTTACGTATGTGTGCTTCGGTTTCGACTTGGCCCACATTTAAACGTTCGTCCATCAATACCTGCAGTAATGTACTATATATCACAAATAATGGAACATTAATAGGTATTTGATTTGATGGTATATTATATCTTAACCTAATTACTTTTCGAAATAGCGTTTCCCAAAAAAACTCGGGATGTTAGCGGGAATTTTCTCGGTTGTATGCCTCATTACCTTTGTACAATTTTGAATCTCTTCGGATTCTAGGCCAAATTTATTTCAGTTCTGTATACGTAACATGCCCATTCTAAGCCATTTCCTTTGTTAAGTGGTTTATACTATTAAGCTGAAAGCTGTCCTACTACATGATATATGAGTTTAGTTTGCTTCAGCTGATCCAGGTAGTCGGGTCATAAATTCTGTTTGACAGGTCTAGAATTAGATTGATACGGCCTAGGCTAAACATTCAATTGATCACAATGCGCCAGGAAGTGGGGGTCTAGCAAGCTACTTAACCTAATAAATTGTTATAGAGACACGGGTAAGTTTTATATACCGTGAATTTTTGTCGTTGCTTTTCCGGAAATCTAGGCCTCAAGACAGCGATTCTGTTTTTTTTTTCAAGGAAACATGGGTCTAAATCTAAAAAAATATTCAAGTTTTCATATAAAGTTAACATCGGATGAGGAATTTTATTATGTTATTTTTATGATTTTTTATACTTATGATAAATTATGAATAGAAAAATAATAAATATTGGAAAAAATCAACTCGGCCACAAGTGAATTCTCAGATGGGACTCGAACCTACGACCTTTGAAAATCCGGTCCAATGCTCTAACCACTGAGCTACCGAGACATGTTTTTTTTTTTAGTTTTTTCGACCCCTGGCTCCTGGGGGGAAATATGCAGAATCGCTGTCTGATGCCTAAATTTCCGGGAAAACAACCAAAAACATTGACGGTGTTTTATGTTGATTAAATAAGACAAGGGACAGTCGAATGTTCATAATACGAGTATAAATACTCGTAATCCTAACACAAATAATGTTTTATGAGCTTTCGCTCAATACTCGCTCCCCACTCAAAAATGATCTGCTCAAGTGCTTAGAATTTCATGGCACTCAATTAAAGTAAAGATAATTAATACTGAGTTTCCCTTAGGCCTCTTCTAAACGAAATGATATTTGAAATCATTTATATTTTGAAATATATCACGAAGATAAAGAAATAAATAACTTTTAAATTAATTAACTGGACCTAAGTACGATATGGATTTTATATGTATGTATTTAATGAAACGTGCCGTGTGGTGACGGCCTAAGAATACAAGTGTCACCACTCCCTTACATGCCTGGGATGTCGTAAGAGTCGACTAAGAGGCTCGACGCGTTGAACACCTGTGCGAGAGAAGGAAAACTTGAAACAAACCCTCTACCAACCCGTCAGGCCAGCGTGGTAGCAGTAGGCTAATAGCCTCCTATGAACGCCACAATAGGCGTGAGCTAGGAGAGGCTTATGTCCAGCAGTGGACGTCCACAGGCTTATGATGGATGGATGGATGGATTTAATGAAACGTCATATATTGCTAAAAGTCGTAATAAAATAGAAAGGTTTTAAGAATGCAAAATTTTAGAAAAACAAATTACATAATTGACTGCCCCCAAAGATATAACGTCAAAAAACAATTAAGTAAGATGCCGGTAACCCTTCTGAAGCACCTGCTCACCAAATAAACTTTTGGCCCGACCTTAACGAAACATTTTTTGGGAAAATAATTGCGAATTTATCCTCTGGAGGGCAATCATTTTCTTTCACCTGTGATTCAACCGCGAAAACTGTACAATTAATACAATTCTTTGGATTAAAAACTTTTAGAATTCTTAGGTTAACAGCTCACAAAATATGATAGGCGATTTTTTAATATCAAGTAGATAATCGTGTAAGAACAGCAAATGTTATCAAAAAAGATGAATATTATCATTATGAATTCAACAGCGACACAAATTATGTTAATGAATATAGAGCTCAAAAGCTTGTAAGTTCTAACACTGGGCTAAGTGCCAGTAAATTAAAGATAACAATAAAAGGAGAAGTACTGGGCAGCCGTGATCATTACGCAGTAATTATGGTATTTACTATGGTAATATTGAGTCGGATCTTTCAGAGCTGCGTGTAGCTGTATCGCTGAGTAGTCGCCGCAAAATTGCTGTGTAATTTAATAATGTCAGTGCGCGTGGAAACGCGGCGACTAATTTTGATGGAAAAAAATATTTTACATTTGCAACAAATTTGCCGACATTAACTTAATTACTGTGCTCATAGATACAAACGTTGATGACATTTTAAAGTTAACTACTATTAATCATTTGAGCGAGCGTCACGCAGCAATTGTTTGCACTTGCAATGTGCGACTATTGGCTTTTCTATCGCTGTTGGTGGAGTTCGTTCTTTGTTGTTCTTATTATTTATAATACTTAGAGAATTATTACTTTTGAATCGTTTAAGTCCTTGCTCGCTGTTTTTAATCCCGAGAGCTGAGATTAAATTGTTCGCCCAGCGCTAATTAAAAGGGTAACTTTTTTGTCTTAATGATTAATCGAAACAGTTGGTTGTTACTTTGCAGTGGTACATAAGAATTATTCTTCTGAAGTTTCGTAATTTATAAAGGTGTTTTATGGTGTAGTCTATAAATAAGCGTAACATAATTGGAAGTGTTGACTTACATTACAGGACACCTGCTTTAGGGGACGGTTTGTGACTCCGTAGTTTCTTATTACATGAACATTTTTTTTAAATAAAATGCTGTTTTCCATTATTTGTGTATTAACTTTAGTTTTATTGTAATAAGTTCAAACGATGTTAGAATGAAAGTTTTATAAGATAAATTAAAGAAAGGTTTATAAGTATAACTTTATACAAATTTTCCTTTTTATATGGTAATGCACAAAAATATGTACCAAAATCAAAGTTTAATTATTAAAAAATTTAACGCACATTTAAATTTTAGAAGCTCATTATTTTTCTGGAGAAGCAGTAAAGCAAAATATGTTTATTCTATTGTATAGATCTATATTATATCGTATAGATTATATACGATCTATTACCCACTCAACGACTCTAGTAGGTAGTTAATGAAACAAAATATACTTGTTTGATTAATAATCCAACTCTTTTAGAATCGACTATCTAAATAATTGCAGTTATTACTAATAGGTGCGCCTTGAAATATAACATAGCATGAACGCCATGAAATTAAATACTCTCTTGCGAATATACCAAATTACTATTGAAATCACTTAAACATTATTAAACAATGTAAGTAATAGAGAAAAAAAAAACGGCCAAGTGCGAGTCGGACTCGCGCACCGAAGGTTCCGTACAAACCTGTAAAAGTAAGTAGTAAATCAGTAAAAGTTTACCCATCACGACAATCGAGTCATAGTTCTGGTATTTTTATTGCAAAATGAAATTTAAAATTTTCAAAAATATTTTTTAATATATGATGTAACTAAAAATTTACGGTTTTCGCAATTTTTCCTTTATCAGTACTATAAGACGTTACTTCGTACCAAATTTAAAGATTCTAAGTTCACTGGAAGTACCCTGTAGGTTTTGATTCCCGTGCGAGTTTCGAAAATTTGCGGAAATTTGCGGCATAAACGGCTGTATCTTTTGATTGCTTTGGCTTAGAAGTTTGATTTTTTCACAGCTCCAAGGGACAGTAGACCTGAGTATTAGATATAAATTTCAGTTTGATACCTCCACGCGTTCCTGAGAAAAACGGTCTTGACAGACGGACGGACGGACAACGAAGTGATCCTATAAGGGTTCCGTTTTTTTCCATTTGAGGTACAGAACCCTAAAAATTGTGATTATCTAATTACGAAGAAAAGACTTTTAAGAGTGTTTTTTTAAATTTTGGATACTCTTAACTGATCTTTATAATCATTCGGCCGGTTCGATTCTCGGTTCACGTAAATGACAAAAAATCTTTGAATGCAGTTTAATTTATTTTATAAAATGAGGGAATAATTCCTTTGAGTAAAATTTGCTTACTTCAATATTTTGGGTACTTTCCCTCCAATGACCGTCTCTTTTTTCACCCTGTATAGTGCACTTAAATTCGTAAAAGTTGTTTAATTTGGATTATGTAATAAGTAAAAAACACTGTTGTATGATCTAGATATCAACGCCACACAAAGTATACAAGGATGCAAAGGGCAGAATAAAATGCAACAGAAGCGATTAGCCGTAGGCACCCAGTGCGTGGTCACGATTTATTGTGCAAAAACCTAATTAAATCAGTTTCCACTAGACTCCTCAACACAGGAAATTCACACCTAAACGCTGAGACAAAAAGGACTATCTTCTCCTAGCAAATGTTTCTACGACTGAATCTAATAGCTGGATGAACGAAGCTTCAACACAGTATATTCTGTAATGTTTAAGGTAGATGCTTGTCTAGAACTCAAAACTGGATACATCAAAATGATTATATACAAGCGAGACTGTTTAATACCAACATAAAGATTTGGCTGCATCGAAGCAAGTTTCAGTTATTATAATTGTTTTTGTTTTTATTTCCAATAGATTGTTAAGTCCTATACTAGTACAACCTCAGTGTATAAAAATTCTAGTATTTCTATATATACTGCTTTCCTCAAACTAACCGGGTCAGATTTTGATGCTCCTTTGCACAACGGTGTATTTGAGGTTTTTTCCCTACACAAATTTCACAACAGTATCCCTATAGTTACTAAATTCTCAGATGGGACTCGAACCCATCTGAGAATTTACTTGTGGCCGAGTTGACTTTTTCCAATATTTTCCTATTTAACATTTATTATAAGTTTAAGAAAAACATTGAAAAATGCAAAAAATCTAAAATCGTAAAGTATCCCTATTGGTTCATAGAAAAAATATTTCTAAAGTAAGGACCTACTGTTTTTCTCAAAAATGCGTGCCAACTCAGATTTTGAGATTTTGAGGCCCATTTGCCCCAGGATACCTCAACTACATCCTTGTGGATGTAGTTGAGGTATCCTCAAACAAACACCACAACAGTATCACTATTGGATTATAGAAAAAAAAGCATAATTCGACTAGCTTCTGGAGAACCTACTGTTTTTCCTAAAACTGCCGGTCAGATTTTGATATCGATGAAAGATGTACTTGAGGTATCCCCACACAAATACCACAAAAGTATCGCTATTGGTTCAAAGGCAAAAAAATATATCAAAATCCTAGTATTTTTAAAGTGCTGTTTTTCTCCATATGCTCGAGTCATATTTTGATGTCTCTTTGCATAAGGATAAGGTTTTACTACAAAAAAAACACCCAATTTTCAACAAAGTTTTACTACAAAAAAACACCAACTTTTGCCCAATATTCGTACATATCATATATGATTCATTCAATAAACAGGTATCGACGTTCATCTCTTCAGATTTTTGCTTTTATGTTAGGTCTACTGAGTATGACCTAAAATTAAAGTAAAAATCTGAAAAAGTTTTTTTACTCTTTTATTTTCCAGTATCCAGGAGCTGGCTTCTAAAACAACTTCTAAATTACTTCATAAAACAACGTCCAGTATACCCACAGTGGCAAATGAGGCTAATAAGACAAAATAAATTTTAGACCAACCTAGCTGATAGTGTCTAAACGGCCACCATAAAAAGAATTACTCAGTTTTAAAACAACTGCCACATTTGCTGTCCGTACAACAACGTCCTAAGTTGGGCGTATCACGCGAACTCTGTAATAACGATATGGTATACAATTAAGCCAATGTCATTATTCATTTATTGCAGTCGATCAAAATTAAGACGAACGAGGTGCTTGATAACATTTTCGACTGCAGCGTTAGATCAACTTGCCCTGTATGGAATGGAATGGGTATTTTAGAGAAATCCTTCAGAAGGCATTTTAATTTTTTTTTGTTCCTAACTGCATTGCTCTTACGAATTGGCACTGGACTCTCGCTATAAAGGTAAACCTTTTGTTAATATTCCAATCCTCGTAAAAGCTTCTATTTGTATACTTTCCAGTTTAACTCATACTTGAAGATGATACAAAAATAAATAAAAAATCAGTTTCCATTGAAAACGAGTACCTAACCAAACAATGCATGAGTACAATATCCAAAACGAGTTAATAAATATCAAAGAATAAATAACTCATCATCATTAACTCTAAAAGATGATAAATCTATTCAAAACAGCCAGTTAGCTAGTAACGCAATCCAAAATAGTTCCGGCTATTTGCTGACACCGGCAGTTCCGGATGGCATGCATCATTCGCACGAATTATGATTAAGACATCACTACGAAGCGAGGGGAAAACACCTTCATTTGTATAACCCACCCATGATTCATAGTTCAAGTTCATATTTTACCCCAAAACAGCCAAATGTACATTTGTAAATGCGGAGGAATGGAAATTAATAATGACTTATCAAGTCAACGTACAAAAAATTAAGTAAATCGTGATGGAAATTATGGACACTAGCAAGTGTGAATTTACGAATAATGTTACGGTAATAAATTCAGTATTAAAGATTATCCGAGTGATGAAATCATTATTTTTATAGTTTGAAAAAGAAGGTAAAAATACACACAGTATTGTGGAGGTTGATTTATTACAGTTTCTCCGGAGAGTTACAGCAAATGTTTATTTAGAAAACAATAATGGCAAAATTATCTATCCACAAATACATTTTTTAGTAAAGGAGCGGTAACGAGAAACAAAGTAAGCAAGATCAGCACTGCAATCAGAAAAGCGAAACTAATAACAAATTGTCAGATAGCTCCACAGATAACAGAAATGTATTAGTTACTGGGTTCGTTGCACAGCAATGCAGTGTGCAAGCAGAATTATTCACCGCTGCATTGACACGAAGAGCTAACGGCTAGTTACGAAACCTCAACAATTAAAACTGTTAACGAATGAAAAAATACCTGAGAATTCTGATTGCCAGATAAAGAAGCACGATTGTCTTGAGTTGCATATTGAAAAAACATGCAACAGAGATAAGGCGTTACACGGCTGAGTGACTCGCAGGCATCGCCGGTGAGCACTACTTAATTGCATTTCCTACTGTGTTACTACATTGGTGCATAACGAGTGCGCTATTGCCCACAACTGGCTCATTAAAGTTTTTGATATATTTAATTACTTAACTATTGTTTACGTCTAAATTTACTTCATACATCGGCTATTTTAAGCCAGCATTACACCTAATGTTGGGTAATTATAGATTCCCCAAATTTGAAGGTAGCCGTGGTAGTTACCTCTGATCGATGGAGTCGTCAAAATTTCAGTAGAAGCTGGTGCGTCTAATTTGGTATCTCAGTATTTTATAATACTCACGGTATGAAGTGAGTGTTACTTTTGGTCGTTAAGGATCATGGCGTTAAGTATATTATATTATCGATACAAACATTCTTCAATTGACTTTCTAAATTCCTAAGTCATCGCTATTCGACTTGTAATCCCAGAGTTAAAAAACAGAACGTTTAAACGTTTGTAAATTAGAGTAGAAGAAAAGATAGTCAACTTTTGGAAATCAATGTCAACGAACTAGTATCTTAGACAAGGTTTGAGTTAATCAACAGTAATTTTGTACCAAAATAGAACCTCTGACAACCAAAGTGGAACAAGCAAGGCTGCTGTAGACACCGAGACTCCCTACATTATCTCACTGTACGGAAGTTGTATTACCATATCAAGCTATTTCTTGTGCAAACACCACCATTGTTACAACGTTGTCACATTCATCCTCGACGCACACATCTCACTATTATTTCTTAATTTAATTAAGCTTTACTGTGGAACAGGTCTAAGTTACAAAGGCTACACAATTCAGTTTAACTCTGCTTTAGTAAGCATTAGTAATTTTGCCGTGTATTATATTTCGAAATCATATGCCATAAGCTTCTTGTATAGGATTATCGCCTATTTTTGTTTAAACAGCGGTGTATCTTTAAGGCTAGATTTGTGTAACGAGCATTCCATTCATAAATTTTCCTTTAATATGATAAGAGTTGAACACACGGATCAGCCCACCGGCAACGCAGGATGTACTTGTATGTAATCTTGTTTGCCTCAGTAGATGATGTGTTTGTGCCTCATTACAGGTCTCATATAGCCTCAAAGAGGACTTACCACTAATAAAACAGCCAGTTATAAATCCTACTTTGTACTTCATAGTGTGACTCAACTACTATGAAACATTGTACGCCCAACTTTTCTAAATTGAGTGAGTGATAACACTTTTCAGAACTTTGCTAGAGAAATAGGCCAAGAAATTTTCACGATTTTCCTTTTTTTTTTAAGAAAATGAATTATTTATCATATTTCCAATTATGAGAAGAAATTCTTATCGATAAAACTCTTTAAACTTTTTGAATTTTCCATCCATATTTATAGTTTTTGTAAAGTTGCGCCGCGTTTTTTTATATGGTAATACCTACATACCTCCATGTGTATTGAAAGCTGTTAACATGAAATATAATGCTAGAAGCTAATATAACAGTAGGTAAGCCTACCCGATTTGTTTGTAACAGCTAACAAGCAATTTCTAGAATCGCTTCATAATCGTACAGTTGTTCCACTATGCAGACAATAGAGACATCAGAATCTAGTGGTGCATATGTATAGGAATTTTAATTGGAAATATGAGCGACTGTGGCGTGCTATGTTTTGGAATTGTTAGCGCTGTCTCCGCTAGATTGCTAAACGGATAAACTTATATAATTTATCTGATTTCTTTTCATATATAATTCACAAGCTTTGATAAAGACGATATATTTAATTCTACCACTACCATACAAAATAATGATATCCTAACTATAAATTGTATACTTTTCTGATAAATAATCTGAAAACTTGAAGTAAACTTCAAAAGCAGTCTAAATACCTAGGTACCACGTCAGTTACAGCAAAAAATCTAACCAATTTTTTTCGTATGCAAATAAACACATTTACTATGAAGCCAATTTAAAACTGAAAAATGCTATTTTCCCCTTGTTGTAAATAAAGAAAAATTCTTCTCAGAAGAAAATTAAAATAAAATTAACAACGAGTCAATTACAGTCCCGGAACAAAATGAGGTATGTCTGTTATAAAAAATACCAGCTAAGGGTTGGCGAATTTCTTTCCGGGTCTGTACATTTATTTAATTAATCACATTCTTACGTTTGGGGGCCAGCGTCCGAATGCTCGAATATTCGGGAGTTCCATCGTGGAATGCTCATTTGTACTTACTGGTCAATAAATACTTTTTGGGAACAAAGCTCAATCCAAAAAAAAAATTTTTCCCAATTTTTTTTGGCTTTTTCATTATTATTTTCATATTAAGAGTACGTAGGTACCTACATTATAAAAAAATATTGAATGTTTGACATACCTACGTAACTTAGATGTCGAACATTGAATTTGGTCAGGTGTTAAAAGCTACCGACAGTCTCGAATATATCTTATGAGAAAATGCACAGTGAACGCATAAATATAAGGTATAATTAGGTAGGTAACAATTTCGTTCACTTCAAAGGATTAATGAAAAATAATAAGCAAAATGCTAATGCCAGACATGTACTTACAAATGTAGTGAAATTAAAAGGTTTGGTTTGGAAGGGGTCGTATTACGAGTCACTTTGCAACAATTTCGCTTATAATTATGTTAGTCTCACAAAAATATGGGGTGATAGCGGGGATTATAAATGTACTAGAGGCGGCTTTATTTTTTAATAAACAGCGGTAGAAATAATCATGCTTTAGGCCGTATGATGAACGTTAAATAATTACAAAAAAAACCTCTTTAGATTCCGATCATCATGATGATATAGAAATACAATAAACTTTATATAATACAAATATCTTGTTATCTCTGACAGAAATAACAAGATATTTGTATTATATTATGTAACACAGTAATTAGAATAAAAAATTCAGGGCATTGACATTTGATACATATGACTTATCTACCAAATCAAAATACAGCAATGAAAAACAAGAAATCCTTAAGAAAACGAGGATAAAAGAATCGCTGATTATTACAAAATAGCCTTGACTGTCGACTTTATAAGATAATCCTCCCATTCTTAAAAACTTTGAACAAATGACAAACAATAGAAAACTCAACTATAACAGGAAAACTTCAGTCCAATAATCGCACTTCAAAACGATACAGACAAATTTGAAGGAGTCGACAAACACAGCGTCACAGTTTAGCTAGCAATTTGGACGTGTCCAATCGATTCGCAGCTCTACACCCGCCCAGTGCTAAAAACACGCACAAAAATAGGAAAAAAGTGCAAAATCATATCGCTGTTACATCTCGAATGGTTCATTTTTTTATTTCAATTTTCAAGGGTTCAGTAAACGTTTGGAGCGAACTCTATTATTCGGTTCCCGTTCTGTGACGTAAGCATATTCG
This sequence comes from Chrysoteuchia culmella, assembly GCA_910589605.1. Classification (NCBI taxonomy): domain Eukaryota; kingdom Metazoa; phylum Arthropoda; class Insecta; order Lepidoptera; family Crambidae; genus Chrysoteuchia; species Chrysoteuchia culmella. The sequence goes on from OU342649.1 coordinate 9,678,839, forward strand.
ACTCAATAGTCGCTTGTTGTTAGTTGCAATAATGTGTATCATAACGTATTCATATCTGCGATCTGAATGCCGTTTTGATTATTTTGCGTTCGCGGGATAAATAAGGGTGCTTTTTTAAATTAAAGGGACATATGGTGATGGTAATTATGAACTGTTACAACAGAAGTTTTTTAGCTGCTACGGGAATTTAGAGCTTATAGTTTTACACACAGCGTTTTTGTGACACTGTTCATAGGTAGGTACTATTATTTGGTTATTTAAGCAGAATATGTGCAAAGTTCAAACTTGTATTGTGTAGGTACAAACCACACGCTTTGACTTACATTGACTTTTGTGTTAATAAAAAATAAGTATGAAATTCGAAGGTGAGGCGAAATCTTTCATGATTTTACAGATTTTCCTCCGATCACACCAAAAAATATGAGGCGATTGCATAAAACTAAAAAAACAGTAGGTACCTAACTTGTCGGCGTATATAATCTGTTGAAGTCACGAACACGAATAAAAATATTAATCCAGCAAAAATCCAAGGAAACCGTTTCATTATTCGTTTCTTAACATCGAGTTACGTCAGTTTCTATTTACCTCAAAATGTTTCATTTGCATAATAGCTTTTTTTCCCGCCATTACTATTTACGTTAATATTCTGATTCGTTCAAACTGGGGTCGCACGCACATAAAACATAAAGACAATCTGTATGTGGTGGCCATTTATGTAAATAAATCCACGATACTGTGCTATTATGAAAATTGTACAAACGGGAGTGGCGTGTATTTACATTTTTGTTTAGGCGCGGCGTTAATCCAGGAAATAATATAATTTGTTAACTGCGTCGGAAATTACTTTTTCCTTTAACGTAAGTATAGAACACATTAATATTAGAGTCACAACGGCGTATTAAATATAACCATTTGGATTTGGACATTTAAAATTACGTTTTCAATTAAATAAGCTGTGTTTAACGAATCCCAAAAGGAAACGCTAAAATAACGTTAATAACAATTCCTGTTCGTTTAATCAACAAAACATCAGAAAGCAATAAGCTTTATCAAGAGTCCGATAGAATTTCTCATTTCATTCGTCTTGAGTCGTCAGAAACAAAGTGCGGCCGTCTTCGGTGGTGTTATTAACGCGTCCAAATAATTACAGGGCACATCAATCAGGGCATATATGCAGATAGAGCGTTTGTGCGAGTCAGCGCGTCGACCCACTGTGCAACCCTTCCTTTGATATCTATAATGATATTTCGAATGGATTTATTAAAACACTTTTTAAACCAGTAGTGATGGGACGTAACCGTATCGACAAAAAACACTCCATGACACTCCTAGGTACTTCTCTAATTGCAATAGATGTAGTAATTCTAGTGTTGTAGTACCTAAAATAGGTGGTTTCGTTTAGTGTGAACGCAATATAATTAATGGTTTTAACACCAAAATAAAAGAAGTTGAGCAACAATCGATATCGTTAACCCTATTGAAGCAGCGTTTCACCTCAATATACAATGATTGGCATATTTCGTCTAGAACGGTTCAAATTGACCGCAATTAAAAGAACAATGACTAGTTTCAATTCCCCAAACTTAATTTCCGACGATGCAAACGTGTAACTAACCGAAATATAACGCTTTTATAAATAAATTAAGTTAATACGTTTTAATATATCAGCATGCATAGATCAAATTGTGTTGCTATTCGAAAATTGAACGGGGGATCTAAAAATTGTGTACTGTGCGGTCTACACTGTTACATAACATGAATGAAAGGTAAATAACAACATCGTTTGCTTGAAAATTTACATTATGATCTCATAGGCTAGAGTTATTAATAACGTGAAAAGGTCGTCAAATCGACAAAATCTGACGAAGTGCTGAAAATAATAATTAATATTTGGCCTTGTCATGACGTGTGGACACGCCGGCCCATCGGGCACGCGTCAATATGTGACTGACATCTTCACCGGTCACGACAACCTTACTTATTCACAGGTTAACTCTACTCATATAACTACTACAACCTTATCGTTACTGAAATAAGGCTTATTTTATGGCGAACCGACTCGAAGTTACTTTTCTAACAACTTTCGACGTTACTCTGTCTTTGAAAGCAGTCTAATTAAGTTTTTTTAGTCTATTGAAATTTATTATTGATTGGCATTGGCGCTAGCGGCGACTCGGAATGGATAAGTTACTTAGAATACGATTATTGATTATTTAAACATATAATGTTTACTATTATTGTAGTATTGACAGCAGCGTTATTATTAAATGTGAAATCAGTTCGAACATCGAAAATATTGTTTGTTCAGTCGATTGAACATTATGTAAGTAATTAGGTGTTTCGGTAACCTGTTGTTTGTCGTGGTTGCCTTAAAAAGTTGGAATGGTATCTTTATGATTAAACAGTTAACAGTTGCCATATATTTTTATGCTTTACATTTATTTTTCTTATTTGTATTTTTTATGATTTGGTGTACCGTTCAACAATATTGAAAATAAGATTGTTAAGCAAGTTCGAGTGTTAATAATAAAATTGTAAAAAAAAAAATCAGAATTTGTCAAGTCTAGAATGATATCTAGCTAATCATTAAAATGTAGTCACCGGCACGATCCATGAGGGCAATAGGCAAAGGGGAATCATAAAGAATCCATCAACATCAGCGCAACAGCGATCGCGAAATCCGCCATCAATCATAAACATCAGAAAGGATTAAAATCTACGTTGCACCTTCCGAAGCTCGAGTACCCTTGTTTTTCTCTAACCCGTAAATACTGAGGGGCGTAAGTATCGCCGGGGGGCGGCAAATATTACGGGGGGCCGGGGCCCCCGCCCCCCGGGGGGCACTATCCCTTATCGCGAGCGTTACCCTCGCCGGCCGGTAGACCGCCAAAATGTGGGCCAAATCGATTCATGTGCCCTATTTTTGTGCATCTGGACCACTATCGATTTTTCCGTATGCACTCGCGAGCAGAGAAATCGATGGTGCTATTCGGGCAGCATCTTAAATGTCACCGGATTTCGATTTTTCAACAGATACATTATTGAAACATTTTAAACGCATTGCATGACAACATTTAAAATAGCCATAATGATTATCACTTCTCTTCTAGGTCATAAAAGAAGATATAGCTATTTTACAGCAAATTATATGGAGAATTCAAGAGTGACTCATAAAATTGAATTTACAAAAAAGTCCATACAATCATGATTTACACTTAGAAGCTATTATAGTCTTACAAAGTCCTTTAATGCGTTGGCTATAATTATCTTTATGGCTAGTAAGTACTTCTAATTAAAAAAAAACCAACTTAACAAATAAACATCTTTAGCAGCGAGCTGTAGCAAAAACATCTTTTTACAATTTTAAAGGTTAAGGTATTGGTTTACACTTGTATTGATAAAAATATAATCAGTATTTTATTTGTTGAGAACTACTAATAAGTAAGTATGCATCCAAATAAAAATTATATAGTACCGGTATATTAAATTTTAAAATTATATAAACTAACAAAGTAGTGATTATTTCTGTTACTTTTTTAATTGCATGAACTAATGATAACCTCCTTTTTTTAAGTAGGTTAAATACAATATTATCTACTTAAGTACCTTTAACGTTTGTTAAAACTGTACGGTTAGCAATAACACTAATAACTAAATTACAAGATGCTTTTAAATTATTAATATATCTAAGTATGGTTTTATGCCGCGTTTTGAAACAACTTTCTTGCAAATTATAATTGAAAATTATTGACTACTTCCTAACAGTTTTTATATATTAAAAACGTTTTTTATTCTTTTACAAAGCAAATTTTATCTCATCACAAGTTTACAAAGAAATTTGATAGCACTTATTTCTCAAACGAATATTTTCTATGAAACTGATAAAGTTCGTTGACTCCTAATCAGCTGGTTCTTGTTATTAAATTTAGAGGCTCTTTTAATAGACTTTTTTTAAGTTGGCTAGGTATAATATATAGAAAACTAAACATCTATGTCACTTTTCTTAGACAATATTTTTCGTTTCCACTATATCCATAAATCGAAAGAAAATTCTCAAAACTACTAAAACTAAAATGAAAGAAAAAAATACCAAACATCTTAGATTTTCGGAAGATTCTTTTTTGGATTCGCGGATTTCATTTGTCCATAAAAAGACATCCAACATATATATGACACGTAAAATGAGGACTATAACAAAATCAAACGAAAGCATAAACGTAGTGATTACGTTCTCTCTGCTTTTTACTAAACAACGTCCACAGACGAAACACTTGAAATATACATTGTATGGTTATTTATGACCAGTTTGATTAAAAATAAAGAAAACTATTTAGAGGCCATAAAATGCAATTTACTATCTTTAACATTCAACCTCCGTCAGATTTGATATTCGCCTACTACGGCTTTTATTGATTCCCTTTTAAATTGTTGCAAATTTTTTATTATATAAGCCGTATATCAAGGTTTAACGAGGGTTTTGAGGGACCTTAAGTAGTCCTTATCTTGGTTTGTTGCTTCTTGTAAACGTTTCGATGCATCTTTTGTTTTTGGATATTTTAAAATTTATTTTAAAGTCGGCTTTGATAAAATGACATATTAACGACTTGGCTTGGGATTTCTTTCTTTCTTTTCGTGAAAGTTTTAGTTAATAAAATAGTCGATATTAGCTTTCTGAAGTATCACTGTGTAAAGCAAAAATCATAGTAAATGTTTCAATAATTGAGATGTAAAAACATGTGTAGCTAAGTCAACACACGTTCACCTAAAAAGTAAGCATTAAGTATCCATGTTTTTTAATAATTCTAACAAAATTATTAAAAAACAATATTTTATTTTATTAAAAAATATTTTAGGCAATCGGCTTATTTTAATCAACAATTTTGCATTGATGCATCTAGTGTAAAAGTGATAAAGTTAATAAAAGGCACACTCCATTTGAGTAAACAATTTTTAATTGTTAAACAAGAAAATAAACTAGAAAAAGGTTTGTTCTGAAAATAGCCAAACCAATCAAGAAATCACAAAATTTATCTAGAAATAAATACCTATAATACACACATACACACATAACACAACAAGGAACCAAAACAAGAACTATAATATTTTTGTGAAAACCGTGCTTAGTTTGAAATCTAAAGCGGCAAGCTTAAATCAGGGCACAATAAAATAACTGTCTGCTGATGAGAAGCCCGAGCTATCAACGTATAGACAATTAAATTTGTTTGCAGCTAACCGATATGAGATACTATTATAGTATTTTCATATTATTGTGTTTGGATATTAAAATGTCGGTATTGTAACATAGGTGTGTATTTGTTTATTAGCAAATATTGTGTGTCTAACGAAATGCGGCATATTCTGTGAAAAATAACAAAAAAAAAAAAAAGTAATAAGTACTCATATATGTAAATCTAAGCAGTGGTTTTGTGTTTAAAATTGTAACTGGAATAAAAATAAATAAACATAAATGCAATATAACACACACGCACACGCTTACAAACACAAAACAGAATCCAATCTTTTTTATATTTTGTGATAACCATGCTTAGTTTGAAATAGTTCCGTGAAACACACGGATCTATTTCAAACTAAGCACGGTATTGTATGGAGAATGGAGATAATCCAAAGCGGCGAGCTTAAATCACGGCACAAAATAACTGTCAGCTGATGAGAAGCGCGAGCTATCAACGTATAGACAATTAAATTTGTTTGCAGCTAACCGATATGTGATCATGGGAATCGGGAACAAAACAAGCCTGAATGGTATCAGTTCGTGAATTAGCTAACTGTGCGAAAATTTTCTTGTGGCCTTCTGCCTATAATTGATAACTCTATCGATTCTGTCGAACAATGGATATGTTAACAGATTACTGACAGGCTTTATCGAAAGTTAAAATTATATTCTAAGGCTACTTACTCAATATCTTGAGGATGATTCAATAATTGTAAATAAAAAAAAGTCTTCGTTATAGAAATTAATGATAATTACTGGATATGTGTCGCTTACAATGCTGAATTTATAATGCAGGTTAAAAATGACAAGTGACGACATTTTTTTAATACTTATAACTAAATACAAAAATAAACTAAAATCTCAACGACGGGTTGTCCATTTTTCACAGAATTAAAGCATTTAGTTTATCGCACAATGGGTATCAGTTACAATATGCATTCAGTAAGTAATACTAAAGAACCAATATTTTAGTATTACACAATACATACTCGTATCGTCCATTTACGTTACTCTCTGTCTCGCTCATTTAAAACTTTCGGCCTCCAATTCGATTCCAATCATAAATGACTATTGCTTCTCCGCTATCAAGATCTCCTTTATTAATAATTTCTCTCCAATCATTCCCACAAAGAGTGGAGGATCGCAAAAACTCATACTATTTCCGTACGCCATTGTCTTGATTCCAATCTGCATTGGATTAATAACCGTGCATATAGCTTAGTGTACGGTAAGAAAAAAACGCGAGCAAGTAATTGCTCAATCATAATTAGCATTAGAAATTATTAGTGCTAATCGACGAAAACGATTTTAAACTAGATAAGCGCGTGAATTAATTTTCCTCATTTCAATTAACTAATGCTGAAATTTTTATTTAGCTACTTGTAATTGACTGTGTAATTTCAGTATCGTTTCCTTATTTTTTAAACGACTTCATTTTTTAGATTTTCATCACAAAATAATGTACAAATTCAAGACTTTTATTATCCTTTCAAGTTGCTCGTAGCTGCTTCTAGATTTTTAAACTTAGAAAAAGTATCAATGACGAGTACTGTTATTTCTAAGTTGTGACCTTACTCCATCTGTAAGTAGACCAACCGTCTTCTAATCCATCATTTTCTCCGTGTGTTTATACGTGTGTAACAGTTCATCTCATGATAAACGGCAATGACTTCTTATTCTTACTATAATTAAACATGATTAGAGCTCAACACATGGCGAGCTGCAATTATAAGACGTTACAACGGCTACCGGCGCTACGCTCACGTCATGCGATTTCTATCAACTATCAATACATTACACGGAAGCGAATATTCATAGTTTGCTGAAGACTGCATTGTCACTTTTTGCTAATCACGTCTCGCGATGTCCCGTGACGAGCGTGCAGACCTCGCCCGAAGCACTCCCCAAATGATGACTATGGCGACTTGTGGCAAGGAAATGCACGTACCGAACCCATTCAAATCTACAGTCATGAATGAACCGAATGCGAAAGAGACGGCCACATCCCACACCCGGGGAGAAAGCGGGACGCAATTTCAATAGTACGCGAAACGGAAATAGAGCCGAGATAACTCCGTCTAGCCGGAGGGATTCCCTCGTGTCACTTGTGTGCGTTTTTCGAATTGTACGAGAGGTTTTCGAATGTCGGCGTACAGTGGGGGCCGTTCGTTTCCATTCGGAATCCGGGCTCATTCTTTCCTTCCGAGGAGTTCCCCAGCTACTTGTTGATCAATCGTAATAAATTGCCTCCATGATATTCCCATTGTGGAGCGTTTTGTCGCTTTACTGCCTCAAAGGAAATTGCGTTTCCTTAAGCCAATTGAGTTTATTTGTCACTCGAGTGGGAAAAGCGGATTGTTGAGACAGTTGTACTTCGTGCTTTATTTGTTGTTCGTGTTGAATGAAATTGGTGATTTATCTTTCTTGCTTGTATTTTGACAAGTAAGTAATAGCCTCAGATTTATAACTTTTATTTTAATACAATATTTCAGACCTATTAATTTTTGTTATGTTTACAATTACCGTTACAAAAATATAGAAAAAGTGTCAGGTACACTTACACATACCTACTTTACTATACATATCTCAGAAATAGTAAATAAGCATCTCATGTTAAAAAAAACAATTGAAAATACGAAAACCCATATCCTAATTTACATAGATTAAAAGAATTATTAGAGTGAAAGAATTCTTTTCACATGTTATTTTTTAACATTGGAAATACTTCCGTACTAGGCTAGTCATACTTACAAACACCTCCGTTTCATCCACAAAAACCCAATACTAAAAACTCGAATTTATTCTGTGCCAATACCAAACAACAAAAAGTACAAGCACCAGTAACCGAGCATAACACAAACAAATACCACTTAGATATCTGACGATTAATGACTGAATATCACGCCAAAGAGGGAAATCAATACGTAGAAATTCACTAAAACAATTCAATTACAAGGAAATGGAAAGAAAATTTGAATAAGAACTTGTATTGCGTCAATATTACAGATTATAAACTAAATAAGCATGTAACTTCTTTATGTCCTTAATCTAAAACTGATTAACACTCTTCAAATAGTGATATGTGATTTAAATTCACAAAATGTTTTTGCTATTTATAGTAAAAAATTAGTATTTCTGAAAAATATTGAAAAGTCCCTCAAAAAATGTCAACGATAAATAAGTAAAGAATTTTATATATTAATAATTGAGAACTTTAAATACTACTGTGCAATTAATAAACAAAAATCAAACTGAAACATTTTAAGAATATTAAATTTTAATATTCTTATAATTTTTTGAGACATCTTTTTACAGACACTACAAACTTAAAGATTCTATGAATAATTAAAAAATAAATTAAATTATGATTAAAAAATTAAAATAAAACCAGTAAAACTAGGCGTAGCTATCATTACAGTAAGGCAAAAAGTAAATTATATAAACAACACTATTTGTTCATGATATACCTTAATGAGTGTAAGATATAAACCACTTTAAATAAAATAAGCTTCTTGGAGTCGGTGCTTGCAGATTATTTTTTATAAAAACTTTTTATTTCACATTTTTTTTAAATAAAAAATACAAATATTTCTTACACTCACACCAATTAACCTAGCCCCAAAGTTAGCACTGTAAGGCTTGTGTTATGGGATACTAGGGTAACGGATATAAATAGGTACATTAATTAAACATATATAAGTATTTCTGTGTAGAAATATATATTAACGTCCATGACTTAGGTACAAGTGCTAGTATTCATCATACAAACATTTATTAAAGAACAAACAATTATAAAGTACTTAACTATAACCAAACATCGGCCTATTTATGTCATCTAGTACCTAACGCTTACGAAAATGACAGTATTTTCAAGATTTCCTGAAAACTAACAAACTAATTTCAACATTTAATAAAATCGGACTAGCTTGGCAACAAACCCAATGTTTTAATAACACCCATAATACATTTATTCGATATTTCATATCTTCAAAAAATAAAAAAAAAATGCAAAATATGGGTACATAGTTAAGTAAGGTCTAACAAGTCATAAGAACGCCATAATTAACCATGTTTAGAATGCAAAAATTTTAAAGTAATGAAAATACAATACCAATTAGATATTATTTTATTCATGTCATTATTCTAAAAGTAAAAAATAATAAGAATGAATACATCTATAGAATATGTATAATTTATTAATATTAGTTATAAGTGTTAATATTTTGTCAGTAATGAATTCATTAATGGAATAATATGCTCTTTCAGTCAAAAAATGTTTGAGCCTATTCTTAAATATAACAAATGATTCAGCATCTTTTACATTTTTCGGCAGGTGGTTGTAGATGGTAACTTGCATGACAAATACACTATTTCGTAACAGAGTGGTCCTGCAATGTTGGGCCTTTATCCTAATCTTACGGCGCTTACTCTTAAATGTATCATATTTATTAGTATTTTTTCGTACGTTCAATGCGTCTTCTTTATTTATCAGTGGCATTTGCCCAAACTACTTAAGTAAGACCCCGAACTTAAATACTGAACCCGCGTACGCACGTGATAGGCGGTCAAATGGATTCGAAACAAAATGAAACATCATTGTTCCTCTCCATAGGCCTGATATATTTCTAAAGCAAAGGGGTTTGATCTGTTTGTATAGAGGCAGGCCTCGCTCAAATCCGTAGTATGAGACGCCATTTTGAGAATTTTTCAAAATGACGTCGCACGTTAATACATAAATAAATGCCCTATCCATTTATACCGCGTGGGGCCTACAAACGGGGATAATATTTAAAACGGAGGCTCTATAGGTCACTAGTAATTGAATCATTATGGTCCCAACTAATTAAAACCAAATCTTTACTTTGTTATTTTTTCCAACAAACTTAGGTAATCCTAAATTCAATGTAATGCAAACAACAGTACCGCTCACCTTTTTCGGAGCTACTCGGAACGACTTTTTGACAATTTATGTGTCGGCTGATACAATAATAATACTGTCTTACTATCGCAATTCATAAATCCACGTAGGTATTCTTTTTTCTAGTTTTTTTTTGCACTCAAAGCCATTTTCACATTTAATTACAAATTGTGCAAATAAGTCCATTCAATTAATTTAAACTGAAACCAAAGAAATTACCATGACAATATTCTGACTTTACTGATCAAAATTATTCTTTAATATTTATATTCTTTTTACATTATGATCTTCTTTTTAAAAGACCATAATGTATAAATCGTTGAATCCATGGAATTAATAGGTACTACGTACTAGTACTTAATAATTCCATGGCTGAATCTACTTGGTACAAAAAGTATACTTGGTAGGTATATTGATTGAAATGACATGTCATGCATAATGGATAAAATTGTAAACAGATAACTGTCATTGTGATATTTAATAATAAACTACAGTAATGAAGAAAGAAGAAGAACTACAGATTTCAATTAATTTGAGACAGAGATAAGCTGTGGGAAGTAGCGGGGGCTGTTGCTATTCAAGGAGTTAAAGGTAAATTTTCTAATGGATAGTGATATCATGATGTTTTGCGGTAAGTTTTTTTTATTGTCCCCTCTACCACGATAAATTAGCAACGTTAGCAATAATATCGTTTTGCAATTGATTATGAACCGTAACTTTAAATTCTTATTGTGAGTACTTAATGCATGGGTTTTGATTAACTGGAATCTTTTCAGAATAAATACTAATACTCTAGAGAGTCTCTATTTTCAATATTTTCTCCGGTTCCAGGCCCCAGACGGTATAGGTATTATAGTGCGGCGCGATTTTGAAAAATTTATAAAATGGCGGACAGGTGACGAAGCCAAAAGGTTCAAACCCCAATTAAAAATAATTAATACATAATCAACAGACAGACAATCAGAAAAAGTTGCTTTTGCATTTATAATAGTACCTACTTACTAAAGAATTTGAAAAGGTTTTTCACTTTTTTTTCGATTTTGTCCAATACAACTTATGAATAACTTCAACTTTCAATACACTACTTGAAACTCGTTAAGATTTATTTTTATATCTTTTCTGATATCATTTTTTGCAATCCGTACAACAGCAATTAAAAAAACACTGGCGATTAGTAAATTTATATAATAATAACCTACTTCACTAAACCTATTTTTGAAATTAAAATTATACAGTTTTTAAATCCCAAGAAAGTCACACACCTAGTTTAAAAGTAGGAATATTTATCTTTGTTCGCGTAGAAAACCCATAATTTAGCAAGCTTTTTTTTTCTGTAGTTTTCATATTTACGTAAGATTAATTTCTGAAATTACGATCATAAAACTGATTTGTGTTAGGCATCTTATTTTTTTTAAGTAGTACATCACCTTAAAAAGTTTAAACACATTTTACCACTATTTGTCATAGCCGATTCTACCAACAGTTTTGTTTTAATGTTGTTACTCTCGCAATAATACCAATGTCTACATCCTGTCTAGATAATGTAGCAAGGAATAAGAAACAACATTTTAATAATTATTATTTTTTGACGTTAGCTTTTTTAGTATCTACATTTATAGATATTAATTATTATTTTTTTACACTGTTATGTTGCACTATTTTAGATGCAAATAAAAACAAATAACTACTAAGATTTCTAAGTTGAGTACTGTTGACCATGATACAACCTTTTTGTAAAGTCTCCTCTTTTAATATAAGTATTTTTATGCTACAAAAAAGTACTAATGCTCAGAAGTAATTAACGCTAAACATCTTTTATGTTTTTGTCACTAAAATCCTAAGTTGGCATAGAAAAATAGTGTGTTTAGGCGCCACTATGGTATTTTTTGTGCTTGATTTATTATTAACATCAAGAATATACATAAAGAATTAAATAATACACTAAAACTAAAGTAGAAGTAAAAATCTTTACGCATGTGCTAAAAAGAAGCGTAGATTCAAATATGGTTTTTTTTCACCTCACACGCTCTTAAAAGTTGGGTTTGTCAATTAATTTCTGCGTGTAAAATCGCATTTGCGGCCTGGCGTGGTAAAGTACTTTTTTAATTTAAAACCTAAAATATGTCCTGATGCGTTTTCAATCGCACTATTGACTATTCTTATCTAAAATAACTTTTTCTTAATGAAAGTACTCCGTTTTGGTTTTATCATATTATTTTAGTTCCTTGAATCATAAAAACAATAACAATAAGATTAAATTATTTGTTAGAAGAATTTTATATTTAGGCCTTTCTATTAGGCCTATGAGGTTTCACAACGTATGATTGTATGTCGGAACATGACATAAACCTTTATTTTAAAATTGTCACCGTCTTGTATCTCATGTCAATGTATATTTAAACATATTTTAAATAATTTTGAATTAACTGTAATACTCCGTTTTTATTATTTAAGTTTTTTTATATCATTAAAACAACAATAAAAAGGTATATTTAGATTAAACTTTTTTTTAAATGATTTTTTACCGGAAGTTGACCACAGAAACAACCTAAAAATTTTCCTCGCTGTTGTGAGGTAGAAAATTGGGTGTTTGTGCAGAAAAGTTTCAGTCATCTCGTACCTTTGAAACCCTCGCTACTAGATTCAATCTTTGAGCCACTCGCTGAACCTTCGCTTGCTCAGGTTTCAATAGAGGTAACTTGGCGCAAAAACCAACATTCCAGCCTTGCATAACAAATAACTATTATTTGTTTTGTTTACAAGATACGTTTGTTTGGACAGATGCTGATATTGGCTCTTGACTCTCTTCCTCTCTTCGTATTGTTTCTAGATATTCTCATCATTTAATTTGGTCTGCAATGCGCTGTGTTGGTCATAATATTTCAATATGGACTATCGGTTGGACCACGGCCAATGAGTATGGAACAGGCACAGTCTCGTGTTTATTTATGATGATGATAACAATAGCATAATAATCTACTTGAGATGTTTTCAGGCATAGGTACCTATGCCTTTAATTAGAAAGTATTTTCAACGAAAACATATTGAATAATGACAAAATACTTACATATACCGTTTTTAGTACACACAATAATTTAGTTACTTAATTCAATTCAAATAGTATAATGTATATGAAGAAATCAGGATAATTAGGTATTTTAATAATCAAACATTTTGACAGGTCCTTATTTATAAAGGTGAAAAAATATTGAAATAAAAATGTTACCTAACCTAACCTAAACTCATCCCAAAACACCAACTGATACAAAACTTTAATGTATTTTTAACTAACATTGAAAACAGAAACGACGCGACATGTTCAAAGTAAGTATAATACTTAGACACAACATAACAAGGATTGTTCAAATATCTTTTAAACTCCTCTACCAAGTTGAAACTGGAAACAAAAAAATCGAAGTTCCGCCACACCTACCGGCGCTACAAAGGTAATGAGCCGGTTATTTCAGTGCTTGTTTATTTACAAAATATCACTCCGTTTGAAGGCGGACCATCAAAATGAGTCGTAAAACTGAAAATTCCATAAAAAGTCGTGTTGATGACCTCTATAATTGAACCCGCTCTTTGTAGCAGAGACAATAGACGGAACCTTGCACCAATCGATCAGAAACTAAGCGAGAATCTAAACTAACGGTGCTGAAATTTTTGTCATCAACAATTTGATTTTCATGACACATAATTAATAAACGATAGCATTTTATTGCATTGCATTTGCATTGTAATAAAAAAAACTATTTGATTATATGTCATTTGAATAAGATTTATAAATTCCATTGTCTTACAAAAAAATAATAATGCAGAGTTTAAATTAAATTACTGGTAAACAACATAAAAAAACCAAAAAGTAATATGAATACTGGCCGCTAATAAAAGAGTTAGAGAAATGAAGTCAGTCAACACCCCGTTCCGTTCTCAGCAACGCAAGTAACCCGATCCGCACTCGTTTATCTGCTGTCGAGCAATTATTGAAGCGTGAAAAGGAGCGTCCTCCTATTATTTACAGGGCGTTTTGTAATGCGGGCGTTCAGTTTTTGAAAAATATCGCGTTACCTAGCGCAGTCGCATCATATTCGTCATCACACCAGCTGTGTCATTACCGTTCTTTGCAATTTTCAGAATAAAATGTAAGTCCGGTATACAATAATTAATTTTTTTCCTGTTAATACATTCATTTATTGTAGGCTATCTCTACATAAAAAAATCTGTTAAAGAAATTCCTTTGATTAATTATTTTGGTATGTAATACTATTATTTGTAAAGTAAACAAAATCCATTTTTTTTATTTTTATTTCTGTATATTAAACAAGGCGATCAATTAATTTTGCAGCAAAAATTATACATATTCACGTCTTTAATGAGAAACGATAATTTTGTAAGACCTACAAACACCTACCTATAAAATTATTCAAGTTGCAAGTATTCTACGCAAAGCAAAAACAAACATTTGTGTTATCTCGTTTCTCAAAAATCTGTTTTACCATGAGCATATTTTTTACAAACACCCATCAGATAACAACTAAAATATCTACCTACTTGACTTGCAAAAAATATAGAAAGAAATCCATGTTGATGGCATTAGCAGAATCGCTATGGCGGAAAAATGCCAATACATATTAGCCAGATTGTAAGACCGCCGGGGCTGTGAATGTTATGTTTTTTTTTGTTATTTGTACAGCTACATATTGAATGGACAATATTAATCGATGGATGATCGAACTTAAGAGTAAAAAGTTTGGAGTTATTTGGGTTTTATGGACACAGTCATTACCTGATTATTATTTGAATGAATTGGTTTGTGTTTGCTGATATTTTTGGGTTACATGAAAGTTCTAATTGTAGTAATTTGTCAAACAACTTAAGATATTTTTCCTTATAGAAGGAGTATAAGAAATAAGGCTTTTTATAAGCAACGTTTAAAATAGAAGGTTTTAATGATGTAATTTCAATGTAACACAACCCATTAAAATTATAAAATGAAGAAAACACTAAAAGTGAAAAAATATATATATTATAATTTCATTGCAGAAGAGCTCACTCCCAACTATAATCTTATTCATGAAATCTCTAATCTCCAAACAAAAATGTAAAATAAAAGAAAAACAACTTCACTGAAATTATGTAGGAAACCGTTGCAGTTACATTCATTTTCGGGTGCGACACTCAAAAAAATAGATGACATCATAAACAAATTAGGAACGTGTGCAGCTAAAACATAACTAACAGTGATTTCATAAAGTCAAACATAATGTGAGTCAGCCCACGGTCGTCCTGGGCCCGGAGTTTCCGCTCACCAATAAACAAACATTAATTATTACAAACACAAAGCGTCAAATGTGAGAAAAAATATTAAAATTAACGCCTCCCAAACGCGTACTTGCCGCGGACATTAAATTTTTTAAATCGCATTCGGGCTCCGCCGATATAGGCCTACGGCGCGCGCTCCCACAACAAAACAAGATTTTTTAATCTAACTTTAGCGTTTGTAAAAATTACTATTTAAAAATTTACGCTGAGGCCGCTAATTAACAGAGATTTAACCCTTCCGTCGCCGAAGTTCACTTGAATATTTAACCCGGTGGAAATATTTTGCTCGTATTAAAATGTTAAAAATTTATGCCTCCCGACCTCTCCCCGCGGAGTAGTAAACTTACGCGCTCATTTGATGACCTGTCTTTACCTTATTCTTATCGTTAAATTAACAGGAGTAGAATATTTAATTGCATAGAATAATTTCCTTTAACACAACTAAAAAACAAGCGAAAATAGAAAATGTAGAGTCACATAATTAAGTTATGCAACAAAAAGGGACCTCACTTTTGGTGAAACTTATTGTCAAAAATAAACTTTTGCTATGAAAATTAAATAGATAACACAATAAAAACAGGGAAAACAGTCACAATCACTGAATCTAATAAACACTATAACCTATGTGTACAAAATGCAGTCACATTCCACGTACGGGTGTAAAACGTACCTTGCTGTAGTGCAGTCCCTGTAAAGTACGTCGAAATCCTTGCAGGAGAGCAGCTTGCAGCGGTTGACGCCCGGCTGGATGGCGCCCAGCCCGCGCAGGATGCGCACCTGCTCCACATTGCACACCAGCGGCACTATGTCCAGTCTCTTAAGCTTCGTATACACTGTGTGCAACCCGCCCACCAGGTGCTTCAGGAACAGTTCGAAAGCCTGCGGCAGGCACAACATGGTATCCCCTTGTATGATGAACGCGGCGACCTTCTGGCCGCGGTAGTCGACCAGCTTGCACTCGTTGGCGGAGGGGTCGGAGGTGGAGATGGGCGGCGGGCTGCCGTAGCGCGGCGGGCCGTGGTGGTGCGCCGCCGCCATCAGCTCGAGCGGCGAGTGGTGCATCATCTGCAGCGAGCCCAGCAGGCCCAGGCCCGGCGGCGGCAGCGGCAGCCGCGGTGCCAGCAGCTGCGGCGGGCTCAGCCCGCGCGCCGGCGACGCCGCCTTCACCCTCGGCGAGCCCCCGGAGGAGCCGCTCACCTCGCTCGCGGTCGACGCTGAGTCCACGGCGGACTCCATGCTTCGTGTGTACTGACTACGCGCGCATCACACGCCCGTCGCGCGCGCTGTTCCGCGCAACAATAAATAAAAAGCCGGAGGAAAACGAGGGCGCGGCCGCGTGCGCGCGCCCGCCCCGGCACCCGCGCCTCATTGGTCCGATGCCGGTTCGAGTTTGATTCGATTGGCCACCGCCGCCGTCGCGGTGTCTCCGCCCTTTTTTCGTTGCGTTCCGATCCGAGCGCGCGAAGAAACGTTCCTGTTTCTTTTGGGTGTTGTGTGGAGCGGCCGCGCGCCGGCCGGGTTGTATTGATAAGAATGTCACCGGCAATCAATATGAGCCTAGATGCCGCTGCCGCTGCGGTACAAACGCGTGCTACTCGCCGCCACGCGGTTTGGCTATGCGTACTTACACCTCTACTACTACACAAATTGTTGCTATATTAAAGCAATACTCACTATAAATATAAACACTATGATTTTTTTTACGAGTAACTTTAGAAAAATAAAGCCTTTAAAATCATCGATTAAAGTTATCATATGTTTTTATTAAAAATTTGTGCTCGAATTAAGATGAAATTTCGTAGTAGTAGTAGACTTTCTTGAAAATTAAGTTTACAAACAATCTGCAGACGAGGTTATCTTCGTAGTAACTTGGCAATAACTAATCAACTTTTGAACTGCTTTGAACTGATAGTGGGAAAATAGGTAGAATAATGAGTTTAAATGAAACTAAACAGATTTACATATCAATGGTATTTTAAAGGTATTCTATCTTTCTTTCATTTCAAATAAAAAGTTTTAATTCGAAATGCAATAAGATTTTTACATTTAAGTTTTAGATTGGGCTATAATGTTGGTAGGTACCTTATAATATATTGACATTAAAATGGTTTCTTTGATGTATTTTTAATTACAATCTTCATAAAATTTTAGCAATAGTTCTGATAGTCCAAGAGTTTAAGATATTGTACGTTTTCTTAGGAAATTATATATGTAAAGCCACTACAAAATAAAATAAAGTGATTTTTCTTAAACGTTACTCGTCAATGCTAATCTTGATTAAAATATGGCAAAAGTCAGCAAAGCTTTAACAGTCAATAGATAAGATATTTTTAAGCATTTAATGAATCTATTCAAAATATACATAAAAATATGTAATTTTGTTATGAAGAGCCTGTTAAATATGAATGAATGGTTAAATTAAGTAACCTTTTATCAACAACACTTCTAATCTAGGTATGCTAACTTGATGAAATTTTGGAAAAAACTTTATCAAACAAGAGTTCAAAATATTTTATAAGTATTTTTTCAAATTGATCCGATTTTTTTAATGTATAGCCTCTATAAAATGAATACTTGGTTGTATGTTCATTCATTTAACATTAGGTACTCTTGATACATGCTAATCTTGAATCAAGCTTTAACAATCAAGAGCTTAACATAATTTAAGTTTTCTGTCAAATGAATCCGATTTTTTGTATGTAGAGCCTCAATAAAAAATAATGAATGGTTTCATAGACTTCTTTTTTTCAAAATCACTCCTAATACAATACTAATATGGATTTAAATAGGTCAAACGCTTTAATTGTCAGAACTTACATAATTATTTAAGTTTTTTACATATGTGATTCTTTTAAGTATTTTTTTTTTAATTTATAGCCTATTAAAAATGAATCAATTGTTAAATAGAGTGACTTTTCTTCAACTTCACTAATACATTGCTTATTTCATTTAATAATAGCGAAATCTTTGACAATCCAATGGCTTTAGATATTTTTAAATTTACTTTTAAATGTATCTGTGTTTGTCTGTAGAGTCTATAATTTATTATGGTTGAATAGAGCAAGTATAATTTCTTCAACGTCACTTTGCATTACATTATTACATTAACAATTACATAATGGTCACTCCTAATACAATAATGTAATTATTAAGTTAAAGGCTTTAACAAGCATGAATTTAAGATATTTCTTAAGTTTGCTTACAAATAAAACTGTTTTATTTTTAATGTAGCTGCTATAAAAATGAATGAATGGTTTTACAGTGTCCTTTCCTCAACATCACTCCTAATACAATGCTACAGTGCCGACAGTGTTAAAACAATGCCAATCTCAATGGTATTCCACCAACAAAAGCCACTTCAATACATCCCGGATCCAACTTCGTTACATTTTCCGTACAAATTATTACTGAATTTGAAACTTAACTCCCTTAAAATAAAGCTCATAACGGTTCTTACTGATTTTGAGAAGTACACATGTGTATTTCAATGTTCATTGTTATGAAGCATTTTCATAAAAGAGCTGTACGACAAACAAGTTTGTATGTTCTTGTCAACATCATTTCCTTGAGATGTGAGCTTGTACAAGCGTTCTTTCAACCCTCTGTTCTTAGTGTTTCGATTGGAGGTAATAAACTTGTATTGTTTTAATATTTTCATGCATATTCTTTGTTTATTACTAAGTTTGTATGATAAGTAGTTAGTTATAGTATTCTATCTCTATATTTTTCTGGCGTCCGTTTGCAACTTCGTCCACGTGGATTAAAAGCGTTGAAGAGCCTTTAATAATTAACCGTCCTTTGAGTTCACTGCCTTGAGAATTGGGTACCTATGAATAGTTATTTGTTATGTAAGGCTGGAAAGATTGATTTTGTGGTGAGTTACTTTCAAAGGTACGAGACACAAAAAACTTTGCTGCCGAGCGAAACACAAAATTTTTCACCTCACAGCAGCGCGGAAAATTTTAAGGTGGTTTCCGCGGTCAACTTCTAGTGAAATAGTTATTGGTTATGCATGACTGAAAAGTTAGATTTCGCGGCGAGTTACTTCTATTGAAACCTGAGCCTAGCAAGGATTTCATAAAACTTTTCTGCCGAGCGCAACACACAATTTTTCACCTCACAACAGTAGCCAGCTTCCGGTAAAAAATCTTTTAACAAATCGTTAAATCTAAATATAAGTACCTTATTCTTGTTGTTGTTATGATTTAAATAAAAAAGGTAGTATTAAAGTTAATTCAAAGTTATTTATCGAATCGTAATCAATAGAATTACGACGTTTTGGCAAATAGCAGTTATCTAGATGACATCATGGTAACAAAAAATTGTGAAATAAAAAACATTTAATAAAAATGTAAATAAAATTTTTGGTGTCGGTTTAAATTTTTTTATTAAGTTTTTATTTCACAATTTTCAGTTATTTCTTTTTCTTTTCATTGCAGCCAGACAGATTTCTATTTATTTTTTTCTTTTATTTCGTAAGATACACTTATTGACAAATTTAAAAAAAACTTTATGTCAACTTTAATTGACGCAACTATTTATGGTCTTATCATTATCACATATCAGAATGGAGTAACGGAAAAAATAAGAAGAAGATACACGTCATCAATCTTATTTAAGAGATAGTGACATATCATCTTACCACAAAATAGGATGGAATTAAAACAAAGGTGGTTCTTATCTGCATTGTCTGAAACACTTATTAATATAATCTTGAAAATCTTTTTCAAATTAGTTTTAAAATATTTATACCCACTTTATTAAGGGGAATAGTCGTATAATTAAAAGTGATAAGGTTGGTTTTTAATTGAAAATTTCAAGTTGAGAACGTATCAAACTCAAATCATTGCAAAATATTTGAAATGCTTAATTCAGAAACGGACTATTGCAATATAAAGTTTTTTCCCACATGTATGTTTAGATTCCATTCTTGTTTAAGTAAATATTAACAAATACTCCAATATATGATTTGATCCATTATTAATTAAGTTACTATACAAGGTTTTGTAACGTCGTTCGTGTTAAAGACATAAATGTTTATATTTATTATAGTAATTACGCCTAAGACTACGAGAATGAGTAGTCAGAATAAACTTACTTTGACGACTGAGTATGAAGGGAGAAAAGACAGCCCTTGAGAAGTTTCTTGTCGGTTCTTCTCGTTACAAGGTGAAGGTCGCTTTGTGAAACGATGGTGTAGCTTCTTTGACATTCATAAGAACTTGTACCATCTTAAATTAATAAATGATATTGATTTTAAGTTTGAACTTTTACTAAGTTTAGCGGACAAAATTATTTGTCTTGACTAGTTGTTTTTCCGTTTGCCTTTTATTCAAAAATGAAAAACAATGTTTTAAATGTTATGATTTAGGATTTTTTATTAATGCATTTACTATTCTATTTTTGTGATTTTTAAACAAAAAAGTATACTAGCAAAACCAACTTGTCATATCGCTCAGACGGGACTCGAACCGTAACCTTTGGCAGTTTTTCTTGTTTAAAATGTGAAGACTTGCCAAAGTTTTATTATTTGAAAGTAAACTAAAGTTGCTTTAATCAGATACAAAATAATAACCCATTCTTACCCTTAACTGAGTAGCCTATCTGTTCATAAAGCGCGGAATATTTTACCTGCAGATAATCTCGAGTTCTTATTATCAACAGACAAACAAATTAACCGTGCTTAACTGCTTGTTATCTGCACTGAGATTTAAACGGAACGCGTAACACTATGATATGATATATACTTTTAAGGAGCATTTCTTATTAAATTTTAAGGTGAGAGAAATCTTGAATTTTTTTCCGTTTTTGTAACACCAATTATCTGGCCCACCACGTTAAGTTTCTTGAAGAACTTGTGTTATGGATACAAGATAATGGATAAAAATACATATACACTTTTTTTGTAAATACATACATAATATACATATTAAACACCCAAACCAAGACAAATGGACATGTTCATGCTGCGAACATATAAAACAGGTTCATCACACAAAAATATTTGTCTTGCCCGGAGATAAAACCCGGGACCGCCGGCGCAGAAGACGGGTATAGTACCCGTGCGCCAAACAGGTCGTCAAAATTATTAAGTGATGCTTCTTATTGTACACTACAGCAGGTAGGCTATACTATTACATAGGCTTTACAATTTGACGTCTACGCCTTATGTCCCTGTGGTTTCCGTAGTGCAAAATCTGACGTGCTGTTAACTTTGCTTAAGTACATCCTAAATATTTACGCATTCTTTCATTGAAATTGAAGAATTATCGCATTTTGGTTTCTACTATTGTAAAAAAAAAACAATGTTGGTTCAGTAGTTCCCGAGATTACTTCTTACAAAAAACTTCCAAACTTTACCATTTTAAATTACTATTCACTGGGAGTCAAAAATTTTACTTGTGATAAAATTATCTCACAATCAAATATAGTAGGTATATGTCACTCAGAAATATTGAAGCGTTCCGTATATTCAGATATTACTTTATATTCTACAAACAAACCTATAAACTTTACATCTTTCCAAAATTACTATACTAGCTGATACGTGTTAATTTCACTGGATGCCAAAGTTTTTACTTGTGATGAAATTATCTCACAATCAAATATAGCCTATGCTATACAGGAATAATGTAGTTTTCTATTTGTAAAAGAATTTTCATAATCGAACCGATTTTGAAAATTCTTTTACAAATAGAAAACTCCACTAGAAGAAGTTCCAGAGATTACTTCTACCAACAAACTTACAATCTACTTTAAAAATTGTCCTCACCTGACACGTGTCCATTTACGTGTGATGAAATTAACTCGCATTCAAAAATGGCCTACTTCTCGCAGGAATAATGTAGTTTATATTTGTGAATGAATTCTCAAAGTCAGCTGTTAAGTAGTTCCAGTGATTCTTTGATCAAGCAAACTCAAAAAACTTTAAGTACTTGTTTAAAATATTACTAGCTGACCCACGCCTTTTGCTGGACGTATATTTTACGTTTGATGAAATTTTCTCACAATCAAAATGTAGCCTATGTTACTCTGAAGTAATGTAGTGTAGCTATCTATTTGTGAAAAAAAACAAATTTGTTTTAGTATTCCCAGAGATTAATATAAACCTCTGTAAAATAATAATGCAGATTTGGTTTGTGGTCAATGTGGTTTTGGTTTTATTATATTTTGCGTGTTTGATATTTTATGTTTTTTTTCAACTTTCTAAAGTTTCGGCAGCTTTACAAGGCTGTGGTCACTTGTACTTTTTCTTATAAATACAGATAATGTTGACAGCACATCACTCTTTACAGTATAACCTTGACCGCGCACTTAGGATAATCGAACAGAAAATAGAGAGTAGGTAATTTTTTTATGTATGTACTTACTGCGTCCCAATTCTTATGCAATCTAAAAAGTTCATATTTATAAAAAACCCAAATATGAATTCTATTCGCAGAAATCTTCACATCTGGTATTTTTTTATGAATGTAATTTTTCACATTCGTATTATAAGTTGCAATCTTGAATTTTTTTCGAAGGAAAACTCAAAGAGTCTTGGTCATAGATTCAACAGAAACGACATGTGTGCTAAATGAAAGCTTAATAATAGTACTTCATTTCATACAATGACAACAATCATAAAATAAACCGGGATACGGAGGTGAAGGCCATTGAACATTAAAAGTTTTTATAGTAATCAACAATACTTTAGGATATTTAAGTTTTCATTTTAGGGTGTTAAGGGTACTTTAGGGTGATAGTATCAATCAACACAAAATGTTTTACTATGGAGCCAACAACGACATTTTTTTTCGCAATTTTGGTGTTGGCTGAGTCTGTAAACATACCTTATAATGATATACAGGGTGGAGAAAAAGACGGTCATTGGAGGGAAAATAACCTAAATATACATGTGAGCAAATTTTACTCAATAGAAATATTCCTTAATTTTCAGAATTAAATTAAACTGCATTCAAAGATATTTTTAAAATTACTTACATGTACAATCGGTTAACCAGTAGAGTTTTTTGGGAAACGTTTTCTCGGAAAGTACTAAATTTAAAGAAATAATTTATTATTCAAATAAATTACCTCATAATCGTCTATTATTTGTAATATAAACGTTTTCTGTACATATATCTTTTAGTTTTTCATCCATTCATAGGTTGTGAAATCTCACACAGCCTAAAATTAAAAATTCTTATAACCAATAGTTTAATGTTATTGTTATTGTTTTTATGATTCAATTAACTGAAGTAATATAATAAAACCAAAACGGAATATTATAATTAATTCAAAGTTATTGAAAATAAAAATAAAATGTAACGTAAAAACGCATTATGACGTATTTTTTCCTGACGACTTTCTTAATCAAAACGCTAGGCCGGGAAATGCAGAAATTGAATGATAAAACCTCCTTTTCCGAGCGTGTGAGGTGAAAACTTATTTTCGCCAGCAATGTCAGTTTCTAGGGTTCCGTACCAAAATAGTAAAAAGGAACCCTTATGGTGCAACTCAGTCTGTCTGTCTGCCACAGCTGGATATATCAAGAACTACTTATGCTATCAACTTGAAATTTGGAATAGTTTTAGATGACCTTTGCCCAACTATTTTGCAAATAAGAGAGAAATAAAACAAATATTTGATGCAGCAGGGACTGAAAAAAGCTCTTAAAAATTCAAAGTTGGGCTAATAGGGCATGTGGGGTATCTATAAAAAAAGCGGTACTTGCACATTCTCAAACATTTTTTGTTTTCGACCTTTAATGAAAATTTAAAAAAAAATAACTTCCCCTTATCTCCGAAGTTTACATAGAGAAAGATCTGAAATGTTTGTGTGTGTGTGTGATAGAAATTTATGTTAAGATCACATTAGCATACTTTATCAGTAATCTTAAAAAAAGTGATTTTATCCTTATTTGCTTTTGGTATAGGACCTCGACCTATGTCGATGTATGGAGACAATATAATGATGGTACGGAACCCTCGGTGCGCGAGCCCGACTCGCTCTTGACTGCTTTTTTGGCTCAAATGATTGTTTTACAGACGTTTCGTAATATTACTAATATAACATACAAAGAAGGAAAGTACAGAGGTATGTATAAACTTTTGATTTTGAAACTGCAGAATCAGCTATTGAGCTATCTAATAATTTTATGTTCTATATTGAGGGAGGCCTATGCCCAACAGTGGGTGTTATGTGGCTGAGACGCCGATGTAAAGCTGGAAAGTTGGATTTGGCAGCGAGTTATCTGTATTGGAATCTGAGCAAGCGAAGGATTCTAGGTTTTAAGCGTGCGTAGCGAGTAGTTCAAAAATTGAATCGAGCTAGGGTTTCAAAGGTACGGGACGCTAAAAACTTTGCTGCCAAGCGAAACACACATTTTTTCACCTCACAAAGCGAGAAAAATTTCAAGGTGGTTTCTGCGGTCGAATTCCGGTAAAAAAAACAGAATAAGGTTTAGAATAAGGAATTAGTTTAATTTAAATATACCTTATTCTTGTTCATTTTATGATTTAAAAGAGATAAAATAATAAAAAAAGGGAGTAATAGTTAATTCAAAGTTATTGAAAATAGGAATAAAATATTACTTATAATAACAATATTATACCGCCTCTGTGGTCTAGTGGTACAACCACCGGTATCAGACCCAGGAGTCCCGGGTTCAATTCCCAGCGGGGGTACATATTGTATTCGGTTTGGTTGGTGGTAGGACTTGTTGTAAGCCCGCCTGGCTAGCTACCACCATCTTATCTAAGCCTGACGCCATAACAACAATGTTTTCAGCATTGTTATGTTCCGGCAGTTCGAGATAAGATAGCCTCAGTGGTTGAGGATTCCGGGAGAGGCTCGCTTCCATTTTCAGCCTTATCAATACTTAACATCATATATGATGAAGGCTAAGAGTCTCCCCGTCATTCATTAAAAAAAACAATAAAAAGATTCGATTTTATTTTATGTGCAAGACAATTTAAAAATAAAGGTTTTTTTGACACGTTCGAAATCCAAGCATAGGTTGTGAAATCTCATCCACCCTAAGTAAAAAATTCTAAAAATAACAACTAGTGTAATTTAATTATATTACTTTTTTTTGTTTTCATCCAAAATGGAGTATTTTATTTAATTCAAAGTGATTTGATAAAATAATAAAATGTAACATAAAAAGTCAATAGTGATAGGAACATATGTACCATGTGTGTTTTCCTTTGAATAGAATTGATCTAATTTTAAACACTTTTCTACGCTAAGCCGTAAAATGCGTTTTCCACGCAGAAATTTAATGACAAAACTAACTTTGCGAGTGAGGTGAAAAATGATTTTTTACTACATAAAACAGAACTAGAACTGAAACATAGTAATCAAATAAAGGGTTTTTAAAACAATTTCACTATAACAGCAAAATAAATATATTTGAGTCCTTTCATTAATTAGAAAGAAATAAATAAATAAAATTTATTCAACTAAAAAACAATATACATGCATGTTAAACTTAACTATATTACATTATGTTATTTATTCATTTTAAATCAGCATAATTACGACCAACAACGACTGAAGATGACTCTTAGTTTTTTTACCGTTGAAATAAAACAACTTTTACGGATATCAAAATCACAAAACCCCTAAAAACCAAAAATACGGTCAATTACAACTTAGTTCGTGAAATATGGCGCGTTTGATATCCGTAAAAGTTGTTTTATTTCAATGAACAGTGCGCGCCAAAACTTAAGATGTACGTATTTTTTACCGTTTTGAATTATATGAAGAAAAGTGTGTATTCAGAACTATACTTCAATTAAAATACTAAAAGTTTTATTAAAATTATGTTTCAAAAATACTTAAACTTATTAAAAATATTATAATACCTACTTATAATCATTTTGACGACAGCAAAGAAATACTCACGCAACACATTGCACATATCATTTTCACAGGCGCTATTAAGTTCCTTTTTTACCGTCAACTTTCCCAATCTCCTGAACTAGAAATGTGTTTTGATTGCGAAATTATTAAGTTTTTTTTCAGGTGTCACCTGGCGGAAAATTAATGATACTCTTAAGTTTTTTAATTCTAACACTAATAACACTTAAAATAATAACTTAACTTACTTACACTAAACATAATCGGTTACCTACTGTCATTAAGCTACCTAATTTTTCCAAAAATCCATTTCGGTTTTCGATTTGAGTACATACAACTAAGGTCTCAGAAATGTCGTATCACGTATCACATATCAAATATTAGATATAATCAATAGAAAATTATGGAGAACTGAAAACTTGTTAACCTATCTATCCAGTACCTATAGTTGTTAGTAAAAAAATCACGTGCAAAAGAGCAATTTTCATGTAAAAATAAATCAAATGAAGATATCCCAGACTATGCCACAAAAAGTATACCTACTGCAAACAAATGGTCGCGCGCAGCAATAAATCGGACTCAACATTGAGTTTGCAGCAACTGCGCGACCCGTTAAACTTTATTTTTATATTACAGCCGTAACTTTGCGATGCGATAGCTCCAAAATTGTTATAATCTGTATTGAAATTTCTGTGTTTTTGCGAGTTGGAATATAATATACTTAGGTATGTAAATACTTTTTTGATTACGTACATTGTTTCTAATGAATAATGAAGATATATTTTTTATAATATCAAACACAATTTTATTCTACAGCCGTAACTTTGCGATGCAATAGCTTATTGTTATAATTCACATTGCAATATCAGGATTTTTTAATGAATTTAGGTAGTAGGTCTTAATTACGATGTATATATTGTGAATGAATAATGAATTAGGAAATCGATTAAAAAATTTAAACTAACACTTTAATTGTTTGTATTATCTTAGTATTTAACTAATACGTTTTCATTAAATTAGTAATGATCCTTACTTTTCTAATAATCAGGGGCCTCAGTTCTCATGCAATCGAAAAAAGTTAACATTTGTAAAAAAAGTTCTTCATTCAGGCCTATACTAAATTTACTATACTCCGGCGCAGACGAAAGTAGTCACAAAATGTAGCATTTAAATCAAATAAAGTATTGATATACTTACGCCATTTTCAAAAATCGTGGCTAACATATTAAGATTACCTTCCAAAGATACGAATTTCAGGAAATGTTAAAGTAGAGAGTATATTTTCAGTTTTAAGTAACTTTTAAGACGTAAAAAATATTAGAAATAAAGCAATGTCTATCTTTAACAAATCAATATTTTATTGTTACAGCTCATAATAATACTGTTCACAAATAAAAATAAAGCTTTTTTTACTTCCGAAACTAAATAAAATATTTATTTCTTCCTTTTCTTCTTTGTTTTATTCACTGTTCATACTATTTAAAGGTAGTTTTAAAGCGATTACGACACTTGGAAAAAAAATATTCACTTATTTTACGCGTATGTTTTAGTTCAATATTTTACATGATAGCCATTCGCAGCCAAGAATATCGCATACTTTTTTTTGCGCCAGAGCTTGGCAATTTTATTACAGATCAAATATACATTTAGATAAAAAATGCAACTTTTCGCATGGTTTGGTACAAATATTTTCATGACAGCCATTAAATAAACAAACTATAAACATAGATTCGACACATTATATTGAACATTTTGGCATATTTTTTATCTGCGCCGGAGCTTATTAATTTTTGGGTCAGATTTGTCGAGTCTTCTTTGGAAATTTTCCTTCAAAAACCTTTTTACGAATATGGTTTTTTTTGGATTCCATTAGCACTGGGCCCGAGGCAGACATCATCTGAATAATTTGAATTCCATTGCTTTGTTCTTCATAAGTTTCTACTGTAGATACAAACCAAAACACTTCTTCTTTCAAAAGTGCTCGAGTTCTCAGGGAAAAACTCCGAATCCCTTCTTTGCATGCATTGCATTTCTTTCGAATAAGCATCCGACCACTGGCAATAACCGAATTATATTGCTTTTGGCTGCGCCATGTCGAAGTGCAGTAAATAATGCAGCAGAATTGACCCCCCCACCCCAACGGTGGACTATGAAATTAAATTTGTGCACAATACAAGGTGGGACACAGCTTTCAGTAATTTATAATATCATTGACGGAATTTGTGTTCACCGTTTTGATAAATTGTTGTTGGTGAACGTTCAGATTATTTAGCGCTATCTAGAATTTTAACCCTATTATTATTACAAGTATTAAATAGAAAAAAACTGTATTTTACGTACGTAATTAGGCTAAGTTTATAAAAAAACTTAACTATATGTTTACCTTACTCAAGATTTCTATGGAAGTTCGATAATTTTTTTATGAAAAGCTTTCGAAATTCCAATCGATAGAAAACATTCGTTGTTTGGTTTTCGCTTCCGATCAGGTCCACTTGCTTATTCCACCTACTAGGTCCACTACTAGGACTTTGATTTTTATGTTATGCTGCTCGCTTCTGTGGATTTTCTCGCGAGACCCTACAAGTGACCCCTGGGTGGTGCCAAATGAGCAGTTCCTTCCGGGTGGTAGGCTTCAATGTCGCCGCTGGCTGACCGCAGGAAGTTGGGGGCCCAAGTAACGGGACCACCCGCGACCGGATGGGTGGCCATCTCTGCGAGGATTTGGGCGTACCCGCAGTCTCCAGGCCAGTCTCCTTCTCAGTGTGTCAGTCGAAAGATAGTCCCCTAGTAGGCAGAAAGATGCCTCGCCCAACTGCCTTTCTCCTGCCTATTCACTCCCTTTCCCCTCATTAACATGGTACTGAATAATATAAATAAGTATAAACACCGGTTCCACTCCGTCCCTCTCAAAGTGCACTTCAACCGAGCCGCCAAGTCTAGCAAGCGCATGTTGCGCAGAGCACGTCGGTTGCATTGGGGCCAAACTTTCTTCCCACCCATCTGGAAGTAGAGAGTTTTGGTCCCTTACCAAAGCAGCCAAACAAAATTTAAAAACCCTAGACTTCCACCACTGCTCGGACGGATCGCTTGCTCATACTGTGACTAAGAAAACAAACTTGTTTGCCTCTCTTTTTGCGGATTTGCATCTAGATGTCAGTAGCAAAGTGCCACCTAAGCTACCTCGTGCTGACTCCTCTATGGGTGACTGTCAGATTCACAAAAAGAGGTTCTAAAAGCTCTCCGTAATCTAGACGTAAACAAAGCTAGTGGTCCCGACGGAATCCCAGCAATTGTCCTGCGCAACTGTGCACCTGAACTGTCTCCTGTGTTAACTCGCCTGTACCGCCACTCACTTAAGTACAAGTACCTCAATCGTGGAAGCTTGCAAATGTGCAGCCTGTGCCTAAAAAGGGCAGCCGTGTCGACCCTTCCAATTACAGGCCAATTTCAGTCACGTCCATACTCTGTAAGACTATGGAAAGTGTACTTAACACCCGTATTTTGGCACACCTTGAAAACAACTACCTCCTCAGCGATCACCAGTTTGGTTTTCGTCGAGGTCGTTCGACTAGAGATTTTCTCGTGTATGCCACCCATCTTTGGAGTGAAGCGATCGAGAAACACGGCGAAGCCCTTGCCGTATCGCTAGACATCTCCAAAGCCTTTGATAGGGCTTGACAGGGCTTGGGCATGATAGCCTAATTGCTAAGCTTCCATCATACGGTATCTCTGGAGGCCTTTGCACTTGGATTGCTGACTTCCTTCGCAATCGCTCCATCCGAGTTGTAGTAGAAAAATCATCCGACCTAAAAGAAATTGATGCAGGTGTCAGATCTGTCCTGTCTGCGACACTGTTTCTTCTGCACGTCAACAACTTGCTGGTGTCTGATACCATTGGGTATGCAAATGATACCACCTTAACCAGCAGATATCTCTCAACTGCAAAGGCTACCAGTGATGAAATCCAGTCTTGTCCAGACTCAACGCTAATCTTCTCAGTTTTAATGCCACTAAAACACAGGCTTGTTTATTCACCGCAAAACGGAGTCCCTTCCAAGTGACTCCGACTTTCCAGGGTGTATCCTTGCCGATAACCGAAAATCTGCAACTTCTCGGCCTGAACCTGTTTTCCAATCTGAACTTTGGTGAGTATATCGACTCCATTGCTAAGTGTGCTGCAAAGAAACTGGGCGTCCTCTCTAAGGCTAGGCGGTAGGTACTTCTCTTCGAATCAGCTGCTTCTTTTATACAAAGCGCAGAATTGGCCTTGCATGGAGTACACTGCTGTCACCTGTGGGATGGTTCTGCTAAGTATCAACAAGAGCTTCTGGAATCGATTGAAAACCGTGCCAGGAAACTCATTGGAAACTCAGCTTTGGCCACGACGGAACTTCAGAGCTTCAGTCGCCGCCGCAAAGTTGCATATTTATCGGTCTTTTATAGGATACACTTTGGGGAGTGTGCGAGAGACTGTACGACCTTGTTCCTCCAGCTCCTTTCCACCATCGGGGTACCAGACACAGGTTAGCATATCACCCGTACGTCGTTGACATTCCAGCGATCCGTACCAAGCGCTTTGCTGACACATTTATAATGCGAACCGCTAAAGAATGGAATGCGCTGCCTGCTCATGTGTTCCCCGATTCCTACAACCTTGGTCTCTTCAGGGCGAGAGTGAATAGGCATTTCCTGGGCAAGCATGTTACACCTTAGACCACATCCTGTTTACTAAGCACGATGGTGGTCAAATGCCAGCATAGTTACTTGTAAAAAAATAGAAATAATGCCTTATCAGAGAAAACAATGAAGAAAACCGAGACAAAAAGGTTGTGTGTGTTCAAATCTTCAGAAGAAATTCCGTCACATCATTTGAATTGAACTTAACGTGGGTAAAAGTCACCGCAATGTGTTTAGAAGGTGTTTGCGATGTGCGATTCAAGTCCCACTCAGCTTTGTGGCAGCGCGCTTTGATGTAAAACGCATGGCACTTACACCAGATCAATGTTGACTTGCTATGACGAACTCTTATTCTGGAAAAAAAGATATTGGATTTTCCTTCCTGCGAACATTTTTCAGGAATATTTACGCTTTTTATTTAGTTCATTTACAAAAATATTTAAAGTCAATGTGAATTGTGGTCCTTGGTTGATGAGCATTTTTTTTTGTATCATTTATATTGCTACAATACATTACAAAGTATGTACAGATTTCATCTCGTATCTGTATAGAAACAAAGCTATGTTAAACCTAAGAATAACAAGAGTAAATGTCATTAATTTGAAGTTGGTAAACTTGAACATGAACATGCCGTGTGGTGACGGCCTAAGAATGCACGTGTCACCACTCCCTTACATACCTGGCATGTCGTAAGAGTCGACTAAGAGGCTCGACGCGTTGAACACCTGTGCGAGAGAAGGAAAACTTTAAACAAACCCTCTTCCAACCCGTCAGCCAGCGTGGTAGCAGTAGGCTAATAGCCTCCTATGAACGCCACAATAGGCGTGAGCTAGGATTGGCTTTTGTCCAGCAGTGGACGTCCACAGGCTGATGATGGAAACTTGAACAAACATGTTTCAAGTGCTGAAAGAAAATCGCACGTGGGCTATAAACAAAATGCTCGCAACAAATACAATGTTTCGTTTTTGCAATAAAAGTCTACTATATGAGTTGGTCATTCGGTAATCCTTAGGGATCTATTACGTTTGATTGCCATTTGAACTTGTAACCCCCATGGGGTATCGAATTACACGCAACTGCAGTAGCATTTTAAATATCGATTACCTATTAGTTTGAATTCACTCAAGTAATGCTTGCAGAGTTTTGAGTCAATCTAACTGCAATTACCACGAGTATAAAACAATCTGAACTATAAATGTTTATAACTACCTTCCGCCCGCAGTTTCAGCCGCGTGGTTCCTGTTCCCGTGGGAATATCAGGATAAAAAATAGCCTATGTTACACTCCGTCCTTTCAGCTAACTCTATAAAAAACCAAGTCGATTGGTTGCTTAGCCAGGGCGTGAAGAAAGCACAAACCAACATATTACGTATTTAGAATATTATTAATAGTAATAAATAATATAAGTAAGTATACAAAGAAAGAAAGAAAAGAAAGCTCTGGTCTTCCGTAGCGCCAACGTGTGCCAGTCAATGATAAAACCAACGTCTTTTTCTCGTAGTAGCAGTACCTACTGGCTACGAGAAAAGGACTAAATACGAAAACTACGAAATATATACTAGTTTTTCGCTAGTACAAACGACAGCAACGAGACGTTACCCTTTGATAGCAAAATTCGTTTTCTGTTCGTATAATACTCAATTCGTACTTGGTTTCAAATAACAGTGTCAATTGAAATTACTCGATACACAGTTTGGTAAATAGAACAATGTGTTGAGAGCTGGCGTGATATATACAACTTTCCATCGACTAAGCTGTTTTGTCGAGTTGTGTACTGTAGGCTTATTACGAGTTTGGCAAACTCGACGTTACAGTAAACGTTAATGTAAAATGTAACTCCGTCTCTTTCATATTTAGCGACTGTTTTACCGACATGAGCAGTGTATCCGATAGTCTACGCTCACGAGTCCTGTAAATGTCATGTTAAGCAAACTCGTAATAGGGGTACTGCTCGCGATTTCCACACAATTCGTTAGGTTTGAGGATAAAAATATTACATGGTCACTTCAAAATTCTTCATAATATTGTAATAAGACATAGATGTCGAAACCAAGAAAATATTACAAGCCATGACGAAACCATTATTCCACGGATGTTAAATACCGGAAGAACCTAAATAAAACACCTCATAAAAACTTTTGGAACTATTATGAAGGTAGGTAAAAATTACTGATCGTTACGAACTTACACATTACAGGTGTTACAAATTGAGCCATGTCTTGTAATTGGAAGTCGTGATCTTTCAAAGTTACATAGCTTGTTACGGACATCTGTTTAGTGACAGACAGCTTTTTTTGTATTTTATATAGGTAGCCGTTTCGCTTAGTGGTGTAGTTTGTCAAGCAATTTTGTGTCTTTATTATAGCCAATATGCTCCGAACTCGGAAATCCTCAGATTTTTATCAAAACGCATAATAACGCTCTTTGTAAACGGATTAAAAATGTCATTTTGTTAATTAAAGATGTATAAATAAATTGATTAAATCGTTGTTGTTTAAGTAATCCCACTTCAAGACGTGATATAATCCTTTTCTTTTTGGCAAAATTATGAAAATTGTAACAGTGTAACTCTACGCTAAAAGTTTCACGTGAATATTTGGCTCGCTACCAATTGTTTGTGTGTTTATGCTCATAAGAAAACAGATCCTTTTTTCTTTTCTAAAAGAAAAATCAATACGTTTTATTAACATGAAAAAGTTTGTAATAAATGCCAAGAAAAATATTATCTTTGTATGTATTAAAGATTGTAACTTTGCATTGAATTCGTTTTCCACATTTTCCATATAATTTTCCCCGGTTGACCGTGTTCTTAGCCGCTCCATTTCGTGTGCCTTAGATCCAAGATCCTAGAATAGTCATTCCCCACAGTAACCAAAGGGCACCTTTATTTTTCCAGTTTTCATCACTTCACGCTCGGTCTGTCTTTTGATTCAGTGGCTGTGTAATCCGCTGTTGGCGCATTTATTTTGCACTCTCCTCATAGTGTTGGTAGTTGCCAGTATTTCACAACTCTTTGAAGTCAAAGCTCTTTTGATTTTGCGGGGCGGCTTAGTCGCTGACCGCACGGCACCTATGAATGCTACTTCACTGAATAGTCCCCGGCACACCCTAGATTTTTTAGCTACAAAGGTGTTTTGAAGCGTTAGCGCTGCCCAAAAACATCTGCAGGCTTAGCATGTGACGTTTCGAAAACGGATTAAAAAAACTTGGTGGATTTTTCAAAGAACCTCAATATATTTATATTAGGAGTGGGCGTTGCAAAGACGAACCGTTTCAAAGTACGTTTATAGAGTGCAAGATTGTATAACAAAAAAATGCAACGAAGACGCGACGCGACGCTCGCTTACGACGAACGAGCGTCGTCGCGTCGACGAGAGTGAAGTTTACGTTTCGCTCATTTGACCAACGTTGACCATCGTCGTCCGTCACCCGTTATCACCCGCGTCTCGTTCCCAATTAGTCAAACCAGTTGCGAACGAGAACCGTTTCGTGGACTAGTTTTCGTTCTTGAAAAAACGGCTGCGTTTCGTTCTCCAAATATTTGACAACGACCCATCACTAATTTATATGCGTTGGTAGGTACTCTAGCTAGAGGTATGACACCAAAGTTTGGTGTGTGTTCCGTGGAAAAATTATGTAGGTAGTTAAATAAAATATTTACCTAATTTTTTTTTTATTGGATTTCTTTAATATCAACACTATACAAATAAAATATTAACTTCAAGGCTGTATAATCATAAAAACTTTTTCAAAAGACACCATCACAGACGAGATGCCATAACTTTTTTGAGGTCGAAATGACGAACATGTGCTTAAGCTGATAGCACAAAGAAAGTAATGCTATGGTGACTAGCGATACATAATGGGAATCGATGAAAAATTATTCACACACCCGCGTATTGACTTTGCACGCAGTGACAGCGCGACGCTGCCGGATATGCGTAGGGTTGCCAAACTTTTCTTTTGTAACAAAAAGTGTACTGCTAAGAAACGAAATTTGAAGACCACCAGTAAATGACGTTCGTGTCACTTACGTTACGTTGCTTTTGTTTACTGTAAACAACAGTTTACTACAAATAAATACGTACAGTACATTCGAAATTTTAAGATCGTATGTACAGAGCCGAGTGCCGTAATAAATAGAATATTTTATCGGCGACCGCCCTCACCGCCGGCAAAAATGTAAATCCCTTTGTGTTATAATGTCTGATAAACTTTTCCATACCCAATCCATCCAGTTACTGACCGTTGCGAAAGTTGCTCATCTGCCAAAATATAAGGACGGACACGCTAACCGTTGCGCCCATTGCTGACCAACAGGCCAACCCTAACCCTTATAGAGACGAAAAAAAAATGCATAAAAGCACTAACACTATTTTATATTTAAAAAAAGGTTCCGCGGTTCAACCCTAGGGATCATGTTTGGGTACCGAAGTCGGATGTCACCCGTGACGCGGTCTGAATGTACAGAGCCGAGTGCCGTAATAAATAGAATATTTTATCGGCGCCCGCACTCGCCGCCGGCAAATATTGAAACCGCCTAATCTCACCGCTCCTTTGTGATATGCAAAGATCCCTCTGTATTGTTAATGTCGCCAGGTTATGGTATCGCTTCTTTGACGTTCGCGTGAAATGCATTGACAAAAACATTGAATTTTCAAAGAAATAATGATCGCAACTTTCGCAGTTCATAACTCAAAACTGAAGTCTCTTATCTTGCCCGCTTCAAATTTATGTCGATAAATTGTTCTGGACTTAATGTTAACAAGTAGAAGTATACAAGGCCTTATTTCACGAAACTTATTAGATTGATAAGATTAGTCCATGGACTAACATATTCTATTTTTTTTTTTTATAAAGTACGGGGAGAGTCTTACACCCATATTCTAAGTCGTTCCAAAACTTACTCGTCCTCGTCTTAACGAAACCTCATTGAAAACCTCTTCGAAATACTCCTCGAAATCGGTATTCTAAGTCATAACTCCGTAAGGACCTGGAGGAGCCAAAGAGTACGTATCCACTCCGTGTTAGGCCTAGCGCACACTACCATTTTTATCCACGACGAGGTTGAGTAGAGTGTAAAAAGTTTTGGAGGAACGACTTAGAATATGGGGGTTAGCCTTCATCATACCTGATATTAAGTATTGATAAGGCTGGAGATGGAAGCGAGCCTCTCCCGGAATCCCCAAGCACTGAGGAACTGGCTATCTTATCTTTTAACTGCCGGAACACAACAACGCTGAAAACATTGTTGTTATGGCGTCAGACTTAGATACCACCAACCAAACCGAATACAATATGTACCCACGCTGGGAATCGAACCCGGGACCCCTGGGTCTGATACCGGTGGTTGTACCACTAGACCACAGAGGCGGTTTAGTTTACTATTGTGCGTTTCATGAAACTACAGAGGTATTAGTTCGTAGTGTTCATGATAAATATTAGTGAATTATTGCCCAAGTAAACTCGGTTTTGTTTCATAATATAATGATTTGTCAAATACACTAATAAAAAATATATAATTAAAAAAAACTTAAAAACCCGCCTGCATCAAACGACAAGTCAACTGAAAAGATGGAAAGAAGAAATAATATAAAAATATTTTGTTCAACATAATAACATACACTCGGAAGCATAACATGTTGAATGATTCGACTTATTATTAAATTCTATGCCTCCGACTGCATTTTATGATTTTTTATTTATTGCATTTTTCATTGCAATTTTTATACTTATGATGAATTTTAAATAGAAAAATATTGGAAAACATCAACTCCAATCATCAAAATTTTTATATTTGTTCTTGTAAGTTTACAGTACTTAGTTCTTGTTTCCATCTTTTCAGTTGACTTGTCTTTTGATGCAGGCGGATTTTTAAGTTTTTGTTTTTTTTAATATATTTTTTTTATTTTTTCTTATTAGTTATTTATTGGTCATGATATACCTTATTAAAATTCTTAAGAACAGCTCTTTAATTTGATACCCATATTGAAGTATTATACAAATAAGAAAAATTCACAAAAGCACCTCACAGCTGCTACGTTGCATTTTTTTTAACATCACTTGGGCTGTCAAAACAAATACACACAAGATACGTGCTTAAAATATAACCTTTCCTTTGCAGTCAGGTAATTACACGGATAAATCTACTAATATAAATAAAAATATTGGAAAAAATCAAATCGGTGACATTCTGAGAATTCTCTTGTGATCGAGGTTTTTTTAATATTTTTCTAATAAAAATTTTTCATAAGTATGTATAAAAAAAATAGCATTGTAAAATGCAGAAATTAAAAAGTCATTAACTTGTAAAGATTAGCATAAATTATTAGAGTTAAATTTTCTTATCGGGATAAAAAGTACCTAATATGTGTTAAAATTAAGGCTATCTAATCTACTATCTGTCAAATTTCATCCAAACCCGTTTAGTAGTTTTTGCGTGAAAGAGTGACAAACATCCATTCATTCATACTCGCTTTTGCACTAATAATAATAGTCTGAAGTGTGATGAATTGATGATGTATGAAGTAGGAGTATGTCTTTTATTTGGTTTTCAATGTAAAAACGGGAAGATATGGCTTTTCATCCTAGCAATTTTTGGTGATTTTGTCGACTACTTAAAAAGAGACTATAAAATTTTAAATGAAAAAGACCAGATATTATTTTATGTTTAATAATTTTTAAGCCAGGGCACGTAAGAAATGAAATGATATAAAATTCTCTCTCTTGATTTTTTTTTCACTATATTGTGCTTATCGTATCGGTAACATAGTGCCACACAAACCATCCAAACTATTATGTTTTATTAGTCTATTACTATTAGTTACAAGTCTAATAAAATTATTCGTGAAACAAGACTTATGAGAAAAAGTAACTAATACTAATAACTAATATACGTACTAGTAAACTAATAATTTCGTGAAATAGGCTCCAGTAGAAATTTCACTAGGACGAGAAAGATCAAGTACCGATTTTTTTTTACGAATGTGAACGTTTTACGATTGCATGACAATAGGGGTTATAAAGGGTTATAAAGAGAAGTTATAAATTTTTTTACTTGTTATGCAAGGCTGGAAGTTAGATTCCGCGGTGAGTTACCTCTATTGAATCCTGAGCGTAACGAGGGTTTCAAATGTCGTACCTTTAAACCCTCGCTACGCTATAAACTTTTCTGCCGAACGCAACTTGCAATTTTTCACCTCACAACAGTGAGTAAAATTTTTAGGTTGTTACCGCGGTCAACTTCCGGTAATAAATTGTTTAAACAAAAAAGTTTAATCTAAATATACCTTACGAGCAACCCGTGTGCGCATAATGCGCAAAAAACTCATTTTTTATATTCAATTTAAAAATCAATTAAATCCGGTTTAAATCGCTCTAGATTTGAGTTTTTGCTAAATTTCTCGACTTATCTGACCACTTCAGACAAATACCTTTCTAACGGTGTATTGCACTTGATTGTGCGACTTTTAGTTTAGGAGGAGAAGCGGCTTCACTGCCGTATTATATATATAGATTCTTGTTGTTTTAATTATATAAAAAACTAAATTAATAAAAAAGGTAGTATTATAGTTAATTCAAAGTTATATAAAATGTAAATAAATTGATACTTACAATAATAAAAAAAGATTCGGTAAATGTTGACATTGACATGAGGTACAAGGCAAAGACAATTTAAAAATAATGGTTTATGTCCCGAGTTCTTTTCGTAATAACACGTGTTGTGAGGCTCCATTTTTAACTCAATCTACCGTACAATGTCTTTATATTACGAAATATATTTACTTGACACTGGCAAAATTAGCAAATTTTATATCGCGAGCACGCCATTAATTAAGAAAGAAGAAGAAGGTTTATGTCATGTTCCGTTCCAATCATAGGTTGTGAAATCTGACCCAGCTTACACAGGGTGGAAAAAATCTATGGGCCCTGGAGGGGACTACCTTAAATCTTTTAGTTGGCCCATTTTACTGAAAGGAAATTAGGAAACGTTCCTTTATTTTTTTAAAGAAACAAAACTGCGTTCAAAGATTTTTGATTTTTTTTCAAAAGAGCCTTGAATAAAAGTGCTTTATTGTCCAACTGAGTTTATAAGTGAGGAGCGTCTGTTCAAAAGGGGCTATTTCCACTTCGGACGATTTCTGTTTTTATTTTCGAATCTGTTTCCGAATCTAAGATCCCATCATGCCTTATGCTCAAGTTTGATCAAAAATGCCTATTTCTACTTTAATATTGCTACCTTTTACAAAGATTCTGTTCAAAAAGCGCTAAATGCTAGTTCGACACACAATGTACTTTTTACAAACTTGATTCCTGAGAGTTTTTAAAAGTGGAAATAGCCCCTTTTGAACAGACGCTCCTCAAGTTGTGTTTTCATGTGTTTCCTTTAATTCAATTTACTATGTTTGTTAGAGAGAGTTGATCCTTTTGATTAACAATATCGATTGATGGTATAAAAGTAAAGAATGATATTTTTTACAGATTTTTGCTGGATCGATTCCTGGGTGTGAGAAGCGTATTTTTTTAAATGTTTCAATGCAGTTGTGTTTCTTTTAAAAATTAAAAAAATGTTACCTTTCAGTAAAATGAGCTAACTAAAGGTAGCTCCCCTCCAGGGCCCATAGATTTTTTAAACATCCTGTATATTAAATTCTTATAACAAATAATTTATTCTTATTGTTATTGTTTTTATGATTAAAGGAACTAGAATAATATAATAAAACCAAAACGGAGTCTTATTATTACAAAGTTATTTAAAATAAGAGTAAAATGTAACATAAAAAGTCAATAGTGCGATTCGGAGCACATTAAGACATATTTTTAGGTTTTAAATTAAAAGGGACTTTACCACGCTAGGCAGCAAAGTGCGATATTCCACGCGGAAATTGAATGACAAAACCTCCTTTTCCAAGCGTGTGAGATGAAAACGTTCTTTGGATTGCATTGCATTGCTGGTGAAAAGTATGTTTCAAACGAATCGAAGTTCCTTTTCCAAATAAAGTCAAAACCTCAGATATTCGTTAAAAAAGTAAACAAACCTTCTTCAAAAATAGAACTCAACGTGACAAAGAAAGTGTGCGGTTAAGCCTCCGGTACGTGCCTATCTTAACACGACACCCCAGCAATGATCAATTTTATTCGGACGCATATTTGCGTAAAGCATTTTGTTCAGGCATAGTTTTTCTTCATTATGTGGGTAAACTGCAAACCCGCGACCGAACGGTGACGGGCGCGACCGACGCTCTGCCCATTCCTCTGTCGGCGGTGCGAGCTAACGCTTGAGGTGTTCGGATTATCGGTGTTCTGTTTGTAATACTGGATTTTTCTCAATAATTATACAATTTATGTTGTAACTATCATTCATATCGGACATTGGTGATGATTGTGTAATTTTTAAAAACTATTGGAGTGTGTGAACTCGACATAGCATCGGACGCTGGCTAGCAGAGCACGTGGTGGCATTAAGTTCCTCTATCAGCCCAAGCTGTGGTGTCAAGGTGAGTGGTTTGCTTCTTAGTGGGGAATACTATGTCTGGACTAAACCAAAAGAAACGATAAAACTAGTGACCATAGTTGTGCTCGTGGGCTATCGAAGGTGTTCTCGCGAACATAATAATTTTGGTCCATCGGCCGGATCATTGTTTCGTATTAATTTTGGTTTGTAAACTTCGGATTATAAAATATCGGTTTTTAAATTAATTTCGGTACAATCGGTTGTTATTTTATTCGTAAATTTGCGTAGTGTTTCGTGTCACTATCACTATTTCAAAATGGCGTCTAAGGCCGTAGAAAATAAATTTAAAATACAGTGCGATTGGTTCGTAAATACTAATGAAATCATTATCACGAAAAGTCAAACAACGGGTGTAATATCGGCTCGGTTACGGAAAATTGAAGAAAGATACAAGTTGTTAAGCGAGGCATACGAAGCAATACTAAACTCGGTAACGGATGAAAAAGAAATTGTCTTGTATGATACTCAATTTAGAAACGCGGAAGAAATTTATTATCAGTTTGAGGCGATTTCATCTGCCTACCCGAACTTAGACGGCACTCACCAACCCACGGAAAGTGCACAAAATGCTCGCTTGCCAACAATAAACTTGTCTGTGTATGATGGGGATATATTCGGTTGGACTAGTTTCATTAGTTTGTTTAATTCGTTGGTGATGAGTAGGAAAGATATTTCTAAAACGGAAAAGTTTCATTATTTATTTTCTAATGTTCAAAAAGAACCTCGCGATTTGATAAAACATTTACCAATGGTTGATGAATCATTAGACACTGCTATGGATATTCTCAAAAGTAGATATGAAAATAAAAGGTTATTGTCGGATTCTCATATTTCACGCGTTTTAAATTTGCCATGTCTAAATAATATAACGGGTCTTAGGACAAAAATACTTAATCCTTTATTAGAATCTACGCGCGCATTAAATAATCTCGGTTTTCCTATAAATGAGTGGAGTTATTTATTGCTTTATATTGGTCTCACGAAACTTCCTTTAGATATGAAATCACGGTTTGATCACAAATACGGCGGAAATACGGCTACTTTACCTAGCTTCAATCAATTAATAGATTTCTTACAAAATGAATGTCGATTGTTAGATACGGCGACTTCGGATTCAATAAATAACAACAACAATAACTACTCGGATCGCGGGCGACGTGCGCCTCGTGCAGGTTTAGTTACTCATAATAACAACGTTGTTGCGACGAAACGTTGTTTATATTGTCAGTTTACGGGTCACACCATATTTGAATGTTATAAATTCAATAAGTTAAGTAATAACGGGCGTAAAGATTTTATCAAGGATTCACACCTATGTTTTAAATGTTTTGGACAACATAATGCTGGGTCATGTAACAGTAAAGTCCCATGTAATAAATGTGGTAATATCGGGCACAATAAGTTAATTTGTATGATGCATATTTCGCGTGCAGAATCTCCCGCGCGACACGCATTTATTGCGACATCATCGGATCGTGGTTATCAGTTACCAAACCGGTTCTCTATTCATTCGGCGGCGGCGGGCCGGCGCGTGAGGAGCGTCAGTCCACACGAAGTGCGCGATATGCCATTGCGCGGTGAACCATCGAGCCGAGCGCATGCGCATCCCACTTATGATTCGTCTTTATCGCGTTATCAGCGGCGCATTGATAACAATAATGGCGTATCGACGGATGCCGGAAGGTCACGTTACGGGCCGCAGGACGTACGGAATGCGACTGCTAGAGACTCCCGACATCAGTGTACGAATTCGGAATAGCAATTAACTTGTAATGTCGCTTCGCAACCTAAATTAATAGATAATGTTATTTTACCAACGGTTATAATTGAAGTCAAGTCATCTCAAAATTCTTTTTTACAAGCTCGAGCTTTACTCGATCTCGGCTCCCAAATATCTATAATTAAAAGTGATTTGGTGACAAGTTTGGGATTAAAGCGACATTACTCTAATGTTCCTATTGTGGGCATAGGCGGTGTTCACACTAGTGAAAATAAATATATTGTTAAAATTCATTTTCGACCAATTAACTCTAAAAATCTTTTATTATCGGTTACGGCGGTTGTTTTAAAGAAACCTACTTCATACTTAGTTAATAAATTAAATATTTCGGATAAAACAATAAACATTTCGGATGACGGTTCTTGTTACATGAGACATATAGACATTATTTTCGGATGCGACATTTTGGGTCAAATTTTGAGCGGTGAGAAACTCGACTTAGGTGCAGGGGGGCCTTATGCCTTGAGTACTATTTTTGATTTTGCGGTCTTCGGGCCAAGTCAAGAATTAAATTCGGATTCTTTGAACTTTGCTTCTAACATTACGGCTATTCAGTTATTGGAAGCAGTTGAAAAGTTTTGGCGTTATGAACAACCACCTCAATGTAAATTCATAAGTCCGGCGAACATCGAATGCGAGCGTTTGTTTTGTTCTAGTACTACACGCGGCGCAGACGGCAAATATACGGTGCGCCTGCCGCTCATACCGGATCACCAGCCCTTCGGCGATTCTAGACAGACTGCTTTAAAACGATTTTTGTCAATTGAAAGGCGTATGCAACGTGACTCGGAGTTTAAGTCTAAATATATAGAATTCATGGCGGAATATATTAACTTAGGACATATGACGGTTTCAAAATTTAATTCGGAAGAAGAACATTACTTTTTGGCTCATCATGGGGTATTTAAAAAATCGGGTGATGTTAGTAAAATACGGGTAGTTTTTGACGGTAGTGTTCCTAGTAGTACGGGGGTGAGTTTAAATGATTGTTTGTATTCGGGTGAGAAATTACAAAAGGATATATCGGATATACTACTAAATTTTCGGTGGCCACTCATAGTGTTTACTACTGACGTTCGAATGATGTTTAGGCAAACTTGGATACATCCCGATGATCGTAGATATCAGCTCATTTTCTGGCGAACTTCGCCTTCGGAATCCTTACAAATATACGAGTTGACAACTAACACTTACGGTTTAAAGTCTAGTCCTTTTGTAGCAATTCGATGTTTGCATCAGCTTGCTCAAGACGAGAAAGATAATTTCCCATTGGCGGCGGATTTATTATTAAAACAAAGTTACGTTGATGACCTTAACGGTGGTGCGGATACGCTCTCCGATGCAATTGTCCTTCGCGATGAGTTAATACAACTTATGGATACGGCCGGTTATGAGTTGCGAAAGTGGTCTTCTAATGTCCCGGAGCTTTTGGACGGCTTGCCATCTACTCATTTAGAAATACCCAAAAGCTTTGACAACTCAAATGATTCGGAACTTATAAAAGTTTTAGGTGTATTATGGGATCCAGTGTCGGATAGTTTTACTTACCATGTTAATTTGACTACGGAGTCAACGGTGACGCGTCGTACTATACTATCGCTATCGGCTCGTTTGTACGATCCTCTAGGATGGATTTGTCCTGTCATTTTCAAAATTAAAGTCTTATTACAACAATTACTCGGTACTAGTGATAATTCTAATAAAATTAATTGGGACTCACCTGTTTCGGACGATATTAAACGGCAATGGCATATGATTATTTCGGACTTGCCTAATTTACGGAACACACGGATCCCACGGTGTCTGAAGTCTACTGGAAATGGACCTGTGCGATATAGTCTTCACGGTTTTTGCGATGGTAGTTCGCTGGGTTACGCCGCAGCGGTTTATATTCGGTCGGAGTTACCAGACGGAATTGTTCTCGTGCGACTACTTATTTCTAAATCTCGAGTAGCCTCACTGAGGAAAAAATTTACTATTCCCAAATTGAAGTTGGAAGGTGCCTTGCTCCTAACGAAACTATTCAATCATGTCGTCTCGTCTATGAGAGACCACATTGTATTTGATGAAGTCGTTGGTTGGTGCGACAGCACTATTGTCTTGGCGTGGCTCAGGCGACCAGTTCATACCCTTCAGGTATATGAAGCTAATCGGGTATCACAAATATCATCGCAGCCTGTTATAATTCGGTGGAGACATGTCCCGAGTGACATGAATTGCGCGGATGTAGCGTCACGTGGTACTTTGGCGTCGGATTTACTGCGACATCCTCTTTGGTGGCAGCCACAGTGGTTGAGTCAACATCCTTCTAGCTGGCCACAGGAATATCTAAATTTCCCCGAAGATATGTTACCCGGACTAAAAGCAAAGGTAGTTAATGCAGGAACTTTAATGTCGGAATTTGATTTAGTCGAAAGATATAGCTCATTTCAAAAATTAATCAACGTTACGGCTTATATAAGGAGATTTATTCACAATTGTAGAAATAAATTACGTTTAAGCGGAAATATTACAATAGGTGAGCGTAGAAGTGCAACTTCATTTTTGATTCGGGCTGTTCAACATAAATATTTTAGTGACGAAATTGAGGCATTATCAAATCAAAAGCAAATTAAATCATCATTGGTTAGACTAAATTTATTTATTGATAAGGATCGGATTTTACGGGTCGGCGGACGGATCGGAGCTGCGGAATTGTC
The DNA here is from genome assembly GCA_910589605.1 of Chrysoteuchia culmella. Taxonomy (NCBI): domain Eukaryota; kingdom Metazoa; phylum Arthropoda; class Insecta; order Lepidoptera; family Crambidae; genus Chrysoteuchia; species Chrysoteuchia culmella. The sequence continues at coordinate 9,723,827 of OU342649.1, forward strand.
CTTTAATGCTAGGCATCAGATTTTATTACCCAGACGAGGACATTTTACGGACTTGTTAGTTACTCACTACCATAACATTCACTGTCATGTCGGAGCTAACACCTTAGCAGCTATTCTCTATCAAAACTATTGGATTATTTCGGCACGACGGGTTACTAGAAACGTAACATTTCGGTGCATCCAATGCTATCGGTCTCAGGTTCGGTGTACACAACCTTTTATGGCGGATTTACCTCGGGATAGAGTTAATGGCGTACGAGCCTTTTTAGGAGTCGGTACGGATTTTGCCGGTCCATTTTACATAAAATCTAGTTCGTTACGGAATGCTAAAACTCAAAAATGTTATTTGTGCATTTTTGTTTGTTTATCCACTAAAGCGGTTCATTTAGAAATTGTTTCTGATTTGTCAGTTGAAGCTTTCATTGCGGCTTTGTCTAGATTTGTCTCTCGGCGCGGACTTCCTTCCTTAATCAGATCGGATTGCGGTACCAACTATACCGGTGCTGATAGATATCTAAAGGAATTATACACATTTTTTCGGGATAATAGTTCGGAATTGGAACGGAAATTAGTTCAACAAAATATCAAATGGTTATTTAACCCCCCATCCAGTCCAAATCACGGCGGTTTATTTGAGGCAGCGGTAAAATCGGCAAAGAATCATGCTCGGCGTGTGTTGGGTGAGACCAAGTTGACGTTCGAAGAACTAACAACTTTCTTTCATAAGGTAGAGGCGGTCATGAATTCACGACCTCTGTGCCCTTTAAGTACGGATCCGACGGACCTTGAAGTATTGACACCCGGTCATTTTATAATCGGTCAACCTCTGGTGGCTGTACCCGAGTATCCTTATGAGGAAGTTAAGTTGTATCGGTTGTCTCGCTTTCAACATATCCAAAAAATGTCTCAACATTTCTGGTCGCGGTGGAAAACAGAATATTTACATACTTTACAACAACGATATAAATGGAATACGGTTACGGAATCGCCTAAATTAGATGAATTAGTTTTGATTAAAGAAGATAACACTAGTCCACTTCAATGGAAGCGCGGTCGGTTAGTCAAACTTCTTCCCGGTAAAGATGGGATCGTTAGAGTCGCGGAGGTTCGGACGCAAAACGGTACATTGCTTCGGCCTATTTCTAAACTATGTCGGTTGCCTGTTGCTGATTCTTAGGAACCAAGGCGGACCTTGGTTAGGCGGGGGGATGTTCAGGCATAGTTTTTCTTCATTATGTGGGTAAACTGCAAACCCGCGACCGAACGGTGACGGGCGCGACCGACGCTCTGCCCATTCCTCTGTCGGCGGTGCGAGCTAACGCTTGAGGTGTTCGGATTATCGGTGTTCTGTTTGTAATACTGGATTTTTCTCAATAATTATACAATTTATGTTGTAACTATCATTCATATCGGACATTGGTGATGATTGTGTAATTTTTAAAAACTATTGGAGTGTGTGAACTCGACATAGCATCGGACGCTGGCTAGCAGAGCACGTGGTGGCATTAAGTTCCTCTATCAGCCCAAGCTGTGGTGTCAAGGTGAGTGGTTTGCTTCTTAGTGGGGAATACTATGTCTGGACTAAACCAAAAGAAACGATAAAACTAGTGACCATAGTTGTGCTCGTGGGCTATCGAAGGTGTTCTCGCGAACACATTTTATTACAATCCTCGATCCATCAATCCGTCAACATCAAAACCCTCGCCAATAAGCTTCGCGCCGTAATCCATCCTCCGTCCTTGTCGCACTTCGCAATGATTCAATGGAAAATGTATCAGATTCAAGTTTTAAATGTTAACTTGCAGTCGGCAAAGTTGAGGTGTCGACTGTTTAGGTGTTAATATAGACATGTACCCATTTGGGTGTGACCAAAGATGCCCTTTGTGCTAATATTTATTAGCTAATATTTATTAGCACAAAGGGCATCTTTTGGTCACACGCAAGTAGTTACGTTTTCCAGAATTATAATTATAATGCTTTATGTTCAAATAGTTGTCACACTTAAAAAAACATACAACGCGGTACGTATCGATTGAACCATTTAATACCAGAAGCATCCTGATAAACACGTACAGGGCGATTTCATTTAAATGGCTCGGCTCTATGCATAGTACTTTTTGTGTGAAGGGACGTTTAAACCTTTGATGGATCGCCGTTACTCCCAAATAAACGAAAAAACAAGGCGAAAGCAACGGCCTGAAGCTTTTTTTAAATATTCCTCTCACTAAGATAAAAACCGTATTACGTGACAGAAAAAAAAATAAGTCTAATTCCACTATACATTCTAAGACTTGGTCGGAAGTCTCGGTAGCTCAGTGGTTAGAGCATTGGACCGGATTTCCGGAAGTCGTGGGTTCGAGTCCCATCTGAGAATTCACTTGTGGCCGACTTGATTTGTCCAATATTTTTCTATTTAAAATTTATCTTAAGTAAGTATAAATGTTTATTTAGCAACAATTTTATGCAATCAAAACTTTGGAATTTAACTATTTTGGCTTGTATAAATAGAAATCAATTATAATATCCATGAAATGATAAGTTTGGACAACTTACAACAAAAGTCAAATTCCGAAAACTAAGCAAGAATTTTAAAATATTGGTAAATATTTGGCAACGATTGCCTCTCAGTTGGTGCTTGCCCATTTTCTCCCAGCAAGGATTATAAATCCGGAATATAAATATGGCGCAGGAAGCGAAATCAGACCATAGTCATCAACTAATTCCTTAAGACCTCGGACTACTCAGAGGCTAATAATTTTGAACTAGCCACGTCTCTCTAGCTAGTTCCTAGCTCAAGGATCTCGCATTCTAATCCAGCTGTAAGCGTTGCTGCATTTTAGCGAGTATCAGAGCACCGTGGTGTTTTGCATCATACATGAGTAATCTCATTACCTCACAATGGTAGCGCCTAATCCGATATGATAGCGATGCGCTTTCAGGGCTGAGCTCATATAAATAATCTGATTAACCGTAAGATTAGTATTTGCATCGCGAAATTCAATTATTCAGGTCTTGATGGGAAACTAGCAGGAACAAAACTTTACACCAGATCTGGAGCTGAAAATCGCGAGCGCTATGTTGTACGACTACTATTACTTGTACGACATCGCGACTGTGACATGTACGTTAAACTAGTTCCGCGTTGATGATGATCGCTCAAGTTCGATTTCCATACGCTATCAGAACTAGAATTTTCCCAACAATTTTCTTATTGATTACGTTTCTTAACAATAGGAACAACAAAATTACAACTTAGAAAGTTATATAAGAATTCCATGTTTCAAAAACAAATAATGCACTTGCAAAATGACCAATAAAAATATATGGATTTCACCAGCCTGTTACAATCGCTACATTTCACATCTACACCCTAAACCACAAAAAGCTTGGCAAACATACATTTTAAATCCCCTAAGGAAATGGCTACTCGAGATGCTTAATTCGGCATACCATACCCGGTCACCGCACCGGCTAAAATGTAAAATGGCTCCCTTGCATTTTTTCCAAGAGCTATAAAGTATGACATTTATTACGGTCAGATCTGCCACAACCACTATTGATAGGCAAATGAGAGAGTTTTTTAAAAGAAAAACGATGTCTGCTTTTTATGTCTTCTCTGGATAAGGATGTTTTTAAGAAGTTGCGACTTGCCTTCTTTTCGACCGTAATGGCCGACTGTTTTTGAGGCCACTCGGTGTCCCAGATAACTGTTTGTATTAACTGTGTATAATTTAGTACATACATTCATATGCATACTTATATTAAAAAAGTCTGACGTTAATTATTTCACATAGGATAGGTACTCAAGTAATACTGTAAGAAGATGATTTGTGTGATTGTGAAAATAATACCTATAATTTTTGTTCAATTACGATGTTTAGCCAAAGTATGTTTATCCGTTATCTAGTATCCATAACACAAGCTCTTCATGATACTTAACATGGGCTAGATAATTGGTGTGATTGTATGGAAATATTTATTTATATTTATTTATTTATAAAGACTTATTTAATTGCAATTTTTGAAAATTAATTTTTTTCTCATTTTGTAAGGTTTAGTGATGAGAACAAAATTGTCAAATTGATGCATTCAAATTAATATGAAACCACAAAAATAACAAAGAGATAGATTTAGTCCCTCATAAAGATATAAAAGAATTTCGAAATTGAGCTATCTTTTGCGATAAGGCCAATAACTCACGGTCGGGTCAAGCACAATACTGAGAGTCGCCGATAATCGTATATTAAGGCCCTTATCCCTGCAAGCACCTATGCGACAATAGAAAGGAATATAACGTCGAAAAGTGGTCACATAAAAATGACATACTGTTGCAGCGCGCGCGGAGTGGCGGGAAATACGTGAACATTTTTAAGTAAGTGACTTATGTAGCCGTTAGACCTTTTTATTGATAACACTTTCAGATGTTTTGGTCGTCTTAGCTATTGCTTTTGTTTATTATGTTATGCTTTATGATTTGTCAGGGCCGCTGACATAAAAAAATATATAATAAGTGAGCATAATAAACAACGTGAAACTGAAAAAAACTGAAAGAAAAACAGAAGGCTCTTAGAAATGTTGGTTCCTCCTGCACTTTCAGTCGTTTACACACCATTCTGTATTGGGCCCGCGTGGTGGACCTTGACATGACCCATTCTTCTTATCCGCCAGTACGGCAGACTTGTGCCCTCAGTGTGGCTATTGGGGACATAAAAGGAGTGGTGACAAAAAAAACGATGATGATGATAGTGATGACGTGCACTTAGGGGGTAAAGTATTGAATATTATGAGGGAAAATGCTGTGATCAGTATCCAGAATAAGTACCTATAAACATCCATCGGTTAGCCCAGAAAAACTTTTCCCGTTCTACATTCGGGAAACAAAAGCACTCAAGTCGGCTTGGGGTTTGGAATAGGTTTTCGCATCAGGCGGCAAATGCGAAATCGTAATAAAACTATTCGTGTGGTATGTAAAGTAGTCGTAATATTGAAAACTTCGAAAGTCCATCAATAAATGTGACGCTATGAGGGGAACGCTTCGCGGTCTTCTAATACTAGGGATGGGGATAATAGCACAAAAACCATCGATATAAAATGTTTTTTTCGTATTATTGGAATAATCTTAATAGTTTCTATGAAATAATGATAGGAATATGAATTGAGATTGAAAAGATTAAAAATTTATATTGATGTGCAGAGAGAGCCTTTCGATAACTGTTCCGTAAGAATTAAAAAAAAATTGCAACACTGTAGGTTTAATAATCTGTATTTTCAAAGTAATGTAAAAATTGAGATAAAACAACGTGCTCACTATACCATACTATATTTACTAGGATTTAGACTTCGATTTTGATTATGAACAAAAAAACAAAATTCGTTACAATGAAAAACTTGTTTTCTTTAAATACTCGTATATTGTTTTATTTATAAGTGGAGTCTATGCTCTATGGGCGAGTCCAGCAATAAGCTCGTCGAAAAAACCTTGAGAGTGAAAAACTGCTTTTAAAGTTGGATATCGTTGTACCTAAATGATATTAAACTGAAAAAGAGTAAAAGATTGGTACAAGTAAGAATTTAGGTATACTAGAAAAACAATCGTTAACTTCCTTTTTTACCACACAACTATGACATAATTGCGACATTAACACGTCAAATATGCGAAATGTCAAAGATCGATAGCATTTTTTGCCCATCTCTACCACAAGACGAGGCGTCAAATCGCACCGTCCGCAACTATCAAAGAGAAATCTTTTCCGTGTATCAATAACGTGGCCGCCTCATACAGACTCCAGACACATACCATCTTTATTTTGCAAACATATTTCACATAAAAGTGATACTTATTTTGCCTTTTTTATTTATTTTTAGAAAGCGTCTGTTAAAGTGCTTTAATAACAGCCTTTCTTTGTTATGTTATTTACATGTTATCGGTATGTTGGGTTTGATTGTATACGTGTAAGCCCCAGTTGTGGCCACTTTAACGATATGTACCTAAATGAGAAAGTCTAACAGCGTGCCGCCCGCGTCTTCATTCGCTTGAAATTCAGTTAAATCGGGCTATCTGTTATAGTCTAAACAGAGAGCCCGATTTAACAGAATTTCAAGCAGATGAAGACGCGGGCTCCTTAAGTAAGGAATCATTTCATAGCGATAAAAAGTTGAGGATGTCTGTTTTTATTTATTTATTTATTTGTATTCAGTTTACAAATGCCCATAAATATATACCTAAAAACTAGAAAGATATAAAATAACAAAATCTTTTAAAAACTATTTAACACGTATTGATGGCGGCGGCGACGTGTTGCGCAACACAGTGTCCGGTATCCTACCGCGAAATCATCGAAACTCAACACCCTTCAGCCAAAAATTTTCTTTCATGAAGGTCGATAGATGTTCAGTCGGTGCCCTCACCACGAATGAATTGAAGTTCACATTGTGGCGGGACTCAAACCGCTCGACCCTCAGATTGAATTTGGTCTCGACTCTGATGTACTCCACGGGCACGGCGCATCGCTAGTTACGGTGACCGCGGTGATGCATCCATATGCGCCAACTCGAAACTGCCGATGGATGCATTTTGTGCCACCTTAGAGGCCTCATAGGTGACCTACTTACCGCCGCCGTATTGCTTAACAATATGACTTGGGCCCGCAACTCACAGATGGTATTATCTGAAGCCTCTAATTTGCACTGCACTTCGGCCAGACTTGTTTTCAGGGAGGTAATATCCTTCAACAGCCTGTTGACGTCGACGTGGTCGAAAGTGGCGAAGGGCAGCTTGTGCAGCTCCTTTGCCTCGAAAGTCGGCACGTCGTCGGGGTCTGTCTCCTTTAGACAGGTGATGATGTCCTGGAGACCCTTTTCACCTCCATCTCTCCGTCGAGATGGCATCTCATCGGCTTTCCCGATGCTCCGGAACAGCAGCGCCTTTCCACTGCAAATCTCCTTTTCTTTGAAGTTTGACTTGCAGATCTGGACGATTCTGACCTCGTCCACTGTGTTGGTGGCGGATTGGATGAAAGCTAAGACTTCGTTCATTATGAGTTGCTGTAAGCTCATAGTGATAACGCGCAGCGGCTAACGCGCGAAACGTGAATAAAAAATTCGCACCAATGCAATGAGCGCGTCCATTTCCGAGCGCGCGGCCCACAACACTTAGTGTGATAGGCTGGGTATCGACCAAATTTCGTTTTTACTAATTGATTATTTCCACGTGATCTACTCAAAATGTTCTATTTAGTACCCATCAACAATTGTTTGTGCTTAACGACTGATACCTATACGGCAACAATGAAATTGGTCGGTACGTAACGTACTCGTCTCGTATACGGACCAACATTAATAAATATATATTCGAGTAAAAGGTGTTACAGAATCATTTGTTTTATACTTTTTGATGTGTGCATCAGTATTCAAAACACATGCCTAAATCTATGAGGATTCCCTATTTCAAGTTGGTTGAAACGTAACGAAATACTTTACGCACCAACTTATAGCGTTTTTAATTGTTGTTTCAGCGTGAAATTATGAAATTACCGAAAATATACTTTAAGTCACACAATAAACATAATATCCAACAAATTTGTGAAGGTGTTCACAAATTGTTGGATATTATGTAATTGTTGTTATTATAATAATATCGTTGTTATTTAGTGGAGAAGGACTCCCAGTGGACTCATATACAAAAAATCTTCTAGTCTGGTCGAAAGATTTCGACAGGAAGAAGAATCGTCTAACGGCACACGTGATAAAATCGTTTCCTCAATATCTTCATCAATTTCGATGTCGAATACTTCTGAATCTGAAGGCACAATCATAACATAACCAAAATCCTTTGAGCACGCCATGCTTTTTTATTACATGCAGAATTACCTAGTAAAACAACCATAGTATGCCATTCATATTGAAAACCCATCACCGTAAAGTTTTAGCCACATGAAACTTTGATAATTAAGTTTACGAACTCATTACATACGCAATGAAGTGTCTTTTTCTCATTTTAAAATATATTTTTGTATGTACCTATTTATACATTTTATTTGTAAATTATCCAAGTAGCCTTAAGTTATACCATATCTGGCAGTGTCCGTTTTATACGCCGCTATTTTAATGAACTCAATCATTTTAAATAAGCAGCACTGGCCGTTAAAAAGGACATTAAAAAAACTACTTTTTTATATATTATCAACTTTACATTATATCCCATATCAACACATAAAAACCGATTTTTATATGTTAATAGGGGCTCGTTGTTGGTTTGCGGCTTAAAGGGTTAATGTTGGTGACGAGTACGTTACGTACCGCCCAATTGCATTCCGTAATAGATATCGGTCGATAAGTACAAAAAATTTGGTCGGTACCCAACGTATCTCACCTGCACTTATGTCTTGCTCCACGGTCTAATCTACCTCTATGACAAAATTCATCCTAATAGCTTCAGTGGATTAGTTTGTAACAAGTAGAGTCACTTTCTCATTCATAATATTAGTAAGGAAATGAAAGCTTTTTTACCGACTTCAACAAAAAAGGAGGGAGGTACTCAATTCAACGCGTATTTATTTTTTTTTTTGTCTGATGTATGTATACCGATTACTCCGGTGTTGGTGATCCGATTTTAATAGTTGTTTTTTTGTTCGATCGGGTACACTGTCAATTTGGTCCCATATAATTTTTACGAAGATCTGGCTAGTAGTTTTTTCATAATCTTGAAAAATATCAATCACCTTTTGGCAAGTAGTCGTTTACCTAGATGACATTGCTGTGTATGGGCTGATTTTTAGTGTAAGTAACGGCACATGATGTAACTAAAAAATCTGAAATAAAAACATTAAAAAAAAAAAATCAAACCGACTTCAAAAAGTAAAAAATAAAATTTTTGGAGTCGGTGCTAGCTAGCTAAGGCCAAAAAAATATATAGTTAATAGAAGTGCAATGTAGAATGCCCTGGCTGGCACCGACTCCAAAAGTTTTATTTTTTACTTTTTGAAGTTGGTTTGATTTTTTTTTATAAAATGTTTTTATTTTATAATTAAATAGGCTTGCTCTTGCATCATTCTGAATCGACAGATTTAAGAAGAGCCCGAAGATGGAGCGAGCTTGCCTAGAAATAGCCATTTCACTCGAGCTTTAAATATACCAAGGTTATAGGCTCCAGGGGGAATACAGATGCAGACAGGGAGTTCCACTTCTTGGCTGTGCGCATTATAAAAGATGAGGAGAATCGCTTTGTACGCAAACGAGGAATATCAATCAGGTAGGGTTGATAGTCCGCAGTACGCCTGGACTCCCGGTGATAAAACGGAGCTGGCGGGATGAGCTCATGTAGCTCAATAGCACACTCTCCGAAGTATAATCTGTAGAACACCGACAGTGAGGCAACTTTTCGACGAAGCTTTTCGTGAAAGCTTATGAAACCAAAATATATCAATTTGATAAAAGTACAGTATTAGTACAGTCTACAGCACAAGACTTTACTTATTGACCGTGAGCATACGAAATAAGAAGAGTGTATTAATAGCTGTTAAAATATTTAACTGTTATAATAGGTGTGCCTTCCACTTAACAATAAATCTTATTAACTTTTCACAAAATAAAAGTAAAAGACATTTTAATAAAAAAAGTTTTATTTTATGCTCAGTCCAAACTCAATGGGGTTACGTTGTTTTATAACAAAGTTCCTATGGCAAGCTTCCAGCTGCATCATCAGATCCTTGTCATAAGAATATTGCATTGTCATCAGATGTATGCTATTTATTTGTCAGGAAATTATTCAAAATTCAATTGCAAGATTTGACCTAAGAATCTGACAAAATAAAAGCTTGTAATAATGAAAAAGGCAATAGCAAAAGTTTTATTGGTGGCCCATGAGGGGATCGAACCCGCGACCTTCGAGTTGTTAGCACGACGCTCTAACCAACTGAGCTAATGGGCCGTTACGGAACTCCATAAATAAAAGCGCCGCATTCATTGTTATCTTCGTTTGCAATTCCGTATCATAGATATCTCATATCAAGTAAAAAAAATACTTGGTATCATTATCTAGCTGTTTTACTTGACCTAATTTTAGCGAATACTGCTAATTATAATTAATATAGTGCAAAAGGCTCTATAAATTTGGGCATAATTTTTTTAAGCATAATAGCACAATATTCACAACCCATAATGTCGATTGTAATAATCATCATTACGCATAGTTAATAATCATGCAGCAGAATTTTTAAAAGCATAATATTGCTCGGTATATTTTTTTTTGCATAAATAGGTATTAAAATCCATAATCTAGAAACGCAGAACAACTTTATGATTTTTGATGATTATGGTTTTTGATGATTTTGCCTAGTGAGTATACACTCACTAGGCAAAATCATCAAATGCCAAACGATTTTATGACAAACAATATTATGCGAAAAGACAGGTACCCAGTGCAAAAGTATGAATTAGTGAAACTTTTAGAGGGATTGATTGAGAGGGATTTTATAATTAAATAGGCTTGCTCTTGCATCATTCTGAATCGACAGATTTAAGAAGAGCCCGAAGATGGAGCGAGCTTGCCTAGAAATAGCCATTTCACTCGAGCTTTAAATATACCAAGGTTATAGGCTCCAGGGGGAATACAGATGCAGACAGGGAGTTCCACTTCTTGGCTGTGCGCATTATAAAAGATGAGGAGAATCGCTTTGTACGCAAACGAGGAATATCAATCAGGTAGGGTTGATAGTCCGCAGTACGCCTGGACTCCCGGTGATAAAACGGAGCTGGCGGGATGAGCTCATGTAGCTCAATAGCACACTCTCCGAAGTATAATCTGTAGAACACCGACAGTGAGGCAACTTTTCGACGAAGCTTTTCGTGAAAGCTTATGAAACCAAAATATATCAATTTGATAAAAGTACAGTATTAGTACAGTCTACAGCACAAGACTTTACTTATTGACCGTGAGCATACGAAATAAGAAGAGTGTATTAATAGCTGTTAAAATATTTAACTGTTATAATAGGTGTGCCTTCCACTTAACAATAAATCTTATTAACTTTTCACAAAATAAAAGTAAAAGACATTTTAATAAAAAAAGTTTTATTTTATGCTCAGTCCAAACTCAATGGGGTTACGTTGTTTTATAACAAAGTTCCTATGGCAAGCTTCCAGCTGCATCATCAGATCCTTGTCATAAGAATATTGCATTGTCATCAGATGTATGCTATTTATTTGTCAGGAAATTATTCAAAATTCAATTGCAAGATTTGACCTAAGAATCTGACAAAATAAAAGCTTGTAATAATGAAAAAGGCAATAGCAAAAGTTTTATTGGTGGCCCATGAGGGGATCGAACCCGCGACCTTCGAGTTGTTAGCACGACGCTCTAACCAACTGAGCTAATGGGCCGTTACGGAACTCCATAAATAAAAGCGCCGCATTCATTGTTATCTTCGTTTGCAATTCCGTATCATAGATATCTCATATCAAGTAAAAAAAATACTTGGTATCATTATCTAGCTGTTTTACTTGACCTAATTTTAGCGAATACTGCTAATTATAATTTATATAGTGCAAAAGGCTCTATAAATTTGGGCATAATTTTTTTAAGCATAATAGCACAATATTCACAACCCATAATGTCGATTGTAATAATCATCATTACGCATAGTTAATAATCATGCAGCAGAATTTTTAAAAGCATAATATTGCTCGGTATATTTTTTTTTTGCATAAATAGGTATTAAAATCCATAATCTAGAAACGCAGAACAACTTTATGATTTTTGATGATTATGGTTTTTGATGATTTTGCCTAGTGAGTATACACTCACTAGGCAAAATCATCAAATGCCAAACGATTTTATGACAAACAATATTATGCGAAAAGACAGGTACCCAGTGCAAAAGTATGAATTAGTGAAACTTTTAGAGGGATTGTAGCCCCCAACGTCCAGACACCTAGGATATCTAGGAGAAGTAGGTCTTCGAAGAGAGACGTCAATTTTGTTATCAGCATATCCTTTCGCCATAGAAAATTCGCCACTTGAGGGCAGGGTAGAGTGTTTATGTAAATGAACACAGTTATTTTAATTAAAAGTTATGCTACTTTTTAACCGACTTCAAAAAAAGGAGGAGGTTCTCAAGTCGACTGTATTTTTTTTTTATTTTTTTTTATGTATGTTCTACCATAACTTCGCCAGTTGTTAACAGATTTTTATAATTCTTTTTTTATCTGAAAGAAAATGGTTTATGTGTGGTCCCATATAAGTTTTACGAAGATCTGGCTAGTAGTTTTTTCATAATCCTGAAAAATATCAATCACCTTTTGGCAAGTAGTCGTATACCTAGATGACATCATTGTTGTGTATGGGCTGATTTTTTGTGTAAGTAACGGCACATAATGTAACAAAAAAATCTGAAATATAAATATTTTATAAAAAAAATCAAACCGACTTCAAAAAGTAAAAAATAAAACTTTTGGAGTCGGTGCTAGTTAGCTAAGGCCAAAAAAAATATAGTTAATAGAAGTGCAATGTCTGGCACCGACTCCAAAAGTTTTATTTTTTACTTTTTGAAGTCGGTTTGATTTTTTTTATAAAATGTTTTTATTCCTGAAATTGGTCGATTCTCATGGGACAGATATTAGTTTTTGTTTTTCACAAAACTAAGGAATCTACAATTTTTGCATAGTGGATACTTTAGATTTACATTAGTTTTCTTTACATATCTTTATAGTTTATGCTTTAGTTAATAATCACAAAATGACATTATTAGGTATACCTACTATTTATTATTTCGAAATAATGCTCAGTTTTTCTTTATTTGAATTAAAAAGTATATACCTACTACAGGAATCGTGAGCATTTACCTACTACCTACTATAATTTTCCACTTATTTTCATCTCTTCAAGGGGTTTCAAAATATAATTCGGTGCGCGCACCATCTCATCGCCAACTACCCCAAAATTGCAACAAAAGGGCATCTTATCACGTTGTTGAGAGCGTGAAATTATTTTCCTTGGCGTATGCAGATTAGCTAGGGGACTGGTGAACCGGGATTAGTTCCGGTTTACTTTTTATAGGATTCCGATGATAAATGCCGCCTCTATACGGTAACGGGTGGTGCGTGAAACGTATCCAAATAGGCAATGCTGATTTGAATATTACATTCGCGCGCATTTTATAGACGTGTTGCTAGTTTGTTTACGTTAAGTTACCTACTGCTATTGGTTTTGCGTAAAGATTTTCATTCAGCGGTATTTTTGTTTTTTTGCGTGTGGTAAAATCAATATCTTGTAGAAATATAATGATGACAAGTTGTATGTAGCGTTCTTCGTTACCGCTAAAAAGTCTTTCTTCAAACGAGTTTTAACTTAAAAAAATACAGTTATACTTAGACAAATTAAAATAGTGTTGGATATCCTGTGATCGCACCATGACGAACCCGAGGTCATTTTATATAAGTAGGTACTTACTATTTAATTTGTTTTTGTTTCACGTCAATGTAAACTTCTCTTGAGCTCGTCATGCCACCGAGACTTGCTGTTACTACATTTGATATGGTGTTGCCCAAGAGATTTAGAAAAAATCGCCCAAGTGCGAGTCGAACTCGCACATGAAGAGTTCCGTCTCTCACCCAAGGTTGCCTGGAAGAGATTGATATATAGCATAAGGCCGCCTATTGTGTATTCCTTTTTTTGACATTTTCTCTGTATGTGTTTGTTTTTGTATCGTGTGCAGTAAAGTTTCTATTATTATTATTATTATTATTATATTAAATACACCTACCCAAAATGCCACTATAATTTTTCGTCTGCAAAAATTACTGCTTTTCATAGTGTTTGTATGAATGACAAAGTTATATTTGCTATAGCTCTGAAACTACTAAATATATTTCGTTGAAAGTTTTTATAATGATGTACAGCATACTTTTTTTAGACTTTTCACTTTCTTATTTAAAAAATTAGAGGGGGGCACACACACCTTACCACTTTGAAAGTGTATATCATTCAAACGGTTGACTTTTTAAAGACATTTCTAAAGATATCCCACACGTATAAGTTTGATGAAAAAATATTTTCAGTTTCAGTTCCATGTATGGGGGAGCCTCCCCGTAATATATATATTTTTATTATTTTTGTGTAAAAACCGCAAAGCGACCTACCAAGTTTCAACTGTATAACCCTCATAGTTTTGGAATAAAGTGGCTGTGACATTTTACCACTTTGGAAGTGTATATCTTTCAAATGGTTGACTTTGAGAAAAAACTGTTTTAGAAACCTCAATGTAATTTTTAAAGATCTACCTATAAATACTCCACAAGTATAGGTTTGATGAAATTTTTTTTTTGTTTCAGTTCCCTTTTGGAATGGTGCTAGATATATTTCTAAAACTGCCAACTATATTTCGTTGAAACTAATTTTCGTTGAAAGTTTTTATTAAGATCTACAGTATATTTTTTTTAGATTTTTCACTCTCTTATTTCAAAAGATAGAGGGGGGTACACACATTTTACCACTTTGGAAGTGTACCTACATCTTTCGAACTGCTGACTTTGAGAAAAAATCGTTTTAGAACCTCAATGTAATTTTTAAAGACCTATCTATAGATACCCCCACACGTATAGGTTTTGATTAAAAGAAAAACAGTTTCAGCTGGGAGGCCCCCATTATATATTTTTTTTATTTTTGTATAAAAACCGTAAAGCGGTTTACAGAGTACATCTACCTAACAAGTTTCAACTATGTAATCTCATAGTTTTGGAATAAAGTGGCTGTGACATATGTCGGATAGACAGACTGACGAATCTATAAGGGTTCCGTTCTTTGCCATTAGGCTACGGATCCCTAAAAATCTAGTTATTAGGCGACCGAAACGCTTAGCCTTCATCATAAATACCTACCGCAATTTTAAGTTATAATAAGCCTGAAGCCTGAACCGCGCTTCTCCCGGCATCATCAACCACTGAGGAACTAGCTATCTTATCTAAAATTAACAGCCGGAACAAAACAATAATGCTGAAAATCACTGTTGTTATGGCGACTTACTACGCGCTCCAAACTCCTAATATGTAGTGGTAGCTATATAGGCAGGTTAAAATAAATGATTGGTGGTAGGCTACTTATCAAACACGGGATGAAACTCTGGATGGTGTTACCATAAAGCGATTAAAAACAAAAATTCTTTATAGAATCAAAATTAAGCTTAATTAGATCAACCTCTTCTTGCTTCAATCGAGATCACGAGCGGACCAAATGTAAATCTTTGAACAATCTTGCCTAATCAAGTGCCTTATAAATGGTCAGTTTAGTGTTCCGATTTTTTTTACAATGGATAAAGAGATAACACACTTGTATCATTTCTAAAACTGCAAGGCAACACATGTCGCCAGTCGCCACCCTTCCAACACAGTTAACGGTTTAGGAGTCAGACAAAAAACAAGGAGAAACGGGCGCGGGCGGTCGGACGATTGCCGATCCCGAAATATGATTTATAGATCGGACGTCATCGCCAATACGCTTTCTATACGTCACGGGAGATGTCACCAGGAGGGGACAAGAAAAATATATTATTTTGCCGTCAACGAACTCTTCGTGTCTACGCTCTTTGCATTTTACATTACTTATGTGTGTACTTGTGTCGAAAAGAATAGGTGAATTAATCTATCACATGCGCAAAGAAAAAATATCGCTTCTTTGGGTAGGTAGGTACATAAAATCAACTTCAAAGTTCATAAAAGGTTAAACTTTTCAAACAATACACCACTTAAAAATACTTAATATGTCCGAACCTAATGGATTCCAATCCAATGTGGGATTGCTTTAATAAAGGCAAAATATCTGCGTTTTTAAGATTTATTTTTCAACTCAGACATTGGTAATTAAACAATAATTAAACTCTTAGCAATATCAAGATTTTGATCTTATATGATAACTTGATAAGTGATCAGGTCAAAATCATGTAGGTACCTACCTTACTTATAGTCGGACGATTTAGTGTGTTTACATGTCATCATTCCCATTCCGTGATATTATAAATAATCTATACTTACTAATATTATAAAGCTGAAGAGTTTGTTTTTGAACGCGCTAATCTCTGGAACTACTGGTTCGAATTGAATAATTATTTTTGTGTTGGATAGTCCATTTATTGAGGAAGGCTTTAGGCTATATAACATCACGCTGCAAAAACGGGGAAAATTATCCATATTTGAGGGCTTCCGTTGCATGCGCTGCATAAACGGTTCAAGTTACCCAAGAATTATGTATGAAAGAATTATTACTCTTTCAATGATCTAAAAAAAAGTCCGCGACAGTATATGTCTATCTTTTTTCTAAAGTCATTTTACGGTAACTATTTCCTTTGACATATATTTTATTTAAAAACTTCTTAATCGCGATCATAATAACAGAAATTGATGCGGACGAAGTCGCGGGCAACAGCTAGTTATAAAATAAAACCACGGACCAATCTAAATACTAGATATGAAAATGTTTTTTTATTTATTTTGTTGAACTAAAATTATCCCCCATAGTAAAAGAGATTATTTTTAAATGTTGAACGGGTCTGCCCATAGACTGCAGCGCCTCTCTCAAGAAACTTCTTTAGTGGCGCGGACCACGGACCTATGTCGAGATAGACGAAAAGAGCGCTTCAAACTGTATGAGAACCTAGCGTGTCGAATTTTTCGTACCTACGAATACGTCACGAGCGAGATTTAGTGATGTGTAAATGATATTGATTAGCTCTTGCAAGAAAGCCCTGCACAGTTAGGTAACCATTTTCGTTTCTGAGTGACGCGTGTTTTCATGGTAATGGCCTCAAGCGGACTGACTTAGGCCGTAAAACTTTGATCGTGGATCAAACTTTTGACGCGCAAGGTAGGTACACTTTTACCGTCTATCTCGATATAGGTCTGTGGCGCGGACTTTATAGCAGTAGGCGGCATCATATATTTAAGATTTTTTCGTAGCACAAAAAATCCCTCCTGAAAATCAATTCTCGTTCTAACAGCTTTAAATCGCTCGTTGATTGCTGAAATTTAAACATTCTCCCTCTCAATGCGACTAACTACTTTCCCAACTGCACTCCCTCGCTTCACGACTTGATTATTGTTTCCTCCCTTAATAATGTAGCCAAGCATGGTCAGTTATCTGCCTATCATTTATGTATGTTATGTCTCTGTGTGTGCAAATAAAGTGTTAAATAAATAATGCCAGGACTACACTTTTATCATTGGTCATACATGTTTGTCTAACTTATGTAAGAGTAACAGATCTTTCTGCTCAAGATATCTAATGGATGAAACCCAACAGTGAAGGAAAAAAATTGTTTCAAATTGACCATTAATCGCTCATATTGTCAGTTACATTACAATTTGTTTGGAAACTGGGCGCGTGAGGGAAATAATAACAAATGATTCGCGCCCTAACGCCGCGTGGCGTTGAAAGATCACGCCTATTGCTTTCATTTTGATGAAAAAAATACAATGGTTCGGATGATATTTACAGTTCGCGACACCTTCACATTAAGATTCGTCACGCTAGTTTCTGAATGTGATGCATTAAGTCGTTTAAATGAAACAAACTATAAATTATATCTAAGTATAATAACTAATCCCAAAAAGAGACTACTGCTGTAAGGAGCTGTATCAAATCGCAGTACTTAATATACAATAAAAAACATTTAACATTAAAATAAAGACAAAATACAAAGAGGAACATACTTGGACGAATTGAATTCGTCCAAGGGAACAAATAATATTAAAAAAAAACAGTCGCTAAAATCACTTGAATAGTACTTATCTTGTTCCATTGTATGTTAAGTTTTCACGTATTTTCTTTCATTTAATTTAATATGTTTGTTAGAGAGAGTAGATCTTTTTGATTGACCCTATCGATCGATGCCATAAAAGTAAGGCTTGATATTTTTTTTGATTTTAGCCGGTTCGATTACTGGGTTTGAATCTTTGAATGCAATTTCTTCTCAAAAATAAAGGAATTTTTAATTTAGAGTAAGTGCTGTCGTTAGTATTTAGAATAAGTACTTTCCCTCCGGGCCGGGTGGCATTGGACGTTCCACCTTGTATAATAGTTATTTTTGTAAAATTTTGCTCTTCACTTTCTATTTCACTATACATGATCTTTTACAACTGGTAACTAAATACAGTCAAGATGTATGATTACATATCATGACTTAAGTATGTAAAAAAAACTTGGACGAATTAATTCGTCCAAGAAAAAAAAACAATGTTTAAATAAAATCAGGTTAATCAAATTAACGATTGACCATTACTTTGAGTTAATCGTCAACCGATTATAATAAGCACGATTAATTTTAATCGTGATTAAATTAATCGATTAAGTTTTTATGCAATTGATTAATTGATTAAATAAATCAGTCGATTAATGCCAACACTGGCCGTTGGGGAAGAAAGGTTTTGGACCAACCGCGCAAGGACGACGCTGCGTGGGTAGGCGCGACAAGGTGGACCGACGATTTGGTGAAGGTCGCGTGAAGCCGCTGTATGCGGGCAGCGCTGGACCGATAGTCGTGGAGATCCTTGAGGGAGACCTATACCCAGCAGTGGGTGTCATGTGGCTGAGACGACTATTTTAATTGATTATTAATACTTAGGTACTTACCTAGCAAAGAAAAATACGAAGCTACCTATTGATTTTACTGCCAGTTCACAAATTGAGAGGCTTTCTGAAGAAAGAGCTGGCAAGAAAACTCCAAAAGGGAGTCCGATTTTCGTCTTTTGATTTTATACTTTGTACAAAAAGAATTAACCGTATCTTTAGGTCTTGCAAACCAACCCAAACCACACACTGCAAGACTTTAGTTCGTTCTTTTTATCAAGTTGCTCGCTCATGATCACAAACTATATAGTAATGTACAAGTACTCATGATATAAATGAAAACCATGTCAAGCTTACGGTGGCAATTAGGGTTTTGAATACGAATAACGATTTATCTTCTACAAAATAAAATGAAATAATGAAAAAAGTAAAGACAATGCTTACTTATAATAAATTAAGGCCGTTTACTTCGAATGCTTTGCCAACAAAAAAAGTTCAAACCGTCAATGTCAGTCGGCTGCTGGTGAGCGAGAATGTCAATGTCATGTCATGACGTCATGTAGACAATTTTATCGATTGGTTTTTTAATCAACACAAAGGATTAAAGGGGACTCTGCGTTTAGGTTGAGTGCGAGAAACATAGTATCTCTTGTATAAGTGGTGTTTTCACTGATTTTTCGTTTTGTTTGCCCCTGTTGATTTATTGTTAGTGTTTGTTTAACGTGTTGATTGTTTATTTTACCTTGACTGGTAAGTAAACTCGTATTTATTTTGTGTACGTTCGATGTCGGAACCTCCTGATCCCGGCGGTGGTGGAAATGAGCCATGTGCTCAGCTTTCACCCCCTCTGTTCTCCCAAATGGACATAGATAGGAACACTCAAGTTTCCCGGAAACGTGCCATCAATGATGAGTCTATCCCTCAACCCCCTAAGAAGTCAAATGTCCCAATTCCATCTTTGTCAACCCAATCCACTTACATAAGTCCGGAATTTGAAGGAAACAAAATTAAATATACGGCCTAAGACTCTGCACCATTCTTAGTCCATGTCAGTAAGCCTGTGACTGATCCCTCCTCTGGTACAGTTTTGCGTCCCATTAAATTCGGACACTTTTTATACCAAAATAAAAAATATATATGTAGTAATGGATGGTGTGAAGCGTGTAGGTAGGAACAGAATATCTGTTGAGCTTAAGTCCTTCTCTGATGCTAATGCATTCCTTGAACACCCAGCACTTGTAACCGGAAACTTCCAAGCAATTATCCCTAGCTACAGTGTAACCAGGATGGGTATTATCCGGCAGGTCCCTGTAGAATGGACTCTTGAGGAGCTGGTGGAGTCCGTAGACGGCCCTATAGTGAAGGCTCGTAGGTTAAATAGAAAAGTTTTTAATGACAACTCACCTGTTTGGATCCCTACACAGACCGTAGTTCTAACTTTTTCAGGACAGAAATTGCCTCCTCATGTTTACTGTTTTTTCACGTCACTCCCGGTTGAAACTTATGTGCTCCCGACCATTCAGTGCAATAAATGCTGCAGGTTTGGTCATATCCAGTCGCAATGCAGGTCTCAGGCCCGCTGTTTTATTTATGCACAACCACATGAGGGACTTACTTGTGACAAGGATACCACTACCTCTCTTTATTGCTCTGGACCTCATAAGGCTACTGATTCCTCTTGTCCTGAACAGTCTAGGCAGAAACAAATCAAACTAGTTATGTCTCAAGAGAATGTAACATATTCTGAGGCAGCTGCCAGATTTGCTCAAGTTAGGAGATCTTTTGCAGATACAGCCAGATTTGAACAAAGCTTCTCTACCCCTCCCACCTCTCAAAATCTAATTGCTCATCCCCCTAAGTCCCCTAGTAGTTTGTCTTACCGTAAAACAGTTACCTCACCCAGACTTCAACGTCTTCCTGCTGCAGGTCCTGGTTACAATGCCCAAGCACATAGAGCCATTGTTGAAACCCCACGGCCCCAACTGCCTAATGGTTGTGCTTTCCCTATTGATCCCCCTAGCCCGTCCTTACCGAATGATAATTTATTATCATTGCTCCTCTCGACTCTCATTAATCTGCTTGGCAGATTTAATGATTGCGAGCTACCGAACAATGTTCAAAACCAACTGTCTCAGCTCCTTAATATCATCTGTCCCAATGGCTCCTTTCCTCCTTCAATGGAACGTAACAGCAGCAGGAATAAGGAACATGAAATCCTACATCTAGTTAATAAATACTCCCCAACCATCTTTGCTGTTCAGGAGATGCGTCCCAAGCCTGGCGATCGAGTCCGATTCCCGGACTACTCGTGCCTTCGGGACGATAGAAGCGATGGGTACGGAGGCTCTGCCCTCCTGGTCTCCAGAACAGCCACTTTTTCCTTGATCAACCTTCCCCCTCATAGTGAACAGATTAATGCTGTAGCTGTAAAAATCCACAATGTTTCCTTCCTATCTGTGTATATCCCCCACCCTAACCATGCATGCCTAGCTGAGTTTTCCGCGCTGCTCTCTTCGCTCTCACCCCCACTGGTGATCCTAGGTGATTTTAATATACACCACACATCCTGGGGCTCTTACCACTGCGATCACCTATCCTCTTCTTTCCTTGACATTTGTGACAAGTTCGATCTCTGCGTGCTCAATGATGGCTCCCCTACTCGTAGGGTTTACCCATCACAAAATAAAAAGAGTGCTGTAGACCTAACTTTATGCTCCCCTTCCCTCGCTTCCGATTTCACCTGGACAGTCCTTCCCTCAACCTGTGGTAGTGACCACTACCCTATTGTCATCCTATCTCCTGACAACCGCCTAACTCGTTCCAATGCCTCCCCGAACGCTCCTCGCCCACGCCTTAAGTTCAACACTGCTAAGGCTGGCTGGACTGAGTATAAACTTGCTTTAGAACAGGAAATCCATCACATCCCTGTAGTCACTCCTGACAATTACCTCTTGGTATACGAAGACTTTAAAAAGATTCTTTTAACAACCGCTGAAAAATGCCTTCCAGTCAAAACCGTTTTCAGAGGTAAAAATCCCTCCCCACCTTGGTGGGACTCAGAATGCACGGCGTTGTGTAGGGAGCGAAAGGCAGTGGAACGGGACTATTCCCTATCCATGACTGACGCCAATTTTATCCGGTACCAAGCTGCTGCGGCAAAGGCTGTTAGAGTTCTCACAGAGAAAAAGCGATTGGGCTGGCGACAGTTCTGTGAATCCTTGTCTCCAAGATCCCAGCCTTCTTTAGTCTGGAAAAACATAAGAAGGTTTCGTTGCTCTGTCTCTGACAGTTACAACATTACCGCTAACGATTCCTCAGTATGGCTGGAGTCTTTCCAGAATAAACTTGCTCCTCCATCAGTCCCGACCGAAATCGAAGCAAAACCTATCCCACCGTCAATTCCATCCCCACTCTCAGAATTTGATTCCCCATTCTCTCTGGAGGAACTTAACACTGCACTGGATGGCCTCAAAGATACCTCTCCGGGTATCGATGGGATTCCCTATTCTTTCTTAACAAACTGCAGTCCCTCAACTAAGAACATCTTTTTGAGTATCCTAAATCAAATATTTTTGAGGGGTGTTCCTCCTGAGGAATGGAAAACTCAAATTATTATCCCTATCCTTAAGCCCGGAAAGCTCAGTAACGACCCTAATGGGTATAGACCCATTGCCCTTTCATGCACAATGCCCAAAATTTTAGAGCATCTCGTTAAAAATCGTCTGGAATGAAAATGAAAATGAAATGGTTAGTGGAAAGTAGGGGTCTCCTTGCCAAGAGCCAGTTCGGATTCCGCAAAGGAATGGGCACCATGGATAGTCTCAGTGTCTTCCTAACTGATGTCTGGATAGGCCTATCCAAGCGCGAGAACGTGACGGGAATCTTTTTAGATGTGTCATCTGCATATGACAATATTTTGCTTCCGGTACTCAGGCAGAAAATGCTCAATCTGAATATCCCAGTGAGGCTCGTGAACATAGTCTTCAATCTCTTCTCGTCACGATCCATACAGGTATGCTTTAACAACTCCCTTTACCCCACTAGAACCGTTTGGAGGGGCCTTCCCCAGGGATCAGTTCTGAGTCCTTTACTTTACAGCCTGTATACCTACGACCTTTTGAGCTGTCCTTGAACCCGTTCTGTAATGTGCTACAGTATGCCGATGACCTCGCCTTGTACGTATCTAACAGCGACCCCGAACATGCTACTGCCCTTCTCTGCTTTGGAATACCTGCATGATTGGTTATTAGAACATGGTCTTTCACTTTCCGTTGACAAAAGCAAGATGGTTATCTTCAGTCGTGCTAGGCGAACTCCTGTTATGCGAGTCATGTATGATTACCAAGAGATCCCTTTAAGTAATATGGTGAAGTTCCTTGGTATGGTTCTGGACCCCAAAATGAATGGTTCCCAACACGCGTCCCATGTGTCCAAAAAGTGCGAAAAAAACGCTCACATCCTTCGCTCTGTTTCTGGTACCTGGTGGGGTGCCCATCCCTTTTGTCAAAAGCTCCTTTATAACGCACTCATTCGAGCGCATTTGGATTATGGATCTTTCCTTCTGGAGCCATGCCTGAAATCAGCTTTATACTCGCTCTACAAGATACAATTCAAATGCCTTCGAATCGTTGCTGGAGCGATGAAATCCTCCCCAAACAATGGCTTGCAGGTTGAGTGTTTAGACCCCCCGTTGTCTATTAGAAGGCAGATAATTTTCTTTTTAAAATCATCCAAAATTCATCCCATCCTCTACTCGCTAAATTGCACTAACTGTCGGAATACATCTCCTCTGACAAGTTTTGGAAATTTAAAAATACCCCTTGTCTGTTCCGCAGTTTTATTAAATATATCCGCCTTCCTTGCCCTGTTTACCAATGTTCTCTTAAACCCATATTTGAGAAACCATACCCGTCACTAACATTCGAACCCAAAATACAGCTTGATTCCTAAACAAGGACTCACCAGATCCGGAAACTGAATTACAAGCAGTAATCGACAAAAATTGGAAAGACTGGCTGGTGATGTACACGGACGCCTCAAAACTTTCGGATGAAGGATGTGTTGGCGCTGCGGTATGGATTCCCAGATATAAAATAATCCTGAATTTCCAATGTCCTCCCCTCACATCTGTTTTTACTGGAGAGGCTACCGCACTCCTTGAGGCTGTCCTCTATGCGGAGTCGCACAACTTGGACAAAACAGTCATCTTTACAGACTCCAAAAGTTGCCTCCAGTCAATCCTATCCAATCCTTTCCGTAGCAAATCAAATTTTCCTCATATCCTCAAAATTAGAGAAACCGTATTTAGGTGTACCACGCGCGGAATTCAGATCATACTGGCTTGGATACCGAGTCACACTGGTATTGTCGGCAATGAGACTGCTGACCTTATAGCGAAGGAGTCGACCACCAACGGATGCACCGTGCATGACAAAGCGTTTTCCTACGATCTACACTCCTTGGCTACTAAGATCATGAGAACCTCTTGGGAAAACCAGTGGCGTGAAAACAGCAAAACAGTAGGTAGACATTTCGCTGATGTTTAGCACTCCCTCCCTGTCAAGCCTTGGTTTTTTAAGTATAAGAAAGCGTCGAAAGCCTGTACTTCCACCGTGTGTCGTCTGCGGCTCGGTCACGCGTGCACTCCCGTTCATTTAGCCAAAATTAGGGTCAGGGACTCGTCCCTTTGTGAATGCGGTTTGGAAGAAGGAACGCCGGACCATACCTTCTTCAACTGTCCCAAGTATCCAACTTCCTTGTATGACCTTCTCCCACCCTGTATCCCCAAACCTACCAATTTTAAAACTGTCCTCACCTTTGTTAATTCGCCGTGTATTGATGTACTATGTGATTATATTACAACTAACAATATAAGATTGTGATGTATTGTGTTCGTCGTCTACTAACATTATTATTATATACATGTATTGTGTTTGTCCCTATTTCAGATAGCTCAACAGCGGGTTCTATAGTTTCAAATTATATTTAAGAGTTCACCTCCTTGTACCTACCACTTGTACCTCGTACATAGCTGTACTCTCACACGTCACCTAGCAGAAGAATTAATTTATCTTAGTTCTATAGGCTTATATGATCTCGTTATATGTATAATATTATGTTTGTTATAGATTTTAATTTAGTTACCTAAAAACTTTATGTTAATTAAGTCATTATAAATATTTAAGTCGCAATACCCTTACAATGCCATATTTTAAATACTTTTTTTTTTCTCAATATTGTTGTCTCTTAGGTAGAAGAAACCCCAAATTCTTAGTTTTAACCTTATAGGTATTAAGTGTTTAACTTTTTAGGTATATTTATAGTAATATACATTAATTTGCTATGCCCTTACAGGGTCATGTTTTCTGGTACTATCCATGTTTTGTAAGATCTTATGTAACCAAACATGTTGCAATAAAATATA
The DNA here is from genome assembly GCA_910589605.1 of Chrysoteuchia culmella. Lineage (NCBI taxonomy): Eukaryota > Metazoa > Arthropoda > Insecta > Lepidoptera > Crambidae > Chrysoteuchia > Chrysoteuchia culmella. Next base: position 9,748,804 of record OU342649.1, read on the forward strand.
TGACTATGACTATGACAACCCACTGAGCCAAAAACTGGACATTGGCGAAATCCATAAGGGCACCGCCACTACATAAAAAGAAGAAGAAGAATTTTATCGATTTCTGTCATCAGTACCATAACTTGATTCGTGCTGTTGCAGTGTGACCAATTGTGGCAGATTTCTGCCATTTGGGCAGATTTCTGCCATTTGGGCAGATTTAGCACCTGATTTTTTTTTTTATTTTACCTGAATTGCACCTGTGGCAGATTATGCCGACGATTTTGAAAAGTGGCAGAATTTGGCAGATTTGAAAGAAATCTTTAAAATACTTAAAATTAATAAAGATTTCCTTTGAATTTGCCAAATTCTTTCACTGTATGATTAAAATGTATGACTATATATAGCAATTAATGTATAATAAGGTTTATTTTGTTATTAATGTTACTGATCATTAGTTTCTTAATAAGTAAATTGTAGTAGAACTCCTTCAAATTCCTTATGAATGAAGTACCTTTTTTTTTGGTCGTTTGATGTGAAATATTGGTTTTCTGGTGATTTGGCAGATTTTTGCCCGTGGTTTGGCAGATCAGTTTCGCCGTTTCTGAGATGGTCACACTGGTTGTGATTTCCGGATTCCGGATCTAATATTTGTCTACATTATCAAGTTCTAAGTAGAATAATTTATATTTTGAGACCACAATGAGATGGACAGTTCACATCGATGGCGGACCGATGCGTGTTAACCACGCTGCAGTCTGCATTAGAAACAAAATCTACTCCTTCGGCGGATATTATTCATCGGAAGAATATAAAGATTGGGATCCAATTCCTATCCATGTATTAGACACTATAACGTTGCGGTGGTCAGCAGTTAATTACAAAAGTAATGACGTGAACTTGATTCCCTTCCAAAGATATGGACACACAACTGTAGCGTATGGCGACAAAGTATGTGTAGTCTTATAAATATAGCGCCCCGAAAATGTTAGTAAATATTGATGTAATCTCGCTTTCTTTCAGGTGTATATGTGGGGAGGAAGAAATAATTCTGTAGCTTGTGAAACACTATCTTGTTTTGATACAAAAACTTTAGAATGGAGTAATCCACCAGTAACAGGCATGGTACCTTATGCCAAAGATGGTCATTCAGCTTGCCTTATCAAGAATAAGATGTATATTTTCGGTGGCTTTGAATATCTTACTGATCAGTATTCACAAGAAGTTCATTGCCTAGATTTGGATACCATGAATTGGACATTTATAGATGCCAAAGGCACACCACCTTCTCATCGCGACTTTCACACCGCTGTTGCAGTAGATGACCGAATATACATATTTGGAGGTAGAGGAGACTTGAACAGTCCATATAACTCACAAGAAGAGATCTACTGTCCTCAGGTGTACTACTTGGACACAGTGGAAGACAAATGGGTTGTTGCTAACCCAAGTGGAAACTGGCCTGAGGGAAGACGTAGCCATTCTGCCTGTAAGTAAAGAAGCCATCAGTCTGGGTTAGATAAAATACACCCTCTTTAACACAAACTCAATTTCTGTGACACACATTTTTTTATTTCAGGGCTTTACAATGGCAGCATGTATATTTTTGGAGGATTTAATGGCAACTCCAAAACACACTTCAATGATCTCTATAGATACTCCATAAAAGATAATAACTGGCAGTATTTAAATGTGCAGGGCTGTGTACCTTGCAAAAGAAGGCGTCAGTCATGCCTTATTCATCAGGGCAAAGTCTACTTGTTTGGAGGGACAAGGTTATTACTACTTTTCAATAAGTTTTTACAAACACTAGAGCTATGTAAAAAAAATATAAGAAACATGGTTGTGATTCAAAAAATTTATTGCATAATTTTTTTCTTATAGCCCTTGTCCAAATCAAAATGTGAGACCAGTGGATAACTTGTTTGATGATGATCCTGAGAGGCTTATTGATAACAGTGATTTGCATGTACTGGACTACTCACCATCACTGAAAACACTCTGTATTCTTACAGTATTAGAACATAATCTTGACCAGTCATCATTACCACGGGATATCATGTAAGTATCTTAAAAATGTACAATTAACTTTAAGTATTATTAAGGAAGTTTCTCATATACTTTTCCTTGTTTCAGTATTGATATTCGCGCTATGACTGTGCCAAATCGTATTAGTCGACCAATCAATCAGTCTGGCTAATATTTCATTTGAGATTTTACAATTATTACTCGGTAATAATTAAACATAAGGCAGCTAGTTCAGATCTGTACTGTACCTAATCTTAGTTATGAAATTTGAACATTCGATTCCGATTGATTCTTTTGTGCTAATAATTGTAATTTACATATAATGTTTAATGCAATTTACTATGGAATATATGCAATTATAATTTTGCTTTAAATTTAATTCACTTTTGAATATTGTTAACTTACTTTACGTTACTTTGAGTTGTTAAGGTTAAGAACAAGTTTTACCTTGTTCCTCATTAATATTGTACCATGTCTGGTATTTGTTTATAGTGAACAGTACCAAGGGTTTACTTAAAATCATTGAGGTATTATTGTTCTAATGTACAATCGTGAAAGTTGCCAGAATTCCACTTTCCATGCAAAATCCTCTATCAGTTTGTGATGCTGTAAGCATGACAACTGTACAAATGGCATGTGACTATCACCTAAAAGTCGGGCGGACGACCGGAAACTTCCGCAACAAATTATTATTATTATAATTCAACAATCCTGAATTATTTAACATTTGCATGCTGTTATTAGTGATTCTAATTTCAATCCTTTTATTAAGTTTTTCACTGCCTTTAAATTATTATAATAAAACTAAAAACTACTTAAAGTAATTATTTATGAACAAAATGTTTATTTACATTTATATTAACATAATGAATATATTTTCTGAGCAATTATGATCATAGGTATAATAATATATTCTTTATGTGGCATAACATGGCGCATGAGGTAAGCAACTACAGTATGACATATTCATTGAAATATATATTTAGTTGTAACTTAAGAGCACTATTTCTTTTGCCAGGACAGTGCTAATAAATTCAAAAATGTTCCTGATTATTAAATAAAACAAAGATATTTGAAATACCAACAAATTTATTTACTCATCTTCCTTGACTATGTGTTTCCTACGCTCTGATACATGTGGCACAGCACCAGACTTACTGTGAGCACGCCTGTTTGATTCTTTTCTCTTATTTTTCTCCTTAATTGTACGAAGTTCTTTCTGTGCATTCAGTATGTGTTTAGGGACATGCCTGTGTCGAGCAATTCGCCTTATTTGTGGATGATGAGCAAACTTTTCTTTCAATGCTTCTGAATAGTTCAGAGCAGTTCTTTCACGGGGTTTAAGCTTAAAAAGAAACAAAAGTTATATTGATCGCTTTTGAAACAAACAATACTTTAAAAGATATAATACTCACAACACCAAGCTTTTCAGATGCTCTGGCTTTCCACATTCTTATGTTCATTTCATCAGATCCAGATAGAATATACTTATTGTCCAAAGACCACTTGACACATGTAATCCTCTGCATCCGTTTAGTGTGATACACATCTCTAGAGTGTCCTTTCATTGACTCAAATATCCTAACAGTTTTGTCATAACTGCCAGAAACAAATTCACGTCCTGTTGGTGAATAGTCTACATCTATGACTGCTGAAGTGTGGTCAACATGTATGTTGATAGGATGGTTTAGTTTTCTTACATCAAATGTGTACAAACTGAAAAGTTAAAATGTATGGCATTATTTAACAAAAACTAGTTTTATATCTAACAATACCTCTGTAAAATAAAACAAGTAACATACCAAGGAATACTTACTTATAATCTTCATTAGCCACAGTGAATATGAATGCTTCCATAGGATTCCAAGCCAGAGCATTTGATCTTAATTCCATAACAACCTTTCTCAGGGGACCCGATTCTCTACAATCGTACAGTATTATACTTCTATCACTAGCACAAGAAGCTAGTAAATTTTCCTCTACCTGAAAAAAAGGGTAATGGTTTAAGGCAGCTTCTTCAGACTAGAATAATGGTAACTTTTATTACTCCAGCCACTTTACGGAAGGAAGTTTGTAAACAAACATTTGAGCTTTTTCATAGTTATTCCACAAGTATGTTAATTTTCAGTTAACTAATACTATACTATATCAAACTTGGACAGGAAAAGTAAGCTATTAATAAAGGGTACATACTTCTGAAACGTCTAATAAAAGATATATTTGAGGTTAAGTATGCCAGTGGCGGTTTCTTTACAAATATTCTTTCTGTAAGATGGCTGAAGTATACAACTTTAAGACTCAAACAGTAAAATTAACTTAGGCTGTTTAGATCTGTGAAGTACAAACTGTTATCGATTTTATCTCCTATGGTTATAATAAAGCACCTATAACCAACCAACTAACAGATAATAGGAACTATTTTGAATTTGTTCAGGAGAGCTTTGAGAAAGTCCTTTCATCACAAAGTCATACCTAGCTTACAAGTAGTGATTTCTACATTAAAAAAATTAACAAAATTCTTGCAGACAAACCAAGTTATAGTGAACATCATCTTTTTCTTTTAATAAGAAGGAGCAGACTAATCAAAAGATTGCTGCTAATTATAATGGTGTAATAAACAAACTAACCTGATTAAAGGCAACATGATGAAGACTGTCCACACCCCATTTAAACACTTTTATAGGTTCACTTCTAGTTTTTTCCCACAGCTGACAGTGTTCTCCACAGGTAGCAAATATAGGTTTGGATCTATGATGTGTGATACCTGATACAACTGACATACTAAGCAGTGTATTAATAGGGTCCTCATCATCAGGCGACTGTACTTCTGCTTTCCAAGATTTTATAGTTTTATCATCTCCAACACTTGTGAATGTTTCACCATCAGGTGTGAAGCAAAGTGAACGGACCCATCCCTCGTGAGCAACAAAATTTCTTGTACATTTTCGTACAGCCAAATCCCATAATCTTATTTCTCCGTCGAAAGAACCACTGGCTAAAACAGCTAGTCTACTTGGATGCTTAGCTAAAGAAGAAACTCCGTCACGGTGACCGTCAAGATTTCCAATGAATGGTTTAGCGAAAACTCGCTCTAATTTCACAGCATTTAGAGCCCGCACATATTCTCGTGGTGCCTCGAGTGGATGAAGGCTAGGATCATAATTACGTGGAACTGTAACAATGGTGTTTACAAATAAAGATGCGAGAACTAGCTAAATTAAATGTAAACAAAATAATTTTACTCACGCTTATGGATGTCCTTTTTCGTAGCACGTAAATAATCTTCCGGGTTTCTACTAATTACTTTTATTTTTACGTTAGACATTATACAAGATTGATAATTTTAATTTATTGTAGTTTAATCAACAGTAAAGGTAAAAAATAATTTTATAACCTTAAAATAATGACGTGCGTGCATGCATGTCATGTAGTGTCAACAAAGAGTAAAGTAATTATAGTGTCAATGTCACGTCAATGTCACAAAACTAGTCAAAATTGTCTTGTTTTTAAACGGATTAAGCCATTTCCACAAAAAAAAAGGTTTTTGGCTTGGTTTATCTTCATTTTGTTCTAGCCGGAACAGCAGGGCTATCGCGTAAAAAATCTGGGTATGGATATGGGATTCATTTGACAGTTGGAGCTCATAAAATGACCATATATGGTAATTTTATGAGCTTCAACTGTCAAATGAAGCCCATATCCATACCCAGATTTTTTACGCGGTAGGGCCCCAGTTTCTATTGTATATTCTTTGTCTGTGTTGGTATTTCGCACCATTAAGGTTATATCTACATGCTTCGCGCTTCGCATTTGCAACTTCAATTCCATGCATTCTTGATATGTTCAAGCTAGATCCTCCTTATAATCTATAGTAATATTATTAAAGAGAAAAGATTTGATTGTTTGTTTGTTTGCTTGCATTGAATAGGCTCCGAAAGAACTACTGAACGGATTTGGATGAAGGAATAATGAGTGACCGACCACTTCCCGTACAAGCAAATGGAGTTTTATAAAGTGAATGAATATTGATAATAAAATTATATTTGGATAGTTCTATGACCGTAGAACACTAGTATTTATTGAATTTAAATTTGGCAATCAGAGAAATATGTAAATTCATATTTTGGGCGAGCCGAAGTGCATTTAAACAAATAGTTTGTTTTGCCGTCATGTTGGTACCCCGGATTTATCTGTCAAGAAGGATATGTTAGGATGCGATATGAATAAATTCTCTGCAGATTTTCAAGCTTTGAATTATGTTAGCTTGTGCAAAAAAAAGTGGTATAAAACAAAATAGTTGTGAAATGATGATTCATATCTAACACGTTAGCCTTCTTGCAAAACATAGGTACCAACATAACTGAAAAAGAGATCTGTTGAAACGATAGAAATAGAATCACTGAAACAAAGGAGAAATCACTAGAGAGAAGTCAACAGACATCTACCTACGGCCACAATATTGCACTATCGCGATCATTTGCCTTTTCTCGACACATTTATATAACCAAGCAATAGTTATCTTTCTGACATTGTTCTGACTGACTATTGCTTGGCCTGACTGGTCGTAAAAACTTGTAACTAGGTAATCGTATTTATTTGACAGCTCATATCGTATTTAATCGGCTGCAATTTGTATTGATTGACATTTATAATGTTACAAAATAAACTGTCAAATAAATACGAATAACTTTACGCAATCGCCTAGCACCTAGCCTAGAATCTTTTATTGTTGACAAGCGGCCACCCGCGGTTTTACACGCGTGCAGGGGCGCATTTGCCTTAAGGCTGAGTAGGCTGCTGTAGCCAAGGGTGGCAGATTTAAGGGGGCGGCAAATTTTGAGCAGTTTTATTATGACATACTTACTTAAATAAATTTTAAATAGAAAAATATTGGAAAATATCAACTCCTCCAACTCGGCCACAAGTGAATTCTCAGATGGGACTCGAACCCACGACCTTTGGAAATCCGGTCCAATGCTCTAACCACTGAGCTACCGAGAGTTGTGGACCACCTACGAAATTTTCCTGTAGGCCAGCGTTGTCACATCAATGCTAGGAATATCCTTGCATAGATGTGACAACCACAAATTATATAGTAATGTACAAGTAGTGACAACGCTGGCCTACGACCGGATTTCCAAAGGTCGTGGCTTCGAGTCCCATCTGAGAATTCACTTGTGGCCGAGTTGATTTTTTCCAATATTTTTCTATTTAAATTTATCATAAGTATAAAAATAGCATTGAAAAATGCAAAAAATTAAAAACCACAAAAGATGACATGTTGTCGGGGGCCTACCCTAGCAGCGTTGTCTGTGGCGCGGTCGCGCCATTTCAGGACCAGTTCATCAGTTCTTCTGGTTATGTGTTCCACCCACTGTCATTTAATCCGAGCTATCCTGCGAGCGATGTGTGTTATTTAAGTTCTCCTGGGATACCCCCATATCTGATTTGATCGCGCAACGTAACGTTCAGCATAGCTCGCTCTCTTTATTGCACGCTGCGTGATCTTGAGCCTTCTTATGAGACCCATAGTTAGCAACCACGTTTCACTGCCGTAATTCATCACTGACAACACACACTGGGCAAGACTTTCGTCTTGCTTGAGACACTTAGACCGAGAAGATTTTACGAAACTTACCGAATACTGCCCAGCCGAGTTCGATCTCTCGAAGTTGGACTTACCTAACTGGACCGTGTGTTTGTCCTAGGAACATTATCTGGAGCGGGGTACAACATGGGAATTCAACTTGATTTTCATCTTATCCATGTTTATCCTGACTAAGACCCGGGGGGCTATCGCGTAAAAAATATGGATATGGGCATGGGCTTCATTTGACAGTTAAATGACCATATAAGGTAATTTTATGAGCTTCAACTGTCAAATGAAGCCCACATCCATATCCATATTTTTTACGCGATAGGGGGGCCGCTCTTTAGGAAGCACTATGGAGATCTTCCAGCATTCTGTTCAGGTTCTCCACTTATTTCTTTGATAATAATTAAACGGGAGTCCCAGTTACATAATTATTAAGTACCCATGTAAAAATTAACAGATATTTCGAAAGTGTTCCAAACATGGGGTCATTAACAATTTCCATTGATGAAAAATATATATCTAGTTCAGAAAATGCTTGCCTAGGAAATGCCTGCCTATTCACACTCGTCTTGAAGAGGCCAAGGTTGTAGGAATCGGAGAACACATGAGCAGGCAGCGCATTCCATTCTTTAGCGGTTCGCATTATAAATGTGTTAGCAAAGAGCTTGGTACGGATCGCTGGAATGTCAACGATGTACGGGTGGTAAGTTAGCCTGCGTCTGGTACCCCGATTCAATTTTCAATCGATTTCAGAAGCTCTAGCTGATACTTAGCAGAACCATCCCACAGATGACAGCAGTACTCCATGCACGGCCGAATCTGCGCTTTGTATAATAGAAGCAGCTGATGCAGAGAGAAGTACTGCCTAGCCTCAGAGAGCGCGCAGTTTCTTCGATACGATATCGTGATGAAGTAGTAACAAAATATCTTCATGTGGGTGACCATAATGACCACGAATTTGACAATAAAAAAAAGTAATATTGACAGACATCTGACATTGACATAACTGACAGTGACAGGCTTATTGTCTCACCTCACTCACGTCACGATCAATCAATCAATACAATACAATTCTATTTTTAATTCATTGGCAAACAAACATTCATCAATCAGAAAATAAAGTTAGTAAATAAAAAGGTACCTAAACATTTAATTTGTTAATGTGCGGCAAATTTGAAGCTACTGTGCTGTGAACAAACGTGAGATCATGTACACCTATTTGTAATCTAAAGAAATTAGGATTCGATACTGACTGGGTAAGTACTTAGTGGTACTTACAAAAGAAGTCAAATAGTCATGACCGTTTTATATCATTATTTTTATGGAGACTGTCTATTTAATTAATGTTCTAAACCGTATGTGTATTTTCTCTTTAAAGCATCGTAAGATTGCTTATTTAATCATTATAGCCGTGACAAGTCTCTTCTGCAGGCAAGCTGTAATTGTGCGAGGTCCATGCAGCATGCTGATGCTGCGCTTCTAATTTTTAACCGTCGGGTTATTAAAATCGAAATACCTATATCGTATATGTATCTAACTTTTTTAGAAGACAATCTGTTTAGGTTAGGTACCTTCATTTCTACAACACTGGCTCATAAAACAGCAAGGGATACATTAGAGTGCTTTGTAATGGGTATATAAAATTAAATAAAAAATACTGAATATTTAGGTTCCTACTTAAACTATCAAATTTTATTTAGCTATATCTGCATTCTTATAGATTGTGTAAATTATACAAATACATCCAAAATTATACCAACTGACGGCTGACCAAATTTATTAAATACATGTAAGTACCTACTTATAGGTAGGTTAATAATGAGCTAGAAATGAAAAAAAGACTTGATAATGTTAACTTGCCTTACTATTAAAAAGTATTTGCAATATGTAAAGCATCTATATTTATAATAGAACCATTTGTGTCAATGCAAATTAATAATATTTATTTCTTGTCTGCAATAGCCATATTGAATATCAATACACAATGGTAACAATGCTTAATCACTGGATATTTATTCAGATAATAATAACTAAGACAAGTCTTTTGAACAAAAGCACATAAAAATCATTTCGTCATATTGTCATCATTTTCAATTTTGAAAGAAACCACACCTGTTATTATATTTCATTATTTTTTTCAGTAATTTACTGCAACAAAAAATATTTTTACCCTTTCAAAAATTAAATAAATCCAATTCAATATGGAATTTCTTATCTCAGACAAGGCAAATTTTGGAATAGACTACATAATAAAAATGCTTCAGATCAAGTTTCTTTACACTTTCAAAAATCCATAAATGTATGAAAACTACTTGAAAACTACTATAAATGTATATATAATATACCTTGATTCGGTGTAGTCCTACAAATTTTGTGCCATATCAACTATTGCTCCGAACAACCAGTTCTAACCATACATACAATTTTTTTTGTTGGCATGCACTTTCAGAAAAGGTTCCAAAAAATTATGGAGCCTGAATGATCTCCTTTCTGCAATTGTCTGAAGAAAATTCATTAGGTACTTTGGAAGGAGACTAACTGCATATTTCACAAACTTAACCACCCTGGCTGAGAACTGTTGATCAGCTATTGAATTAAAGCTTCACTGGGCTTGCAATTTCAGATAAGTTGAAGGAAAATATTCTTTATAATGCATGGTCCAAACGCTCAATTAAAAGATTTTTAAACATAAACAATTATGTTACTGCTCATCTGTAGCCTATGTATTCTATAACATTGCCTAGGCATATAAGCTAAATAATAATATCCAGGGCTGTGAAGTTAGTAACTTTAAATAGACCTTGGGTCAGAACCTAATTCAATAGGAGCAGGGTGTCGGGGAGTGAAGCTCCCCGCCAACAACGAAAGTTATCTCTAGGTTAGGTTAGATTATTCGTGACCAAAAAGACGCGCAAGCCGAGCGAGCGAAGCGAGCGTGGCGCGATAACGGCCATCGCAACACCAGAGGCGAGAGTTTCTTAAAAGTACTAAAATATGATATTCCCCTTCCTTGCTCTTGTCTTTTACACACATTGCCGGTTGTGCATTCGGCATTGTATGGGACGGCCCCGGCCATTTAGATGTGTAGTAAACAAAGGACTAATCAAATTACGTCATAATTCCCGCCTTAAGTTTTTTTACTTTAAACAATATTAGCAAAGCTGCGCTGTTCGTAGTTAGAGCCAAATATGATGTCCCTATTGAAACCCCATGTACTATGCTGGCGCGTTAACCTCAAGTGGGGAAATGTGGGCTTTGGCCTCTGATACAACTGGTTCTGAACTGCCTCCTGCTAGTTGTCCGCCTGCAGGTATTCCAGGTTTGAGGACTTCAACTGACTAAACAATACCTTATATAGGTATCTTTATCTCCGAAAGAGGACATAAACTTTCGTCGGATGCAAGCGTACGCCTGCATGAGATAATAATAATGAGCTGCATTAAGAAGGACACCCTGAAAGCCCGTTCCTTGTGTAGCCAGCATGACAAAACTCCCATGCTCGTGATATATCAGATGAGCTGCCTGCCTGCCTTGCAAGCTTGTATGCCAACCAGAGATTTGTCACGTTCTCTTTTAAGTTATTTAGCAAGCACTTTTATTTTGTAAGGATACATGTGATGGTTTTTTCACCATCGCTATTGTTTGAATATCAAATATGAGTTAGTATTTACGTATGTCAACTGCCATCTACAGCAAAAGAAATGTAAACTCAACACAATCTTTCAAGTTTAACATTATTGCCATATTACAATTTAAAGAAATTAATTTTTCATTCTCGCTGCGGCCTATATTTCGGTCGTTTTCCTAGATGGACCTCCCTCGCCTCGCGCACTACGGCACTAGTTTAGAAACTTTCGGCGCAAAAAGTTCCCAGTGTGCAGTACAAGCTGGTGCCACGCAATCCAGTAGTGAGTGAGTAGTCCATATACGTTATTAATAGCGTTCAGTCGTCAGTCCGTCATAAACGTTAGATAAGGTCACCGGCACGTTTAGCTTGCCGATTTCAGTTGCCGGTCGCTGGTAGTATCTTGTTCATTGACCCTTTCGGAGGCGGCTGCATGCGTCGGCGCAGTCCGCATTATAAATTCGACAGTACTTAATATTTATATGTAAAAAAGCACAGTGATCGTTGCAGAAAAAATCTGAAGCATCGTGATTGCTTTATAATAGGTACGCGAGTTTAAAGAAAAACGTAAGTTAAGTTTCCCTCGTACCATTTTTTTGTACTTCTTTTTAACTTTTATTTGAAGATTTTGGTAGTCGGCGACTTAACGCTACTGTTTTTGTCTTAACTTTCCAAATATTTATACCATTACTGCATCGATGTCCCTTCGACAGTCCCGTTAATTTCTTGAGTGGTTTCCGTAGCGTAAAAGTGGCACAGCTATTAATTGTTTATCACTTAAAACAGATTGATAATGTTCCCGGCCCGGAATTGGTCGGGTCGTACGTGTCAGGCCTCACATAGTCACGCGTCTCTACACGGAGCCGCCCGTCATCTGTTATTTACTGTTTTATACATTATCATTATCAGTGAGATAAACTTAGAAACCGGTAGAATTTTTGAACCATTTCTATTCATGCAGATAATGTAGTTTATATCGTTGTTCGACGGCTCGATGCTGATTCCGGGAACTATAGCAAAACATAAAAAGAAGAATGTAAAATAAAACAAAAAATATACTCTTTTTTATACCATACATATATTCAGCTTAGATCAGTGCATATTTTATACTTAGCTAGATATAATATCTTAATTTTAACACATGAACCCTGATCAATAGAAAGATTACTTGTGCTAAAACTTTTACTAGCGTGTAGCTTAGCATTTAAAGCCCTTGCTTTTACAATTGATTTGAACTATCGAAGGTTCAGCGAATTTTTTATGCAATAATTGGGCATTGACCGTCATCGGTCGAAGGTTTTGTTACGATGAACAATGTGCACACGAGTTCACACAAATTTACTTAACGAGTTCATTCTCACCGATTTAGCTTTGTGCTGTTAAACTGACTAAAATACCGCAACAGCCATTGTGTTGTGAGAGAGGAAACAGAATCATCGTATAGGATGCACTTTGTTTAAAAGCGATAAAATAGTTCAATGAACAACTAATATTGATTAACTAATGATATAAGTATTAAAACAAGTAAGTAAAACGTCATTGTAGTTAACACACAATATGGCTTGGCGATTTTTGGTACACGTTTCTAATTCTGAAGACTATGTCAGACACCAGTTTTTTTTATAAATAAAAAAAATAGACGGGTTGCACTCCGGGAGTGCCGGCAGAAGTGAAAACTTGATTATTAACGTTGAGCATGTTTGATATTTTGGAATGGTTAGGGAATAATTTTGCACCAATTGCTTTATCAGTATAAAAGTACTATCATTTATGTGGTAGAATACAATATTCATTTATTGCGCTATCGTACACAAACATGACAAACCATATTAAAGTGAACGTTAAGTTAGGTAATAAGATATAATAAAACATTAGTTATTATAGAGAATCGAAAAATATATATTGACAATAAAACAAGAGACAAGTAAAAGACATTATCAACAGTCTGTCGCTAAGCAACCGAGACCATAGTCAACCTGTCACCTCAACATTCTCCATCCGTCCTACGCTTTTTCGATCAGGTCACGTGTCCTGACGCGAGTTTAAGATTTTATACCCATTACAGAAAAAGTGCTCAACGCCGCTAAAGAAGTTTTCACTTCAAAAATATATGAAACTTACAGTGCATTAGTTCTACTATTTGGGAGAAACACAATAATTTCATTTCATTTCGTTACCTATAGGTTTGATTTTGAGGGCGCCCCTCTTACTAGTCGTTAGTACTTATTAGTGGTTCTCTTAGTGCAAATGTTAAGCCTGAAAGAAATTACCTCCTAATAATAGTCTCCACAAACCAAAAGCGAACGCTACAGCGATGTCACAACTTAAAAACTAAGTCGAGGCTTCATATTGTCTTTTCTATAAATTAAATTAAATTAATTTAGTTGCAGCGAACATATTTCGCCATAGGATACGTTACTCGTACAAGTACCGAATTCATGACATGAGAGCTAACTGACTCTAACTCAAACAATAATATTATTTTGTAACATGACTAGCTTCCGCCCGCGGTTTTACCGCAGCTTCCATTCCCGTAGGAAAATCGGGACAAAAAGTATGTTACTCTCCGTTCTTTCAACTAACTCTATGCCAAAAATGGGTTGTTGTAAACTCGCCATCAAAGTTAATTTGTCACCAGAAAAACGGCATAATAAACTCATTTGAAAAAAAAACGGGCACCTAAGCAATGAACCATTTCAAATGTTAATATTGCTTTGTTTGATAATTATAGGTAGTTTTATCCTCACAATTTGGTAAATTAATAAGAAAATAATCTTTTTCATCAGTATTTCATAAAATCTAGATACAATTTATGGGAAATAATGCTAAACCTCGCTAGTAGTGTATGTTCGCTAGTAGTGCATATACTCATGAAGTAAAAATAAAAAAGATTTTTGGTTGTTTTCTTTAATAAAGTAAAAGCAGATAAATGTTTAGTATCGAGTGTGACCCCCTCTAGCTAAAATCACAGCTTGAATTCGTCTGGGCATGCTAGCGAGTATATCCCGGATACTTGCTTGCGGAATACGTTCCCACTCCGCAGTAATCACATTCTTCAGCTCTCTGATGGTCTGCGGAGCCGGGTGTACTGATCTCACACGCCGTTTCAGAACGTCCCAGACATGCTCTATGGGATTGAGGTCGGGACTTTGAGCTGGCCAATCCAAACGACGAATGCCGACCTCTTGCACATACGCATTAACATCGCGGGATCGGTGGGCGCGAGCATTGTCGTCCATAAAAATCGAGTCTTCACCTAGAGCGGCCAATGCGGGTTGTGCATGAGGAACTAGAACTTCCGTTATGTATCGATGCCCAGTCAGTGAGCCGTTTTCAATGAAGACTAACTCTGTACGATCCATTGAATTTATTCCTGCCCAAAACATAACAGAGCCCCCACCATAAGGTGTGATTTCTTCGAAACATGCCTCTGCAATGCGTTCTCCTTGTCTTCTTAGCACTCGCTGACGTCGATCTTCACCGAACAGAGATATCCTGGCTTCATCAGAGAACAAAACCCTATTCCAATCTTCTTGAGCCCATGATTCACAATTTCTAGCGAACCTAAGCCTGTGAACTCTGTGCTCACGGAGTAATTTGGGGCCGCGGGCCGAGCGGTGACTGCGTATATTGGCAGCGAGAAGCCTCCGCCTGACCGTCCATAGACTAATATGCACATTTCTTACTTCTTGGAGGTTGTTCTTAAGATCCACATACGAAGATTTGCGATTTCTCAATGCGCGACTCACAAGAAAACGATCATCCCGTGGTTGGGTACATGGTTTTCTTCCAGAACCAGGCCTTCTCTCGACGGAACCAGTTTCCTGATATCGCTGCCAGGTCCTTTGGACTGTCGAGCGACTAACATTTAGCCTCCTAGCCACGAAACATTGGCTGCAACCCTCTTCAAGAAGCGCGATAATTTAGGTAGCTTTTACCACTTTATCTACCATTTTTGATACACCAAACAGCAATAAATAAAGCTTTGACAGTCAATGATATGAAATTAATCGATAAAAATTGAATAAAAGTTATGAAAGTCGATGTTAACTTCTGGAACTTCGCGCCAAAAATGTAGGATAAAAAGGGGTTTTCTGTAAAAATGAGCATCAAATGAAAATTTGAATTAAGAACGTACTTTTTTAAATACCACAGCATTTTTAAAACCGGCCAGTAACGTGTACAAACGATTGAAACCTTGTTGGTGTTGTATCTTTTTAAAGATGAATGAAAATCAAAACCGCCCGTTTTTTTTGCAAATGAGTGTATAATGTGTAAAATCGCCATTGGTAGCATTTTAAAACTTAATTTCCTTTGTGACCGGTGACGAGTTTACACATAAATTCCATCGTAAGTAGTGGCAAATTTACTTTTAATGTATGCAATTTCTTAAAATGTGACGAGTTTACTTTGATGGCGAGTTTACACTAACCCACAAATATCTAGTGGATTGGTTGCTTAGTTAAGGAGGAGGACGGAAACAAACGCACTTTCGCATTTATAATATTAGTTAGGATTGTCATGAGGTTTATTTTATATATCCCTTCTGTTTTGTTTCAGATTAGATAGGTGTCCTATCACCACAAGACCATGGTTCCTAATATATTTAGTCTGCAGATAATAAACTGCTTTTTAGTTTTAATTCTTAGTTTCGGTACTCAAGCCGAACTTTTCACTGCCATATCAGAAGTGGAGCCACTGCTAGTGACACATAAACGAATTATTGATGATCTCGATCACTATGTACAGCAGGAGGAGAATAGACTTCTTACTTTGAAAAAGTAAGTATATATACAATCTTTTTATGATACACTTACAGTTGTAAGTGTACCAACTTGTTTAATGCAGCTGGCACACTTTTGTGGAATATAGGTAGTAGTACAATGCGCGAGGCATACAAATCGAGCTTTTAAGTTTTTATACGTCGTCGTCGTGTCGTGTGTGCTAGACGGCGTTAGGTGCCTATATGATTTTTAGGGTTCCGTACCCAAGGGGTAAAACGGGACCCTATTACTAAGGAATGATTCCCCAAAGATACACTTTCCCCGTAGAGAAACTTTTAATAAAACTATGGTTTTGTCTGCCTAGTGCGCGGGCTCTCATACACCGTCATATGTGCCAGCAGCCAGGCTTCCTAGTGCGCGGTAGGTCTTAAAGAGGTGAAAATGGGAAATTACTTTAATATTTTTAACTTCATACTAAATCCACAAAAAAAAAACTTAATTTGAGGCGGTCATTAGTTTTTGTACTTGCGTAATAAAATTGCTTTGCTTGTAAATTATTTATTTACAAAGAAGACTTTCTTGTTGACAGGCATCTACGTGTTTACAAAAGGGAGCATGAAAAAGCTATGGAAGATATTCCCAATTATTTGGGAAATCCTATAAACGCTTTTACACTAATCAAGAGGCTCACAGCAGATTTAGATTATATAGAACAAACCATAAAAGTTGGAACAGGTAAATATATTTAAATTAGTAGGTATATTTTTATTTAGTTTTTGTGAGTTAGGGTGTTGTATCAAAGGGGGTGCAAGTAATAGCGAGTGACGGGCGGATCCACAAAGAAAAAGTACGAAAGGTACTTCTAGGTTAGGTTAGAACTGTGACCAAAAAAGGCTCGAGCTGAGCGAGTAACGAGCTGTAACGAACGGTGTATAGTAATTTGTTCCCACTGTGGCTACCCTATGCTTGAATTAAAATTGGGTTAAATATACAATATACACATGTATGGGTAGGAATCCATACCCATTATACCCAGCTTTAAACCCAATTTGATGTAAAAAATGTATTATAATTAAAATTGTAATTGCTTTATTGGCTAAATTAATGCTGATTATGCCAAAAAACACACATGTCTTCGAAACACTTTCGTTCGAATATTGATACATCGAACATTTTACATCGCAGTCTTCATAGTGTGATGGCTTGTTTCTTCTATGACCCACCACGCGGGCCCAAATGCGACCATTGTGACGTTTCTATACGAGGGATGTTCCAAAAATGTTAGTGAAATAAAAAAATGTTACAATATTAAAAAAAAAAGTTTATTTACAGCTTTTCAAAATATCCCCCTCCAATCCCAATGCACTTATGCATTCGGGTGAACAAGCTTTAAAAATATTTAAAAAACGTGTCTTGCGGGAGGTCGAACATAACCGCCGAAATTCTTCGACGGCCTCGTCTGCAGTGCTAAAACGAAGCATTTTTTTTTTACCGTGGGGAAATAAATAAAAATAGCAAGGTGCTAAATCTGGGCTGTACGGAGGATTGGAAGGAACATTTGTATCCCCGAAGTTGTCAAATAGTCCATGGTTCTAGCAGCTGTGTGAGCGGGCGCGTTATCTTGTTGAAAAAGAATACCACGGACGCCGCTCCTTGGGCGCTCGCTATCCAACTCCCCGAAAGCTTGAAGCACACAAACTTAGCTATACCATTCACTAGTAACTGTTCTACGGTCTTCTAGCGGAATTTCTGCTACTGGTCCATTGCGTCGAAAAAAAACCGCTATTTTTTTATTAACGCTCCGAACGCGAACAACTTTTGTGGGCAGATCGTCCTCTTCAAAGTCAAAGTCAAAGTCAAGTCAAAGTCAATATCATTTATTCAGTCTAGGCTGTTACAAGCACTTATGAACGTCAAAGAAGCTACGCCATCGGTTCACAAACCCTACGGCGGGAGACCTTGTAACGAGAAGTACCGGCAAGAAACTCGTCAAGGGCTGTTTTTTTCTCCCTGTTTTATTTCATACAGAGTCGTCAAATTGAAAAGTGACCTTAACATATCAGTAAGGTCAATTTCCATCACAAAAGGAAAATACTAATTAAAATATTACATTTTATGGTTATTGTAACCGTAAACAATTTTTAACTGGCAAAGAAAGACTTGTCTATCATACATTACAACATTTCTCGCATTACAAGATCTTGAAACACCCATTGCTTGGATTGCTGCTTCGTGAGAGGATCGTAGCTATATATCCATGATTCGTCAGTTGTAAGAATGTAGGATACGTTTTGCGAAGTTCCTCCTTCGAACTTTCTAACATAAATTTGCACCAATCAACACGACGGCATTTTTGCTCATCGGTGAGAGAATGAGGTATCCATCGTGAAGCAAGCTTCCTACCTTTAAGGTGTTCATGCTGGATGGTGGAAACTGCCTGTGATCCAATGTTTAGTTCAGCCTGTATCTCTTGATGTGTTATTATGTCTATTCTCTCGCAATAGCAACTCTTCCCTGATGACGTTTTCATTAGTTACTGCAGTTGGTGGTCGGCCGGGTTTGGGGTCATCGTTAAAGTTCTCTCGACCACGTTTAAGTTCACGAAACCAATAAGTAATTATTGCTAACGCAGGAGCAGACTCCCCAAAAGCAGCTTGTAAATTTTCTTGAAATTCCTTGAAGGTTAACCCTCGTTTATAATCATAAAATTCATAGCACGAAAAGCTTTCCGCGAGACGTCCATTGTTGCAAACAAAAGAAGAGTGACAGATAATTTTTAAACATAAATAAAAAAAACTACTAACTATAAAAAAAGGTTTGTGTTGAAATTAGCCGCCAATTCAAAATAGTTTCATGAAAGAAGAGGTTGTATATATTCTGTGACTATCAATTTTCGGAACAACCTAGGTACATGATCGATGTATAGAAACGCCAAAAAAAAACTATCGCCGAAACAAGTTCTCGCACTATGAAGACTGCTATACAAAGTGTTAAAAAAGTTTAAGAAAGGTGTTTCAAAGACACGTAGGAACCCGCCAAAAAGAGAGTATTGCGTTAGTTTTGTACTAGAGAACTGCAGTTGTTCTCGTATTGTTAAGACGGGACTCGAAACCGCAACATTTTGCAGACTGGGCAAAATCTTTGACGTTTTGAACCACCAACACCTTTTTAATATGTTATAGCCAATATAATATTCTATGAGAGGCCCTAAGTTTTTAGTACGACTACGTAAACAGCCGATTATCGTACCTGCACAAAGATGCTAATCACATAGTATTTATCGTCATCACGACTTACTTAAAATGTGATAAGTGTATCATTAACACTTAATATTTTATTTACAGAAAATGAGGGTAAGTGAGCTTTGGGCCTAGGAAACATTGAGAAAATAACTTTTTTGTTGTCGTGTGTTTTGATATGACAAATGAAGAACGTGCACATGTTTATTATAAAAAAAAAAAACTAAACTTGGGAACTTAAACCCGTGGGAATTGCGATAGTAAGGTACAGATAGGTTATGTATTTCAGGGATAGTGTACATTACTATTGGTGAAAGTGTTTTTGGAATCGGTTAAGTAGTTTCGGAGATTGTCTCCTAAAGCCTAACTAACTACCTCTTTATGCGTTTTCAATTTTGAACTTTTCTAGTTGAGGCAGAAGGAATAATTTTCTGTAACAGTAACAACGAAATGTCAGTTAAATTAATGAAGAGATTACTCTTCATTAATTTAACTGACATTTCGTTACTGTTTTCAAACATTTCAAAATTGTTTTACTATTTGGCGCCACTCAATCCAAACAACCTTGAGAGAAAAAAAGAAGGAAGAAAGCCTTTACAAACACAGATGATCGGTTTCTGAAATGAGAATTTCAAGCTGAGAACACTCATTTTGCATGATATTGTGGGAATATTTTGCCAAATGCATTAATTTTTGAACATTGATAAATTTTAAATTTAAAAAAAAATCTCACATGGGACTCAGGATAGAGCAGTGGGCCGGATTCCCAAAGGTCGTGGGTACGAGTCCCATCTGAGAATTCACTTGTGGCCGAGTTGATTTTTCCAATATTTTTCTATTAGATATTCTCAATTCAGAAACTGACCCAGAGGTAGGAGCGTGTCGGGTCAGGAATAGCGCATGTCTATTGTGTACTGGGCAACGGATCTAAAAGAATATTTTTTAATTCTTCTTTGTACTAATAAGCAATTAGAATTCACACATGACAAATGTCTTCCTTCTCTTTATATCGTTAGTGTAGATGATGTAATTCCCTCAAAGCTAATAATGAGCGTGTCGTAAAGGTCGAAAATTTAAGCGAGATGCCTTCTACCGATGAAATAGGCAGCCAGTGTATGTATGGTCAACAGCAGCTACTTCTTTACAAAACAGTCAAATTTCTCTAATCGATTTTGAACTTTATGACAACGCCGTTGAGTTCATAATTGTCTGAACCAATTTGACATTTTGTATAAACCATAGCTGCGGTTGATTGTACGTAAAAAAACAATATCTAGTAGTTTTGTCTACTAGACTATAATTTGATAAAAGAGTTGCATTAGAATTAGTACCACCAATTTTTTTTTTTGTAGTGGTAGCACTGGGGTATGGTTATGGTTAATAGAATAATAGTTATCTCATATAGAAAAACATATGAAATAAAGTATCAAAATGGTAGAAAATAGTAAAACTTTATAAAAAATGCTACATTTTTCTCACTCTGTTTAAGTTTGAGTAACTTTAAATTATAAAAAAAACGAAGCTGTATGCTACTTTATTTCCAAAAGTGATATCAATTGCCGGTTCTGGGTTTTACCATAAATATACTTATTTAGTTTGTAAATAGATTTTTGTTATATTTGTATATCGACATGTTCGTATTTACCAGTCTGTACAATGTATGTGGTTTTGCAGAGTACATAAAGAACATTACAATGACTCAAGATGACTTGAAATACCCAACCCTGGAGGATCTGACGGGCGCCGCGCAGGCACTCACGCGCCTGCAGGAGACGTACCACTTGAATGTGGACGAGTTGGCTGAGGGCTTGCTCAACGGAGTCACTTACAGGTAAGGTTAAAAAAATCACTGACTCCTATCCTACTAACTATAATATTATAAATCCGAGAGTTTGTGAGGATGCTTGGATATTATTTACTCTTTCACGCAACAACTACTGAACCGATTTGGATGAAATTTGGCATACAGATAAAAGATAGCCTGGATTAAAACATATGCTACTATTTATCCCGATATTTCCATGAGCACGGATACCACGCGTGCGAAACCGCGGGCGGCCGCTAGTAAAGCTATATTTTAGAATTATATCGTCCGGTAACTACGCATTTAAAACTTTTTAATAAAATAGGAAATGTGAATATTTGGTTATCTGACATTCCAAAGCAGTATATTGGGTAAACTGAACATGTTATCTGACTATCCATGATCGCTGTGCCGTTTTGAAAATCTTTAAACTTTTATTGAACTTTATAATTACCTATTTAACTCGTCGGGTGCCCGAAATGCCCAAATGGACCTACGCTAGATTCGGATAAAACTCTTCTATGTTTACAATTACATTTATTTGTAATCTGAATGATTTAATTAACATATACATTTTTTTTTACTTGTATGTCGTTCATGCGAGTAAAAACGGCCTTGAATGCTGAGCGTTATTATAATACATAATGATTAAAAATAAGAACTTATATTTTCAGCGATATGTAAGTATTTATACATCTAACTTACACAGGTGTTCGTGTAATATATGGGCTTCAAAGTTTGTTTTCATTGTAAAAGGCGGGTTTCATATTTCAGTGCCCGACTTTCCAAGAACTTGGTTTAACAATACTCCCACCAAATGAGCAAACATGCGTTTACCTTAAATACGTAAGATTCACAGTACTGTTGTGTCCACAAAAACACGTTACTCAACCGTGTTTATATAAAATTCATTGTGTTTGTTCGTTCAAACAAAATTTTGTAACTTGCTTGAAGCAAAACTCGAAACTTGTTTTTTCCCTGCGCCTACGCATTTTGTCGTAAAACTAAATGAGTTATTTGAGGTAAAATGCAGACTCGAGAAAGATAATTTCGCATTTGGTATTCTATTGCGAATTCTTCTGTATCAAAAATGATATAGAAGTGGTATTAGTGGAAGTTTATTCTTGAAGATATTAGCATACGAATTGGGCAAAGGAAATCTCTTATAAATATTTTTATAGTAGAGTCACAGATTCATTAATAGTTCCTTTAAATAGTTTACAGCTAAATTACCTATTTAAGTAACATGTTGCTTTGAATTCCAAAGCTGTTTTTTTATATCGACTAAAATGCGCATTTGTCAACAAGACACTTAACAGAATGGTTACTGTATACTGATTGATATGAAAAAAACATAATAGAATAATATAGTTAACATTATTAGGAAAAAAGGGGTTTTTATCATGTTTGTATTTATTTTCGACTCCCCGATATTACGGCGCAGTTGCATGCGCCATGATCACGTTTTGCAAGAAATCCCGTTTTTCCTAATAATGTTAGTGATAGTGACCTTGAAAGTTTAATGTGTTAATAATATAGTTATCTGTTACTATATCAATAAAAAAAACAATTTATAATCGCGGTTGATCATTATCTGCTATTAAAATGGATATATTGACTTTATTTATTCTTACTTTGACAACTACCTATATAGGGTCTCACCTCATATCTTGTTTTTTCTATTAGGTAACTAAAAGGCGTATTTTGTTATTTAGTTTGTTATTTGTTTTTTTGCATTGGAATGTAGATTACTGCTTGGTCTGTCATTGGATTGGGTGTGTGGGTTGAAATTGGTGATCTTTTATATTTTATTGGTTAACAAAAAGGCAAGCTTTATATGTACCATATTTTGAATATACTCGTACATACAATGCTATGCGATTTCAGGGCTGTTTCCATACAAAAGTTGCCCGTAATCATGAGTTCTACGAATGGTTTTGAGTACCTAAACATAAAATAATGTTGTATATAATTATTGTCGTCTCCGTATTTAAATTATTGTTTTTCATTTATCCATTACAGTACGCCGATGTCAGCCGGTGACTGCTTCGAGTTGGGTCGAGCTCTGTACAACGACGAGGATTATAAGAACGGCCTGTCCTGGATGCTGGTCGCTCTGGACAAATACAGAGAGGAGAAACAACCTTATCTCTTTAATGAAACCAGTATCATCGACTATATCAGCTTTTCGTACTATTTACTGGGTCAGTACTGTGGAGATCGTATATGTCTCCGCACTACAAGGAGGCCGCTACACCGCCGCTGCTGGCTAGTTTTGTTTATAATAAAATTAAGAAAGAGAGGCCCGTCGTGCGTAGATATGGACGGTCGCCTTGTCATATAAATTATTAATTAAATTGTAAAAATAGTTATATAATTACTGAATATAAAAACAGTATCGATTTAAACATCGTTTTAATTCGATAAAGAGCACGCCCCCGTTATAAATGGTGGAGAAACAATTGACTACTCGATCCATTTTTCACTTTACTTTAAGTAAATAAATAAGGACACTGTATATGTCTTTTCCTTTCTTCATATTTCTTTCTTTAGCTTATTTTCTTTATGTACCTAAGCACTTATTTTTTGCTTGAACATTCAATAAAATTTTCGAATTTTCTTGCCAGCGACTGTACCTGTAATTGACAATAAAATACCCGGCGCCTCCACCATTTATAACGGGGGCGTGCTCTTTATCGAATTAAAACGATGTTTAACTCGATACTGTTTTTTTATATTCAGTAATTATATAAGTATTTTTACAATTTTTACATACTACGTTATTATCTAATCTTTTTGAATCTGAAAAATTATAATCAAGAAATAAACATTAGAAAATTTGTTTATGGTTAAATATGAATAGTACGTGTCCTATAAGGACGAGAATCTGACGATCATAAATACTTATCGCAGGTGACGTCAAGAACGCACTCAAATGGACCAAAGAACTATTAGAACTAGATCCCGACCACACACGGGCACGCAATAACATACCACACTACCAAAAAGCTATACAAGAGGAAGAGGCTAAACTTGTCAAGCAACAAAGAGGGGTGAGACTTGTACACAATATAGCATTCTCTTTTTGCTATTAGTTATGCTATTTTATAAGTAATACTAGTGGTCGCCTGCGGTATCAGCCGCGTGGTTCACGTTCCCGTGGGAATATCGGAATAAAAAAAAGCCTATGTTTCTCTCCGTCCTTTTAACTAACTCTATGCCAAGAATGAAGTCGGTTGGTTGCTAGGGTTTAGTTAGGGCGTCAACGAAGGACAAACAAACACACTTTCGCATTTATAACATTATATAGTTAAATATATAGTTAATTATTAGTTATAGTTAATAGTGAAGATATTTTATACTTTGTGGAAAAAGAACCAGTCGCCAAATTACAACGTCTAGATAATTTGATAAAATACTAGTTGCCGCCTGTGGTTCCCGTTCCCGTGGAAATACCGGGATAACAAGTATACTATGTTTATCCAGGCAATCTACTATCTGGGTGCCAAATCTCATCCAAATCTGTTCAGAAATTATTGCGTGTAACAAACATACATCTATCCACACAAACCTTGCATTTAAAATATAAGTACGATTGTAAAAAAATCAATATGATTATATTTTGTTTTATTATAAAACGAATTCAATAACCTATGTAGAAAGTAAATTAATAGGCGTAAAACAATAATATTAAAGATCATTCAGACAAATTAATTAAGCAATTTTTCTAAATGAAAATACACTTTCTGAACTATTTGACTAAAGTTGTAATAAAACCACGTCCCATTGAGAAAACCACAATGTTGTTTAGTTTGTTTACTTAGGAACCGAACATTGCTAAATCACAATTATTTTCGTGCACGATCTTTGCATTTGCGGCACGACTAGTTTTTGTTTTATATAGTTATCTTGGATCTAGGCACGAATTATGTTTAATTCCGCTATTATAGTCTTAAATGTCATTCAAGTTAGTAACTTTAGGGTCTTTACATACTTCGATGTTGTGTCACACTTCGGCACCAATATATTTTTTATTTATTTATAAGTAAACAATCGCTTATGAAGTCATTTATTTACATTTATTGTTGTTTTGACAGTGAGATGTAAAGTCGAAAGCTTAATTGAACCAAAATATTATTTTCAAAATCATTCAACGAGAACATTTTGTTCTGAATTTGTGTAGTCATAAAATTAGTTTAACCTTTAGCTTCCTAAAACTAATAATCTTTTGTTGCATACTTTTAGGATATAGGTGACGATGCACAGCAGAAACTTACTGTTAACGAAGAGTTTTCCGAATTTATGAAGGAAAAGCAAAGCTATGAACATCTGTGTAGAGGAGAAATGGACCTACCAGCCGAAATAGCTAAAAAGTAATTATCTAATAATATATATTTTATTTTATAACATTAATCAGAATAGTTGTTTGAAACTGAACCTTATGTCTGAACAATGAGTATAAGTAATACCTACTACCATCTATATATTTTCGCAGATTACATTGCCGTTACTTGACGGAGAACCATCCGTTTCTAAAATTCGCTCCAATCAAGATGGAGTACGCTTATATGAAGCCTGACATTGTTATATTCCACGACGTGATGAGTGACGACGAGATCAAGTTCATACAGGAAGCAGCGAGGCCTAGAGTGAGTTCTAGAATAGTTCATATACCTATATAACTAATTTAATTCCTTTGAAGTTGTACGGTTTGCACCGCACAAAGTATGTCACCGCGTCAGCATTTTAATTTTTAATACATTTCTTTAAATATAATTATTGTAATTTAGTCAGTCACATCATATCACTTCAATTGTGAACTCGTTTGTAACAAGACATAAATAAACATTTATAAATCGGCAAAAAAAAAAAAAAAGACCACAATGTTGGGTAGTGCCTTGATGCTGCCACTCAACAGACTTGCTGGATCTTGATATTCGTGATAAATAATAAATCCTTGCCGATTTATAAATGTTTATTTATGTCTTGTTACAAACGAGTTCACAATTGAAGTGATATGATGTGACTGACTAAATTACAATAATTATATTTAAAGAAATGTATTAAAAATTAAAATGCTGACGCGGTGACATACTTTGTGCGGTGCAAACCGTACAGAAGTCTAGTGGTTTAATTAATTTAATGGGTTGCTAGCGACCTGTTAGATACCTTTGCATAAATTTAAAATATATGTTAAAAAGTCACTCTTAAGCAAAGGTTATTACAAGGTAGATGATTATTTAAAAGACCAAAATGCATGGAAGTGATACTAACATAAAACATAACTATTATAAATTGGATAAAAGGAAAATATTCTAATAATTGAATATGGGAAAATTTTCCTCTTATATTAAATATATTTCAAAATTGTAAATTTGTGCATGGCAACAACATGTTCCATTGTAAATGTTGTTGTTTCTGTTAAAGCTGATAAGTTTCTTGCGGCCGTTTTTCTTATCAGTTCAAAGATGTCCTGAATGGCTGGTAGGGAAAAAATTTTTGGACTATTCGAAAGTACTTATCTATAAGTCTATTTGAATAAAAATCTTTGACTTTGACTTTGTATCTGAAGTAATATTAGAATTTACGCTTTGTGAGAAAGCCATTAATCTAAATATGGTTTATTCCTTTTTTAAATCATATTATCGTTTTACAAATTGCAGCATAAATGGCACAAAGTTTACTGCCATGACCGCTTTCCCTTCCGGTCATTAAAAATAGCTGTTTTGTTAATTTACTCTCTTTAATGTTGTTTGAATCAATTTATTGTTGTTCAGTAAAATAATAATATAGCATTGATCCACGATTTATATAAAATTTTGTTAAAGTCCAGATGCTCTTTCTCTGGTCAATTTAAAGTCATTGGTCATTACATTCAGGGAAAATTAGAATTAAAATTCTAATAGATTGGTTATATCGCGCTCTTTAGGAACCATTTTATATTTTCACGGCTAAAATTTGTTTCGAAAATCTAGTCTATCTCAATGCGTAAATTGACTCACTAGTTTAGGTGTGATCAAAAAGTAATAAGCAGGCAGACAGTTCCTTCGCATTTATAATATTGACAAATCGATAATATAATTACAAACGATATGTTATTTCCCACATAGTTCAAACGCGCCGTTGTACACGATCCGAGGACCGGAAACCTGGTACCAGCCCCATACAGGATCAGTAAGTCGGCGTGGTTGCGCGACCACGAGTCGCCGATAATCGCGCGAGTGACGCAACGAGTCGCCGACATGACAGGACTCAGTATGGACACCGCGGAGGAACTGCAAGTCGTCAACTACGGCATTGGGGGGCATTATGAGCCACATTACGATTTTGCGAGGGTAAGAATGTTATAGATACGGTTTTTTTGTTTGTGGCTTATTTACAGTCGATAACAATGTGACATACGATATATCTTTCTTCAATCAATTACGAACCTAACGGCTAACATGTAAAAGTAAAAAATCGATTGAAGCAATTTGAATGTTGTAAAGCTTGACCGTTACATTTATTACCTACCAGCGGCCGCCTGTTATCCTGTTTTAATCTCCAGGCTATACAGGGTGGAAAAAATCTATGGGCCCTGGAGAGGAACTACCTTAAATCTTTTAAGTTAGCTCATTTTACTGAAAGGAAACATTCCTTTATTTTTAAAAAGAAACACAACTGCATTGAAATATTAAAAAAAAACGCTTCCCACCATCGAACCAGCTAAAATCAGTAAAAAATAACATTCTGTACTTTTATACCATCAGTCGATAGGGTCAATCATGGATTAACTCTCTTTAACAAACATAGTAAATTAAATTAAAGGAAACACATGAAAAGTCAACTTATGAACTCAATGGGACGGATAAAGCACTTTTATTCAAGGCTCTTTTGAAAAATTTACAAAGTCTTCGAACGCAGTTTTGTTTCTTTTAAAAAATAAAGCAATGTTTCCTTTCAGTAAAATGGGCTAACTAAAGGATTTAAGGTAGTTCCCCTCCAGGGCCCATAGATTTTTCCCATCCTGTATACTATCTCTGTTCCAAATTTTATCCAAATCCGTTCAGTAGTTTTAGCGTTTATAATATTATATAGTAGGATTTATTTTTTGGCACACAGTAACTAACACTTTATGTGAAAACGTCTTTATGTGAAAGAACACACAATCAGTGCACTTAATACGTGTTTGGCAAACTAAAATCGTTTTCGAAAACTATCGCTTTGTGTCTTTCATATCCATAGACTGCTTTACCGACATGGTTAGCATCCGATAGTTGTCGAAAACGTTGACGGTAAATTCAACCGGTCAACTAAGGATTCGGATAAGGATCGATATTGTTCATTAATATTATGTATTTTTATTATTTACAGAGAGAAGAAAATGCATTCAAGAAATTTGATGGAAATAGAATCGCTACTGTACTCTTTTATGTGAGTGTTTTCAATACTTACTTACATCACAAAAAAATATTTCTGCTTTTTTTATACTGGAACTACAAGCCAATTCTAGTCTTGTCGGTTCTTCTCGCTTCCCGTAGGGTTTGTGAACCGATGGCGTAGTTTTTTTGTGCATTCATAAGTGCTTGTAACATTCTAGTCTGAATAAAAGATTTTGAATTGAATTGATTGTATCGTTGAATAGCTAGAACTTTTGGTTTTTCCTACATGCTTCTTGCAAACATTTAGCAAATATTAGAGTCGGCTAGATTTGGTCACATCTGCCTCGTATATGTATCAAACGATAGATATATTTTTTGTTCAAATTAGAGGTGAAAATAAAAAGGATCTACCCTCTTTTTGTGTATAATTCATACAACGTTGTGTGTGATAACAAATAAATTCACATCTAACTGCATTTCTTCCTACTAGATGTCGGACGTAGCCCAAGGAGGCGCCACTGTATTCACTAAACTCGGTGTCAGCCTGTTCCCCAAGAAGGGGGCGGCGGCTTTCTGGCTCAACCTGCACCCGTCGGGGGAGGGCGACCTCGCCACCAGGCACGCCGCCTGCCCCGTGCTGCGCGGCTCCAAGTGGGGTGAGACACTACACTAACACTATTCGACACTAGATATATATATGACCTATAGCAGTCACTGGCTCGACCTGCACCCGTCGGGGGAGGGCGACCTCGCCACCAGGCACGCCGCCTGCCCCGTGCTGCGCGGCTCCAAGTGGGGTGAGACACTACACTAACACTATTCGACACTAGATATATATATGACCTATAGCAGTCACTGGCTCGACCTGCACCCGTCGGGGGAGGGCGACCTCGCTACCAGGCACGCCGCCTGCCCCGTGCTGCGTGGCTCCAAGTGGGGTGAGACACTACACTAACACTATTCGACACTAGATATAAATATGACCTATAGCAGTCACTGGCTCGACCTGCACCCGTCGGGGGAGGGCGACCTCGCCACCAGGCACGCCGCCTGCCCCGTGCTGCGCGGCTCCAAGTGGGGTGAGACACTACACTAACACTATTCGACACTAGATATATATATGACCTATAGCAGTCACTGGCTCGACCTGCACCCGTCGGGGGAGGGCGACCTCGCCACCAGGCACGCCGCCTGCCCCGTGCTGCGCGGCTCCAAGTGGGGTGAGACACTACACTAACACTATTCGACACTAGATATATATATGACCTATAGCAGTCACTGGCTCGACCTGCACCCGTCGGGGGAGGGCGACCTCGCTACCAGGCACGCCGCCTGCCCCGTGCTGCGTGGCTCCAAGTGGGGTGAGACACTACACTAACACTATTCGACACTAGATATAAATATGACCTATAGCAGTCACTGGCTCGACCTGCACCCGTCGGGGGAGGGCGACCTCGCCACCAGGCACGCCGCCTGCCCCGTGCTGCGCGGCTCCAAGTGGGGTGAGACACTACACTAACACTATTCGACACTAGATATATATATGACCTATAGCAGTCACTGGCTCGACCTGCACCCGTCGGGGGAGGGCGACCTCGCCACCAGGCACGCCGCCTGCCCCGTTCTGCGCGGCTCCCAGTGGGGTGAGACACTACACTAACACTATTCCACACTAGATATATTTATGAGCTATAGCAGTCACAGAGCTAGAGACAGTGACTGCTATAGCCCTCCCCGGACGGGTGCGGGTAGACCCGCACCCGTCGGGGGAGGGCGACCTCACCACCAGGGACGCCGGCTGCCCCGTACTGCGCGTCTCCAAGTGGGGTGAGACACATTGCATTCACTGCTACACATCGCCAAAGTCCGGTCTCTGTGAGAATGCATTTCTGACAGGTGGTGTCAGTCAAGAGAACCCTCTTGATAAATCATTATCGAATATGTCTCCCACTGATGAATATCGAAAATTAATTACGCGCCGGTTTACACTGACAGATAAATTCTGGATTGGTTTTTTGACAGTGTAAACACGCTATACCTAATTTGGCAGACAAACTACATCTAAAGTCTATTTATTTAAGGATGTCCTAAGACCAAAACCTGACCTTGAACACATATCTTAAGTTTCCAAAGAAACCACTCAAATTTATTCACACTACAAGTCATTAATTCATTAATCATATTGCACTGCATTCTTTTCCAAAGTAAATATCACATAATTCCCGTCGAAAACTGCAAAACAATCAAAATAACCATACGCTAACCAAAATTTGTGTTTCGATTTTGACAGTTCTCAATTGATTTACTAGTGAAGGGGTATAAGAATGAACCAATTGAAGTTAATCAATTTTTCAATCGATTATTATCGATAAAGTATTTACTGAGTATTTCTCGGGAAAGTATTGCTATCGGGAAACGTTATGCAGCCATACTGATAGTCTGTAAAAATCACAAATTGTTTATTATTTCATTCTAATGAAACAGTACGGTACTTTTTGTAAATGGCGTTTTCTACACTTTCTCACTTTCTACCTAATCTCTGGGATAATAATGTACTCTGTGGTCGACTGTGCCTGATTTTTTGACTTGACTTAGGATGTAATCCCAACTAGCAAAATCAGTTCTTATAACTATCTTCAAGACTAGTTCTATACTCGCTTTAAAGATACTTATAGCATGTTATAACCCTGGATTTGGGCGCAGTCATAGGAGTTATTATTTTTGTAATTATCTTATAACCGACTTAAAGAATGTTACTAAGCCCTATAACATACTTGGAGAAGTACAATTGCTTCTATAATGTTCTTGGACTACACATTTTTAAACACTGACACTCTTATTAGTAACTTACATAAGTATCCTACTAAAGCAATCATGTTTATAACGCACTTGTAATGAACTTAGTTATAAGTTATAAGTACGTTTTTGATGCTTCGGAAGGTTGATGCAGTCGTTTTGTAATAAAAAAAATAAAAAAGGCTAGCATGATTCCTATTAAAAAAACATTATAATAATTTGGTATTTGTAGAACATTAGTATGACAAAATATTGTGAATGTAGTGTGTGAAATCGCCGGGGAAGTCATTTTTATTGTAAATGTCTACCAAAAGTTGGTTAATTTCACAACGCCCTTTCAAAAATAGCGCATGGTATATTTATGATTAGACAAAAGGTTCGACAATTCTTAGGAACAGTCGCCATGTTTTGTCACTAACCTATGAATGTCTACTAACATATAAACTAGCTTTGGTATGATTTAATGACGAAATTGATAAATGACTAGCTTACAATTTCTTCCTAACATCTATGACCAAGAAAACTCATATTAAACAATTTTCTCACGTCGAATTAGGCCAATTGAATCAGAAAAAAATGGCTGAGATTAACATACTAATAAAGTGATTGATCTAGTAGCTTATACGGTTGTTTGATCTAATATCGCTCTTGTTAAGTAGAATTGCATTTATAAGAATCTCAAACAAGACTAATCTTATGCAAACTTATAATAATCTCAGGTTAGTGTATTATAATACCTTGTTCTCTTACAAAATACTAATATAGGATCAAAAGATTATTTAAGACTTTTTAATCCTTCTGTAAACAATTATAGGATATATATATTCTTATAATTACCTTATAATATTGTAGCTAACTAGAAGACTGTGAAATAAATACAAATGCTCTTGAGAGTATATAAGCTTGTGAAATGTTACTATGAGTAAAAGTATCCTATAACTGTTCTGTTTGTTAGTTTTGTAGAAAACTGTAAGACTGATATATGAAAACTAATGCTCTTGAGCATGTTCCCGCTTGTAGAATGCTATTATAAGTAATAATGTCTACAACAATGCCTGTAAAAGAACGTTATTAGTAGAGATATGCTTATAACCTTTCTTTATAGGATTACTTTGCTTGTTGGGATGTGATCATGGACAATTGGTTCACAAGTGTACCTGTGAGCAAAGACTTATTGCAAAAAAGAATAACAGTAGTGGGTACGCTGAAAAAAAAAACCCGAGATACCCCAAAAATTAAAGTCTAGCCAGAACAGAGAAATATTAGACTCCGCCTTTGGTTTTCAACATATCTGTACGCTATGTAAGCTGTGTGCCAAAAAAAATAAAGTGGTTTTGCAATACCACTTTATTTTTTCCTAACCTGCATAATGATCTCATGGTCTACCCTGCATAATGATGCTAAAATTGACCCCGAAAGCGGTGAAGCTAAAAAGCCCGAA
Organism: Chrysoteuchia culmella; assembly: GCA_910589605.1. Lineage (NCBI taxonomy): Eukaryota > Metazoa > Arthropoda > Insecta > Lepidoptera > Crambidae > Chrysoteuchia > Chrysoteuchia culmella. Next base: position 9,781,397 of record OU342649.1, read on the forward strand.
ATAATAACCTATTATAATCACACAAAGTATGGCGTTGATCTTTTCGACAAAATGTGTCGTCAATATGATGTAACACGCAATACCCGACGATGGCCTCTTACATTGTTTTATAATTTTATAAACATGGCTGGTATAAACGGTCTAGTAATACACCAATTGAACAATCCCCAAGTCAAGATTATTCGCCGAAAATATTTGCAAGAGGTCGGGTTCGAATTGGTGAAGCCGCACATTACACGACGTATTTCTCAGGAAAGGATACCAAGAGCCATAAAATTGAAAGCCAGGCTTCTTCTGGGGCTGCCTGAAAACCTGCAAGTACAAAACTTGCCAATACGTAGTGGAAAAGGACGGTGTGACTTCTGCAGTAGAATGAGGGATCGAACCACACGCAAAACCTGTGGCAAATGTAACAGGCGTGTTTGTCCGGATCACCAAATCATAGTGTGCTCTAACTGTGATGAAGACGCTTCGTAATTGGAATAACCCATTCGTAAACTTCACAATAAGAAGATTTTTTTACCAAATTAATGATTGATTAAAAAAAATTGACTGATTATTCACAATATGTTATTTTTTGTGCAATTATGTTATTTTTTGTTTAAAGTTTGATTTTTGTTTAAAGTTCAATTAAACTTAAGCAACTGTGTAGTTTTGTTAAAGTATTTAGTTAGAAATAAAGTCGATTATTCATATTATAACTTATTTACTTTCACCAAATTAGTGTGGTAAGAAAACTATCCCATATATCCCATATAGCGCGAGCTTTCTAGGAAAATTTTGGACGCGAGCCCTCTAGTGTTAAGTATGTATTTACAAAAAAAAAAAGTATATAAGTATGTTTATCCGTTATCTAGTATCCATAACACAAGTTCTTCATGAAACTTAACGTGGCTAGATAATTGGTGTGAATATATGCAAATGTTTAAAAAAGAAAATGAAAAGCTGTGAAATATAGCGCGTTTGATATCCGCATAGTTGATATCTGTAATATTTACCTTTTTTAATCGGTGCTATCGATTATATGTCTAGTTCCTAAGTTATTGAAAATTATTTACTGCTATGATTACCGGGTTCTTTTTTTTGTTTATATTTATGATAAATTTGTGATGGTAAGTGACCTTACATATATCATGTTAAAGTCACTTTTAAATTTGTTATGTGATGATGATGTGTTTATTTGAAATAAAAAAAAAAAAAAAAAACTCGGTTCAATATAAGCCTTTTATTTCTCTATGACCTTACATATGTTATGTTAAAGTCACTTTTCAATTTGTTATGTGATGATGATGTGTTTATGTGAAATTAAAAAGAATTGTAATTTTTACTCGGTTCAATATAAGCCTTTTATTTCTCTATAATCAATTAATCTATTGATTTATAAATGTCTAATTTTTACCACATCACTAAATAGTCTATGGTCGGAATAATGGCGTCTTTGTTTACATTTTCATTAAATTGTATTGAGACAGACTATACGAAGTAATTTCGTGGTTTTTTCGTCTAATCTACAAAATCGTATCGCTCCCGCGCCCGCCCTTTTCTCATTACTATCTCGCTTCAGTCGTATAGCGCCTTAAATTTTGGATAACTAGCGCACAGTTTACTTAAGTACACGAGTTTAGAATAGAACTAATATTTCGTGTGTTTTAAGGTTTTTTGTATTCGCGACGCGCGACGTTTCGGCACCTTTCAGCTGCCGTGGTCACGGGATGACAAATAAATCAATAATTGTTGCCATAGTAAAAATTTGCAACTTGTAATAAATGTAACCAAAAAAATTTTTCGAGGGCAGACTTATAAGTAGTCAGTCGTCCCGTGACCATGACAGCTGCAAAGGTGCCGAAACGTCGGGAAAACCAAAAAAAACCTTAAAACACATGAGATATTAGATCTATACTCGTGTAAATAAAATGTGCGCTAGTTATCCGTAAAGTTGTTTTATCTTATTTATTTTGTGATTCAGAGTGTTAAAATGATTTAAATGTATTTTTTTATTATTATTATTTTCAGTTTCCAACAAATGGCTGCACCAAGGTGGACAAGAGCTTATCAAGCCCTGCAATCTCGAATACCAAGGCGAAGCTATTATTAGGCCCATACCGAAACCCGTGCCCAAAACCTCAAGGTAGGAACAGCGTTGTTAGATCAAACCCTCGAATAAAACAAATACTAGTTATAAACCTAATTTTAATTAAACGTTATTTCAATTAAAATTGAATCTAAGGGATTTCGTGTAATAAAACACAATTTTACTAAAATTGCTATAATTGCAAAAATGAAACGATGATGATCAAGTAAATGATAATAAAATGGGTGATGATGATAAGAAAACACGCCGGTTTCATAACATCATATTACATAGTTTAAAAGGATATTAAAATCTGTACTACAGATTCTGTAGCTTTCGGTAAGTGTACAATTTGATACTTATACATAATATATACACAATAATACTTCGTTAAGCTTAACCGATTTTTATTACATTGTAATAAGGTTGCATAAAAAATATAATATTTCGTTCACTTTCATAAAATATTAATTATTGCTGAATTAGATCACAATTATATTATCAGTAAGACAACATTTTAATAATCTGCGTTCTCGTTAATGACTTTATATTGCCTATATCTAACAAACCTGGCATAAATTTTGTTATTGACTCGTTGATATTTCTACTTAAAAATAATTTCTAACTGATTGACAATGATTACCAGCATAAATCATCAAATGCAACCAGTAATCATTTCTGGTATCATCAGCATCACTAATAAAGTAGCGGCACGCTATGACTTTTATTCCATTGACATAAGGATCACTTTGCTTTGCACAAGTGAGTTGTCTAAACGTCGTAACTATCGTGCCGCAACTTTGACTTTGAATAAAATGATAATACATTAAGCATAAGACGCTAGCTATCTAAGTGTATGTCTTAAGAATTTAATAAGAAGGTAAACAGTATTCTCTCTTCATTCAAATAATGTGAAGATAATTTTGTGTTTTATTTTGTAGCACAGGCATTACAATCAAATAGCTCAAAATTGTTGGCGTAAGGGGATTTTGATGTTTCAAAATTGACAATGATTTTAACCAATCGATTAACCCTTCCGAAACCGGACCACCCGCGTCGAATTACGTAAGCGCCGGCCACTTGACACCGCTCGTGATTTTTTATCGCTGAGATCTGCCTTGCGGGATTGTTTTTGTTTCAGGCCGAAGGTAGTCTTATTTTTAAAATAATAGCGAATATAATCGAGTGCGATTCGACGACAGCCCGGGCTGTCGTTCGGACGTCTTCGGAGCACGCCATGGCAGCCCGGGCTGTCGTCCGGATTTGGATAGGTTAAAGGCTTGAGTTTCACTCGAGTTCTTTTCGTAATGACTCGTGTTGTGTTACTCCATTTTAAGGCAATCTACCGTAAAACTTATATTTATTACTAGCGGCCCTCCGCAGTTTCATTCGCGTGGTTCCCGTTCCCGTGGGAATATAAAAAAATCCTTTCTTAGTGCTCGCCTACGTCGTTAAAGAATCCAGTATGCAAATTTTCAGCTAAATCGGTGTAGCCGTTTGGGCTGTGCATTATCCGTCAGTCAGTCACGGTATTGTTTTTCTTAGTATAGATAGATTAAGGGCCTGTTTCACAATGTGTAAGTAAGTTCTCATTAACTGTTACTTGACATATAGTTCATACAAAACTGTCAATTAAACTGGAAAGTATCTCTTAATCGGACATTGTGAAACAGACACTAAAAATAATAATATATTCACTTGACATTGGCTAAATGCGTAATTATCGCGAGCAAGCCATTAATTACGAAAAGAAGAAGAATGAAGGCTTTTTTGTCGTTTTATTGCTTATGGGCGAACGGATGATTGTGCTAACGCGTGGTCTATTTGGTTGTATTGTCCGTGATTTATAAAGTTTGTTTGTTGTTTAACTGATACCTACTGAAAATTTAAACTTGAAAATTATTTCTAAGTTTGTTTACTTTTTTTTAAATAAATTCTATCTACAACAGCATACTGTTACATACCATACGTAAGCTAAGCATATGTGTTCATAATTGTATGTGATTTTATGATTGATATAAGACAAAGATATGGATTTACAATATCATTTTGGGTTTACGAAATGGTTTCTTTGGTTTTAGTGGGCGGCTGTATTTTTACATAAACTCGTATATCAATAGAAAACTAAAAGAAAATTTTATTTTATTAAGAAATTTTTCGTTTGTTTGTGATTTATTACCAGCTATTAGTATTTTAGCAATCTTGCCATAAACTAAAAATGCCTAAAGGTGTAAAAACCATTTTACACTCGAATTCATAAAAATATTCAAGTCATGTTAAAGTTAAGAGATGTTGCAATCACTTTCGATCTTATTACAGAAGCGAGTTAATCCAAAGTGACTGCAACATCTCTTAACTTTAACATGTCTCGAATTTTTTTATGAATAGAAATGATTTTTATTAATAATAAACCAGTAGAGGCTGCCATGGTGCCGCAATATATTTACAAATCGCCAAACCAGTGTTTTAAATGTAATATTTATTTATTTTAGTTTTATCATTAATATAAATTGTAGGTAACTTAGCCATACTCAGATGCATTTATAACGTTATCAAAATATTGATATGATACGTTTAAAAACTTACTATAAGTACTAATGAAAACAAAAGGAGAAGAATATCTAACTGTAGGCCATATTTTTTGTGATAATTATAACGCAAGTGACTAATATTTTTTCCAATTAACAAAATAGAAATGGTCATTATTTTAGAGTTAATTGTTAATAGATCTGTTTAATAGAAATAATGCTGTGTACAGTCAACAGCAATTCTCGAATTTTACATTTGACGACAACTTTGGTGCAGTGGGTCATTGTGGACGGGCGATCATCTCGTCGATTCACTTCCCTAAGGACACAAATGTAATAAATGATTATGTTTAAAAAAACTACGTAATAATTATTTTAACCATTGGCATTGTCTATAACCTGTCGTACAATCGCTGCTTAAATTGAGCCTAAATGGTATTGTGGTAAATGTCTTAAAATGTATATGTCACAGCCATCTGGTTAAATCAGCCGTTTAATAGAACGGCTAGCTCGTTCATTGAACGTCGGCATTCAATTAAATGGTTGAAGAACAACTAGCCAAGTCATTGAATGAACCGTACTGCGACTTGGCTAAACGTCATGTTTAGCCGTTTCGTTAAATGGGTTAGTTAGGGTAAAACTAGTATATGAACCCACTATTTTGGTAGTTTTAGGGGGTATTAGCAAAGACACTACTATGGTTTGAAAAAAATAACCTCGAAATTTAAGGCTCACGCTCCGCTACGTTTCGCGTTTGCATTAAATTTCTAACCTATTATGTAACCTATAGGGCTAAGGCAGCAGGGGTGGAACATTCAACAAAAGAATGCGAATTTCCAACGAAAAAAATTACACCAAAACATTGTCAGCTGAGCGAGCTATTTGTCGCCATATTTGTTTTGGTGACACCAGCGCGCAGTGGCAAAAAAAAAACAAAATTTTAAATCACATGCCTGAATTCACGTCAGCCATCTATAATGGGGAACCTTACAATCAGCCAACTAGTTAAACGTTGAGTGATGCTATTTCAATCGACTATTGGCCTAAGGGGTTGGTCTTCCAATTGAATGGCTGATTTAACCAGATGGCTGCGACATATACATATACAGGGTGGAAAAAAATGACGGTCGTCGTAGGGAAAGTACGCTAAATATTGATGTGAGCAAACTTTACTCAAAGAAAACATTCCTTAATTTTCAAAATTAAGTAAATTGCATTCAAAGATTTTTGATAAATCGTATTTTGCACCGGTAATCGAACCCACTTAAATAAGAAAAATAACATCGTGTTCTTTTATCGATAGTGTTAATCTTAATGATTAATTAAGTGTGAGTGATAATTAAGTTAAGTTGTAGATAGTTTATCACTGATAAACTATCTACAATTTAACTATCTAATACAAAAACTTATTCATCGTCAGAACTCGCGTCTCGTGGCCTTTTGTATCGATTTATAGTGAATATTATAAACAAAATATAATTAACTAAAAGTTATAATCTGTTATTTAACTATTACCTATGTATTCTTTTATCTTTACAGACTTTGTCTTTAATTTAAGACACTAAGTTACTAAGGCTAAATAGATATTTATACTTAAGACTATCGAACGGTACCATAAAAGTACAAGGTGTTATTTTTTCTCATTTAAGCCAGTTCGATTCCCGGTGCAGGTAAGTGATATATCAAAAGTCTGAATGCAGTTTAACAAATTTTTGAAAATAAAGGAATTGAGTAAAATTTGCGTACATCAATATTTAGAGTACTTTTTCTCCAGTTACCGTCTTTTTTTCCACCTGTATATTCAAGATTATTTATGTTTAGCGCACTCGTATTGTGTGAGTCATAAAAGCGATATTCGAAGTGAACCGTTTACCTAAACGTACTGTTGACTGTACATTTTGACATGCACAGAACAATTTTGTTTGTGTACTATGATTTATTGTTTGATAATACAATATTTTATTTTATTATTATTAATAATCGAACAACATAATCTTTATGAACAATTCGATAATGAAATATCATTGTCTATAATGTTTATACATATCTTATTTTTAATATGAGAATAACTTATGCAAAATATAAGGTTAAAGTAAGGCATCGTAAATGACAATTCTTTTTTATAAACACAATGAATTCTGTAATAAACAATTTGCATATTACTGATTTCTTTGATTTGATTTTGTTCCTGATATCCACATGAACAGTAACAACACAATGAAAAATAGCATTGTAAAATTAAAAAGTTATAACAATGATTGTTTTTTACTTTATTAAAAGTAAAAAGTTTAAAAAGTTAGGAGACTCTGAAAGTCGCGTTCATGAAATAGTTTCATTTTCGTAAGCCGGGTTTACGCAAAACAAGTTCTGCAGTGGATGATGAACCCATGTCTTGAAGCGTCTTCCATAATGTTGTGAGGAGAGCAATTTAAGACAACAAAAACGTTACATATAGAATTAGACGTATACTGTACATAACATTCCTGTTGTTTATACATTACCCTAATGCTTCTTTTCTTCTATAAGTCTGCGACCTTGAAAGTTGCTGAATGTTAGAATATACCAGAACAAACAAAGTAAGTACATGCATGTTTCAACCTTAGCATTGCACACTACTGTGTTTGCTTTGAGACACTCTTTGATCCGGCTTCTTGAGTTTCATTTTATTTCAGTTCTTGAGTCTTGCATATTGTTCCTTGTAAAAAAATACTCATCAATCAATTTTAAGCTAAAGATTCGTGTAGACAGAGTCATCAAGTAGAGATTGACTAGTGTTGTACAAACTGAGTAGAATAGCTTTTATTTCGAATCATTTCAGATATTATAATGTTCCCGCTGATAAGCTACAGGTCTTTCTTATGAATGAGCAAGAGGGGCCTAAACCCACTACCATCCTTAAGGCGAGAGGGTTTTAATGACTGAAAATGCAGCTGGAACCAACGCCCGTTGAAGCACGGAAAAGCTCGAGCTACTAAATGTTTGGTCACCTATCCCATCACCAACCTTAATGAAAATTGCTTTACCACCGCGAACACAGCTCAAAGTGCCCTAACACACTAATCAGCACCATCTAAGTCCTCGTAAAGATCTATTTTTTTTTTTCGGAAATCGCCATACTTCGGTGTGGGTGTGGGTTAACGTTCGGCGTTGCATTTCAGAGTCCGAGGATAATAGCTCTTTGTTATAAGGTCAGTCGTTGCTGGAAATGGCTTCTCATATTGTTTCAATGCATGCCACTTCACGGAAACGCGTCGACGCCACAACTTGGAAATCTAGAAAAGAAAACTTGTTTATTCTTGGAACACTGACATGTTTTCATTAGCATTGCACGAAAAGAGAACAAATGAATTGGATGAATTTATGAAAGAGCGAATCTTGCATGAAGCTTTTGGATCTGCTTACCTACTAATAAATCCCAAAGTTTAGAGTTCTAGAAAAAACCTCATACATACATCGGTACTTATTACTCATGTGTTGACTTTTTTTTCATGAAGTACCTACTAGACTATATTATATAGAGAACCACAAGAAAATAATTTAATTATCACTAGCAAGCATCGTCAAGTACTTCATTATTAGAATTATAGATCTTCCAAATTTTTTAGTCACCTGCAAAAAAATATGTAGATCCTTCTAAGATTTCATGTTTAATAAAACTATATTTAATTGCGTTTTCGTTTATAAATTAAACCACTTTTCTCATACAAAATATAACAACGGTGACGAGATAAAAACTACCTGTTCCGATTTCATTTATAAATTACCCCATTTCTCATGCGATCGATTACGGGGGCTACTATTTACAAAACAATATTTTTGTCAATGTCGAAAAATTAAAAGATTCCCACAATTGAAAAGACCCATCAATAACAGTGATAGAATTAGAGAAATCCTAAAGTATCTTTAAAAAAATGCAATGGATTTTAATTGGTTAAATTACAAAGTAAATATGAAACTATACTTTAAATTATTCATATATAGAAATCACTATAAGTTTAGGTACTTAATCCTTCTGATCTTCGCTCGGTACAAGTTTTCCGACAATGTGCCATGCATTTACATGACTTAGAGCTAGCGAACGACGGATAACGGAGGACTTTTTGTCCGCGACACGTCTTTACTGTTAACCAAATAAGATTCAACTTAGACCGCGTATATCCGCGAAAAGTACGCGATAGTCCTCGTTATTTATTCAACTTTATGTTCTTAGTAATAAGGCCGTGTCGCGGACAAAAAGTCCTTCAATGTCCGTCGTCTGCGCAGGCCATTACGGGCTCACGGTCTAATGTACCGGCCACTCGCAACGTCTTACCTCTCTCAAAAAACTGAGGACTGCGCAATCGGACTGTGCGTGCTTACCTGCACGTGTTGCCGGTGCAGCGGAACTGTCAAAATTATAGTTTTACACAATTAGGAATCGACACCCTCTACAAACACGAATCGCAACCAAATAAGTTAACCTTATATAATGTCTGTACAGCACGTTAAGTTTTACAGTTGTATTTGAAAACCACTCTTATTACTTTATGTGCTGTGAACTGTACCTCATAGTTTGAGATACAACTTCCCTAACCAAAATTAACAAAAAACATTTTATAAAAAAAACCGACTTCAAAAATTTCAAAATAAAACTTTTGGAGTCGGTGCCAGCCAAGGCATTCTACATTGCATTTCTATTAACTGTATATTTTTTTGGCCTTAGCTAGCTAGCACCGACTCCAAAAGTTTTATTTTTTAATTTTTGAAGTCAGTTTGAATTTTTTTCATAAAATGTTTTTATTTCATATTTTTTTGTTACATCATGTGCCGTTACTTACACTAAAAATCAGCCCATACACAACAATAATGTCATCTAGGTAAACGACTACTTGCCAAAACGTGATTGATATTTTTCAGGATTATGAAAAAACTACTAGCCAGATCTTCGTAAAAATTATATGGGACCACACATAAACCATTTTCTTTAAAAAAAAAAAGAATTATAAAAATCGGTTAACAACTGGCGAAGTTATGGTAAAACACACATAAAAAAAAAACCGTTGACCGTTGTCATGAAGTAGGTACGAAAAACACCGGCTTCGACGGGCAAATCATTCAACTTCAATTTCTATAGACTTTTGGACTTTATTACACTCTTTGATCTAGATTTAAGCAATCAAAAACTAATTTAAATATAAGACACAACTTTGAGACACCTAAGAAGTATTTGAAAAACCTCTTCTTTGAGCAATTATAACTTGTTGATTCTCATTTAAGTATCGAATGTTATTTTAAAACTCCATCTCTACATCTGACCTTATTTAATCCCGATTGCTTGATTAATTATTCAGATTTATTTGCCACTGGATACTTAACACTGTCACAATCGCGTGCTGGTCGCAAACTGGTGGCGAATGGGCCCTGTCCGCGCCGATGTAACGTGAGAACGGACTGTAAACATCCAGCGGAATCCCCGCTCAGCTGGCAGCCATAGTAACCGATGCGACATATAATGCCGCGACCACCTTGGTTGATAATTTGTGTACTTATAGTATTTGCCGAAATATTGGACTCGGTTGCGCCCAGAATAGGTGCAAAGAGATGGTGAGTAGCGGAAACTGGCCTTATTGAAAGAAGATGGACTCAGCTGGGTAGTGGTGTGAGGCTACGGCACGAGGCAAAGGTAAGCCCGAGCTTTCTTATCTAAAGTGGTGAAAGCTGAGTCTTCATCATATCTGTCGCTAAGTAATAATATGATACCTATAATGATGAAGATGGAATCGCCCTTCTCCCAGATTCCCAAACCAAAGAGCGATCTTTTTTCTCTTGGAGTAGAAGTTGAGCAATATCGTGCGCTTCGAGGAATAGGTACCTCGCAAAGAGAAAACATTATTGGAAAACATTAGTGAATTAGAATGTTAATAGGAAAGAGCTTAAATACTCGTACGCGTACGTGATTGTATTCACAAGTTATTGAATAGAGTTTTTGTAGAGAAAGCCGGGATTTTTATCACTAAAAAACATTTTATAAAAAAAAACCAAACCGACTTCAAAAAGTAAAAAATAAAACTTTTGGAGTAGGTGCCAGCCAGGGCATTCTACATTGCACTTCTATTAACTATATATTTTTTTGGCCTTAGCTAGCTAGCACCGACTCCAAAAGTTTTATTTTTTACTTTTTGAAGTCGGTTTGATTTTTTTTATAAAATGTTTTTATTTCAGATTTTTTAGTTACATCATGTGCCGTTACTTACACTAAAAATCAGCCCATACACAACAATGTCATCTAGGTAAACGACTACTTGCCAAAAGGTGATTGATATTTTTCAAGATTATGAAAAAACTACTAGCCAGATTTTCGTAAAAATTATATGGGACCAAATTGACAGTGTACCCGATCGACCAAAAAAACAATTATTAAAATCGGATCACCAACACCGGAGTAATCGGTATACATACATCAGACAAAAAAAAAAAAATAAAAAAAAAATACGCGTTGAATTGAGTACCTCCCTCCTTTTTGTTGAAGTCGGTAAAAAGCACCATGATTTTGGCCTTGGGTTTTATCCACATTACAACTGAAGGATAGGATATCCTTTAGTTGTTATTATGATAAACCTCCCACAGAACAGAAAACCTCCTATAGAAGGTTCATATTTTATATTTTGTTTTAAACTAACTTGGAATGCTTTGTGAAAACTACATATAAAAACCTCACAACATAGAAGCTCATGAATAATGAACAGATTCTTAATTTTATTTTTAATTCGTGTAAAATTAGGAATCATACACAGGTATTGGCATTTGTAATAGTATTTCGCCCGCGACTTCGTCCACGTAGAGAAAGAACACTTCAAATTCTCGCTACAAAAAGTAGGTAACCTCTGTTCTTCTCCAAAGTTTAATCTATGTCTGTGCCAATATTAATGAAAATTGCTTCAGTGTAACTCATTTTATTTATTAAGGCGCGAAAGGGTAACATATACTTACAGTTATTTTTTGCATGTTAGTATAGATGTTCAAATATTACATTCATGATTTTAAAGGTCTGCAAATATAGGTATGCATCGTTTGAAGAATAGAACCTATTGCACCACCCAAAACTTCGTGTGATGCACATATTTGACGGGCCCGATGGCGTAGTGGTAGTACCTAATGACCCAAAGGTAGTGGGATCCACCCTACCCAGGACAAATATTTATGTGATGAACATTTGTTTTTGTCCTGTGCATGGACCGGATGTAGTTTTAATGAACAGCGGGGACGCTCTTAGTCTTTATCATACCTGGGCCCTTATTCGCTATGACCACTTACCGATTCCTTGCTCATACCACGCCAATGTCATACTTTGTTTTGACATTTTCAAAATTCGTTTTCTCCGTGATACTCACAAATTATAGAGTTATCGTACAAGTGAATGACAGTTACAATTTGTATAGTAATTAAACAAGTAAAATAACTTGAAAATTTGTGAGTGTCATAGAGAAAACTAATTTTGAAAATGTCGTAACCAAATACGACATTCGCGTGGTCTAAGCAAGGAATCGGTAAGTGGTCATAGTGAATCGGGCCCTGATGTTAAATGCTGATAAGGCTGAAGATAGATGCGAGCCTCTCCCGGAATCCTTAATCACTTAGGAACTGGCTATCTTATCTCTAACTGGCGGAACACAACAATGATAAAAACATTGTTGTATAAACGTAGTCACTTATATTGTACGGATGTTCTAAAGTGCTTTACTGTTTTACAGCAGCATTAGGTAAGATTAGTTGCTTACAGTAGGTATACGTATTTTTTAAATCTGATTTACTTTCTTTTTGATCAGAAAGTCTAACGTGCATAACATCTTTAAAGCAAAATGTCTACAATATCTTTATAATAAACTAGTGGCCGACCGCGGTTTCACACGCGTTTTTTCCGTTAGCGTGGCCTAGCCTATGTTTTTATCCAAGCGTAGTGGTGTACTGCGCCACATAATATGTATCACAGAATACTATAAATATATATATATATTTGTTGGTGTACCTATGTATAGTTAGTTAGTCGCAACCTAGAATATAAGATGCCCTTTTGTCAGTGGAGTCAGTCTCGCGTCATCCGCGAATAAAGTAACACCTTCAGTTGAACACGCATTTTATTCCCTCACGGGACGTCACCAGATTTCATCTAAATACGTTCAGTACGTTTTTGCGTGAAAGAGTAACAAACATTCAAACATCCTCACAAATTTTCGCATTTATAATACTTCTTTCTCCCACAGGTTTTTCCACTTTCTTGGTCCTTATTGTTATAATAAATTGCACCTCAAGTTAAATATCAACCACAGACCTATGATTTATCAAAAAACCTATGTAAAACACTTGTTACCCAATTTTTACAAAATCAGACATATCAGGAATCAGAAGATCTCATACGCACCATTACATGATTTGTTTTCTCCATGCTTAGATATTATAATATACATACAGACACAACTCTAAATCTTTTTATTTCATATTCTTACAGACGCACTAAATACCTACATTACAGTTGCTTATTGTCTACCTAAATGCTTTTCAAGACGTATCTTTGCTGTTGTTTATTTGATTGTTATTGTTAGGCACCTGAGCTTTAGTCCTTTAAGTTTTGTTTATCAAAATTAATTGAATTCTTTGTGTTTTTATACCTCTTCCACCTCTTCCAGTAAGGGGGAGAGAGTACTGGTATCCAGAGTGCTTAGTGTGAGTTTTCTCACCTTACTCGCTTACGCCGAAGTTTGCGAATAGAGTTTAATTCTCAACCTTATTCCGTTTGCAATAAGGCTAGATATCTGTCAAAACTTCACTCTCACGCGATGGTAATGTTTGGACATTTGCAAAAGCCCTCTGAGATTCAGGCTTGACGCGTTCAGGCACCAGTCTCTCACAATCTTTGTTAACTGATTTATATTTTCAAGTTAGCGTTTCAAGTATTACGTAAGCAGATTTTTGCAATTATTAACCCACCCCTCCCCTCGTCAGCAAAAGTAAGCAAAGCTCTTACCCCTCCCCCCCATGGTTACGTAAACATTAGTACAATTGAATGCAGCAGTTATAAGTCTAGAAATAAGGAATAGGTTTGGAATAGAAGACTGTAATCCCCGAAAATGCATTTCGTTTTCTGCATAGACAAAGTGTGGGTTGCGATATGTGTAAAATAGTAAATAATTACAGCTGACGTAATCACTACCTAGATCCCCCCCCCCCCCACCCCATGTCATCAAAAATAAGCAAAGCAAAGAGGTCCCGGGTTCGATCCCCGGACAAGACAAATATTTGTGTGCATGAACATGTCTATTTGTGTTGGTCTGGGTGTTTAATATGTATATTATGTATGTATTTACAAAAAAAATAGTATATAAGTATGTTTATCCGTTATCTAGTATCCATAACACAAGTTCTTCATGAAACTTAACGTGGGCTAGATAATTGGTGTGATTGTATGGAAATATTTATTTATAAAAAAATAAAAAAAACCCCCCCGCCCCTCTGTAGTGCTTACGTAATACTTGAACGGCCCCTTAAGAAACCGCCATTATATTTATTGTATAAAGATTGTGAAAGAGTAAATAAAGAAAAAAAAGTAGGAAAGATAGGATAAGTAAATACACTGTCACCTACCGGAATTCAAACCTGAATCCGTAATCTGGGAAAACTGACATCTGAAAAGCTTCGAGTTTTATTTGGAAAATCCTCAAACTAGTTTAAAATAACAATGTTCATCATCATTAAAACAAAAATATACGTAGACATCTTACGGTAGTTCAGGTATAATAGTAAATTCATAGTAGAAGACCCTCAAGCATATTATCATAGGACAAATCAAAATAAGCTTGCGATATTGCTTACAAGAATGTGTTTTACCGAAATACTAACATTTCTTTTGTTTGGCTCGTGCTGACACAACCTGTGTTTTTCTTCTGTGGAATCCACGGATTTCTAAACAGGACGCTCGCGTATGAAGAAATGTTGATTCTTCATCAAAGTGTGCGCGTGTCACGCACTTTGTTTACATAACATTTACTCTGAAAGTTATTGTGAAGATGCATTCTCAGTCGGTGCAATCAGGTATAAAACTACCACACCGACGTTTAATTCAACTACTATAGCAGGGACGCCGACTCCGTGGGTGCTCGGGGACTCGAACACCCATGAGAAATAAACAGTGGGTGTAGAGTATAGACATCAAGAAACAGATCAGTAATTGCCTTTAAGGGATGGGCGTTTTTTCATTACCTGACGACCACTTTTTCGAGTCATCGAGTGAGCATGAGCACTCATGGGGTTTTCTAAAAGCCGCGCCCCTGACTACTAGGTATACTATACTTGCGACAAGGCATTAGCTTGTCAATTAAGTATTTATATTTTTAATTGTGCCAGTTCGTATTAGTATTACTAAAACTGTTTTTTTAGAATATTTTTTCCATGTACATTAGATAATAAGTAGTATAAAGCATAGGAACTGAAAACACGACGATCTAAATAAATCAATGATCCTAAATTGCATCATCGCTTACCATCAGGCGAGATAGTGGTCAAGCGCTAACCTATAAATTATATATTTTTTTTAAAGTACCTATATCTACGAAAAATTGCACTAACGCTTTATAAAAACTTGAAATTTTAGTTATATTTCTAGTGCAAAATATAATAAATTCGATAAGATGAATAATAATATTTATTTATTAAATATGCTGAAATGTTCATAAGTTGAATGTCAGAAGCATTATTTATTCAAAATGCGACCTAATTCTCCAAGAAAAAACTTATGCACTTTCTTAGTTCTATAGTCTAGATAAATTCCTTCAAACTTAATAATTTGTGACAAATTGGCGTTTCAAAAACCAAAGATTTTAATAGTTTAGATTCCAATATGTTTTGTAAATGTTTTTTTTTCTTAAAAGTACTTGTGTATTTAAGACGATTGTCTAATTTAAACAAAGTCGTTGTCGTTTTTCTTTTTCTTCTAGGTAGTTTTTTTTTATTTGTATTAAATCTTCCAACTCTTCAGCTTGTAATGCAAAATCTGCGCGCCATTTTAAAAGCCTCAGTTTCTGAGAGGTTGTTTCAATGGTGCTTTAGCTGGAGGTCTTTAGGTTAAGGTCGCCTAAGCAAACACCTATATATACGTTGAACATAGGTAGGTACTAAAACTACGGGATGACTCGACAAATGAAGGGCGAGAACCTAAACCGAAACTTGATTATTTCAAAAGTGAAAGATTTTACTTAAAACTTGGGAGAATTTATAACGATATGCTTTTGTTTGATGTACCTATTATCCTTTATATTAATTACCCTTTTCAAGTATTTTTTAAAGATATTTTTCCAATATAAATTTGTTAAGCGTTTATGTCCAAAAGGTAAAATCGTAGATTTTCTATGATCGGTGACGGAATCTGTATTATCCCAGCCCACAACATAAAAGCGTTCCTTTGCACCTTTTTTATTCTTTCATTATTTCACCATGTCTTAAAATTATTATTTATATTATTATTATTATCTAATACATATATTACCTATATTATCTAATATATGAATTATATATCGATTATGTTAATTATTATATATTTATATAATGCCTATAACTATATATTCTGAAGTAAGTAACATTTACAAGAAATATAAATATAAAATATAATATATGTTTCACTAGATAAAATCAACTCATCTCACAAGTTGCCCAGAACCGTAAAGTAAGACGTTTTATTTAGTATTTTTCTACTACAAATACCATAAAATAGTGTTAAAAATGAAAAATATATATATATATATAAAACCAACTAATAGAATCTTGCATTGATTCATTTTAGACTTGGTGGGTACTCACAATTGTTCAAATGGGATTTGAACTCGTAACTCTTTAGATTAGTTTTTAATAGTTTTTGTGTAAATAGTGTTGTGTTAAGGATGGTGTATAAATAAAGAAATGAAAAGAAAAAAAATGGTTGTTCTAGTATTCCCAATTTTTTTCTCGGGAATTGACATTTCATACGAAAATAAAATGAAATGTATTCAAGCAAAAAGCTACCGGACTTTGAAACTGAAGATTTAATATGGTATTACATTTGTTTCTTCAATAAAAAATACAACATACTTTAATAACGCTTTATTGTTCCATAGATGATTTTAAAACATTTAAAGTAAAAACATCATAAATATTTGGTATTTTTGTCATTAAATATCCATACATTCGACATAAAACATTAAAATTTCATGATCTGCTACTATAACATTTAAGTATACATATTTAAACATCCAAAGTAAATACTGATCAAACATTTAACACATAAATTCTATGTCACTACGCAGCTATCGACTTGGGAACACAACATCTATGTCGGAACAAAAGTAATTAGAAAGTTGATCTGTCAAGGTCACCAGAAATCAAATCCCTCCCGTCTCACAACTGTACCCTGTATAAATCTCACAACAATATACGTTCCATCATTCACCGTGTAAATAAAAATATAATACTTATAGTAAGGTAAATAGTTATAAAATAGGATCAAAAATATAAATCTTCAAAACATTTAGAGATTCTTAAATAGACTAACGTATTGTTCTACAGCAGAAATGTTCATAATCAGACTCATAAGTTATATCAGGAATGTGCATAGCTTACAGCTAGGGGTCTAGGAGTGTTTAACACTACTTCACACTAGGGTCGGGGCGTCTAACGTCGATCTTATTCTAGAACAACAGAATACAGACATTTAGTACATCAAACACTGAAAAATTCGAAAATAGATACCGAGCTACATTCGAGTAACGTGTTGCCGAGCTGACTTGATGAATATTGTGCCGCCTTTAAGACTAATTATTCATAGTTACCTAACATTAATTACGCTTAGCTATAAAGAGAAAAAACACGAATTATAAGTAAATGGCAAGAGTTATAACAGCCTGGCGTCAATGCCGATACTTAATAGTAAACAATGATAAGCAACTTAATTTACGTAAGTACAATTTGAAATAATTTGCCAGATATAAACGACACTTGTAAACAATAAGTTTTGGAAAGAGATTAGGGCACAAATAACCTCTTTTCATAATGAAAATAAAAGTAATAACAAAACTTAACGCCCTTCAAAACAAAATTCCTTCGCCGCCTTGGTGTTGGCGTTTAAATCTCATAGTTGCGGAATTTGGAGATGACTTCGGATGGGGGTTCCTGGTTGCCGCCACCCCACCGGCCCCACAGGGCGGCGCCGCCCTCGGAGGCGCGTCGGGCCGCCGAGTTGCTAGGCCCGAGGCTCGAAGGCCCGGAGGCCTTGCCGGCCTCGCCTTCCAGCATGCGGTCCTTGGTGTTCGGCTTGGACCAGTGCATGGACTGTTGGACGTGGTCCTTCATACCGAGCCACTGCTTGTAGCCGAGGGCGACGCCGCTCTGCCTCCACTTGTCATACAGAGCACGCTTTGAAGGGTCGCACAGAGTCTCTTTCGCCTCCTGTAAAAGTAAGGTTTGAAATTAAATTATAATCTTAAAGTTAATTACAAACTTCGTTCTCTTTTTTTTTAATTAGTATTTTATAATAGTTTACCTTTAGTTTTTGGAACTTGGCCTCAGCCTCTTTATCCCCGTCATTCTTATCAGGGTGATGCTGCAAAGCGAGGATCTTGTATTCAGCTGTGATTTGTTCAACCTGGAAAGTTCAAAACAAAACACTGTTAGAGGTAACGGTATTTCCCAAATGCAATTACTAAGTGCCTCAAATAATGACGCACTACACTGACCAGCTTGGTTTTTCCTCAAGTCGATTCACAGACATAAGTTAATTTACCGATGGACAATAATTTTATTTGAAACTTGGAATTAAAAAAGAAATATAACTGGGTCATTTCCAAGGGCCTCGAAAATAATAAGGTCACTGAGCAAATGTAATCAATATACAGTTTTTTAAATCGTTTACTAGCTGCTCTAAATGATTTTTAAGAAGTTTGTAACAGTTAAAGAGATACTCACAGATGAATTTTCATCACAGCCCAGAAGTGCGTAGAAGTCGTCGTCTGGATTCCTTTGATAATTTAGTATTTCATCCACTCCAGTCATTTTCACGACCCTCCCGTGCGAAACCCCAATAGATACTAATGTACGTACACTAACGTAGCTTACGTAGCCGTAGCAGGTACGGTACGTGTGTGTGTGTGTCTTGTATTTCCATTCATTCGCCTTTCATTCATGCTTAAGCAGATTCATTCGTTCAAGCTTTTAGTGTTGCACGCCGAAAATAAAAATAGCAGTTGTGTACAATTCTTTTATGGCATGTAGCCGAGGAAAATATTTAAGTTTTCAGTATCAATAATTAATATTGATACTGAAAACTTAAATATTTTCGGCTGTTGTTCGTAGTAAAAAAGTTAATGGTCATGTCTAATAGAAAATATTGGGTTGTGTGTGTGTCTTGCTATCTTTCTAGTTATCATAAGTATGTATCAATTACATAAAAAACAAGAATTTTACTGGAAAGAGTAATGTAAAAAAAATATTAGCAAAAATGTTTTGTATGAACTTAAACCCATGTTGGGGGGCCGTAACAAGATCTTTTTTTTTAAACCTACATTTTTATTTAAAAAAACGATAGTTCAAGGAAGATAACAAAGGAGGTTATCACATTTTTGTTTCTTAGTAAGTTCTAATGTATAATTAGCATTTTAACATTAAAATATTTTTTGACTGACTTAAAACTGACTTAAGAAAAAAAATAAGAAGTAACTAAAAATAAACCATTTGTAACCATTTTGTCGGTGCCTGCAAGCCATGGCATCGATGGTGCTTTCTACAAAAGTTCTTGGTGTAACAAGTTAAAATATCTTTTAAAACTGGTTTAAAAATGTAGAGTATTAAATCAGTAGACATGAGGCGGGCACAGATGTCATCTCCGACGCTTAGAGCGCATGAACGAATGGTTTCCATAACAAAATCAATACGAAGCTGCAAATCGGATCTCGTAAACGTGATAAACGGAGAGCAATAATCATAAAAATAAATAATAGCATAGCGGTGTGTACATACATACACTACACCTTGGTATATGTTCTGATAGAATATTGAACCTTTCTTCAGTATTTTCGGAAAAATCCGAGTAACAGGGGACTTGGTTAGCCCTACAATTTAGTAAATGTGACCGATGATTACGGGTTCAATTCCCGCTTGAGAAGAAGTCACGGATATAAACCTAAATACATATTTGGTATTCCTTTGGCATCACACAATCATTTTTTACAAAAAAAAATTTTTACAAGCACTCACATCAATTAACCCTATCCACAAAGTCAGTCTGTACTGTAAGTCTTGTGTTATGGGATCGACCATGTCCTCCTCACCGTATGGGTATGGGATACTAGGGGTGATGTATATAAATACATACAATTATACATATATAAGTATTTATGTGTAGAAATATATATATATATATAATCGTCCATGACTCTGGTACAAATGCTACAATTCATCTTACAAACATTTGCCCCTACCGGGATTCGAACCCGGGACTTCAGAGTACGCGACACCTTGAAACCGGTGTACGTACCACTCTACCACGGAGGACGTCATCTTTACATTGTTTTTATAATATAGACTACGGTCTGTTTATTGCAAAAGAATTAAATTGTTTCTGATCATTTATCTACTGTAAACGTGGAAAAGTGTAGGTACTGATTAATTATATTTCGTTGGAAAAACGAACTGACAAGAAAATTGCGTTATCGGCGAAAATAAAAGGTAACATGAAAGCTCGTTTCGCAAAAATAGCCGGGTTTTTCGTAATAAGTATGTAGGCCGGAAAAGACTTTTAATCTAACTTTTTGCGAATGCTATTTACGCATTTCGATGAGATCCGACATTATTTTTCATACCATAACTTTTGTCTACTCATTTTGCATTACTGAGAAAGCTAGTGAAGAAAATTCATAATTTTTATAAAGATGCAAATAGATTGCAAAATAATAACGTAGTTTAATTTATGAGATATTAAAGTAGACTCAACGGAAAGGAAAAATGTCGGTTACTTGATTAGTTGTCTGTTTCAAAGTAATTTCATTCCACAGATGGTCTCAGAAACGTCGTGGAGCTTTTATTAAAAAACTTTGAGGATAGCAGAGATGTTTATTATATGTATTTATGTATAACTAGCGGCCGCCCGCGGTTTCACCCGCGTGGTTCCCGTTCCCGTGGGAATATCGGAAAAAAGTAGCTTCTGTGTTAGTCCAATATAGGGAATAGTAGCATCCTGAAAACCATAGCGGATGATCCATACGCGCCCATCTTGAGACACTTGACCGCAGTGGAGGATAACTCCTCTGTGTGTTGTCCGCGCAGGTGGCCACTGAGGTATTCATCTATTTCATAATTTATTTGTACCTAAATTTACTAACCCTTATTTTTAAGTATCTTTTATTTACTAACCCATGGATCTTTGTTGTCTGAAATAAATGAATTTGATTTGATTTGAATACTTGAAGTCCTCAGACCAAATTTCATCCAAATCCGTTCAGTAGTTTTTCGTGAAAGCGGAACAAACTGAAATACTTTTGCATTTATAATATTAGTAGGATTGAGGAGCTCGATTGCGTTGTTAGGCAAAGTATCTGTGGTAATGATTTGGCGACCATTGGGTAATAATTTAGCTTAGATTCTCAGTGTTTTGGAATGACGTTGGTTTCCGATGCATATTTTGCAGTCGACCCATCTGTTACGAACTAGCCATCAGGCTAGTGACAGTTTAATATCTTTTCATGTCTCATATTCTGAAAGTAACTCATAACTTGCCTAAAATGCGGGTTGAAAGTGATATGTGGCGGCCCTAGGGCTGTAATCAATTTGAAAAAAGAATAGGGGGTGTCATGTCAAATCGATATCTGTAATCTCTTTGGACTTTTATTTACCAAAGGTATGTAGGCAAAGGCACAGAAGCCTATACAGCTTATTTTGCTACATTATAAAATAATTTTGTAACATTTTTCTTATTAAATATTTTTTTAGAATATTCTGTTTGTTTTTACTTTCCTCATATTCAAAATGAAAAGTAGAGTGTTTACTTCGGGTGTATGGACCCATAACAGTCTCGAACTATCGGCGCCCTCACTTCGTTCGGGCGCCAAAACACTCGACTGTTATGGGTGTCATACAGCCCTTGGTAAACAATCTACTATTTTGTAAAAGTATAAGTATTTTGTTGAATTAATATATTTCCTAACTTACTTTGAGGAGGGATAAGTTTTTTCAGATCCTCTTTCTTGTTATACTGAATGTATTTACGTTAACATTATGATAATCATATCTGAATCGGGTTCGAACTGCAGTGCTTTTTTGTGACGCTATAAAGAAAAGCTGTGTAAAAGAGCACTACAATTCTTCTTCCTATCGTGTCGACAGCATGCCCAAAATTTCTATCAGCCCAAAAAATATCTACTAGGACAGCAGCATCAGGAGCCTCCATCAGGATCTCCCGCGTGCAACACTTCAATTTGTTAATAAAACGTTAACTGCGAGACCGATTTACACGTTTGTTATTCTGGTGCGT
Organism: Chrysoteuchia culmella; assembly: GCA_910589605.1. Taxonomy (NCBI): domain Eukaryota; kingdom Metazoa; phylum Arthropoda; class Insecta; order Lepidoptera; family Crambidae; genus Chrysoteuchia; species Chrysoteuchia culmella. The sequence goes on from OU342649.1 coordinate 9,803,517, forward strand.
TGATAGGTCCAAAGAGCCCCTACCCTACTTGACATTCAGTGCGGAATAAGGCTCATTGTGCCCCACCACGCAAGAAAACAAAAACTGACTGTTTTTTCTTGGTGGTTTACTGTGTACAAGCTATACCGTTAGGCGGTCGGCGTGCCGGTCTCAAGTTTTGGAATAATTAAAAAAATATGTTAAATTACGGGGTCTTTTAGACCTTTTGCCGCATTGAATTAACCGAATTAAGCTATATTAGGGATGAGACACGATTATTAGATTGTCGCGTGTGAATACGTTTGTACAAAGAAAGTTGTATAGACAGGCGCTATATCATAAATTACTAAAGGTTACCACTTGGGATTATTCGAACTAAATCAGGCGAGGAACATAATGACGTACCAACATGAGGTGCAATCTGATTTTCAATTCGTCGCGTATATATTTTTTATGTATGTTCACCAATTACCATGTATTCTTGTATGTATGTTTTTGGCCTTATAACGTTTTACATAAAAAAATATATCGACGCTATCCGAATCAAAAGACATATTGGTTATGTCAACTCATTCTCATAGTGAGAATGAGTTGAAATAACTAATATTTTTTTTGTGTTCCTTGATGGCGTACAATTTTGATTTAATTATTTCTTCAAAAAACATCACATCACATCACAAACAATACCTAGGTTATTAAAACAATCGACTATCACTGTTCGTGTGCGGCACGTCACTGCCCGTTAACATTGGTCCACACTCAGTGCGGATGGGGCGTGAAAGGAGCGAAGGTCTAATGGACCCCTTCCTGCACTGAAATGAAAAAAATATCATTCAGTGCGGGAGGGGTCTAATGTGAAGTCTAATGTGTACATAAAACAAGTATTCCATATTATCCAAATTTAAAAGATGTACAAAAACAATAATTGTCACTGTCTTACTCCAACGATTGGCCAAGATACGCTCCATGCACTGAACAAAAGAACACTATTTTCGCTGCCGCACAGGGTTTCGGCCATGCATGGGGCTTTTTGTGCCCCCTCTCGCAGTGAACGTGTTAAAAAACGACTATTACCAAACGTAAGCAAAATTAGGCCCGGTAAATCTAACAGTAGGAATATTGAGTGGTTGAGGATGAGGTATATTATTATAACAATATATACTCACCGGCACATTTAATAGCCCACCCCGTTATTTTCATACAAAACATGCTCACATTGCGACTCTATACATAAAAATGTCTACATATTTCTGCAAGATCTGTACCTATGCTAATATTTAGGTTAAGCGTTCGACTGTCCAAGTTCCAAAAAGATACCTAGTGCTAGTGATAATTTTGGCAGAACCTAGACGGGTCATCTAAACTAATGAAAACCAATAACTGACCTAAAACAATAATAAGAGATGTCAAATGTAGTTAATATTTTTTTATTGATTAAAACTTAATTTTTAGTTAAGTACTTGAAATTATGTTGAGATGACAGTTCCTTCTTCCTCAAATGAATTCACAAAGATGTATGACTTATGTATAAAATTATTTTTTAACTATTTGTTTATTAACTATGTATAACATGAAGTGATTATCTGTAGGCAGAGATATATTGTAGGACTGAATTTTAGGTAGTTTATAAGTTGGGTTTATTTCCAGTTTCCAGTTTCTTATTACTTTTATTCATAACAAAAACTTTAATCATCTGTCAAGGTTATATAAAAATGACAAACAAAACAGTAGACTATCCACGGAGTAAAATAAAGTAAGTACCTAGTACGAAGTCGCTTTTTCTGTAAATACAATAGTTGCATGTAAATACAATGAATGCCAATCAAACCAGCTCTCCCAAGCAAATACGAAGGCTGACGACATTGCATATTCCGTGCATGCTCTAGACATTGGCGTCCCAACACGCTTTTGCATCAAAAATAGCTCAGAAGACGCGCTGAACGCAAGTTCACGAGAAACGCCGTCCTCTCCGCCCGTGTTCGCGTTCATCTGTAAAACGTCGCGTAGTTTTAAAACAATAGTGCCATGTTTTGGTGTAAGGGTCGCCAGTGACTGTCAACGAACTAGCGGCGGCTCAGGCGCAGCGACCATCTTTGGCAGCGGAAGCAACGGCGGATGTCCCGGCGATGGGTGAGCTAACATATGAATGTTAACAAACCTACAACGTACCCACATTTCCTATTCGTACCGTGTCTCTCCGAAAGTTTGTCAACCTCTAATTCTTTTTTGTTGAGATTTTTATAGTTAATTGTTGTCGGTTGTGTTGTGTTTCACGCTTTTTGTGGCGTCTCCCAAACTCGATCTTCGCTTGCTTCACCAATTTACGTCCTTATTGTTTTCAAACCACTGCAATTATGATCGAAACTTGCTTCACGAAGTTGGAAATTTTAATTAAAATTTATACATTAACTACTTGTACAAGTTACAAAAAAAACATTAACACCTAATTAAACAAGCTGTATTGTTTGAAAAAAAAAAGTTCGTTGCTGTCCATTAAATCTCCCATAGTCAGTAGTAATTTTGTATTGATTACTCACAAAGCTTTTTTAAAGTTGAAAGAGCTATATTATATAGTACGGCGTTTTTAACGATTGAAATTAGTAAAACTTTAATATTATTCTGACAAAAACACAATCACCAATAGATTTACAAATTAATGTTTCAAACTATGTAGGTACAAGTACTTAAAAAAATATCAACATTGACGTAAAATCAAAATATTATTCCTGTCGCTATACAAATTGTTTACCAAAATACATTGTTTTGTTTTTTTCAATTAGAGCGTGGCTCTCGTATAATATTTAGATCTATTTTTGTCTCGTTTATAGCCACACTTCAAAGGTGAGTTACTAAGGCGCGCGGGGGCGGTCGGATTTAACCTCTTGGAAATGAAGAATCAATTTTCTTAGAAAAATAAAAATAATAAGGACAAATAGGCAACAACAAAGTCCCTAAAAAACTTCCTTTTTGATTGACGTTCGTACAAATAATATAATTTACAAAGAAAAATGTAGTTACCTACACAGGCACATCTTTGTTGTGTTTTTTATAAACATAATTAAAAAGGTAATTACCTATACTACAATCGACCTTGAGCTTTATACTTACTTTACACGTTTTTATTCATAAATTTTCTTAAAAAATATCCAAAACTATGTTTTGATCTATCTATACTCGGGTGCAAAGAAATAGTGCCACTGCGTTATTTTCATACAAACATGCTCAATTCATGACCTAATAAATAAATAGGGTATATTTATTAAAAAATGTAATCAATATTTATTTTTAAAAAATTAAAGCGATCGTTGCCGCGCTTGACAGACTGATCGTAATCGATCACGTTTGTTAAGCAACGTTCGGTCCGTTCAGGTGTCGGATGGGTGACCGTAAAAGGGTCCCGTCGGTCCCGGCTGTTGTCATCTGATAGCAGTCGTTAAGCCAAGTCAATGGTCTTTTAGGCGGCTTGATAAACTCTGACACCAGAGGTGATCACTAATCCTCATACGATAACAAGAAGATTCAATTTTTTTTGTGTCGATGGCGAGGTCAAAAGTCAACTAACCAATTAGCATTTAAAACAACTGAAAACATTTCTTGTTTCAGTAAAAAAAAGTTTAATTTTGTTTCCATATAAAATTGTAGGAAACCGTGAATTTGTTTTATATAGGCACAAAACTGAAAGTTTTCTTGAATTTACGGGACTTTATTTGTCGAGTATTTGCCTCAGTATACTACCTACCCACAAATATTTACATAACTTTTTATATTTTTGTTAAATAATGGACTGGCAAATGAGTGTGTTTGTATGAAAATAACGGTGGTTCAATTTCCTTACATGTACAATTTTTTTTCTTTTTGTAATATTATAAGTTCTGAAATAAAAACTTTCAAACGTTAATAAAAATCGGACCTCAAAAAGTTATAAGAAGACTTTCCGCGTCAGTAACAGCATTAGCAAGAAAAGTAAAAGTACCACATACAAAGTGTAATGTAGAAGAGTATATTGTAACATCGAAATCTTGGCTGGCTATGTACATTCCTTTTTCCTTATGATTTTGATTACATACGACAAAAATTCATAAACATTAACGTAGTGATTCTTAGTTTTTTTTTAATTCTAGTAATTGGAATTGAAAGAAACGTTAGCATACCTAAGTACTTTTTTGCAAAATTAAAAATAATGATCTTATTCAGATAAGTTATTTATTAATGTATCTTAATATTCTAAATATTATTTAGGTATACACATTATTTGTTATTTGTAGGCTGTGGGAGACTCATTATTATGTCCTTAACAAGGGTGCTAAGCTTGAACAAATGAATTTCTTACAACTTTCTTACCGTTCTTATTTGTCTGGAAAGTTTTTAATTATTTGAACTTTCTTATAACGTTCTTAATTAATTGAAGTTTGTTTTTCTATTGTCATTCCAAATAAACAGTAATGGCATAACTCATTTTAATTATGAATTAATTTTAAAAAGCATTTCTTTTAGCACTGCGTATTACTACTAGAAAAACATGCATTTCGATATTGTCCTGCTTGAGTAGTATATAGAGTATATAATGTGATATACTAACATAAAACATGACTATTGTAATTGTATAAAAGGAAAATATTCTAATAACTGAGTATAAGAAAATTTTCCTCTTATATTAAATATGTTTCAAGATTGTAGATTTGTGTTTGGCAACGACATGTTCCTTTGTAAATGTTGTTGCTTCTGTTAAAGCTGATAAGTTTCTTGCGGCCGTTCTTCTTAAAAGATGTCCTGAATGGCTGGTAGGAAAAAAAACTGGACGATTCGAAAGCACTTATCTATAAGTCTATTTGAATAAAAATCTTTGACTTTGACTTTGATATAGCCTTAAACAAGCGTGGGCATGTGATACATTTTTAAATAGAAAATTTATGAAAAACTGGCCCTTCTCGCAAATTGCCTCGTTTCATGATATTTTCTAGTATTTTATCTTTTAAAAACATTGAAAATACAAAATAAAAAATATTTAAAAACAAAATCGTGTTATATGAGCTGTATAATGAAATGCTTAATGTTATACAAGTGCTCCCATGCTCCCTTTTGGAAGGAGGATATCAGTAAAAAGTCCCCATTTCCAGATTACATTTCGTACGGGAGGAAGCAGAATGTCGTCGACAAACGCGGATGAGTACGAGGGCTATTTATTTTAAGATTGGATGCTGTAAATTGTATCCCACAGAAGAAAACAAATTGTATTATTTACCTTACTTTTATACTATATAGCGGTAAGCAAAATAATTTTACTCATTCAGTTTTGTTAGCATCCTTTTGTAATAGTTTTTCATTTTATTAATTTCATCGTTACAACGTAATATTAGTTTACAAGTAAAAAAAAACATTAACAAGAACATTAAAAAAGCACTTATTACGAATATTTGATGTGAAAACCTATTACATTTTGAGAGATGATACTTGCCTTAAGAGCTTATGTTAAAGGATAAAACGTAATTTTGAACTGAGCTGAAATGTGTCGTCTAGGGTTTGACCTATAAACGACCTACCAGATAAGTAAATGGATCGCTGCGTTTCTAGTATTGATTTACTGATGTAGCCTGTCTCGAGTGTTTCAGCTGTGCAATAAAGGGATATTAACTTTAGAGTAGCATTAGAAAAATCAGTAGAACATTCCTGAATGCGTATGTTGTTATCGTTTATTAGACCGTACTTTATATGACTTTTCCTTTTTTAAATTAATACTAAAATTTTGGATGAAGTGGCAGCTTGATTTATGATTGTTTTAGAGCATTTTGATTATAGTAACGATTTTTAGCACATTATATTATTATGTATACGAGCCTCTTTAAACTCGGCTACCTAGTAAGCGACCATGGAATAAGGTACAGCATGAGTCCAATGACTGCTGAATATACAAATAAATATCCATAGTTAAATTTTTTTTTCAGGCACTGATACTTTATCACCGCGCTTATCTCGTTTTAATCCTTGTTTGGTAGACTTTATCAATTTGTTTTACAAAATAATTAATAAAGTAAAAAGGACAATACGGAATCAATTGATATTTGGCAAAAATACTAAATGATAATGACACTTGAAAAAAAAAATCTTTCACAAAACTAAAAATAGTTTTATAAATTTCTAGGAACTTTTTGATTCACCCTCGTATGATATCCAGTATTTTTTGTGTAGCGACAATCGCGTAGAAACAAACTAATGACAATAGGGATTGAGTCGAATAAATAGTTACCTAAAAAAATTGCATTTAGTAAGCTCTGAATTGCATCTCTATAAATTTATACTTTATACTACAGATTACATGTCATAATAAGAAATACTTTTCTCGGTTTCACCCATGTGGCGCCTGTTCCCGAGGGGATATCGAAATAAAAAGTATACCTACTATGCCTCAATTAAGGCTAACCTAGTTCATCCAGTATCCATATTTCATTCAAAATCGTTCAGCCGTTTTTGCGTGTTTGATATTCAAACTAACATCCAAACTTTCAATTTATTAATATTTGTAGGATTTGAGTAATTAGTCCATATTTTCTTTGCGATAACATCTATCTTTTCTTTGAGATAGAATGGTAATTTAGCATATATAAAATCTTTGGTTTTGCATTATAGGTATGATAATTTTGCCTACCTATTTTATGGTAAATTTTAAATAGAAAAGTATTGGAAAAAATTAACTCGGCCACAAGTGAATTCTCAGACGGGAATCGAACCCGCGACCTTTGGAAATCCGGTCCAATGCTCTAACCGCTGAGCTACCGAGACTTGCGAACCACCGTCGAAATTCTCCAATACTTTTATATTTTTTTAATACGCTGTAGGCCAGCGTTGGTACATCAATGCTAGGAATATCCTTGCATTCGAAAGAAACATCTTTTCAGGTGTTTAACGATCGATTAAGATGCAACTGCCAATAATTTATGATTTTGTAATTTTTGCATTTTTCAATGCTATTTTTATACTTATGGTAAATTTTAAATAGTATACCTATTTTATTTAGATACCCAGATTCATTTAAACTAAATAAACCAAATCCAAATCTTTGTTTTTTGTTTCATAGGCAAATTTAAGTAAAATTATGATATTACACCTGGAGATACACTTCTGGACAAGTATTTCCAAGTGAAACATTATGATTTAACTTAACCCAATTCCTCAGCACTAAGTAAGGTCACAGAATACTTAATAGTACAAGTAAGGTGTTGTATACAAAACTGTCACACTAATTACAGAGTAGATTCATGCACATACCCGATGGAGTACGTACAGTTACTCGTACTCGATGCGCGTGCGACGGTACTTGAAGGTGCTGCGATCAAACTCGGCGACTATTAAAAATTTATTATGTATTGTTAGAGTGGCGTGTGTCTCCTATCTTAGTAGACACGCATAAAAATAATAATAGCCCAGATTATATGGAACTGATCTACGGCATCTAATAAATTTTACTGCACGATCTCATTACCATTTGAAAACACAAAAATTATCGCTTGCACTATGAACTATACAGGATGTTTTTATTCTATGTGCCCAAACTTAAGGGAGAGGTTGTGTTATGTGTTTAGAACAAATTGAGCAAAAATTTTTTTTTTACTCAAGCAGTTTTTGTCAAGGTAGCGCTGCGATAAGCTGATAGCCCTGAGCCGAGCTTAGTGCACGCTCAATAATTATTTTTTCTATTATTGATATTATTTTTTTTAAGTTTATTTTCTTTGTTTTTCATTGCTTATGTAGGTTTAATAGTTGATAATATAAAAATGGAATAAAAAAAAATTATTTTTCATAATTTTGTTTTAAACACGTAACACTACCTCCACCTTAACTTTGGGCACAAAGAAAAACAACACGGTATATATCTAAAACAAGAAATTATAAAGTTCTTATAAATATACCTAGGTTTAAATAGAGTAGTGTTACGTTGACTTTTCCATAATTTACGTTGCGTTTTTGTTTCACATCATTAATTTTGTATAAGTACTTACTCGTAGTAGAGACATAACATAACAACAAGACCTCCCTTATAAACATGGAACTAATTATGAAACTTTATGATTTTGTAATTTTTGCATTTTTCAATGCTATTTTTATACTTATGGTAAATTTTAAATAGAAAAATATTGGAAAAACCGCTGAGCTACCGAGAGAAGTCTCGGTAGCTCAGCGGTTAGAGCATTGGACCGGATTTCCAAAGGTCGCGGGTTCGATTCCCGTCTGAGAATTCACTTGTGGCCGAATTAATTTTTTCCAATATTTTTCTATTTAAAATTTACCATAATTATGAAACTTCTTAGATTTTTCTACAAATAGCCAACTTCTATCTATGTCAAAGTAGTACCTATAGACTATTGGAATTTCCAACTATTTCTTTGGGAAACTCCGTCTGTTTATAGTACGGATCTCAACTTTAATTTACTTGATTCGTTCTATTAGCATTAGTATTTTATTTATTTATAATAACTTACAATCTAAAATTCACACCATTTGGCTACAATAAAGCAATTTTATATATAAACAAATATTTGAATCGATTCATAAACCAAGAAGTATAGTAAATTATCCTTAAATTAATGAAGGTATAATGAAACTAAAAAGGACCACATTTTCCAGGACCTGAAAATTATTGAAATTATTAAAAAAAAAAATCTTCCGCTTTACTGGGAAAACAAAAAAAAGTAAACAGCACACAATCAGTGGTATTTAAATTGTTTTTTTACGGTCAAAATATTTCACAGAACATAAATATTTTGTTTAAATAGATAACTAAACAATTGACTAAAACATTATCACACACACCTCGATGCTCCACATAATTTGTGGTCAACGCTCTTAATGTTATATTAAACTAAAAGGTAAATTACACATTCATGGCTATCTGGATACCATCAATCGCACCAGGAACCAATGTTATGATTACGGGTACCTGGTTCATATCATATCTGTACTTGGGGCACTGACCAGGCGCGACCTACTTCATGATCTTGAGATGGATGAGTAGGAAACGTCGATCGTCGATTGTAAATCATGCGAAAGAAGAACGTATGCAAGGTACAGTCAATAGCACGTCAAGCTTTAGGTACATTTAGGCTGACTTTCCACCAGAGATGTGCTATGCATCTACCAGGGGGATTAAAAAGGACGCAAACGCAATATTGCTAGAGAATTCACTGACAATTCAATTATTTGTTTATCTTCTATGGAATTTAGAACTGTCTCATTGCCAGTGTATCAGAATTTGCTTTTAATTTTTTGAAGGCAAGAAAACAAACTAAATGCAAATTACTTATGAGATAAACAAATAAATGAATTGTCAGTGAATTCACTAGCAATATTGCGGTTGCGTCCTTTTTAACCCCCCAGCTATGCTACGAGGATGTGAACGTACGCTAAGCTACGGAACTATGTGCCCTTTCTACCATACAATTTTTCTAAGAAAATGCCTTAGTATTAATTTTGTCAAAATAATATCACTTCTTGTTTCATTATAGATGTAAAGTTTCACTTATTTCCTAAAAAGTTTTAGCACGAAAAGTAGAAACAAAAGCTTTATACATAAGGGTGAGTAGTATGAAAACATGGAGATGTTTTTACATAAAAAACGTAAAGTTGTAGCCACAAAAAAAACACATGACAAGCTAAAGAGTTTCTTTAGTTGCTACAAATGTAAAATTACGTATAAACTTCACAGATGATTGTAAAAAAATCAGAAAATCACTAGCACTTGCATAACTTCGTCTTTTTGGCGTAAATAAAAGCGGAAACATATTGAATACACTTTAAAGTAATGTGAAGTGGCTTCAATGCTATTTATTTAAAATTATTTAGGTAATTGTGATAATGATTCTGATGAAAATAACAACCAAAGGGTGCAAAAGTGAGAAAAAATGATTTAGTGTAACCGAAACCCTTTCGCGGACACTCAACTGCTATAGCAGTCACAGCAATTAAACATTCTATTGTGTCTCGTTCGCGAAAGTATTAAAGGAGGTAGGTTAGTAAAAATTATGTTAGTGGTCCTAATATAATTCGGGTAACTGCTCTTCCAATAGTGCGATCATTTTCTATCAATATCTTATTTTATATTACTGATAGTGTTTCCTCCGTTCCATTCTATTCGTATTATTATAATAAATAGGTACTAACTATATATCTGAAGGATGAACATAACAATACCCGAGAAGCTTACCAAACTCAAACTTCTTTAAAATCGAAAAAAAAAATGTTTAGTATTCCTGACATGTGAGTCTACATTGTCTCTTGTAAGTTATAACCCATACAAAGATGGTTATTGTGGGTCTGCGCGAGCGACGGTCGGTGGCTTAGATACAATTGGATGCTTCCGTTTTCGTCGATTCAATTTACTGTGTAAGTACCAACCATAAATAAACTATCCACCGACCACTCGAACGTTGAAAACCTGACAAACAGACAATTTTAATTTAGGTACTTCAAAATCAGTGCTGATGATCGTTTTTTATTTTTCAAATTTTTCTAACTGTTTATGAAATATCAGGGATTACCGATAGCAACCGGTTTATTACTACTGTACTAGGTTGTTTCTATGTATGAAAAGAATTTTCTATGGAAAAACTATAGAAAACCCCTTCTTGTTACTAAAATGGCGTAAGCAATATGAAAGGTTTGATCTCTTGATTTAATTTATGAACTAGCCAAGTTCGAAACTATCTACGGTTACGATGAATTTCGGAGTAAAGAATGATTGAACTATTGAAAAAGGACTTTGGTTACCTCATGTTACGACAAAATAGTGAAATAGGGAGGAAAGTGTAAAATTACTTCAATCACTATTGAATCTCCTGAATATTTGAGCATAAAAAAATGACACAAGACAACTTTACTGAATAATGCCTACAAATATCATATCTTTACCAGCTGTTAGTCTTATATGTATATCTATAAGTATGTACTTAGGTGTTCGCAAAATAAAACAAACGACTAGGTATCTGACCAATAATAATGATGTTGTTATTAGCTATATAAGTTTAAAATATAAGAATATAGCTATGCATTCTATTAATCAGCGGAATATCTGGAAAGTGTTCGCACGTGCTACCTCCATGCAGTTAACAGAATAAAACAAACGACTATCTGACTAACGAGGGATTTTAATCAGCGCAGCGCGGTGAGTGAATGCTAAAATAAACCGGGAGCATTCCGCGAATTCTCCACGGAGGTTGACCTCAGGTTATTCCTTTTAACATATTGACTTACGCACTTGGACTAAAGCAAATTGAGACTCTAACCGAGCTGAAACGAAAGCAGCGACAGGCGGACATCTTTTTGGAAACACATCGACCAACATAAAAACACAAAATTTGCGACTGGCAGTCACCTTTATTAGCTTCTTGTGTTTGCTTTAGAAAGAGTATGTTTTGGCAGTGGTTTTATATTGGCGCTTTTTAGTGTGATAACATTCAGGCACTAAAGCTTTTACGGCATTATCAAGTGGATTGATTTCAGATAGGTACCTAGGAAAACCACCAATCGTGAACGGTATAACTCCCGTTTTTCCTACTCTTATTCAAATATGAGATAACTCATAATACCTACAAGAGTACTAGCAAATGATAAAAAAATAATAAAGGTGATTATTTTATACTAGCGGCCGCTCGCGGTTTTACCCGCCTTGTTCCCGTTCCCGTGGGAATATCTACTATCTCTATACAAAATTTCATCCATATCCGTTCAGTAATTTTTGAGTTTATTCGTTGCAATCAAATCTTTCCACTTTATAATATTAGTATAGTAAAATTCAATAATAATCTTTAAATTAACTAATATTGCTATGTTATATTTATTTGTTTTATAATTTTTAATTGGATAACATTTTGTAGTCCAAATTGATAAAAGCATGAGATGTGTCATATTTAGCAATTGCCATACTACATTAAAATAAAATAATTATTTCGCTTCAGCTCTATTCATGATAATATGTTCACGATTGGGTTAATTAACGCACACTAAACCAATCATAAACGTCGTCTGTGTCAGCTTACGTTACAACATTAGAAGAAATGTAAGAGTATAAGCATCCATAACTATTGTATAAAAATATATAATAAAATAAAAAAAAAACATGAATTTCATGGGGTTTTTGGAATAATATTATTTTTATCTACTCAATCATCCGATTCTAAGAAGAAAAAACATTTTTTTATGGAAACTCACCGGAAAACTTAAAATGTTTCATTTTATAAACACAACTTGGCCAACTTCTGGCAAATGTTGATAGTATGTCAGAGGAGATGTGGCTAGTTCGAATAAGTGTTACCAGTTAGAATAAATCACTCAAGTTTAATTATATTTTTTATGGAATTTGTTTCAAATGTACAGCATTGGAGCGTAGTTCACGATTGGGGATTTTACCTTACTTAATATACTGGCTTCTTGAAAAAAATATGAATCCTTGATAATTTAAAGCTTCACTTCAAATGAACTTACATAGCTTTATTAATAATTTTAATCAGTAAATATTACTTTGTAACGTCGTATACTGTATTCTGTAACATTATATCACACGCCCGTTATTGTCAGGCCCGATTTATATTGAGCTTTTTTCTTTAACGATAAAGATATTTTTATCGATGGCTCATAAAATATTATAGGTCACTTGAAATGTTTCCTCAGATTAGATCTGACATTTATACTGATTTGTACTTGCTTTATGAGCGATAAGTTTATTGTTATTAAATAACAGTTAGTTTTTTTATGCTTTTTATTCATACGAATATAGAAGGTGCTGAACAGTGTATAGAAATTTTATTTTTGTTTAAAAAATACACGTCTAACTCACTAAAGCACAAATTGTACCAAGTTTCAAATTTCCATATTTTGCAATAATACATAACCTAAATAAATATACCCTGAGTCACTTACCATTTCTTTATAAAAATAACTGATAAAACATGCTTAGAATTCTGAACAATGAACCTAAAAACGTCTCTATTAATTGGATATTACAATCAGGACTTCTTTTCTTTTCCATTTTCATATAGGCATAGGTAACAAAAGCTTTAACGTAGATAAAAAATGCTCCGACTCTACTTTGCTAATTTCTGGTAAAAACAAAACGAATTAGCTTGCTTCAGAGCTTTGGGACGGCTATCTTGACATTCTGTGCCCTTTGTGGGTATAGTCAGCACAAAAGTGCGCTTTGTTTTACAGATGCATGTAAACAGGCGACCCCAACATCTGGCTTAGTTTTTTTACTTCCACTAACAGAGAGTTCAATGTTTGAATCGGGCGTTTTCGTTTGTTAGGGTGGTTTGGTAGATCCAATGTTGTTTGACAATAACATACTTATGTGAAATTCTATGTTCTTGGTTCGCAAAAAACGCTATTGAGTGGTAAAGAATCCGACGTGTTAGCAATTTTACATGAATTTCTAATTTTTCAAACCTATATAATACGGGGTTATCGATAGTAAAGAGCTTTTTGTTCAAGATAGAAAAGATTATTTCTATTATACTAAGAACTAAAAAACGCACTCGTAAGTAAATACTCTAATAACCTTTAATAAAAAAGAATAAGAACGTCGGAAAACATTAATACACACTTATCTATATGACGCAGTGTAAAATGATTCGGTGACGCAGTGTAAAATGATTCGGTTATTCATCAATTTTCTCCGAATAAAGAAAATTAGATGTTATGAACATTTTCAAATACGTATAGACTGAAAACGAGTGACGAATCGAATGTTTTCCAAATAGCACCCACGGACGCGTCACAGTTCTCATTTTTGAACAACTGCGCACAGATTTGAAATGTAATATGTAAATTGTCATGCGCCATTGCAAGCCGACTTTTATGAGATTCTGTTTTGTTTTTATTCTGTAGGCGTATGGTAACTTTGACACTTCGACGTTTTAAATTAAAGAATAAAATACTAAGCTTTTGCGTTCTTTTAAACGTTAATAGCCAGTTCATAGCACATTATTTTTCATGAAAGGCCACTATCTATAGCGTTTACAACCGTGATTTGTTTATTGATTTTCACAAACCAATCACGCTCTACTAATCAGCGTATTTAGGTACTCTAGACGGAATCGAGTTCACATTAGGATTGAATCAAAGTCGAAAACTTTGAAAACGGTTGCTATGGTTTCAATAGTAGGTACCGTTCTGACATTAATTCGATCCTGATGTGAACTCGATTCCGTTAAGTGTAGCCCCCTAGATGCCTATGAACTTTCATGAGTGACCCGCACCGAGCAAAACTGAACAGGCCTCGAATATGAATGAACGTCAGTAAACATCAACAGTGTGCGATGTTTATTTACAAACATAGCGCCTAGCGTGCTACCAAAACGGATGCAGAGGTATATACCTACCGAAAATACATCTGTGGGTTTGGACTTTATGGTGATAGGTTTAAGGTTGTGATTTAGAGTTTGGAGATTTGGAGCTTCCTGGTCGCGCGTGCTAAAGCTCAGCTTCCTCGTGAAGCCCGCACGTGTGGCTGCCACCTGCGCCAACGCAGCGACAGCGACCAGCGTCAGAACCCGACGCGCGGTCGACGGGATGTGTCGTGCTTAGTGTGTTGGTGATCTAAAATGGGACCCCAATTTGACTATTGTCTCCGTGCTACGAGTGAGTTTTTTTGTTATGCTATTTATACTTAGTTCGGTAAAAGTCTTAAAAGTTGTCATTCTATAAGTCGAGTGTAAATGAAGGAAAATTTCTTCTAAATTTTTTTTGTGTAAAAATGGATATACGAGTTAAGCCATATTTTGATTTGACCTTTACTATGAATTTAAGATATAGAAAAAGTAATCATACTAGAAACTTAAGTAACTGACATACATACCCATTAAGAATGTAAATATGTGATTGAATCTATTAAGATGCGTCTCATTAACCATATAGGTAAATAAACAATTAAACATATTATGTATGCGTTGTTAAATAAACAATTTATTATGTATGTAAATATTTAACTATCACTAGATTACTACGGTTCGCATTTAAGTACAGTCATACTAGATAAAATTGCAATCGTTAATAAAACTAAGTATTCCTAGCGTAGTAAATAAAAAATGTAGGGGACTCTTTAAACAAAAGTTAGCGAAAGATATGTTAAAATAAAAAAAAAAATGGGCACCGATTTGCGATGCACAAAAATTTTTTTTCGCAATTTCTTTATTAAATATAACAATTATAAAATCATGCAGAAATTAGATTTTCCGCTACAAATAACTAAACTATTTGTATATTAAAATTTATCGAGCTTCAAAAAGTCATAATGTAGTACCCAGATATACTACTTCGCTCAGCAAAGTGTCGATTTGACTATAATTTGGCGAGCATTTAGCCATTTTGGTGGTTCTAGGTTAGGTTAGTATGATGTACAGTTAAATAGGCTTCTATTTAACTTCTATTTTAATTAATTTCATCTACAACCATGTCATCTATGTCATATAGTTTTTTTTAATAGGTACCTTATGAAATACTTAGTATTTAATAGTAGATTGTACCGTAAGGGAGCAAAATAATATTTTTACGGCGAGGGCGCTTTTTTGAATCCAGGGCGAAGTGAGGGATTCTAGAGTAGAATCCCGAGCGTAGCGAGGGATTCTTTAGTAGAATCCTGAACGTAGCGAGGGATTCTTTAATAGAATCCTGAACGTAGCGAGGGATTCGCCCGAGCCAAAAATATATATTGCGGCCGAGTGATACACTCTACTTTTCATCCCCGTCTATGTGAATAAGAAATAAGAGGCATTTCTAGATACAACTAATGAATGTATTTATAAAAAAAATATTAAACACCAATGTTATAATGTTAAAAAAAATATAAAGTAACAACTTAAAAATTAATATTAATATTTGAAACATTTGTGCAATTTTCATTTTATTCCCCGATAAGCGGGAGCAAAGAAGCTCTGTATGAGAGTTTTTAGCGAGCAGGAATGAGATTCTTTCATAGAAATCGGATGCAAATTGTCGGTCTGTATGAATTACTGGCTGTACGGGCACGCAGGGAGGCCCGCGCTAACCGAAAAAAAAAAGAAACGATAGAATTCGGTTCGTAATCGGAGCGGATATTATTTATAGTATTTTGCAAAAAAAAGGTTGTTCTTTTCTACGTCAAGTTAATTGGACGTTATTATTAACTCCTGAAACGGTAAAAATAGCAGCTATTATTCGCTAAATCGAATATTATACTCATAGAGTGAAGAAGAAGTCTTTTTTGATTAGATAAACTCAGCTAGCCTCTAGTTTTCACCACCCTTTGAACCAAAAAAAGAAAACTTAATTTTTCTAGTACTTTTTAACGCTGTAAGTAGGTTTTTAGGTGTTGTATCATATATCAATAAGAGGACGAAAATCATTAAATTAAAAAACTTATTTTTCAATTGACAATAAATTAAGATGAAACGGCCATTTCAATGTGATTATTGTTTTGTTGCATTTACAAAAGTTTTTATTAAATTCATTTTTTGCAAGAAAAAGTAAGCAAGTTTATGAAGATGAAGTCGCGGGTGCTAGTAAAAAATAAGTAAGTACGACGTAAGCGATAAGCATAAGCAATTTGTAATGGCACATGGATTAGTCATTTACTCAAACAGTTCTGTCTTTAATATTCCCAAAAGCAATGCGGGCCACGTTTTACAAACTTTCCAAGAATTTTTAACTGATTCATCATACAACGGATGCTTAAATTGATCGTACTATGTAACAGATGTGCTCTTGTTCTAATTATTGTAGTTTGTATCGCTATTTAAAGGGTAGAGGGAAGAAAATTGAGAATCTTAATATAAACATTGTATTTTGAATAACACATTTCAAGAAGCATACTCCAGATGAAACGAAAATATATTTGAAAAGATAATCGATTGATTCTTCATCATATTTTACATTCATTAAGCTATTTCATAAGATTAACTAAAAAGCAACTAGTGTACAAAGTTCAAAATAATTTGTTTTTATTCCAGTCCCTGTTATTTATAATTTTCTGATCCAGTTCTAAAAACAATCAAATATTTGGATTAAGCTGCTGCTTGTTTTTATATTGACTCTTGAATTTTTGATATTTTTATATGTCATACCTATAATTTTACATTTTTTTATGATTATGTAATTTTTGCATTTTTCAATGCTATTTTTATACTTATGGTAAATTTTAAATAGAAAAATATTGGAAAAAATTAACTCAGCCACAAGTGAATTCTCAGACGGGAATCGAACCCGCGACCTTTGGAAATCCGAAAAGAGCATTGGACCGGATTTCCAAAGGTCGCGGGTTCGATTCCCGTCTGAGAATTCACTAGTGGCCGAGTAAATTTTTTCCAATATTTTTCTATTTAAAATTTACCATAAATTTCACATTTCCTTACCTTTCAAACCTGCACGAATAAACCACCTTTCAAACAATAGCTTTCAATAGCTTAATAATATTTTGCCTTTGAGAAATATTAAAATTCCTTATCTAATCACCTTTTAAGTGTAATCTTTCCCCATTAGCAATTTGAAAAGAGACATCCGAAAGAATAATATTAACGCGATTGTTATTCATACGTATTTGAGTAAATTTATATTAAATTACGTAATAATTATCGGGCAAATCAAAAATAAATCTGCTGGTGAGTTAAGACGCAAATAACAGTCTCGAATTTCGATTTTACACGTGCGTGTACTTAATAGTTAATTAATTACTGTCAAATACATCATCGAGACTATTACCGTTCTATAATAGTTCAAAACAGCTCTGAGTTGGTACTCTGGTCTATTGTGTGCTAGTTGTTTTTATGTCCGACCACATGTTCCCAGGGATACATGGCTTTTATCCCGCCCTCGACCCCTAAAACGTTCGGCATATGCGGGTTTCGGAAATTGGACAAAAAACTTTTTTTCTGTATCCTATTGGATATTTTAAGTGGTTTATTATGGCTATGAATCTGCTTTATTGCTAATAAAATAAGAATATTTTAAGCTCCCGAAATATTATTTAGGAGTACTGGGAAGCGTGCTTAAAACGTGCCAGAGCAAAAACCGAAAGATAACTTTTAAATGCCTTTTTATATTCGTCTTCACATAAAAAATGTGTCTTATATTTTAAAGCTGGTGCTTAACAAAACCATTAAAAGCAAAGTGTTGATGAGTTCGTTCTAAATTCCCGAGTATTATGTCATTCTGGCTTCCATTTAGTAATCTGTACTACTTTGGTCCCCGTTGTTTCCCGCCTATCGCATCTCGGTAGGGCGGCTAGACGATTGCCTTCAATTCGTATTTTCCGGCTTCCAAAAGTAGGTTGCACTCGGCCCGCACTGGACGTAATAAAGAGCCGTTAGTTCATTGGCGTTATTGAATAATTCCCGCAAGGCACACGGCTGAGCCGCTCGCCCTACCGCCATGATTCTCGGTATAAACGATCATTTATCTTCGCACTGGCTGAGCGTCGGGACATGCATGTTGTCCATCAATCGTGATTTCAAATTAACGTTTTCTTCCAGATAATCCGTCTTACTTCGCGTTGCCGGAAAAGAATGCCCCGGTCAGCGCGGAATCGCAGCCGGAGCAATGTTCCCGGTCGGCGCCAAGTCGTGTTTGGCATGATTCTATCAGGCCGCTCGGGTCTCCTCGGAAGCGAGAGCCTGAGAGCCCCCGGAGAAAGGAGTTTAGGGCTCTACTCAGATCTCTATCGGCGAGAGAGCCTGAACAAGCCGAGGCGTTCTTGAAAGGACAACCGAGGCCCGGTGATTGCGCGCCTCGCGATATGCGCCATACCTTCACCGCTCCACGCATCAAGTAAGATATTAAAAGTTTCGTGAGACAATAATTAGACTAAAGACGAGTTTTAAATCCTAATAAATACAATAAATAGTCGTAAATATAAATAAATACTCCTAATAAATAAATATCTTTCTGCATTAATGAAAATAATAATGTTGGCAGCAAAACCTAATAGATCTAGAAACAAACACAAAGCAAAATTAAATTACACTATCATTTGAATAATTATTGATTTCTGCAATATTACCTACCTTCTTATCACTAATCCTCGATGCCTAGATGATGATGAATATGATGATATTGATAAACATTGTTTTTTCATAGGAAAGGCAAAATCAGCGCGACAGTGGTAACATCAGAGGGGCCTCAAGAACGTGAGGAGGTATTCTACACGATCCCCCTCCAGGGGCGTCGTCGGCACTCAGTGGGGGGGTACCTGGCCACTGGGGGGGCTGGCGGGGGGGAAGTCACCACTGTCCCCAGCGAAGTGCCGAAGATGCCCCCGCCAAGGTTCTCACACAAGGAAGAAGAGGTTAAAAGGAGAAAACCGAAGAATTTCTCTTTTAAAGGTAGGCAGTTATTTTGAATTACAGAGGTCCTTTATTTGACCTCTCATTTTCAGGTACTTTTCTGTACTGCTATCAATGCATTTCTTTTAGTCATTATAGAAATGGATGGGATGGGAATTAAGAAGTCATAATAGGACCTCATGACCTAATTAAGTAAGATTTTAATCATAAGTAAAAAGTAATAATACTAAAATACCTATTTTGTTTTTTTTTATAGAGACTTAGATAAATACTGACTAACGAAATATATATTATCAAAATTAGTAGAAAAACAAGAAACCGTTAAATATTAAAATGAATTCAATAAAAAATAGATAATAAAGTGACTTCTTCAAACAGATTCGAACTTAAAACTTCACTTTCAAATACTTAGATAAGTAAGTACTAAGAATCGTTTACTACTGTATTTGTTGTTGTCTCAAACGTTATCTAAAGGAAACTCTCGCACTAAATTTCTATTATTAGGAAACAAATGGATGTGGAAGTGAAATCAGTAATGATAAGTTACAATAAACAACTCAACCAAGACGTGGGACCGATACGAGAACGTTGCACTATCGACCTTTACCCCGCAGTACCCAGATGCAGCTGTATCGCTACTGCAGCCAAATGCGGCATCTTTGATTGCGGTTCATCTAATGGTTCAATTCGGAGAATCCCTATCTCAAACAATGTAATAAAACTCATTATTACAAAATTCAAACCAACATTATCTAAATAGGCACCTATTATCGAAGTTTTGTCTTAGAAGTATAAAAAGCCACGTGCTACGTCGAAGGTTATCGCTAAGCCAATATAACTATCCTCGCTTATCAATTTTCACGAACCGTAATGTTTCGCCGATTAAGCGTATCTAACATCTCGGGCTGAATACATCGTGGACGTGTTTAGTATTTACAACCTCTTATTTGGCGATCGATAACGCATCGGGAATATTTACACGAGAGCCCAAATGTGTTTGCGGAGATTAGGCGTCGGGGATGGCGACGACACGATAGTGCGATTATTGTCGCGACGCTGTTTTAGTATGCGAAGTGCGTGCGCGGGCGCTGCCTGACGCCAGTGAGTGGTCCTGCCGCGCCGGATCGCGCCGCCGACACTCCTTACCGCAGCCGCGGAGACTCTTGTTCGTTTAGTGCTTTCCAGTGCTCGCATGCAGTTCTGTGCAATGTTCGACGGTTAATTCGCGAGTTAGTGGACAATTATTGTTTTGCAATGAAGGACGAACGGGTAGAGATTGCGGATGCAAGTAAGTTTTTTAAGTTTTATGAATTGGAACTAAAGTTTTGTTTTGGAAATACTTTTATCAGTTTAAGTTTATTGTTGGACTTTTGTTCTGTTGGTTGTTGTTTTAATGTTTTAATTAATATTATTATTATTTAGGTTAGTTAAGCTCATTACATGTTTTTAATTGGTTAATTTGAAGACTTGGTTGGTTGCAACTTAATGTAACGATGCTTGTTTTTGTATATTTTTTACTTATGGTTTTTTCTAAAAATTAAAATTAGATTAATTTCTTCCTTAGTCATTGGCCGTAGTTATGAAGAGTTCACAATAAGTACTCGGTAATTAACTTTTGTTGTTCATTGTCAAAGTCCAGCGTAGGCCGAATATATCTGCGTCACACTTTGTAATTTAAAGATGTCCGAACTCATCCAAAATCAATGTCAAAGAGACACTGCTGTACTTCATTACCGAATTAATTTAACAATCAAAATTTTGTTGTGTAAACGATCTTCCTCCTTATGCTTTTAAAACTAAAGTTTACAACCAAAGCAAAGGTGCATTTACATTGTCGGTTGGGCGCGCATTAGTTATGCAGGTCGGCGCGTATAGCTGAATAAACATAGCGTAATTTACATGCATCGAAGTAGCCCCCGTAATGTGGTCGCATCTAGAATATCAATTTGACGCCTAGAATTATTCTGTGTTCTCCGTAGAAGATGGCTCCCACAGATCGTGGCATTTACCTAACCGACACATTGTTGAGTGAAGCGAGTTAAGCTTTATGTCATCCGCACTCATGCAAGTTTGTGCAATTTCTGATAAACTCGCAGCTTAGTAACGTTGTGGTCGTAATTTGTACGGAAGCTTCCATTTAGAAAATTGGCATAAAGCCGGAAGCTTGTTCGGCCACTTCACGGTAGCGAACATTAGTTACGAGTTACATAGCTCTTCCTAGTTAATTACTTTACGGTTACTTAGTGATAATTTAAATTTCAAATAACTTCTGAGATGATCTTCGTAAATAAAATAAAAGCTCGTACCTTTTATACAGGGTGGAAATTTAAAACGGGGCACACACCTTAACCGTTGTAGCTACTTACATGAAAACTTTCTTAGGATACCATCCTTAATATTTGGAGAAATATTGAACTGCATTTACGGATTTTGAAAAAAAAAATTATACAGTTAGCAGGAAAATACTAGGTTTTAATAGTATTTTTTTACGCCAATCGATTCTGTTTCTTATGAGGATCAAAACACTCTAAGACACTAACTGAGGTATGAGTACTAGAAAAGACAGAAATCGCGAAAAACGCAAAAACCACACTTGCAGCGCTCGCGCCACACGCCGCGGTATCTGCTAAGAGTACCTTCGTTGATTAAACTTATTTTTAACCCCAGACGCAGCGCAAAGAGGGGTGTTATAAGTTTAAACCCTATGTCTGTCTGTCTGTCTGTCTGTACGTATATTCGTAGAGCATAAACGAATCAAGCGATTACAATGCGGTTTTTTTTAAGTGAAAGCTAAGTTAATCGAGATAGTTCTTAGCCACGTTTGATGAAAATCCATCCGGCCATTTATCGAGATGGTCAACTGCCTGCCGAAACGGTAAAAGATACAAAGGTGGCGCTTTGACTAAAATAATGTACACCCTGTGCAAATTAGGTACAGCAAAAAAAAACAAATGGCGGCAAATTTTTTTTTTCTTTCTGACATAAATATTCTTAAGATGAATGTTAATATTTTTTTAGAATATGTGGAAATACTTTTTCGCGATTTCTTACTTTTCTAGTACTCATACCTCGGTCTAATGTCTTAGAGCGTTTTGATCCTCATAAGGGGCCCTTAGCCAAAGTAACAATTCAAAAACGATAACGAAGTTCGAAAATAGTTAAATGTATGAGATTGGCGGATTGGCATAGGCCGCGCTAAATCACTTGGTCTTACCGCAAGTTCATTGGCGCATATAGACAATAACGAATCGAATTATCGTTTCGCTACGTAACGATGTTACTTTGTCTACTGGCCCAGGATCGATTAGCATCAAAAATATTTAAAAAAAAACTGCCGATTGTATTTATTTTTTTCAAAATACGTAAATGTATATCATTATTTCTCAAAAAATTAAGGACGGTTTCCTAAGAAAGCTTTCATGTAGCTACAACTGTTAAGGTACCTGCCCTTCGCGCCCCGTTTTAAATTTCCACCCTATATAATATACAAAACAAAAGGTGTAATGATGAAGTAAGCCTACTTAGCAACATGTCCATGTATCAAAACGTCCAACTATCATATGGTCTATCATAACGTCTTTTTCGCAAATCGTCACATTCTCAAAATATCTGGATACTCAGGCACACAATTTTTTTTACTTCCTGTCATGCAACATCGGGAGGGAAACGGATATGGCATTATAGTATTTAGGTACGTACAGACTCCTTGGTCTATTTACTAATAGTTTCATCGTTTAAAGGTGTGTGTCACAAATACTTCATGTATGCTATTTAATAATATTAATTGGATTCTTGTAATCTAATTGCTCATTGCAAATACAAAATAAAAATGGACGAACATCAAACATTTACTTTCATCGAAAGTCAAAAGAAGAAAAAAAATATAAAAAACAAACATAATTTAAAATTATTTGTTTTGATTTTTTTATCATTAAAAAAAAAACGATTTGCTAAATAGACGTGCTGTTATATAGTCCATCTGATAGTTGGACGTTTTGCTACATGAACAGTTTGCTAAGTAAGTAGGTTTACTGCTCATTAGACGTTTCGCGCTGTTGGACCTTTTACTACTTATACCTTCTGAAAGGAGGGAACAGCAGTATCACAAAAATACGATAGCTAGGTACATTATAATATTAAAATCACTTTCATAAACTTAATTTAATTATTTTTGACTATACGATTAATTGATTTGATTTTCATAATAACTTATATACTATATTTGTACTATATTATATGTAAATCAAATGATTTAAAAACAAAGTAAATTACCTATACCTCAACATAACTAGTTATACATAGTCAACTCATCGCATTGCATTCACTTATTATATTTCTAATGCAATAACTATTATTTCAGTTAGAAATACAGTTGAAAATTGAACCATAGGTTCCGTACAAACTTATATCTGTAAACCGATAGTTCTATTGTTTAATAACGACCGTTTGTCATATCGGATAAGGGTGATTTATGCATTTGTTTGTTATGCATTGGCAAATCACTAGGTATCGTAATAAGACCTTATATCAAAAGATTTAAGAGATAAATGCATTTTTAACCCTATTCACCGTCCTTTTTAAACGTTACACTAAAAATATTCGTTTAGAATTTAAAAGTCTTACTTGTCCGCCTGTATACAAGGATTGAGGTTAAAAAGAGGCAAGTAAAGATATAAGACTTGAAATTATCAAAAGACATTTTATATTTTGTGATTGTTACATAAAATGTAAGCAATCACAGCATATTGTATATTATATGGTATATTATAACTTTCGCCTTTGACTATAATACCGGATTAACTTGGGATTATCAATGTGTTTATTTATACTCCGTTTTTTAGCTTTAATAATCTAACCCTAAAGAAGAAGAAAAAAGAAAAAGGCAAGTTCAAAATCAGTTACAGAATTACAATAAGTAAATGGTATTCAGAATACTATTTACTACCATTTCGAAAATCGTTAATTAATATAATTACAATATTTTTTTTGACGCTAAAAAACGTAGTAACTACAGTTTAAGCATTTAAAGATTGTTAAATTTTTTACAATCCCTCATATTGAGATAAAAGCTCTAAGTTTTTTTAGAAGGAAATTCTTGATAGCTAAATCATTACTTTTGTGCTTAAAAAACACCTATATGTATATTTTTTTTGTAAAGTACACATAGGAAAATATCGATGCAAATGTCAAAACCGTAGCACGCACGACATATACATCTACTTTCTATCGTAGAAAGAAACTTACTCATCATTTTATCTTATTAAATTGTTTACACTGTTTAACCGACGACCTACTTCTGTTCTCAATGAATAAGTCTCGCAGAAAATAAAAACTGTATTTATGGCATATTGAATGATTTATTAAGTTCAGTCTGCCTGCGGCCTGAGAAAAAGACGCTTATTTTGATATTGTGAATCATGGCGGATCTTGGCAGGGTGTATGAGTTTGATTCACGGAAACTTTTTGTTTATGTTAAAAACTTAGAATAAGGGATGTTGTTGTTTTTTAATTTCGTCTGGGAATGAAAATTCTAGGAATAATAGATAAAAGAAGTGAAGCGATTTATGGTTTCAGTGAAAATAAGAATCCTTATTTTTGTCTATTCTGACTTTTGATGAATTGACAAGTGACAACATTTATTTATGATGGTTCCACCCAGTTGTTCTCTGACGGGGACTTGTGAATCGAGTCGATTTTCAAGTCTTTTTCTATTAAAATGTGTCTCATAAGATAGCATTAAAAATGCAAAATCCTCAAATCATATTCTGACTTTCTCATTAAGTACATACTTTCCTTTGTAAAACTTTCATTACTTTTTAAACACGACAAAGAAGTAACGTAATAATATTCATAGATAACCAATTCTCATCGTGGGAATGTTAAATACTTAATATAATATAATGAGTAGCATGTTAACGTGACTTCCTGCGCACAGATACAGAGGTCAGAGTCTAAGTAATAATAGTTAGTAACTTAGTTCGGAGCTTAATGAGCTTAGTAAAAATGGAAATACTGTTAGGTAGTTTGGAAAAAAATGCATTTATGAAAATTAGCTGCGCTTGTGCCATCGATTAGCAAAGCGTTGGAAGACCTTACTAATTTCAGCAGGAATGAAGATAAAGGAAAAAATAAAGGTGAAAATGCAATTATTTTAACCCAAACATCTAATATTTTGACGTTTCTATTGGAAATTAGACAATGTATTATAATAAATAAACATGAAAATGAGTAGGTAGGTATGAGTAGGTATGAGTAGGTACCTACCTCAAGTTTATCTACAGTGCAAAAAATTGATGGCCGTATCAGACATCTGTCAAGTATTAGGTACAATACGAGAGAGAAAAAATCTAGTTAGCACCTAAATATTTAAAAAAAATGTGCTGACAGTCATAGTAGGCAAAGTTAAGCATTATGTAATATAGAAGAATTCAAATCTTTTATATCTGCTGGCTATCGATTGTACCCATACAAAAGGCACGTTTCATTCGTGTGTAAAGTACGTCAGATCAAAAAGCTCGTGACTGTCGGGTTGATATAGGAAGTGCAATGTTTCAGCCGCCGGCGACCGCTTCAAAGGCCCAGCACTGAACTGAAAACTGAACGCGCTGAAACCACGGCCCAATTGCCTTCGAAACAGGAACTTATTTGGACATGTCATTGTTTGTAGCCAGCGGTGAAGCAACTTGTAGCAAAGGGTAATATTTACCTATAGAGTAGTTTAGATACTCGTACGATTGAAAATCTCGACTAGTATTGAGCCAGTCAAGATATACAAAAGTTAATGAAATCAAATAAAAAACTTTTTATTTAAATATACATAAATAGGTATGAACTAAGTATTGAATTGTAATTTTTTTTCTACCAACCATTAAATATTTAAAAAAAAAGAAAGACGTTCGTGCGCTCTGCCTGTGATTGATGTGGTTAAGCAACTTTCGCAATGGTCGGTCACGGAATGGGTGACCAAAAATTTACTATCTCGAGCTCCTCCGTGATTCGGAAGGCAGGTTAAGCCGTTGGTCCCGGCTACATTTGCAGTCGTTAAAACCCACCAATCCACATTGAGCCCGCGTGGTGGGTCATGGCTCATTCTTCTTATTCATCCATAAGATAGGCCAGCCCCCACCGGAAATGGCTAATGACGATTAAAGAACTCTTTCAAATGATAAAATTAATATTATTTTTGGTTCCATTTTTAGAATTACTTATACACTATAGTGCTACCAACTTTTTTGTTTCCAAGATGTGTGTGGATTTCTAGTTAATTGTTGCTATTAAACCAAACAAAGGTTTAAAAAATAATAGGACACGTGCCATTATTCTATTTGAAAAAAATATTCTACATAAAAACCGGCAAGTGCGAGTCGGACTCGCCCACCGAGGGTTCCGCACAAATTTGTAGGTACATACTAAGTACTACTATCTAGGTACATAATAAGTATTTATAAATAGTTCAGGAATTAAATCTGGCAGTCTTTTCCGAAGTTTTTAAAACTTTTAATGATTTAATTACAAATGTCTAGTTTTTCTGTATTCGTAGTAAAAGATGATATTACTTGCTAAATTTCATAGTTATAGGTCAACGCAAAGTACATTATGAATTTTGATTCCCTTGAGAGTATAGAAATCTACGTTTTTTTGCGACATAAACGGCCAGTCCTATCTTTTTTGACAATAATTTACAAGTTTGATATGTACACCTTGGACAGACTGTTGATCTGAACATATGGTTTTAATTTCAACTTGATACCTCCGCGCGTTCTTGAGATAATCGAGGACGGACGGACGGACCGACAGACGGATAACAAAGTGATCCTATAATACCATAAGTACATGTTTTGTTTTGGGTTATTTTGTTTAGTTCCACTGTTGTCACCGAATAGGCTCCTCCAGAATACCAGCGTCTCAGTGGCATGCTCCGTATGTCACTGTGACATTGCTGAGGATGGGGCCTAGTTGGCCGCGCACTTTTTTAATTTTTTTTATGTATGTTATTATTTTTAATCTTTAAGGGCCACTTGCATGTGTAATTAACTTTTGGGTTAACCCAGCGCTAACCCAGCTTGGCGCAAGTGGTCCTATGTTAGTTTAATTCTCGTAGTAAATTCACTTTTTTTATAATTCCTGTTCCTGTTTCCTATACTTCCTGTGTGTGTGTGCCAATAAATTATTTTTTCTTTCTTTCTTTCTTCCTATAAGGGTTCCTTTTTTTCTTTCGGAACCCTAACAAATACCACTGGACCGGTTTATTTGTTAATAAAACCATAGAATCGGGAAACTTCCCGGTTGACCAGTATCGTTTTCTTAGGGAGCTTTATTTAAAAATAAGTATCTAAAGAAAACGTTTATATCACAACTAATTGGACATTAATAGGCATTTCCTTTAAATAATTAATTATTTCTTTAAATATAGTGCTTTCCGAGAAAATGTTTCCCAAAAAAACTTACTGGTCAACCGGGAAGTTCCTCGATTGTACGTAATGTTCTAAGGTTACACGTAACCAGTACAATGTCTATTTTTTTAAGTTTCTGTTAAATTTCGTCTACGTACCAAAATTACACCATATGCTTCCGCTGCTAAAAATAGTTGATTCTCAAAAGGTAACAAGGGGATAGTTACGGCGGTTTCAACCCTCTCCGTGAGCGGGCTTTACGAACATTTGACTCGGCCAACCATAACAACGGCTGACTTATTTTGAGACTTGTATTTACATGTGGTCTTACTTTAACCCATTATAAATATGTAGAATGTATGAATGGATGTAGCAAACTATGCATTCGTGATATATCTCCGCTCCGTTACGTTCAAGAAGACTACTTAAATATCCTTAACACTATACTTTAAGTTTGTTAAGAAAAGTTTATTAAGTCTTAAAGTAAAGACCTTTCACAAATTCCAATTAACGTGCTTATTGACAATAAACTTCATGGAAAGCGTCTTTATAACATGAAAATGAGACATAATAAATATTTAATTATTGTGAGACCGCCTATGGGTTCGTGATAAACGCAACATTAAGTTAGTGCCTAACCGTTTATTGTCTCATACAACAACAGCCAATTAATTCTAGGTCTATAGAGTAAATCTCGTAACACACTTCGATGTTTTATATATTTTAATTAAAAACTTATTTATACGTGCCCACATTCATAACAGCCTTTACTGACGATAAGTACAAGTAGCACAACGTCACATGACAACAACGAGCAACGTATTCAACCTGCGCCTGCGCGCGTTGCATCTAATCGGGCATAGTTATTCCGAGCAACGCCATACGCGTATGTCTATTTAGGAAACGGATATTAGATTTAGTCGGGTCTTCATTTGGCGGCAGAGGTGGGCAAGTATAAATCCGTATGGGTTTCCGGCGCGCGCGGTGCATAGCATATTTTGTAAGCAGCCGCTGGGTATGCACAACGCTTGATGCAATAAAAAATTTAACTGCCTACGTATGTTTTCGTTCATGTTACTCGGATGGGAATATGGAAGTGTATTTTCGGAATATTGGTTTGTACTCGTAGCGAAAAGTTTTTTTTTTAGTTTAATTATTTTATTACAAAGTGGTCAAATGTGAGGTAGGTATTTTTTCAAACGAAAATATTGTAACTTAAATATTCTTCTCATGGGAAAAAAATCGTAATGTCACGTATCCGAAAATTATGACAGTTTTACTTTTTTAATTTTTCTCAAAACACAAATTGTAAATAGGATAGGATTCTCAAAATTCTATAAAAGTTATTTAAATATTTATATTGTTAAAAATGTTATCCCATTCTTAGTTTTTCACCGTGTATTTCAATACAGACCCTAAGTTTAAGTAAAAAAAATAACTAAGTTATAACGACCTAGTTTTCCCGGTTAAGTAAACAAAGGTTATCCGGTGTTCCTTCAATTAGTGAGTACCATTAAAGTGATATTGCTCAAAAGCGGAAAGAGAGTAGGTGCCAGTGTCCGAGTCTAAAATTAAAACGCATTACACTTGTTAGTCATTGGCTACGGTTGAATTAATTAACTCGAGTGCCCCGAGTAATGCCATTAAGGAATGTCGGCTGAAGTGGAAAGTTGCAATAGTTGCAGCTGAAAAGGGTCTACGTGAAGGGGAAGCAATCTCGACTATTTAATGAAAATTAATTTCACGTAGAGGCCCGAATTCGAGTAGACTAATTCAATTAATACGCTAATGCAAAAGTCTAAATTTAAGTATTGGAATCACTTATATAAAGCTTATATCACCTATACGTCTATCATACTAATTATTCCCTACTTGAGTATAAGCACATTAGCGCATTAGTATTATTAAGTTTAAGTTTATTTTTATAGATTGACGCTAATGTGTAGGTATGATAAACTAGACTAATTCTAATAAAATTGTTAGAAAAGAATAGAATGATTTATTTGTGAAATGCAGGTGTTAGTATCACAATGATGATTATGGTAGTAGTAAATTTTGTTAGTATATCACTACATTTCCACCTTAAACGACAAGGTATACAAATAATTAAGACATAATACCGCAAACAGTCATACAATGCTAAAACCGTTACATTTTCATGAATAACTTAACAGACTAAAACATTATAAAAAGGCACTTTTGTCACATTACTAAAAAAACACAAACGTGAAATCAAATCAATGTATCTTGGCGAGAAAAGATTCAGTGCCTGATGATGGTGTATGCATATGAGTGTATTATAGCCCATGAACTTCTCCAGCCAATGACCCCTATCCGATATCGAGTGAACGACATCGTTCATGCCTTGATTATCCCTTGACAACATCCTGCATCGTATAATTTGTATTGGCATTCGTTTTTGATTGACGTTTTGGCTGCAAGGGCCTTTGATTGAAGATTAACATCACGTATCTCTAAGTATAGAGCGATTTTATTTCAAACGTTGATGACCGAACTTTATCTGTTCTTTAACATCCGAGAGTAGAGGTCAAACATTGTTTTTAAAGAAGAAAGTTTTTCTAATTAACATTTCTTTGTAAAAAAAAGGAAAAAATGTTTCAGAAGAAGTTTGTGCTTTTAATGGTCTTATTTTAATGAGCATATTTTATATTTGTTTCAGAGATGGAAGATATAGCTATACTATGGAGTTCTGCGTCTCCCGAGAGTGCGTTGTGGTCTGACTACCTAGTAGCCAGCTTCGACAAAATTATGTCACAGCGAGCAAGACACCACTACAGGTACCTAACCGAATTACTTCGATTTACAGATGGCAACGAGAATTTGCCATTCGAGCTTTTATAGCCTTAGGTAGGGAGACGAAATGTGATTGGATTGAATTTCACGTGGCTCTACCGATATCAAATTTTATCGATGTGTAAAATGAAACAGTGTGTGAAAAAGTCATCTGCAAAACGTAATGTTTGATTTCCCGAAAAGCTTGATTTCATATTTCAGTAGATTTAAATACTTAGTTAGTAAACTATAGAATGTTTACTTTAACAACAACGATATTTTTATTATCTGAGTCGGAAAAATTAAGACAAACATCAAGTGAAATATAGGACTTTTAATTTGTTACAGAAGAACTTGGAACTTGTTTGAAGTGTTGTACTCTGTTTCTTGCCTTTGCTTGAAAATAAAATAACAAGATCACTTTTTAAAACTGTAACTGTACTAAGGTTTATTTGATAGACTTAATATTAGCTTAAAATCACTTACAGATTTTAGCTCAAAAGTATTTTTGTCTTAGGTAGTTAAATATGTGATGTTATGTTTAAGTGTGTAACTGGGATGAGACGACGAATTTTAAAACTTACCTAAATTGATGGTGTCGACTATACAGTCAACAGCACGGTCAGGCATTTGTACTACGACATTCGTAGCTACGGTTATCGAAGTATTTTATGTTTTTTATCTACACTAAAGAGTATATAAATTTGATGTGCTGTCGTGTGTAACTTAGAGCCAGACCACATCACTGCGAGTTGCGGCGTCGCACCGCAGAAATATCCGATGCGCTGCCATATCGACGCGATGAAATTTTACGCGATGCGACGTCACCGCAACGCAGTGTTGTGGCCGGGCTCTTATAAGTATAATTAAAACGAAATGTGCTTTTCAGAGTGACACCTGTAACAGCAGAAGAAATATTGACATGCGATTCCCAAGAGAAACTGGACAAATTGGCGAAAGCACAACTGCAGATAGTCATTATGTGCCCCAACCTGGCTTCCAAGATGGCCGACTTAAAAAAAGATGGCTACGGCGACAGCTTGTTCAAGGTTGATAAAGTGCTGGTTATGCTGCTAGGAGTGGAGAAGAATCACGTCGTTGCTAATCAATGTGAAGGTAAATGTTATACGTAGAAAAGTGTTTTTATCTGACAAAGCCTGATGACGGTATGTCATTTAACGAGCTTAAACTTTATAGAGTTGTTAAAGAGTTGAGCTTTCTTAAAATAAAAGGACTGTACAACTAAAAATAACAAAATACGGGGTTCTTATTTACTTAATGACTTATTTGGCTGGTTAAGGATTTCAATGGTTTTTATTTCTTTACAATTTTATATAAGTAAGAAAGAATAGTCAATCTTACGAGCTGTTTTTGTAAGTTAACAATAACATTTCCAGTAGTTATATTTACGACTTTGCATTTACAATGCTATTTTGTTTTCTCTGCAAGCTTATTACAATAAAGTTTACTTTGCAACTTGTACAACCTACCTAAAATACATCGTGAGCTACTCTCACCTAGATAGCTACGACTACTTATTATGACTATACCTATACTTGTAATAGTATTATTTGCCTATACTATACTTATGACTTGACTACCCTACCACTTTATATTAGATTTTTTTTAAATACCAATGAACCTCTTTTCCAGAATACCCCACGATAGATCAGTGGCAGATGATGAACGTCCGAGAGAAGGACACGTCGTTCGTGGACACATTCCTCACGGCTGCTGTGGGCATCCTCAGGACCAAGGACTGCAAGGACACCGCTACTGACCGCACCAGCTTCTCCATAGTGCCGAAGAAAGTTAAAATTGTAAGCACCGAGTCTCTTTCAGAGTCCATCCCTGATATTTTTCTAGATCCAAATACGTACCTACATACCTCGACATTTTCTACCAACTTTTATAATTTTACGCACCATTTTCGCGACATCTATTTCCAACACCCTAGGTGTTGGAAATAGATGTCGCCCAGTCTTTCATTAAGTCAGTAGAAATTTGATATATCAGAGTAGGATTTTCACAAATAACTAACAGGTTAAATAGACTTTAAGTACATGCCTATACGAAACCACCGTTTAAGGTGACTAACACCAAATTAGTTTTAAAATGTGACTTTAATTAGACCGTGTCCGACAGGGCCAGAGTCGAGTGATAGCGCTCCTGAACGACCCCATTAGAGAGGAGGACAGTATTAAGATAATGGTGGACAAGAAAGGCGAGGTCATACAGATACCCACCTTCAAGAAGCGGAACCCTTACACACTACAATTTGATATTCCTGGTAAGTGAAGGATCCATTACACACATGTAGGTGCTTAGCTAGTTAATTTAATAAAAATATGATAAATATTAAACAAGCAAATACTTATACTAGAAAGAAGGACCAGTCTGCTCTGACGGGATGGGATGAGCGACATGAGACAGGTTGCTTTTTCTAGTATATTTTCTTGTTTAATATTTATCACATTAAAATAGCATTGTAAAATGCGATATTAAAAAGTTATAATTAATCAAAATAGTTTTTAATAGAACATACGGTTTTCAAGTACCTACCTACCTAAACCTACTTGCTTAAGTACCGACCTATTTTACTTAGAAGGGCTGGTAAAAACAAAAAAACACGCTTTTTCGAGTTGTTCTAAGCAGTTGGCAAAACTGAGACGGATAACCCGCCCAATCCTGAAATTAATTAAGTACATAAACTTTACGTTGGTAGGTACTTTATAACACAATAGAACATAACCATTCGCGCAACATGATCCGACCATACGCCTTCCATATTCGTAAAACATTACTTATGGCATCCACAGGGCAAAGGATAATGATTGATAAGTGTGCCACCAAAATAGTAATGTCACGAACTCAAGAACCTTTGATAACGCAAACAAAGACCCCTTAAATTATGACACTTAGGAAAACCCCCACTTTTATTCGATGATAGGAATAATATACTTACGAAGATAACAAAAATTTATGGCCTTCCAGGATATCTGTTCTTATCTGTGTCATATGAAATTATAATTGATACCTATTCTAAGAGAAATGTGGAATTTTATCGTGCTGCCTCTAACGTTATTTGTTAAAATCATCTCATTTTGGTAGTAGGTACCTACGCGTAGTAAATACCCGGCAGATCACTTACCGCCTAAAACGGCTATCAGTGGGTGTCGTTGAAAGCACAGAACATTGTTCTGTGGTTGCAAGCCTATTAGACTAATAATTGAGTGGAGACGACTATCGTCTAGAGGTGACAGACTGGCAGCTTCCGCGACTAGAAGTGGCTGACCGGTAGCGACCGATAGGACTCGACAAAGCAATTTCAGAACTAGATTTTTATAATCCTTCAGTTTCGACTGCCTTCTTTTATAGGAAAAATAATTAATATTATAATAATAAATTTCACAGAGTCATGCTTGGAAGTGTCGATGCTGGTGTGGGTACGGGTGAGCAAGAACGGCCAGTCGCTTGGGCGGCGGCAGATCAAGTGCGAGAGTCGGCTCCGAGAGTTGGACCAACTGCTCCGGGCCTCCGATCATCCTTTGGAGTTCATGTGCCAGGTACACCATTATGAACTTTAAACTGTTCCCAACACGGTGAATTAAAAAAAAATCCTATATCATATAGTGCTATTAACTTGTAAGTATCGAAAGTTGTACCACAATCGTTGTTTTCTGATTGCCTAAAAGTTGACTGGCCTGGCATACTTTTAGTAAATATTAAGTCCAACTTTTTGTATTGTGATTATTTACAATACATTTAAGTAAATAATTAATAAACATTTTAGAAGCCTTTTCACCATGTAAACAGCATGGCTTTCCTCACTCTTAAATACGAACATTTGAAAGTTTACCTTAATAATAATAAAATGATCTAAACTAATTAAACATAGTTGAGGAGAAGAGGAGGATAATAAAATAGACATGGCCCAGACTTCCGAGACTTAGTTACGAGAAAACCTCATTTAGAACTTCTTGTAGCTTATATTAAAACCTTCGTTATTGCCTCCAGACCTTAGGCTTCAAAACTACGAGTAAGGAACAACTGGACAGCTGGATGCTGAACGCGTTCCAGAAGAACATTCCACCGCACTTCAATCTGTTGGCTTCCAACGAGCAGTTCAACCCAAAGGCGGATGTTTCAAGTAAGATTTTTACCAATATTGTCTGCCCCTTGGCGTTAACACGTTGCCTGCCATCGGTCCAGAAGTCCAGACACAAAAGAAAAATCTATTGTTACTACGAGTATACTCGTAGGTTGGCAGGCACCGTGTTAAGAATAAAATGTAAACCCGATACGATAGGATGGAAATAAAGAACTGAAAACGCAATTTGAAAGCCCTGTTAGTTAAGGTTAAGTTGCTTAACTACTTACAATGCAAACTTAAAGTTTTTCACAAAGTTGCTATAAACTAAAATGATAAACTTTTATAATATTATTTTACGACGGGAACCAATGTTTTGTATGCTTCCCTGCCATCCTATCCCATTGTATCCTATTGTTGACACAAATACGAAAACATAAAAAGCTACTATAGAACATGGTGAGCATTTATCCACAGATTAATAAATAGTTATTTTATCAACGCAATGCGATAGTTTTTTTGGTATAGGTACTTTTTAAATAAAACCTTTTTAAGATTGCCTTCTATCGATCTATTATCCAATTTATATGGGCACACTTTAACATAATTTGATTCTTCAGGTGGCGAAGAATACCCAACTCTGCTACACTGGGCTGCCAGGTTCGGCTTAGAGAGAGTGTGCTGGCAACTCCTGGAGTGTCCGGGCGGCGGAGCGGCCGTCGCCCTGAGGAACGTGCGGCACCGGACTCCGGCTGACCTGGCCAGGGACCATAAACACTATCGCCTCGCTGATGTGCTTTCTGACCACCTTGTAAGTAAAAGACCTCTTTTCTCAACTAGTTGATTTAGTTAAAATAGGTAAGTGTTAACAGAATATTTTTATATTTTAATTTTTTGTTTTTTTTTTGTTTATATAACTCTTTTTTTGTTTATATAACTCTTTTTTTGTTTATATAACTTTTTTTTGTTTGTATAACTTGTTTATATAACTTTTTTTCTTGTTTATATAACTTGTTTAAATTACTTTTTTTTTTGTTTGTATAACTTGTTTATATAAATCTTATTGATTTTCATGAACTATTTCATATACTGCTTTTTGTGAATCTAACATGCCGTGGCAGTTTGTAACTAAGGCCACACTACGTGTCTTGTACACGATCATGTTTTTCACTTATGTATAAGTGTGAGTCTTGTAAACTGTCCTTTTCTTAAAAAATAAAAAAATAAAATAAAAATAAAATAAGAACGAAACGTACAGTCAACTCAACGGCAGCTACGTATTATAAAAAATCTAACTTCAGATAATTTTGAACTCAACGACTTGCACCTTCGCCTGTCCCGAAAAGGACGAATACAACTACTTACTACTAATCAACGACTTGCGTCAATTGAAGAAATTTGACAACTGTCATTGACCTGGAGCGTTCGTAGGGTCAACGGCAGCTCAAGCTTTACAAAACTTTGTAAAGCTTGACCTGGCGTTGACCGTACGAACCCTGAAATATTTTTTAAATGAAATTAACCGTAGACCAAACCCAATTTACTAATAACATCCGTGAAGTCTGTTTTATTACAAGTATTAAAATTCGAAACAGTCTTTAAAAACTTCTTGTTTCTCTTTACAGAAAATAAATGAATTCTCCAATATGTACTACTACCTGAAAAATATGTCGGACAACGATAAGGAAGGTCAGAATGAAAACAAACAGGATGATCTTTGTATTGTAGAGTCCTGTGATACGGTCGACTCGCCTACCCGTACCGAAGCAGCAAACAACGACGTAACTGAGCAAACGCCTGATCCATTCAGCGAAGCTTGCACTCAGAATCTCGAAGAAAACTTGGAAGATGTAAAAGAAGAGAAGAAAAGACCAACATTAAAGTTACCAAAAGTTAAAGAGCAGTTTTACCAAAACGAGTTACCATACGACGATACGCATGGGAGAATCCAGCAAGCCATCGAGCACGACTACCTCGTCCAACCCTCCAACATTAAAGTAGAAAGCCCCAAGTTTAGACCAAATAATTTATACGCAAACAGCTCCCGTTTGATGCCACACCAGTCGGATATATTCCTATATTCACCCACCGAGGAGTCCAAAACATTTTTGATTGAAACTCCCACTAGTGATATAAGCCAAATTAATTTGAATGTCAAAGACATCCGAAGCAGTGGTAGTGTAAAGTCTGGAAAAGAGACTTGTCCCTTGACTGGACAAGAAGAATTAGCTGAAATAATAAACGACTTTAAGAACAACGTGTTCACAATATCTGAAGTAGAGAAGTTGGTGATGGAATGGAGGAATCGAAACGAAACGCAACAGTCGATGAAAGAGAAACAGGAGCAATTGAATAAAATGAGAGAAGAATACGACAAGATACAGCAGAAGATAAAAGATAACATGAAGAGACCGACCCCATTCGAAAGAGTTAAGAAAATGTTTTCGAAAAGCAAAAACAAACGTAAGCAATGTTTAATACGACTAGCGTTACACCTCGTTCATATTATAGTCAAACATGAAATTACCATATTTCCTCTTCCATTTCAGATCACGACACAAGCAACGGTGCAATAGAGAAGCGGAATGGCAGCACAAGACCCAATAGCAGTATGAGCGACAGTAGGTTTTTTCTTTACCAATCATAATTTTATCATCATTCATTAGTTGGGACTTGTTACTAACATTTGTGTGTTGTTTATTAGGTTCATCATCATCTGGTCGCTTGAGCACTGTCAGCGGAGGCAGCGTTGCGGAGACGAACAGTGTTCAGTCCGAACATGATGACAAGGCGCGGTCAATCGCAAGTATTGTAAGTTTATTTGGACACCTTTCAAAAATTCTCGTTTAGTTTTCGAGTCTTCCATTTCATTATCTTAAATTATCCAAGAGTCTTGTGCAAAGGTTAGATTCCCAGCCACAAATGTAGGAAAATCAGATAATAGGCTATTTGACAGGTTCCTAAAATCCATTTTGTATTATGTAGTAGAGTATAAGGAACCCAGTAAAAGGTGTATTTTTTAATTCTAGTACATATTTGCTGAAAAATATCAAATTAAAAATTAAATATTTAAATAGCGCGCCAAAACGCTACATTGACAATATGGCGCTGCAATAGGGTCGGTGACGTCACTTGCCTGTATTCTGATCTGTGGGACATAATCATCCTCATATGTAGGCAAACGATGTTTACAAGCAGGTGACGTCATCATAAACTCGACGAATCTGGAGCGTTATGTGTCACGTGACAAACATAAAAAAATGCATTTTTATTTACGGATTTTTTAATAAAGTTATTATTATTTTCAACGTACGTTAATAAATAACCATTTATAAGGTCTTAATTTAGGTATACTGATAACAGTAATTGAAAATTTATTTTTCGCATTGTCAAATAGCCTATTTTGAATTCAAATTATTGTAGATTTTTCACAACATATTAACTGGTTTTATTATGGTCCCCAATAAGTACTTATTTCAACACCCCACCATTATTCTTATGAGAGTAAAAAATAAAGGAAACTATTTATTTTCTTACATAAACAAGTTACGTACCCAGACATTGGTACAAAAGTTAGATTAGTTAGACGCTAACCTCAACATCAGCTAGGAAAGGGGTCTTCAACGTTTTAGAAGTCAAGTGCCAAGCATACCTTGATTTTGGTTTGGCTAGCCTTAACCCAACCAAATTATTTCATTATAAGTGATGAACAAACAATAATAATGTATAACTTATTTATTGTAAACGCTTGGTGGCGCAGTGGTTCGCGGACTCGGCGTGCGGTTGTAGCGGCTATGCAACTTTCGCAATGGTCGGTCACAGGATAGATGACCAAGAATGTATCATCTAGCGATCTAATGCCGGGCCGCCAGTCATGTATGCCACCGCGGGCCGCGGGTCGAAGACCTTTGAGCTAGGAGCTATTACGACAGGAGAGTAATAGCTCCTAGCTCATAGGTCTTCAACCCGTCTTTTCTTTTATTTATATGCAAAACTTTCTTTATTTCCACCCAGATATCGTCGAGCACGCTGACCATGCACTCGTGTGACGACGGCCGACTCGACGACTACCTGATCCCGCCGCCGCCGCGACCGCTCAACGGCTGTCCGCAGTTCACGACCTTCGGACATCCGAAACTTGATAACAGGTTTGTACCAAAATATTTTGTTAAAAAATGTTGGATTGGAATGCTCTAAATAGGGGTACCTATATATTAGAACGCCTATTTTTTTTTGTCCTGATGGCCTTTGGCACACACATAATTAGCCTACTTTTTTTCGCACAATTTCCGAATGACGTAAATTAGTTTAGCCTTTTTAATTTCGCCAAATTTTTGTCGCCACATTTTCACTTCCAAAACTCATCATTAAGCATAACCATTCATAATCCCTAATATTTGCAAGTACTAAATTACGTTTCGCACAACAACATTCGTTACGCTTAACAAACCGTACATCAAATGGATAAATTAAGTATTGTCATTTATCAAAAAAAAACTTCATGTGTCGAGCACGCAAGCAATCATGCAAGCAAGTCTGTTCTGTCACGGCTCCGGCGCTGCGAGGCTACGGCGGTCCACGAATGCTTATCGTCGCAGATGCTTCTCGCTCATCACCGCAGCCTCGGCACCTCCACGCCTGGGCGGGCTTCGTTTCTGTCACTGACTAGTATAGAAGACAATATAAGGGTGATAAATAAGGCTAATAAATTTTAGGACATTGAACATTAGTGGTTTTGATAATTAGGGATTTTACCGTTTAGGCCAAACTATAACAATGCGAAAAAATCTCTTAGGCTAGACTATAATTGTGCGTAAAGAGTTAAGGCTCAAGAAATTCGGCCAAGTAAAATTAGGACTAACGAGTTTAGGCGTTTCGAAGGGCACCTTCTAAATAGTTCTAAAATAAGCCAAATTCTAAAATCTCCCTACGAAAACAGCTTTTATTACATTAAAGTCACTCTTATTTTCTCCTACTATTTAGTACCTACAATTAACAATCTAATTACATATTGATACTCCTAGCTTGTGATTGCTTGCAAATTTTGCAAGTTGCCATTTAAGAAACATAGACTAAATCGCCATTCGCTAGCAAGCTGGCAAGGCAAGTGATCAATGTCATAGTTATATTACAAAAAAACTGTAGCTTTGACGATGATTTTCCAGATTTATGCAGCTAGCTACAATTTGTTTTTCTCTTGTTTATTACCAGGAGTCACCACATGGCCACAATAGTGGAACGCGAGGCGTCCGCATCCCGCGAGCGTTTGGACTGCGACGCGGACGCACAGAGCACGCACCTGCGTATGAGCTTCCCTCGAGATCGCGCGCGCTGCGACGATCGCGATGGCGCGCACCATTACATTAACATATCAGCAACCCACACATAAGAGGCGACTGTCGCAAGTTCGATTAACTAAATATTCGACCGTATTTTGATGCTGATAGTCTCGTCTGCATTCCGCGAGCGTTTGGCTGCATCACGCACAGAGCACGCACCTGCGTCTGCGTATGAGCGTCCCTCGAGACCACGCGCACTGCGACGATCGCGACGGTGCCCATCATTAATGAACATATCAGCAACCCATACATAGTCGCCAGTTGATCTACGACAGAAGACAGACTACAATAGCCGAACTATTTACTACATATTCGACCTTATTCTGATGCTGATAAAGCCTCGTCTGCATCACGCGAGCGTTTGGATTTGGACTGCGATGCGGACGCGCTGCGACGATCGCGACGGTGCCCGGTTACATGAACATATCAGCATCACATACATAATCGCGACTGACGCCAGTTCGAGATCTACTTCGAATTACAGATTGTGATAGGCGGATGATCAACAACATATTGAACCTTATTTTGATGGTGGTAAAGTCTCGAAACTAAAAGAAAGTTGGTCCAACTATCCTGTTGGTTTTTTATACCATTTTAATCTGAACTTAACCACGCACATGCATTTGAAACTATGTAGTCAACTTTTTGGTTGATAATGTAATTAGCGAGTTTTTTGCTTTCAAAATGTAGCAAATTTTATTATTCTTTACAAATAGTTATTACGATGCAGGACAATTTCTTTGTGAAATAATGTTGTGTTCGTAAACTTAGATAACTGATAGGAAACAAGTAACATCCCATTTTCACCTCCAAGGTGATTCGATGTTATCCTTTAAAATTAAAACTTTTAAGATCTTTACATTTAACAATAAGTATTGAAGACTGAGAATATATGGATGTAAATATTTTGTAAATAGTATCAATTATTTTCTATTTCTATTTATTATCATGATAAAGTTTAGTCACATACCTACGTACGTATTTAATTTACAATAGTACAAACAGAAATATTGTAACATTATAAGTGGAACTTAGAATGGATAGGTAAAAAGCAAATAAGACCATTATATTATTCATATTTTTTTAATAACGTGTTCCAAAAATGCATTTATATATTGTACGTACATAATTTGACAAAATAAATGATAAATCCAAACATCGTTAATTTATTTGGCATCTACTCTTCACCCATCTTATAAATACACCACCAAGTGGTATAAAATGCTACTTTAGTAGTATTAACCCAAATATAGCATAATATCTGTTGGCAATAATTGCTTTAAAAATAATACCGCTAGTTCGTTACATAAACATAAATTTAAATTGTCAATAAACAAAATAAAATAAGTTATTTAATAACTATTACGATACTCTCGTTGCAATTTCATTGGTATAACAATTAGTACCTAAATTATAAAATGAACTATTACCGTATAAAATCACAAAAAGTTTTAGTAAAATATCACAATAATAGAATTTAAAATAAACAAGTCTGCTACTTCGAACAGTATATTCATACCATTCAATGGCAACGTGGCACACTTTCGAATAGTAGATTTCTTGAAAAACTAATCATTTATGTACCGTAATACTTGGTAAAGCTAGACTAAATGCTTAAGGTGGTACGACTTCCATACAAACAAACATTGCACAATTATTGGTTCATCATAC
The DNA here is from genome assembly GCA_910589605.1 of Chrysoteuchia culmella. Classification (NCBI taxonomy): domain Eukaryota; kingdom Metazoa; phylum Arthropoda; class Insecta; order Lepidoptera; family Crambidae; genus Chrysoteuchia; species Chrysoteuchia culmella. Next base: position 9,845,077 of record OU342649.1, read on the forward strand.
CTTAATAATTAATAAATACATGCGCAACTAACTCGTTTCAGTTATTTGTTTGCGCGAAATAATAAAAAAATTGTACTTTCATACATGAGGTATATAAATGCGATGAGTCACACACACATACGTAGACTTATTGAAATTACAAGATATTAGTTTATTCGTGATTTATGTATGAAAGTACATTTTTTTTTATTATTTTGCGCAAACAAATAACTGAAACGAGTTAGTTGCGCATGTATTTATTAATTATTAAGGTATGATGAACCAATAATTGTGCAATGTTTGTTTGTATGGAAGTCGTACCACCTTAACTGGGCGTATGCGTATTGTCTAATCAGAATAGTTATACACCTCGCAATTTCACGATAGTGCCTTCCTCTTTTCCAAATCCTTCCACCAATATTTATTGCATCGCAGATATTAGATGCTAGATTCTAGGACTGATTTATAACGTTATATCTTTTAATAAGGTAATAAATTTAATAAACAGTGCGCTTATGTGCGCGTAAAAGTTGTTTTTTGAGTGTTATTTCAATGAACAGTGCGCGCCGAAACTTAAGATGTACAGAGGGCTTAGGAGAGTTTAAAAAGGTCCAAACGTTACCATCGGGCAAGGGTAAAATTTTGACAGATAGCCTTAATGCAATGGCAATAAGGTTGAGAATTATACTCTATTCGCAAACTTCGGCGTAAGCGAGTTAGGTGAGGAAACTCACACTAAGCACTCAGTGCAACACAAAAGAGTAGAAAATAATGCGGGGCGCCACTAGTCAATAATTAGCAACAATCTAGCAAATATTCATTCACTATTTCCACTTCTTAACAATTTATTAAAGGTTTGACAGCAGAATTACCATCTTGACACTCGTCATGTTGCCTTACATTGAAGTTGGTAGTTTCTCAAAAATCCGTTTTCTACTGTTTTGTATCGTACTGTACTTATTTTTTTAATGTTTTCAATCAGAAGAGTTAAAGAAGTACTTAAAATAACATTTCTATAACTTTCGTGGCTCAGTCTTACGCCTTCTATTGCAGTACCTAAACTGATTAGCAACACAGTACATAAGTAGTTCATTATCTTACTAAAAATAGGAATACAGCGAATGTATAGTTAAACAAAACTAAAGCCACCAAATTTGAATTATTTGTGCATTTTAAGTCATTTAGATGCCAACTTAGTATAGGGCTTCGCACATTACATCGACTCAACTCCGAATTAATTCCAGCTCAACTCAATATTTGAAATTTGAAATACTAGCCTTGTATCGGGTGACTTAGAGTGGACATTTCTACATCATATTTAAAGAAGTTATAGACGTTGCGTATAACATGCGTAGCTCATCTGCGCCAGTCACAGGTCAGGTAATGTTGAAATATTCACCCTTTGGCCCGAGTTCTCATTAACGCACCGAATACGTAAAACGTCAGTTAAATGACATTGCATTTCAGTCGTTTGTTTTTTGTTTGTTGAAGAGACAGAAGACAGAACGATGTTTTAAACGACGATTATCCAATCGATATTTGATGTACTTGGCTCTCAGTAACACGATTCCAAGCTCACAAGAGTTGAGTTGAAATGGAATCAGTGTTATGTGCGAACTCCTAAATACAACCCTTAAAAAGTGAAACAGTCTAACTAATCAGTCGCTATAAAACTATTAAGAGTAAGGTTAAAAAAAACAACCATTTCCATCATCACAATTTACTTTTATCTTTGGTATGATTTACCTGTCCATTGGCGATGGGCACAGGGGGCGGAGGCCGGGCGACTATGGCCTGGTAAATGGACCATATGGACAAAGGCCTCATGTATGCTATAGACCTGTGATGGCCGTTCTCTCGAAGAGCTTCAGGTGTTTCGAAGGAGAGGCCCATTTGTACTAGCGTTTTGTTCAAACCGCCTGCGGTAACGAACGCTTCTTCGTGCATGTCTGAATAAAAAAATTAGTGTTATTTTTATTTTTGTTATTAGTGGAGCTTGGAAATAGGGTAAGGAATAGATATTATTATTCAAATAATTTTAAACCTCAATTTCATATTAATTATGGTCAAAATCGTGTGTTTTATATAGTGTGGTAGGCAACCAGTGTGCTGATAATCTTTAATCACAAAAGGATGATAATTGTTGTTATATGGGTAAACTAGTTTTCATGAAACTCACAGAAGTGGTGATAAGATAATATACTTAAGAGTAGGATAACGTCACGTTATTGAAAGTAAATGTAGGTAAAGTAGAAGTAAATAAATAATATTAGTGAGATACGTGGATTATTCTTAGTAGTCCACCTAACAAAGAGTTGTAAAGTGCGTGAGCTGGAATCTAAGCAATTATTTCATAAAGTTGTTCAGGGTGCTTAGGGAGTCAACATACTAAAAATCTCTGCGTTTAGGAGGTGCGCCGGAGTGGGGTGAAGGGGACAGAAGCTTCCACTTTTAAGTTTTTCGCTTATCTCTTTAAAATGTTTAAATCTGATAAAAACCCCAAAAGTTATATTCTAACTTAATTTAAGATATAAAAAATACACTGTATACCTTATATACCACGATGGAAATAGTTTTAGCGATTTCTGACCTTTCTAGTGCTCATACCTCAGTTAGTGTTATAGTGATCCTCATGAGAAGCAGGATCGATCGTCATAAACAAAAAAAACCATTTTTGAAAACTCATCATTATTCTGCTGACTACATATTTTTCAATATCGGTGAATGCAGTTAAGAATTTCTCAAAAAATTAAGAATGATTTCATAAGAACGTTTTTATGTAGCTACAACGGTTAAGGTTCCTGCCCTTCGCGCCTCGTTTTAAATTTCCACCCTGTATATTTCAAGCTTCCGTATCACTCTTCGTATCACCTTCGTATATCATGAGCGCGGCTAGCCCGTACGTGACACCCGTCCAGATCTCTTCACTCTGCACGGCGGTAGTGCCGACGTGACCTATATATTTCAAGCTTCCGTATCACTCTGTAAATATACACACCTTCGTATATCATGAGCGCGGCTAGCCCGTACGTGACACCCGTCCAGATCTCTTCACTCTGCACGGCGGTAGTGCCGACGTGACCTATATATTTCAAGCTTCCGTATCACTCTGTAAATATACACACCTTCGTATATCATGAGCGCGGCTAGCCCGTACGTGACACCCGTCCAGATCTCTTCACTCTGCACGGCGGTAGTGCCGACGTGACCTATATATTTCAAGCTTCCGTATCACTCTGTAAATATACACACCTTCGTATATCATGAGCGCGGCTAGCCCGTACGTGACACCCGTCCAGATCTCTTCACTCTGCACGGCGGTAGTGCCGACGTGACCTATATATTTCAAGCTTCCGTATCACTCTGTAAATATACACACCTTCGTATATCATGAGCGCGGCTAGCCCGTACGTGACACCCGTCCAGATCTCTTCACTCTGCACGGCGGTAGTGTCGACGTGACCGCGCTCCCCTGTCACGTAGCCGTTCACTGCACCCATAGTACCCTCCTTGAATCGAATCACGTTGTTCTCGTATATCGATCGAAGAGCTTTCTTCACGTTAGCTTCGGGGAATATTTGCTCTGTCCACCCGGAGGCACGGAGGTACCTTGAATATTGGAAAGATAGTCTATTTAATCTATTTTAGTTTTAAGATAATTTTCACTCTAGTCTCATTCCCGGTATTCCCGGCTAATATCAAATACTGATTGATTACTCTACTCATGTATTAAATTGGAACTTTTTCTTACTATTAGACATGAGAGATTAGATATTAGATAAGTACATAGGTCCACTTGCGCCAAGCTAGGTTAACATCTAACTCAGAGTTAGATGTATGCAAAAGTAGCATTAACTCTGAGTTAAATGTGTTAACCTAGCGTTGCGCAAGTGTGCCTTAGTGTGATAGCATTTCATTTTAGGTTAGCTTACCAGTGTCCTGCAAGTTGATCAGCCATTACGACATTACTGTTGGCCGGCCGAGTGTCGAACTTATAGTACGATCCATTCCAAAGCTTCTCTTCGTATGAATGACGAGCTTGGTCGAGCAACTTGGCGAAATCTTTCTCGTCGTCCTCGTGGCCTAGTATGTGGGCCATGGCTCGCACCACCGAGACGGATGCTACCCAGAGACCGCCGCAATAAGCACTGAAGATAAAATCATATGTGTCATCGACATTTTTAGCTCTATTTAGACCTAAACTAAAGGGAAAAGGACTGTATGCGCCCTCGCGAGTCGAGAAGCGTACTAGGATTTTAACAACGACACGATAATATATCGAAAACAAACGATCCAGTGACGGTATTAAGTAAATGGTCGAAAGCCTGCTAACCAGTCTTTTGCTGCTAGGTATGCCTGTCCTACCTATGGCAATATTTTTGGTATTCACAGGAAGTCCACACAGTGACAAACCATATCAAAATGTTCAATAATTTCGTAAGTAGTACTAAGGCAGCGGTACAACTGATATGAGATGTTGTCCGCGCAGCTCTGTCTCGACAAGGCGAATGACGGCAATGTCAGTGAGAGGCATCGACGAAAATACAAAAGGGTACTTTTGTATTTTCGTCGTTCGTTTGAAAGTACCCTCACTCGATTAACAATTTTAACAATAATTCGGGAACAACTACCTACGCGAACTGTCACTATGAAGCGTTTAATTTTACGTAAAAATTATGAAAATGCAAATATGAAACTACAACTAAACTGATTATAAAATTTATTAAGTAAAAGGGTCAACGATCGCAGTTGAAATTCTATTGAAACAGGAACAAGAGGGTAATTTTCTATCTTTGACCACTAACTGACACACGACACGGCCTAAGTTTGACAGAAGATAATAACATTTAGTTTAGTATTCGGTGACAGTTTATGGTTTCTTTTTCAGAAACCCGTACCTTAGTATCAATAATATACAAACCTCGGCCCTTGCATAGTCCATGCGTCGTACGTCTGATCAGGAAACCCTCCGTTTTCTATCAATCCATCGCCGTCTTTATCCCAGCTCACCGCGTGTCGTAGCAACGCCACACAAGACGGGTACATCTCAGCAAGATAAGTTTTTGAGTCCCAAACTCTTGAGGTTTCTATCGCTTCTGGCTGATCACCGCTGTCTTCGCAATCGACTTCGGGTTCCGTACTCCTATGGAAATTGTAAATGTGGATATTCTGATGATGCTAATATGAGGAGTAAGGATGTACACTTAAGCCCGAAATTAATCACCATCTCTAGATACAGATAGAGCTATCTGAGATAGTTGTCTACGATTTTTTTGTTAATATAACCAAAATAACGACGGTTGCTAGGTAACGAAACCAGTATCCTAGGCAACTAACTCAGATAGCCCTATCTATCTCTAGAGATAGGTTATTAATTTCGGCCGTTGGTTAACACCCCGAACTATGAAGTTGTATAATTCAATGGCGTATGCGACATGTTTAGGTTAGGTATTCAGATTCGCTTCCGAACATACTCAAAAAAGTTAATGTACTTCTCAAGGGCCTATAGCTTTTTGTCTTTAAAGCATTGTAGTTATTCTAGAGATTGAAGCAATTATGTTTATGGATGAATATCTAGATTGTTAAGTAATTAATATCGACTAAATAATGCAGTCAGATCTGGCGAAAAGCAACCTACACGTACACGTCGATTTCGTGGTTTGTTCCCTTGAATTTAACCAGTGCTTACTAGTGTAACTACACCCAAACGCATTATAAAGCTTCGCATTTGAAACGCAGAATCTCTTAAGTGCCATGTTCAGTACATATTTCGAAAAAAAGGTAAACTTACTCCGTTGTTATTTTGGACTAATGAATAGAAATATCGAGAGAACTAAGTTGCGGTAGGACTGCCTGTTTAACTCGAAATATTTTATTCAAATGACCTTAATATTTTACCATCGAACCCGAACCAATCATTACCTGTACAGCAAATCCAGGATATCGCCGACGCCGCACGGCTTCGCCACATTCGCTACAGGCGTCGACTGTTCCGACGACAAAGGCGTATCTGCCGGCGACTTCTCTGCCTGCCCAGTAGCTCGGGAGTACAAGTCGTCCTCAGTACCATCTCTAATGTCGTCTATATACGCCATAGAGCGGTACCTTTCGTTGTTGAACGGCGCTGCGTGGCCACGAAGTAGGCGGTAGTCGCGCATCACTTGGAGAATGAACTTGAGGTTCAAATCCCGCCACTCGCTCACGTCGTGAATGTTGTATGCGTTTATGTGTGTGAATGGTATGTCCTCTGTTGATGATGGGGTTTGTTAATATAAATACATAAGCAATTTAGATAAATCCTCTCAACGCTCCAATTCTACATAGTAAAGTTGAAACTCATTAAAGAACTAAACCATCTGTCATTTAACCTAACATCATTATAACGATTGTATTACGAGTTTATTGGACAAAAATTATCTTTAATTTTTTATTGAAGTATAGTTGCAGTTTTACATCAATGTTTCCCATACCCCGCGATTGCACGGGTTTCTTTGTTCCTAGTTAAACATTTGACATTAACGTTTGTATAAGCAAATAATTATATAATACATAATTACCATCGCAGTTTATTACCTGGGTTGCCAAGATCGTGTGGTATTGTGTTTTTGGTCTTAATCTTCACAGTCTTTCCATCATATAAAGACAGTCTCGATTTTTCAGATTCAACAGCGACTGTATCTCGGAACATATATTGCAACACCACCTATAAAGTAAAACAACAATATCCTACTAATGTTATAAATTCCAAAGTATGTTAGTTTGATTGTTTGTTTATTTGTTTGATTGTTCCTCTTTCACGCAGAAACTACTGAACGGATTTGTATAAAACTTGGTATGTAGGGACTTCCAAGTAGTGGACTAACACATAAGCAACCTTTTATCCCGATATTCCCACGGAAAGGGGAACCACGCGGGTGAAACCGCGGGCGCCCGCTTGAATCAAATAATAATGAGTATGACTACTATAGAAACGCAGTGAACGGGTTATTCACTATTTCCATAAGGAATGCACATAGAGAAAAGATCCGGTCGCTGAGAGAATGCGTAGAGACAATTCTTTTAATCAATTAAATAAAGCTTATTTTAAAGCTAACTTTTGCGGATAATCGAAAATAATCCCATACTGTAAGACTATTGAATAAGTTCACGAAATCCTATTTTAATCATTATTATTATAACTACTAACTTGTAAATTAGGCCACAGCTGCGCTAGTGCGAAAGATGCGTAAAAGTGTACATCGTAAGTGTTGTACATTCTATATTCATGGCCTTCCAAATACCCGAATAAGCCAAAATCGTGTCTGAAAAAGAAAGATCGTTACAAACAAATGAAGGTTTATTTTGTTTATAGTATACTGGTTATAGTGATAAAGATGTCACACTCAAATTCAACATTCGAAAATAAGCTCTATTACTATGGAGATAACTTTGCGCAGCTTCTTACGTGAGCGACAGGATGCGAACGTGAAGCGGCGTGGGGAACAATACCGGCAAACATCTTCACCAAGGCGCGGCGAGACAGAAACTGCGCAGTAACTAGTTTTTAAGTTACTGCGCATCTTTTGTTTCGTCGCGCGAATAACAAGTTATTTGCCAGGACTAAAGAAACCTGCGTTTGGTCACATAGCACACTTCAATAGGTGTCGACTATTTATTGTTTACGCGCCGCACCACACCGCTTCGCGTTCGCATCCAGATCACTCGCGTAGAAAACCGCCTTGGTTCACGTAATATTCCGCGTGTCATCGTTCGTGAGGCGAACTCAAGAAAGAGGTTGGAAGCAGAAAGGTGTCTGTCATGCGTCGACACCCTTTGGTGCAAAACAGAGAATCTGGGGGCTAATTGTCTAATTTTAAAATCTATCGCAATCTCTTTCAATTCGTTATTTGAAAGCTATTTACATCCTTCAGGCTGTCACTATTTGACATTTGATAGGGATTGTGATCGGGACCCGTTATGAAAGGTATTGAATGAACGAAATTGAACTGTCTAAGCAAAGTGACACACGAAATAATCTTTCAAATGTATGGAGAAGTGTCCAATAAAATATAATTCGTTCCGAAAGGGATTGTGACTATAAGTTACACAATACTATAAATCACTATCACAATTACAATACCTTTGAAAGGGATTGTGATAGATTTTGAAATTAGACAATTAGGGGGCAGTTCACACATATCCATTTAAATTCTTCAAGTTGTGATGGCACAGGCGACACTTGTTTCAGAGTGCCGAATGTGAGTATACAAATGTCAAAAATGTTACCATCGCGTTTGAGTTAAATTTTTACACATAGATATTTAATACAATGGGAATAAGGTTGAGAATTTAACGCAAACGCGATAGCATCGTTTGGGCATTTGCAAACTCTAGTGAGAGTTTGCAAATGTATAAAACTATACTCCAAACAATGCCTTCAGTACTGAATGCGTAACAAGCTTCTAACTTTTTTCTTGTCTTCTGTGCTAAGAACCATATTTGATTGTAAGAAAATATAGACCTAAATTCGTATTAAATGCTTAGTCATAGCGATTAGGTCAGGCGGGTCGATCATCTGCGGTTGGTGGTAGGACTTGTTGTAAGTCCGCCTGGCTAGCTACCACCATCCCTTATCTAAGTCTGACGCCATAACAACAATGTTTTCAGCATTGTTGTGTTCTGGCAGTTAGAAATAAGATAGCCAGACCCTCAGTGTTTAAGGATTTAGGGAGAGGCTCTCTTCCATCTTCAGCCTTATCAATACTTAACATCAGGTATGATGAAGGGGTATGAGTCTCCCCGTTGTTCATAAAAAAGTCATACCTTGGATCGGACTCAGGAAACTCGTCGTGGACGTCAAACCAAATAGTTCCACCGTCCGCGATATAATAAAGCTCATTCATTAAGGCACTTTTTAACCAGTCTGGTATATTACTGAAATAGCAAGACGGACATTTCTTTTAGGAACAGTGATTTGGTGTATTTATAAAATAGTATAGATAACTAAATAAGTATGTAAATTTATGATTTTGTAATTTTTGCATTTTTCAATGCTATTTTTATACTTATGGTAAATTTTAAATAGAAAAATATTGGAAAAAATTAACTCGGCCACAAGTGAATTCTCAGACGGGAATCGAACCCGCGACCTTTGGAAATCCGGTCCAATGCTCTAACCGCTGAGCTATTTATTTTTCTATTTAAAATTTACCATAAGTATAAGTATGTAAATGGTTACAAATATAAAATAATGTATTTTAACCTACAAAACAAATATAAGAACAGCCAACAGCACATCAATTTCTAGAGAACTTTTAGTGATATCGTACGATATAAGGTAGATTTTCGTAGTCAACTGAGTGCTTAGTGCGAGTTTTTCTACTCACGGTCGATCGTGACGTGAGTGCGTGAACCCGGGTATTCATTACGTAATAATTGTTTATAAACAGTGTTTCTCGATGTTTCATCATCTCTATAAACAGTTTATAAACAAGAGTGAACTAACATTGTTCTGTAAACATGTTACCGTGTACCCCACCTTGGGTGGAGAGCAAGATGAAAGATCTAATTTAAACAAAAGTTGAAAGGTGTGGACGTATGTTGCGCGAGTTTATAAACATGGAAGCTGTGTCAGAGCATCACTACTTTCTCGGGCACGGCATCCTAGCAACAACTGACAAGTGTGTACTGCCAAGTTTCAGAAACAGTGTTTACAGTAAACTTGTTTCTAAACATGATGATCATTATCATAAACAGTTTAGCAACAAATGTTTCCTAATGAATACCCGGCTAGGTTTTTTCTCAAACTTGCTTGGAAATTTTAACATTATTTTGACAACCTTCTTCAACTGGCCAAACAAAGTTGTAGGAAAACCCATATCTGTCGTGGTTTAGCGGCCAAAAAAATTACATAGTAAACTCTTCTTTTACCTCTTCTGATCTTTTAATCTAAAACATGGAACTAAGGACATAACCTGTCAAAGTTTTATTTAATATTCGAACTGTTTGCAGATAGAAAGCTGTTTCCTCGCCCACATCTACACGTTCGTCCACCAAAGCCTTTTGCTGGCCGCTGCAGTAATGTACTATTATCGCGCAAAAACGATGCACACAATTTTACCAAACATGTTATATGCTACATACCTATTTGTCAGTATAGGATCTTGCCACTCAGCGAGTTGCTTTTCCCAGTTTTTATAATTCCTAAGCGCGTACGCAGCTATGCTGGCACCAGCGATTCCATCGCTACCAAAGAATTTCGTGTAAAACCTGTTGTAATAAAAAAACAGCATGAAAATTCAACTCTTAATACTCTTTAAACATTATCGAACTCCCAAGTAGATACCTTTTATGTACTTTTTTATCTTTCTTATATTTAATTACTGGCATATCCCAAGCTAAACAAAACTCTGTAGATCCCGTTCCTCCAGGATCCAATGATATAACAGATGATAGGCCTACTGAATCACCTGCAAATTTAAGTAAAATTAAAATGATACGTTTCTACCACAAATACGAAAGATAATTAATAAGCTAATAGAAAATCTTTGACCGATATTTCCGCCTAAAAAAATGTACCAAAGTATTCGACTTCTTTTTTAGCCGGGTTTGTCGGTCTGTTCTTGTTTTCTAACAAAAAACATCTAAACAAGTATGGGCGTGGCCTATACTCTGATTTCTAATTAGATGGACTAAAGTGACAGCTGCCGGCGCACTTTATTTTTTAAAATGTTGCCAACTGAAGAGCGAAGTGCTGTGATGCGAGTGATTTTTCCGCGAGTGATTCTAACCCCTTTACTTATAGTGTAAGCATGGCATAGTTACACCGAATTTTGTCTCGGTCACTCAAATTACATTTTGAACACAAGCAAATAAGATTAGCTTGCTTACACCAAGTTTATTCAATAAGATTTAAAATCGTATGCATTCTTAATGTTAATTTCATGAACATTCTAAAACAATAGCTTCAGTGTGCGTCTATATTTAGCAATTATAAATAATAACTTGCGGTAAAAGTATAAATATTAGATACAAGTATTATGAGGAAAACTAATATCATTTTCTATTCAAAGAATACAACTGACAGATATCATTTAGATGGAAAATAACTTGTTTTCTAACAATATGTTAACAGTATGCAGATCTTATCTAAGGAACGTATTTTTTAAGATGACGATGCTTATGCAATGAAATGGTATAACTTACACTTGTAATTCTTCTTTTGCTTCTCTTTTCTATCTTTCTCTTCCATCTCACTCTTGTCGGGAACCTTCGGAGGGGGTGGCGTTAGACTCGGATCGGGTTCTAGCCGACCCAGCTTCTTAAGGCACTCCCACACATATGAAGAAGTTTTCGTCGAGTTCCACAAACAATAACCGTCATGAATTGTTTCGTTCTCATGCTTCTTTTTAGCTATAGTGAATGTGCAAGGAGCTTCGTCAATCTTCTGCTCCAAAGTCACTCCACTCGTATGGTCTTCAGCATACCTCTCCAAATCTAATTTTGCTAAAATAATATAATCCAAAATAATAGCTATTAATAATATAATAAATCCTTCTAATATTACAAATGCGAAAGTATGTCAGTTTGTATTTTTGTTACTCTTTCACGGTAAAACTACTGAACCGATTTGGATGAAATTTGGCACACAGATAGAAGATACCCTGGATTAAAACTGTAATGTAGGTACCTGTATAAATAATGGTAAGATATTGGCAAGCGCCGATCGCGACGCCAGTCCGCAATATACGTCTTAACTGAGTGCCCGTGTTTTATTAAGTACCTACTTGCAACTACCTAGTAGCAACATAACAGTGGCGACGACGGCTATTTTGTATCCCGATATTCCCACGGGAACGGGAACCACGCGGGTGAAACCGCGGGCGGCCGCTATTAGATCATATTACTATAGTAAAGCCTAGTCAGAAAAATAAAAAATTTAGTCTGCAGCGCCACTTTTGCATTTCCATTGTTACTTATGTCAAATTCAGAAAAAGAAATTAGTTCATAAGTATTCCGCAGTATGGAGAGTTTTTTTTTATTGGCTTTAAGTGCCTTTAAGCTAGGTGAAAATATTTAATAAACTAGAAAATGATTACCCACCTGTATGCTTCTTTTTGTGCGATCCCTCTAAGACCTCCGTCCATGTGAATGTTATGCTCACATTTCTTTGTTCATTACTAACATTTTGTGCTGAAAAAATAAAAACTGCACATGGCAGACTGCTGTCCTGAAACATTTAAATAAATAACCTTATTTAATATATAATAATAGCTATTGTTTTAACTTAATAAAGCAGGTTTTTTTACTTGACTGAATTTATATTAATGAGACTTTAAAATACTGGCCGCAATTTTTTTTTTGATGAATGACCGGGAGACTCTTAGCTTTCATCATACCTGATGTTAAGTATTGATAAGGCTGAAGATGGAAGCGAGCCTCTCCCGGAATCCCCAGCCAATGAAGAACTGGCTATCTTATATCGAACTGTCGGAACACAACAATGCTGAAAACATTGTAGTTATGGCGTCAGGCTTAGATAAGATGGTGGTAGCTAGCCAGGCGAAGTTACAACAAGTTCTACCACCAACCAAACCAAATACAATATGTACCCCCGCTGGGAATCGAACCCGGGACCCCTGGGTCTAATACCGGTGGTTGTACCACTAGACCACAGACGCGGTTAAAAATTCAATGTCGTAAAGCAAGAATGCAGTAACAATCGTTTATATAAAATAGATAACAATAATATAGATTCATAAAAACTGTTGATCCATGAATTTAATTAGTTTATACTTACTTTATAGTTATGCGGTATGACGGGCGAAATTTGTCGACAAACTAATTTGATTCCATATTTGGAGAGGTCATATGTGGTCCAAGCACGAGGGTACAGAGCAGTGTACTCACAGTCTTCAGCATTCAAATTCCATTCCCATGATGGAGGCGCTTTTCTTGGTTTACTAAAATATAATAATGTTACTTAATTACATATCTAATATAAATAACTTATCTATAAAAAGAAAAGGAATAATTACTTTGACCAGAAAAATATCTATTTGGTCAGCAACTCTCTTTGGCTGACCTTATAAATAAGCAAATAGGTTTTTTCCGATCGATCAAATAGCACCCATTTTTTTTTAAATAACATAAAATAGGTACTGTCAAGAGCAGGGGGCTAATTGTCTAATTTTGAATTGTATCGCAAACCCTTTCAATTCGTCATTTGAAAGCTATTAACCACATCGCTATATCCCGCGATATGATATAGCGAATCATGCTTTCTTGCTCACTCCGCTACAATGTGAGCGGGACAGCGATCGAGTCGATAAAAGCCGCTTATTGTAGGCCACCAGGTTGTCACTATTTGACATTTGATAGATATATAAGTTACTCTATGTTTGATAGGGATTGTGATCGGGACGCGTATTGAAAGATGTAGAATGAATGAAATTAAAAATATCTTCCAAATGTATGGAGATGTGTCAAATGAAGTGTCATTAAAACATCATTGGTTCCAAAGGGATTACGACTGAGTTACACAATTCCATAAATCACCATCACAATCACAATACCTTTGAAAGGGATTGTGATAGTTTTGAAATTAGACAATTAAGGGGGCTGGACCTCTATTTTTGAATCTTTCGTCGCGCGAGTGGCGAGCCGAACGAGGAGGCGATCAGGCGATTAGCGATCTTGCATGCGTGGACATAGCACGCTTTTCGCATTGCCCCTCGCGAGCTCGCGTTGGTAGGCGGTACTACTGGCGAAAAGCGAAGCTATGTATGTATATGTAAAGCGTGCTATGTCCACGCACTGTCGCCCAATCGCAATCGCCTGATTGCCTCCTCGTTCGCCTCGCCACTTGCGAGACGAGTGATTCAAAAATAGAGGTCCGGGCCCCTACCGCGCAAGTGAAGTCGGCATCGACATCGACTTCATTTGTGTCAAAAAGAAGCAGCAATATGTCACATCCATCTGTCAAAAGAAGTCGATGTTGATGCCGACGTCACTTGCGCGGTAGAGGCCTAGGTCAGGTTTTACAAAACTGTCGAATTTCTTCAATCGCCTGCCAACTTTATTTATGACGAGCCAATATCTTATAAGATATTGAGTTTGGAATAGTTTGAAGAGATATTTAAGTAGTTGCCGACAACTGTATATGGTATTAATAAAATATTTAACATCAATAGTTTTTTCTAGTTCATACGTGAGCATGCTCACGTAACGTAAATTGTTTGGGTCATTTGCGTGTGTTACCTACCTACCTATTTTTATCCAAAAGTTTAGGAATAAGTTATAAGTTATTATTAAAGTTATATTTTGTTAAATATGTTATGTTTTGTTTCCCCGTGTGGGTCCCGTACCCGTAGGTATATCAAGATAAAAACTACCCTATGTTTTAATCCGGACTACCAACTACCTGTGTGCCAAATTTAATCCAAATCCCTTTAGTAGTTTTTGCCTGAAAGAGTAACAAAGATACATCTATCCAAACATCTAATCATCCTTTTCGCATTTATAATATTAGTAATTAAAGATAGGATAGGATATACAACATAAAATATAGTTGTACCAAATTTAAGTGTTTAGTGGCATATTAGTTCAAAACTACTAACAAAATATATGGATGGTTATTTCAAAATTGAGTATGACATTTAAAGAGACATTCAAATATTACATAATAATAAATCACTGAAATAATAATGTAAAACTAATTTCTAGAAATTAATAATCACTCGAAAGATAAAAGCTAAAGGTAATTAAAAACGTAATATTGATAAATAGTGATAAGGCCAGCCACCTTTAGTACCTGGCTTATCAAGAATTAACCATCTGTGGTTAAATCACACTTAATAAATTAATATAAATCTGTATGTAAAAATATTGACATAGAATATTACAATGACCACTTTATCCTTATTGATTTCAACTAACTATAGAATACTACAACTATAGTATTATTAGAAAACAAATTGATAACTCATAGTTAATTACATAAAAATAAAATTATGAGTGTTATCTGACAATTTATGCTAAAATTAACATTTCTAAATTGTAACTTTTTAATTTTGCATTTTACAATGCTATTTTTATGTGATAAATATTAAACAAGAAAATATACTAGAAAAAAGCAACTATGTAGTCTCATCCCGTCAGGGCGACATGAGACTAGTTGCTTTTTTCTAGTATATTTTCTTGTTTAATATTTATTTCTAAATTGGTTAAATTAAAGGAGGCTGGGCTAAAGTGGTCTATGAACCAATAGTAGTACTGTTGTTTTTTACTTGGGATACCTTAACAACACACTTGAGCAAAGTTTTATCAAAATCTGACCCAGTAGTTTTGAGATACACAATACTTTAGAAACACTAAAATATTTCTATATTTTTTGTGTCTATGAACCAATTGCGATACTGTCGTTGTATTTGTTTGACCTTAAATAAATACAACCTTGTGCAAAGGGCAAAATGGCATTGAAATCTTACCTGGCAGTGTCGAGACAAACAGTACTTCAGAAATACTAAGATTTTGCGATACTGTTGTGGTATTTTTGTGGGAAAACTTCAAATCTAACTTTGTGCAAAGAGGTATTATAATCTGATATGGCAGTTTTAAGAAGAACTGTTCTTTAGAAATTTTAGAATTTTGCTACATTTTTGTTTGTCTATAAACCAATAGCAATACTGTACAGGAAAACCTCGAATACATGTCCTTTTTCACAAGGGTGTATATAGGGTGTACAAGAGTGTCCCCACACAAAAACTACAACAATATAGCAAATGGTTAATAGACAACAAAAAAACACCGGCCAAGTGCGAGTCGGACTCGCGCACGAAAAGTTCCGCATCATTATCTTTAAAAACGGCAAAAAATCACGTTTTTTGTATGGGAGCCCCCTTAAATATTTACCTATTTCTGTTTTTAATTATTTGTTGTTATAGCGGCAACAGAAATATATCATCTGTGAAAATTTAAACTGTCTAACTATCACGGTTCATAAGATACAGCCTGGTGACAGATGGACAGACAGACATACGGAGAGCGAAGTCCTAGTAATAGGGTCCCATTTTAGCCTTTAGGTACGGAACCCTAAAAAGTGTTCTAAAGTACTGCTTTTATCAAATCGCCTGCAGATTTTGATGCCTCTTTACCCCAATTACACAGGTACCACAACAGTATCACGATCGGTTCATAGACCATTCCCCATGCATTATTGGCCCAGTCTCCTTTGATTTCTACAAAGTACTATTTTACGATAATAATTATATAGAAGAGTCTTACTCATAAGTTGAAAGAACAGATTGAAATATAGTTTCCTTCTTTTCATTCTGGATGTTTACAATAAATTGGCACTCAGGTATAGTGACATATTCATAGATACCAGGAGTCAGCTGGAAACGACAGAACTCTCCCTTGAACCCTCTCCCTATGGTCCCTCCTCCAATGCCCCCAAGAGGGCAACCTAAACAAAAAGACAAAATTAAATTAAAATAAGAGCAGTTTACTAGCCTGATTTTTAATTCACTGGAGTAATCTGTCAGGTGACAATATCACTTTGTAATTATAATGTTGACATAAATTGTATCTAGTAATTATTATATTGTATTTGTGTAATTGAGTGGAATCACTACTAACTGAACTGGATATGAGCACATAATTAATAAAAACATTAGCAGCATTATTTTTACAAAACTGACATTGGCACCTGCAACATTACTCTTCCAGTGAATAAAAAATCAGACTATACAAAAATAATAATTATAGACAAGATGTCTAAAAAGACTGCATACTTTGAATTGGGACAACATATTTTAATAATACCAGTCAGCAAAACACGAAGATCCTGACAGTGTAAAGGCATGGCTACACACCACTATTGAAACCAAAATAACTTCTTATGGTTCAAGTACAGATTGCATGTTGTACCAACCAATTTAAGTCCTTCCACACTGCAGGCATGAGAATTAAATTAAAAAAATTACCTGCATACCTTGCAGTAATAAAGATAGCACTATTACAAATAAATTGTGCAATTTATATTATAGTTTAGAAGGAAAATCGGAGACTGCATGAAAATTAATTCAGTGACTAGTTTTTAATTCTATAAAAATATATTTTACATTACCATAAATTCTTTGTGCTGAAATAAGATGAATGAAATCCATTATAGGACGTTTTTTATTCATTTTTTTCCCAATATAGTATTTTAAATATCTGCAAACAATTATGAAATAATTTATAAAATTTGTGGTATAGTAAAGAAATAGTCTAAATATTTGGGAAACCCCCATTTTCTACTTACCGTGCTGAAAGAGGCATTATTTCGATTATTTGTCGAGCATTCGGTTTAATGATCTGTTTGCTCTGCAATGAGTGCTCATGATTCAATTTGAGCTTTAGACCAATACTAGGTGGCAGGTCAAAATCAGCTCCTGATTCTCCTAAAGTCTCCATCCCTATCATCGGTATTCCAAGTAGACTTATAGTTCCTTTTCTTTTAAAATTTAGGATATCAATGCACTTCTTGCTTCAGCGATACCAAAGTACAGCATCACATCGCATGTTCCATGATAAGAAATATGTAAATATAAACGTACCAGCCGCGGCCCTAAGCGGTGACTAATGTAAAACTCTTTAGGCACGTAAAACGCAACTGAGGCAATCAAACAGAACAAGATCTCAGTCAGTCAAACAGATCGCGGCGACGGCCACGCGACGGCGACTGAAATAATTGGAAAATGGATTGAATTGGAAAATCTTTGAAAAACTCAAATGAATGAATCAATGTCAATTGTTTGACAGCTGTTACTCAATGTCACTGTCATTGTGACTTATTATTGTTTAAGGTGGTATTCCACTCATCCAATACCTCAAACAATAACAGTGTTTTTAAAGCACGTATCATTCAATCAAATGCACATTGGTGATTGGACCCAAACTGGACCAAGATATTGATAAGTGGAATACCATCATAGCCATGCAATACTATACTCTCTCTCTCAAAAACATTCTTTCAGTAATGCTAATAAAAAATATTGTTTATCTCGCGTCGCGATAGCGCGGCCCGGCGCAATGCGTTTTTATAGGTGACCTAGAGAAATTGCCGAATACACAGCATACTTTGTCAGAGAGCAGGCAGACAGCTAGCCTAGCATGAGCATGAGCGACTTTTATCGACTCGATAGCTCGATAACGTATCACTGTCTCGCTCACATCGTAACGAGCTAAGCAAGACAGCATTATGCGCTATATCATATCGCGTGATATAGCGGTGTTTTAATGCTAGGGGGGCAGAGCTACTGTTTGACCGTTTTGACCTTATTACAAACTATAGCTTGAAACCGGTTTGAAAAAATAGGCGGTTAATTAAGGTTTTTACAAAAACCTCGCACGTACATATTCGGAATGAGAGCGCTTCAAAAACTTTAGGTTTTCCCTAACCGCTTTAATCCAAAGCTGTGAAATGTACCTACTATTGGCGAGGCGATCTGGCTAATAGCGACCTTCTGTGTGTAGACATAAGCTTGTTAGTCGATTTACCACTCGCGCGCTCGCGTTGGTAGAGCTGTATTTCAGGCAAGTTGCAAGCTTATGTCAATGTGTGGAAGGTCGCTTTTCGCTAAGCCTTTCTCGCGCTCGCGTTTTCCCGTTGTGCTTAGGTACTTATAAAGAGCCGAAAAAGAACTCTATACCTAAATATATATTGCTCTTTCATAAAACGGTTTTTAAAAGGTTTGGAGAGAGCCAAATTGTAATGATACGGTTTCTACGTATTCGCTGCTGTACCGGTTTGAAAATTAACCGGATAAACAAGCCCAGCCCACTAATTATGTAACTTGTTTGAAAGTGCAGTCACATTGCTGCTTTAGTAAAAATCAATGTGACAACTATCTTACTAAAGCAGCAATGTAACTGCACTTTCAATCAATTTCTATCAAAATCTGTTAGCAACAGAGTTAGATAATTAACTAGCTGATCAGTGATCACAGTCTATCTTATCCTTAGTGAGTACAATGAAGACATTTAAAGAACCTAAAACTAATCTGCGATACCATGTTAAAACCGGTGCCAGTTAATGTGCCCCAGTAAGTACCGTATCGGCAATCCCGGGAAAATTCGTAATTAGGAGTTCCTGGGACTATGCCCTAGCATTATTTATCGATGTTATATAAACATTTTCTGACTTCTGACGGTTCCTTTGGCTAGCCATATTTGCATTGCAATCTCCTGAGATCGGAAACTTTCCGGTTTTGGGGGGATTGTGGAGACAGGTTCATTTACCCAGGTAGCTACTAATTAAGCATCTTATCGTTGTTCACAAGTATGGAGAAAATTCAATATCGGGTCATCATTCAATGCCTTCCTAGCAAAGAAAATCCAGTATCCAGCCGTAGGGTTTGTGAACCGATGGCGTAGCTTCTTTGACGTTCATAAGTGCTTGTAACAGCCTAGACTGAATAAATGATATTGAATTTGAATTTAAATTTGATGCACGAGCCCCTACTGAACTGGTTCATGAACCTGCCTCCGCAGGCAGACTCTTAATAGCGCAATACAACTCTGCCCCCCTTGTCATGTAACCCACAAAGCTTCAGTGGACGACCGAGCAAGTCTATAGCTTTTATTGATATTGATGTAGAATCGTCAAATTTTTTCGCCCTGGCCTTTAGTGAAACAGCCAAGCCAATGCTACGATATACTTAAAAAAATACTCTTAGCATAAGACAGTATCCCTAACTCGTCTGTAAAAGTGTTTGTGAAAGTATCCTAAAAGTGTAGTGTCTTAAAAGTGAGATAATAATATTCGGACAAGAATACCGGAAAATAACACAAAGAAAAAA
The DNA here is from genome assembly GCA_910589605.1 of Chrysoteuchia culmella. NCBI lineage: Eukaryota > Metazoa > Arthropoda > Insecta > Lepidoptera > Crambidae > Chrysoteuchia > Chrysoteuchia culmella. Next base: position 9,864,879 of record OU342649.1, read on the forward strand.
GTTTATCAAATGAAATCGCTTCACGTGAGGACTTTTGAAGCTTCTTAAGTTTATCATACCAGTGAAAGTCATTTTTGTGCAGTGATATTTGCGAAAATTACTCCATCAGACCGTTGGTATTTTTTCAAAAAACGTTAACTTTGGACTTTGTACCCTATAAAACCTTACGGAGAGTAGCTGAACTAGAAAATTACCCAAAGATGAGATGTGCTATTTAAAAGCAAAGCATCATATTTGCCCTCTAGCGGTGAGTAGCGGAAGCTCGATTACTCAGTACTAAAGGCTACTTTCTAGACGTGCCACCTAGCGTATATCACCGAGACTATTGACAAAATCGACTCTCAACATTAGCGCATCAGCTACAAGGAACGAATTACAGGAGACGCACCTTACATTTTTTACAAAACATATGAAAATATTTTAAAATGGCTGAGAAATGTGGAAAATGTAAGAAAATACTTCCGAAGAGACAATTCTTAACCTGTTCAATATGCTGTACAAGTTATGATATCGACTGCGTTGGAGCTGAAAAACGGTTCTTTATAATGACCGAAGAAAATAAAAAGCAGTGGAAATGTGACTTCTGCATATCAAAAGCCCAAGACGCCATTTCATCTAGGACACCTACTTCAAACTCCTATATTACTATGAGGAAACAGAAAAAACGAAGAAGCTTATCTAATGATTCCTATAATACGTCATTTTCATCAACTCACTCCGATTACATGGGGAAAAGTCTACCGGATATATCGACAATATGCCAGACCGACACGGAATTATTAAGATTGGAAATCACGGAACTCAAGTCCCAGCTAGAAAGTGCACACAAAGAAATTGACAATTTAGCCTTGGAAATTCTTAGTTTGAAGAAGCAAGTCACTGAACAGAAAAATACAATATTAAATTTCAAAAAAGTATGCACTGCAACTCCGGCGCGAATACAACCTACACCAAAACAAAAAAAAACAAAAGCTGCAAGTCTAATCAACTTTAACACACCAAATTCACATGAAAAAGGAAATCAACCAAAGGATGAAAAAGCCCTCCACCAAACCTCTACGCAACAACTCTCTGAAGAAGTCATCAATCTCACGGAAAATAATTTATCCAACGACCTAAAAACCATTAAACGAAATGAGGCAACTCTTCCGCGCATCTCGTCACTAGATGTCGCTAGTAGTAAATATAATGCGTGTAACGTTGAACGAAAAATCTGTAAAATCTATATATACGGTGGCCAACAATGCATCAACTTGGCGTCACAACTAAGCTATTCGAGGAAAAACTCTAATTGTGAAAAATACAGTATAACCTCTTTTATACAACCTTTTGCACCTACAGAACAAATATTAAAATCATGTTACAATGTTGATGACTGTTCCAATAATTATATGATCTTATGTATTGGGGAAAATGATACTGACCCCATAAAAACAATGATAGAACTTACCTCTTTATTGAAGTACTTACAACGAATCAAAATAATTATCCTAAATATCCATAATAACAAACATCTAAGTGAACACAAAATCAATCATTTGTTACAAAAGACAAGTTCATACTTTGCAAATTGTACATTCCTTAATACTTTAAATACATTTAACTATATGTATCACCTGTGTTATAATATAAATTTTACCATTGACTATGACAACTACCGTGATAATTACTTAGTAACTAGTACTAGACCTAAGCTGCTATTCGCTCCAAGGAATAATAACAAAACGTCGTCGCCGTCGTTTAAAAAGGGAACTATACCATTCTACTTCTGTAAGAAAAATATAGAAAATAAGAACTCCAAATCATATATTAGCGCAGACGGTATCTCTCAACTACCAAGGAAGGGAACAATTCCCTATTACTTTAGTAAAGCGGACAAAAAAAGCGTTGTTTATAGTGACATAAGTGACAAGCGGAATGCTAGTTCCGAAAAAACTACCCACTTTTTTCGAGCCCAATCAGACCAACAATAATGAGTTAACGGTGCTATTCCATCAAAATATTGCCGGCCTGATAAACAAATGTAGTGAAATGGAGATGTGTTTATGTGAATTACGTGAAAATAAATTATTCGTTGACATACTGTGTGTGACAGAAACATTTATAAAAGCTGGTGACGAACATAATGTGAAGATAAATAATTTCAAAGTAGTCGCTGCTTTCTCTCGGAAAAATGAGAAGCGGGGAGGGGTATGTATTATGCTACACCCATCAGTAGAATTTAAGACTATCCAATTCTGCAAGGATTTAGCCGAGGAAAAGTTGTTTGAATGCTGCGGAGTAGAAATAGTAGACTATGCATGCATTGTTGTTTGTATATATCGGACACCAAATTCAAATGTAAAATTATTTCTTGACAAACTTGAACAGCTTTTACACAAATTGACGAAAAAAAATAAACGAATAATCTTGACCGGTGACATGAATATTGACATTTAAAAAAATAGTAATATAACGCAAGAATTTAAAGACTTAATGCTGAATTATAATTTTGAATTTCATATAACTAAACCTACAAGGAAAAAGTCATGCATCGATCACATAATCAGTAATGTTGAAGGGGCCACTGGTACAATTCAGCCTTTTCATTTGTCTGACCACAACACGGCCCAATTATTGTGTTTTCCGGGTGGTAAAACAAAAAAGAAACGATACTGGTTTGTATTGAGAAGAGACTATATAGTCAAGGTAACATATCCAAGTTTAGGGAACTGTTATCTAGTTTATCATGGAATGATGTCTATAACGAACAGGATGTAAACAAGTCATTTAATGCATTTCATGATATGTTTACTACTCTTTACGATCTCTGTTTCCCAATAATTAAAGTCAAGGTAAATACTAACTCATCCCGACCAAAATGGATATCCAAAGGCATCAAAATATCTTGTGCAAAAAAGCGGGCACTTAGAAATGGACTATACGTTAATAACTCAGATGTTAACAAAGCTAATTATACCCGGTATAGTAAACTGCTTCGAAAATGCATTAATACTTCTAAGAGAAAAGTAAATAACAATTATATTCTTAAGTCAAAAAATAAGTGCAAAGCATCCTGTGATATAATTAAGGGAGATAACACCAAGACATGTGGGGGAATAAGTGCAATCAACAATAATGGCACAATAATACGTAGTCCCATCGATATTGCAAATTTATTTAACCAGTTCTTCATTAAATCGACCGAAACAACTGAAAACAACTTTGACATGGAAAATAAAACTAGCAGTAAAATAGAACGGACAAGCAGTAGCATATTTTTAGCGGCCTGCACTGACAATGAGATTCTTAAATGTATTTATTCACTTAAAAATACAAACTCCGTTGGATACGATAATGTATCCACCGCCATAGTAAAAAATTGTGCTGACTTAATTGTAAGTATTCTGACTTATCTTTTTAATAAATCTCTGGAACAGGGTGTATTTCCAGACCGCCTAAAAACATCGATTATTAAGCCCCTACACAAAAAAAATGACAAACTAGAATTAACTAATTATAGACCTATAAGTCTTGGACAGATTTTTTCTAAGCTACTAGAAAAGATTATGTACTGGCGCCTTATTGATTTTGTAAATAAATTTAAAATAATAAAAGAGGAACAAAATGGTTTTCAAAAGGGAAAATCAACAACTCTTGCGGCTTTTACGTTAGTCAGTGCTATAACAGAGTTAGTGGACAAAAAAACACCTGTAACCGTTATCTTTTTAGACATTAGCAAAGCCTTCGATATGGTTAATCACGATTTACTTTTAGACAAATGTGAAAGATACGGTATAAGAGGTAAAGCGCTGGAGTGGTTAAAGAGCTATATTCATGGTCATACTCAATGTGTAGAAGTAGCAGCCATTAATAAAGAAAATGTCCTCATGCCATGTAGATCTTCGTTTCTGAGCAGTAATAAGGGCGTGACTCAAGGTAGCGTCTTATCAACATTGCTTTTTCTGCTTTTTATTAATGACTTGCCTAATGCGACCAACGAAAAGTGTATATTATTTGCTGACGATATAACTCTAATAATCCCAGACGACAAGAAACACGAAGACTATGAAACTAGAATAAACTTAGCATTAAGTAACATAATCAAATGGTTAGAGCAAAACTCACTATGCGTTAATTTAAGTAAGACAAACTATATTCAATTTTCTAACTACAACACTATTGACAAAATACTCAATATTCAATACAATGGACATAAAATAGACAATAATAATTCATCAAAATTCTTAGGCTTAACTCTTGACAAAAACTGTAATTGGAAACAACATATTGATATGACATGTGGTAAAATAAATAAATTTGTGTATGCACTAAAAAAATTAAGCACAACAGTCGGCCAAAACGCGGCCCTTACTGCTTACCATGGCTATGTAGGCTCCATTCTCAGATATGGCATTTTGCTATGGGGAAACTCAACCCTAGTTAATAAAGCCTTCCTGGCACAAAAAAAGTGTGTACGTGCGGTTTGTAGGGTTGGTCAAATGCATTCCTGCAGACAACTTTTTAAAAAACTGCAAATACTAACGGTTCCTTCCCTATACATTTTAGAGGTTGGCATTTTTGTAAAAAATCACCCACACTTGTTCAAAAAGACTAGCGAAAATAGTAAATATACACAGAGAGACCCTACTAAATTGAAAACGCAACCATGCCGAGGTTTTATGCATGACAGAAACTGTTACATTAATTCAATAAAAAAATTTAATAAGATACCCCAAGGTATTCGAGAGATGCCATTTAATCGCTTCAAATCGGAGCTACGCAAATGGTTAATTGAAAAATGTTTTTATTCCTTGCGAGAATTTAAAGGTGTTCAATAAATCTGGTAACTTTTCACATTAATTACATGACATTATAATTAACTGACATTTTGTATTTTTGCATGCTTTTGTGTATAAGGCGAACATTTGTACTTTCTTTTGACATATCACCTGTTTATATAAAATAATGTTCTGGCAAATAAAAATTATTTGATATTTGAACTTACATCTTGTCCCTAATTCCCTAATACGGTTGTCCACTGAGGCTGTAAGAGTAACAGGATAAGAAACAGGTCAGTCCTTTCAACCTGAATCCTACTTTCCGAGGGACATACTTGCTGATTACTGATCATCTAGAGCTTTTTGGCGTGTCATTTTCATTAAGTTTTCAACTTTTAATATTTCATTAAAAGTTACTTAGCATGAAAAAAAATGACCACTACGTTTACCTTGGACAGACAATCCAGTTAGGTAAGTCCAACTTCGAGAAAGAGATCTCCCGTCGAATCCAACTCGGATGGGCAGCATTCAGGAAGCTCATCATAAAATCATCGCGTCCAACTTACCGGAGTGTCTCAAGACGAAAGTCTATCGCGTATCCGTGACCAGGGGGGCTATCGCGTAAAAAATATGGATATGGACATGGGCTTCATTTGACAGTTAAATGACCATCTAAGGTAATTTTATGTGCTTCAACTGTCAAATGAAGCCAATATCCATACCCAGATTTTTTACGCGATAGCCCCCCTGTGTGTGTTGTCAGTGATGACTACGGTAGTGAATCGTGGTCGCTAACTATGAGTATGCTCGGCGTTTCCCTACGACCCTACGTGATCGAATCTGATATGAGGAGATCCGTAGGAGAACTAAAGTAACTGACATCGCTCGAAGGATTACTCGGCTGATATGGCTGTGGGCGGGGCACATAGAGAGAAGAACCGATGGCGGAAAGGTTCTGGAATGGCGACCGCGCCGCAGGATGACGCTACGTGGGTAGGCCTCCGACAAGGTGGACCAACGGTCTGGTGAAAGTCAAGGGAAGCCGCTGGATGCGGGCAGCGCAGGACCGATCGTTGTGGAGATCCTTGGGGGAGTCTTATACCCAGCATTGGGTGTCATGTGGCTTAGACGATGACTACGACTTGATGATCGAAGTTCAGATCAAAACATCTTTAAAGGCGCTTTCAATTTAGACGTTTCGTGTCGGACCGCTGCAGTGCCGAAGCGGTGCATTTGTCGTTTTGCGCTCGGACGGTCGTTTGTTTCCATACAAAGCGCGCGGTGCGGTTACAGTGCGGCGTCGGTATCTATCTATTTTTGTGGCGGTACCGACGCCGCACAAAAGATATTTTTGTTATAAGCTTTAACGCAAATCCCTTGAGCAGAGACAGAAAGTAGCGTTGTTGCGAGCTTAACGCTTTATTATCTGATATATTTCGGTCAGTGTCCATCTGTAATGGACAGCTATACTCTTCCCCTGCCATTAGACAACCATAAATACGAATATGTACTTCACAATATACCCAGCCTATACCCAGCAGTGGGTGTCATGTGGCTGAGACGACGACGACGACGACGACGACTTCACAATATATCCCAAAGACTAGCGTTCAATGCGTCGAAATCGTAAGCGTTAGAACCGCTGGACCAAGTGCGATATTTGATGTTTTGAAACTATCAAATTTCAGTACCTTTTTGATACTATTTGATACCTAAATTAAATTATTTAGTACCTCGATGAATAGTGAAAAAACATGAAAAGAAAATGGTCAGCCATTCTGACGTTAGGTTCGCTGGACCACATTTTTTTCTCGTAGTTAGAGACAATATTATAACTTAATTATTTCTTTGTAACTATGCAGTACCTTTTTGGTACCTTAACATTTTTTTTTATTTTTTTTAATCTGGCGTACCAAAAAAAAGTTTCGGTTGTATTTACATAAGTTCCTCTGTAGCGGCTAAACTATTCATCCGATTTTGATGACTATAGTGTCAGTCGATTCCTTATTATGTCCCGGGTAAAAAATTTAAAAAATGCTTAATGTTGCCGTGTTTGGTATCAAATAATAAGCACATTTCAAAAATATAAAAAGAAATAAATAATTCCTCACAAATCAAACCAATTATCGAACCCACGTTAAGTTTCATGAAGAACTTGTGTTATGCTTAGGTACTAGATGATAACGGATAAACATACAAAAAAAAGCATATAGTACCTATATGCTTTTTTTTTGTAATTACATACATAATATACATATTAAACACCCAGACCCAGAGTCAAATAAGCATGTTCATTCACACAATTATTAGTCTTGTCCGGGGATCGAACCCGGGACTGATCTTTTTCATCAAGTCCCGTAATTACAACAAGTTTTTGGTGTAATTTGAAAGAAAGAAAGAAAAGTAAGTTTATTTGGGACAAACAAAAGTCAGTACATCCGAATAAAAACAAAAACACGTAAAAGACGTAAATCCGTTTGTCCCAAAACGGTCCCGACTCGGCATAATGCATGGCTTTTGGCCAGCGCTGATCTTCCGTCGGTACCGTTTTGGTGGGACTGCGAGCCAAATTAACAGCGGGTACGTATAAAAACAAAAACAAATATTAATGATAAACATAAACATATAAATAAAAAGTCGGCCAAGTGCAAGTCGAACTCGCATATGAAGGGTTTTGTCTCTCACCCAAGGTTGCCTTTTTTTCTCTGTTTGTGTTTGTTTTTGTATCGTGTGCAATAAAGTTTTTATTAATATATTAAATACACCTACCCAAAATGCCACTATAATTTTAACTAAAACAACTGAGTTTGTGTGTGTGTGTGCGTGTTATTAAAATGCTATTATTATGTGTATATTATACGTGACATATAAAGAAAATAAAAAAAATGTGACTGTCATTGCTGTCAATTCAATACTGACACGAATTCAGACAAATTTTCGAGATTTCACGGGTGGCAAGTGGTTCCAGCCTGGAATTGAAAGCTTTACCGGAATGCTACCGTATGATGCCCCGAAAAGAAAGTACCCTAAATATTGATGTAAGCGAATTATACCCCAAAGGAAACATTACTTCATTTAAAAAAATAAGCTAAACTGCAGTCAAGGGTTTTTAAAAATTACAATGAATGAAGTGAGGGTTGTTTTTCGAAATTATTCCCAATTATCGGGTGCATGCGTACAAAGCAAGCAACATTAAGGCGATTAATGTTGCTTGCTTTGTAAAAAAAATGCTTCTATACGATCCTAAATATTATTGGTGACCAATTTCCAATAGTCCAACTAACCCCATTTAAGAATAATCTTGAATTTTCGTATTTTTTAGAGGTCTTTTCGAAATGAAAAAGTGTCCAGGCAAAATGATAAAATCGTGTTTTTGAAACTATACGAATCTAGTGATAAAGGTATGAAGAAATATATATGTTATTACCAGATTTGTAACAACTGTAACCATGCTATAGTTTTATATCAAAAGTCCATACTTTTCCGAGTAGCGCCTTAAACATCTACCTCATTTTTTAAAAAGTGATTTTAATTTTTTTGATTTGTCGCCTTTTTGTTTTTTTTATGCAGCGATATGTTTTTTGGGTAGATTGGATTGGAGTGATGGTTGATTTTAGAAATCATTCCCAAATTATCGGGTGCATGCAAACAAAGTAAGCAACATCTATAATAACTATATAGGTAATTAAATGAACATATACATATATATATATTTGACGACTTGTTAAGTCGGACAAGACTAATATTTGTGCGTATGAAGATGTTTATTTGACTCTTGTCTGGGTGTTTAATATGTATATTATGTATCTAGTAAAAAGTATATAGTACCTATTTTTATCCGTTATCTAGTACTTATCCATAACACAAGTTCTTCATGAAACTTAACGTGGGCTCGATAATTGGTATGATTTTTGTGGAATTATTATATTGCTAATTAAGCCCTTTCATTTGATACCAAACACGGCAACATTAAGCAAGTTTTTAATTTGTTTTTTTATGACTTTACGACCTCTAGAGGTCGCCATATTCAATATTCAATTGAATAAACGTCACATTAACATAAGTTACTCGGGGCATAATAAGGAATCGATTGACACTTTGTCATCAAAATCGGATGAATAGTTTAGCCGCTACAGAGGAACATAATTAAATACAAATATACATAGGGAAATTCTATGGCAAATTTTCATTCAACAGAAACTTTTTTTGGTACGCCTATTTTAAAAAAAAAAATCAGGTACCAAAAAGGTACTGAATAGTTACAAAGAAATAATTAAGTTATATTGTCTCTAACTATGAGAAAAAAATGTGGTCCAGCGAACCTGACGTCAGAATGGCTGACCATTTTCTTTTCATGTTTTTTCACTATTCATCGAGGTACTAAATAATTTAATTTAGGTATCAAATAGTATCAAAAAGGTACTGAAATTTGATAGTTTCAAAACATCAAATATCGCACTTGGTCCAGCGGTTCTGACGCTTACTCGAAATCGGCTAATCGTTTTGATTATTTTATCTTCTGTACCGCGCTAGATTATCTTCTACCTGTTACTTCTTACCTGTTCTTGCGTTTCCGAATACTTACAAACCCGGGGCTTCTAAATCGCTAATGAATACCTTCTAGGCTCATCGTAGATTGTATGATACTCCTAGCTTGCCATTAGGCGGTATACCGGCTGTTATAACAGTGCAGTGACCTATTTATCAGAGTGAGACAGCAATAGCCAGACAGTAATATGACAGGTAATATGAGCTTATTTCAATAGTACGTTATAGTATAAAAGCTGAATTTTGTGTGTGTTACGCGGGGAACTACCAAAAAATAGTTTCACAGCAGCAGCACTTTCTATGGTTCTTTCATCTTGCGTCTAACATTTTCATTTATGCACACATTTTGAACAGCTCAATAATACAAAAAAAACTATAGGGGTTTCTCAGTACCGGAGAGTAGCGATATTCCCGGTTCTCTTAACAGAGTATCGGACCCGGTTCCTGTAAATCTACGACTATGCCGTATGTAGTAAGTACAAGCTATACATTTTGTTTTGCTGACTCTACTTACAGCAGAGTACTTTTTTTATATGATAAATAAAAAAATTAAAACTACCGAAAAGCGATAGGTACCTGTAAGTAAAAGTGAAAATCTACTAAATAACTCATATCGGTATAATCCGTGCTGCTCTGCTCTGCTATGCGACCGACGACCCGGACAGGGACACCCTGTCATTCTTTCACTTGCATAAAAGTAACTATTGAAAATTAGATGTGACCTGCGTCTGCATATTAGATTAACGCTTAATATAGACTGTGATGATAATCTCGACATAACCGAACGACGGCGTGTGTTCTTTAGTTCTAATTCAATCCTTACCTAATCTGCTCTAATCACGGGATAATCTAATTACCTACCGTTACCTATTAAGTAGATACCGAATATAACCCGACTGAGACGGACGCCCCGCGATGTCACACGGTCCACGCTTAAATAGGTAGGTCGACCGCGCCGGGCTTGCCGCCTGCGCTTCGTTCGCATCGCGCGCTATGTACCTACCTACTAACTTCGTGCGCTTTTTTGTATTTTTTTCTTAATTAATAATGCCGTGCATTAATATGACACAAATTCACATTGTCCATCAATCATGCATTTTAAATATCAAATAAGTACATTCTTATAATTGTAATATTTTTTTTAAAGCATTTATAGCTCGACAAACAAAAACAAAAAAAAAAACAAAATCCCATGCCTGAATCTGGCACAAATTTATTTCATGGGTTTATTTAAATAATCTGCAGATTATGGTACTAGTTATTTAATCTCTAATTTCTTTTGCCTTAGTTATTAATGTACTGTCTTTAAGTCACTTTCCCCTGGACGAATGTGACACAAACTACGTTTGTACACTACGCAGGCTATCTTAAATTGAATACCATTGCGTTTTTTTTAACTTGAAATCCATTTTGTAAGTTTTATTTTGAATTATTAATATCCAAGAGCATAGGCAAGATATGACACAAAAATAAGCTTTTTACATGCAAATACATCCACAGGCAAGTTTTTATAAAGTTTAGAAATTTTGAAGGTTTTGCTTACAAAATAACTCAGCGCGAACGGTCTAAAATGTTATGCCAGTTGAAAGCGACTCTATCAATTATTAGGCTGTATGGTCTCTGACCGTAGCCTATTAAATCAGGGAACCAAATAATTTTAGCTTGTTTTGTCAATGTCAACTGTCATTGTCAATGCCAAGTAGGTACTATGTAAGTAAGTAAGTAAAGTCATAGATAAGTATAGTGTCAATCAATCAGTCAGTCAATCAATCTAAACATGAAGAAATCGTTGTCAGTTGCCTTTGCATTGCTTTGTAATTACTTGTAAATAACTAGATACCTAATTTGTGATTGTAATTGTATCGATCATGTTACTTTGTTTATCTATAATTCGTGCTAATAAATTGAAATAATTTTTTGTATATTTAGGAACGTTATATGTGTATCAAGTATATACTAAATAATAATTTGTTGGTCGGTTCTCGCTTGATTCTTGATTGCAAGCACAAACCCAACAAAAAGTACTAATATGGATATACCTGTGCAAATAGCGGTGAGACTGAAGCCTCCAAGTCTTGCAGATTCCACACAGTGTATATTTAGCAACCCTGTCACTCAGATTGTTATCACTGAAAGTGGTCAAACCTTCCACGTGAATAGAGCATTACCAGTTGATTGTACTCAAGCTAATCTCTTTAATTCTTTTATGATTCCACAAATAAATTGTTTCTTGGATGGCTGTGATACTTCTGTTGTTGTATTTGGGCAACCTAAAACAGGGAAAACTTACACATTGTTTGGGTCAGGTATGTTCTGAAAAGTAATCAAAGATAGCCATATTAGATAATTTTTGAGTTATTTCAAGTCAATTTGTTTACAGGGTTTGAATGCATTCATAGTGAGAGTGATCAAGGAATAGTACCTCGCTTCCTGACAGAGATATTTCATAAACTCATTCAGATGCCTGAACGAGAATTCATCTTACACATTACATGGATGCAAATAGTCAATAACAACATATTTGATGTATTAGGAGCTGGTTTAGTCAGATGTTATAATTTGGAAGAGGCATTTCAATACTTGCAACTGGGGTGGCGCCAGAGATGCCAAGGGAATAACCACACAGTATTTACTGTCAGTGTTGAGCAGAAGTGGGTTGGTACAAATGGTGTCTTGAACCATAGGATGTCTACTGCTAGTTTTTGTGATCTAGCAGCATACCCAGATCCTGGATTATTTGCTTTAGAAAGCATCATTAAAGAGTTACTAGCTGGTAATCCTCCCAAACAGATAAACTATGACCAGTGTATACTGACTGCAATGCTCAGAGACTCCTTTGGAGGCAGAGCATTTACTTGGGTGATAGGATGTATTAGTACAGAGCCAGAAGATTATCAAGACACATTGAAAATACTAAACCTGTGCCTCTGCTGCCGAGGCATTAAGAACTTTGTGACTGTAAATCTTTTTGCTGACAACAACACTCCAGTTTATAATGAGAAGAGTATGGCTCAGCAAAATGATAGTAATTTTAATTTACAATTTGCCACAACACAGTGGATAAAATTGGTATCAAATGCTGAAGGTCTATTCAATAAAATACTTCAAAATAAGTCTCTGTCAGAGGGTGATATAAATCAAGTCACAGAGTGGTTATTTTTAAAAGCAGAATGTGATGAATGTTTACAAACTGATGTTGGAGTTGATAATAAAGATGTTGGCCCAAAACAAGGCTTGCCACGAATAGCTGAAGATACAGAGCCAAGTGAACTCAGTGAAACTGACGATGAAAGTGATTCTGAAGATAGTCACTCAGAAACTGTGTTTCAAGATAAAGTAGAAAAATTTATGGACTATTTCAGAGAAAAAAATGATCAGTTATTTGCTGAAAGGTGTGAAGAGTACTTAAACCATATTGACTCTGATGACATAACTATTTCCGAAACTAGTGGATCTCAGTCCTTGCCCATTATGACGTCTCAATCGAACTCTGGGCGCAGGAGAACCATACATCCTGGTGAAAGTATATCAGGAGCTGAATTAGAATTGCTCAGAAAAGTGGCTGCTAAAGCTATTTCACCCGAATCTCAAAAAATTATAATAGAATCTCACAAAAAAGATGAGGATCCAGAGCCAAAGCTGATTGAAAGGGAATTATTAAAAATGATAGACTCACCAAAGACTGAAGAAATATGTAAAAAGTATAAAGTAATAAAAGAAAAGTATACTCAGAAACAGATATTGGCCAGAAAACTTTCAAAAGAAATTGGCAGTAGTCAAACACAACTTAAAGAATTAATTAATTTGTGCATTGCTAAAGAAAGGTTAATTGATGATTTGTCTAGAGCAGTAAGTAATCAAAACAAAAATTATTTAGATAGGATTGAAGGAACTTTAATAGACCAAGATACACTGAAAGAGATTAGAAGACATGAAACCAATTTAAAGACTTACAAAAAACAAATTGAACAAATCAAAAGACAAATAAAGAAAGATGAAAAGCGGAAAAACACATTAGATGTGGAACTTGTCAAAGACAAGTTAAAATTGGATGAACTCTCAGAAACCTCTGTATCTAATGATTTTAAAGATAAGAAAGTTCATTCTCTAAAACACTTCACTCATAGAATAACTCAACTGGACAGTATTTTGAAGGAGAAAACAAATGACTTGGAAAATTTGCAGTTATCCAAAGAAAAAGAACTTATGCTTAGAAAGGAAATAAAAAATTTACGAAAGACAAGGGAATGTTTGCATGATCAAAGGTGTAGTTTAGGTCATAAGAGGAAGATCTATAAATCATTGTCAGATTCTGAGGTTAGTGTTGGTGGCGCAATTTATGAAGTGTGCTATCATTATTATTTATTGTCTTATATTTGTATTATTTATTTTAGGAGCGTAAATTATTGGAATGCGAAGAAGCCATAGAAGCTATTGACACAGCTATTGAGTATAAAAATAATTTAATCTGTGGAAAGTCCCCATCTGCTTCTTTGTCTGACACTCCAGACAACCGGGAGTCCAGATCCCGTGGTGAACAAATGCTAATGGCAAGACTTGATAAACTGTCTCATGATGAGATGAAAACATTGCTTTATAGATATTTCCAAAAGGTAAAATTATATTCTTTTTTAATTATTTCCATCTTATTTAAAGTTCCTTTTTTATAGTACTGTCATGATTTCTCATTTGCATTAATCGCTTTCATGGCGCTATGAGATAAAATGTACATTGTCGCTCGGCCGCGCTGCTTCGTTATAGGCGCCATACATTTTCTTGACAGCATTTTGGCAGCTTTGTATATCAACTCCCTTTTAGAAAAATAATTAAACAGAGGTGCTTTTGAATCTAAACCCCTCGAAGTATAAATAGGATTATCATATTGCAATAGTTTTGATAAATTCCATTATAAATGTGTAGGTGGTAGACTTGCGTGGGGCGTGCGCGGCGCTTGAGGCCGGCGTGGCTGCGGCGGCGGACGAGGCTTCGGCGTGGCGAGCGCGAGCCGCCGCCGCGTGGAGGCACGCGCAACGGCTGCGCCCGCACAATCAGATGCGGTAACTATACTCCAGCCAGTGTTTATTAGGTGGTAGACTGGCGCGGAAAGATGTCTAACGGCTGCGGCCACTCAATCAGACGAGGTAACTAGTTTTTAGACTAAGGGCCTGTATTTTAGTACGACTTATCTTATGGGTGTGTAATGTCTGACATAAATTTACATGAACTAACGATCAGTTGATATAATAACATTTCATATAATTTCATTTGACATACCGATCACATTACATAACATACGAATGACATGATTTCATTTACGATAATTCCATTTGATATAAAAATCGATTGGCCTAATAATTATTTAACCTAATCATTCCATGATATAATGCTCATTTTACATAACATTCATATAGTCTAATCAACATTTCACATATATTTGTTTTACCGAAACATTAAATGCCATAAAAACTCAAGCCATGAACTTAAAAAATAGTTTACAGTATTATGGTGATTTGAATACATATAATTCATTAGGTAGTACATATATTGGAACGCAGGTTTTTTTGTCCTAACGCCCAACGCAAGCAAGCATGCAAGCAAGCAAGGATGCAAGCAAGCATTCTAGCAAGCATCCAAGCAAGCATGCAGCAGGCAAGTGTTCTGTCATGGCTCCGGCGGTCCCACGCGTGCATATCGACGCAGATCGATGTAGTCGGTTTTTAGGCGATTCGTTTCTGTCACTGACTAGTATGTAAGCCCCCTTCCACTGGCTCTTCTGTTTTATGAACAATATTGACCGATTAGGAAGTTATTTCAATTTTATAACAAGAGTTTATAAAATAGGTCAAATGATACGTATATAAAATGATGGTTATATAAAGAAACCATTATATCAAATGACACTTAAAAAACGTTAGGTTAATTGAAAATATGGAAAATAATAATTATGTATAAGAAATGAACAATAGGTTAAATAAGAATTATGTCATATATTTTTAGGTCAAATAAAAATTATATAAGTTAATGTTAGTGACATTGAAATTAGATTGTTTTTATGCCAACCGAATCGCACCCAAGCGGAGGAATTCAGTGACTTAAGTGCCGATCGGGGATTAGTTGCTATGGTAACTAAATTTTGACTGAAATTAAAGATATTTTAGTTTTACATTTAGGTATTTATCTGTACTAATATTATAAAGAGGAAAGATTTGATTGTTTGTTTGTTTGCATTAAATAGGCTCCGAAACTACTGAATGGATTTAGATAAACATTTGGTACACAGATAGTAAATAGCCTGGTTATGAACATAGGATACTTTTTATCCCGATATTCCCACGGGAACGGGCACCACGCGGGTGAAACCGCGAGCGGCCGCAAGTTTTTTTTTCAGGATCAGGAAATAAAATAGGTTTACTAGGTTATGTAAATTCATAATTTATTTAATTACCTTGCTACAAATTATTTAAACAGTGAATATTATGGCACAACAATTCATGTGGAGAGACATTGTGCCTGCCTTTATAAAATGGACCTACTGGCACATTGATGGTGTCAAAGAGAACCTGTTTGATTACTATTAATCGAGCAGGCGGATCACTGGGTGTATAGTTTCACTGCAACACTATGTACAAAAGTCAAAGCTACATATAAATTATATCCACGGAGTCGTAAAATATTTGGTTCATCATCATATCAACCACACGGCTCCCTTTAATTCAATAATATCCTCATCATCACTTGAGCTCGAATTATAGTTAAGTACTGAAACAATAAGATTTTATGGTATGATAATCGCCAATGGTGTAAAATTTTGAATATAGTTTACAGACACCACAGTACTTACGTAATGTGCACTATATTGGGTATGATGCGTAATTTCTTCAATAAAGTCAGTTATAGCGTTAAAAAATATTATGTTGTAGAAGTAATGGCAATTACGAAAATATAATTTTGAAGATGATGCGAAATGTAAATATAAAAAGATAGTAAGAAAAAAAAAACAAATGAGAAATAAAACACCAAAATAACATCAAAATTCTTTGTTGTCAAAGTTTGTTATGTTGCAATATTGCGATTAATCCTAGATAAGTTAGGGCAAGGAATATCCGGATTGAAATATGCTGTTGTCTTTCATAAGTGATACTTAGCTCAAATCATGGACTTAAGTTAAGTTATTAGATAGGGTGACATTGAAATACCGGCCCTTAGTCACTTTAAAGCCTTTTTTTTTTTTTTCTTTTTTTTTGACTGAGGGGAATGCTTTTACGCATACCAAACGGTTATGCTGGGCTCACCTAGAATACCGGACTCGCGAGTCCAGCACCCTATCCCTCGCCGCCCCCCGACACCCCGTCAAGCTTAGTAGGCTCTGCGGGGGTTCGGGGTAGGATCGTGCCAGCTCCCATCCCCCCAACGAGCTCGAAAGCTCGGGAGGGAGGACGGGAGATGGGAGGGACCACCGCCTCCCAGTCCCCCACTCAGCCTCAAAAGGCTGGATGGGGAGCCCGGAGGAGGGGGGGCACTACCAGCTAAACCCCTCTTAGTGACTTTAAAGCCTGAGTTCACCAACGAAATACCGTAAAATACTACTACTTTGCGTACCAGTCCCGAGTACGGTAAAATAGGGTAGGCTATGTTGTAGCCTGTTTCGGCAACGTTGCAGCGTCATTTACGCTAAACATAATTTAATTGTCATTGCATTTCAGCCGTTACTTTGAAGTTTAAAGAGACTGAGTGATATTTTAAACGACGATTATCGAATCGACAGTTGTTAAACTCGGCTCTTTTAAAGTATCTTACTTATTCAATTCGACAGGTACTGTAAAAACAAATACTTTTTGAGATTTTATCATTTGACACCCTGTGCTCTGATATAATTTTAACATAACTTAAGTTATAGCAAAGAAAATACCGATGGGGGCGGGGTCTATTTTGGGCCTTAGAATAAGACTCCACCCTCTCTTGTTTCGTAAATTGTAAGAAATGACGAATCAAGGAAACGCGCTCGCCAGCAATCACCGTTACTAAATCGCCTTTAAGTACCTACTATCTAAGTCATTTTGCAAAACTTTGGAAATGCAATTCTGATTTAAGTCGGCCAAGTCATTGGTATTTTTTTATCAAAGGGGTTTGAACTTGTATAGAGGCTGGTCTCGTGCCAGTCTGTAGTGATTTAAGATGACACTTATAAGTCTGATTTTTAATTCGACGGAATTCTGACAGTTCTGAAGTATGGCCATTAAAAAAACGCTCCCGCTAAAACCGAAACGCATTTGAACGAATTTAAGTAAAATAAAAAAAGCTTCGTTGAATTTAAGATTTTAATTAGACAAACTAGGACTTAAAATTGACTTATGATTTTAAAATAGTAATATTCATTTGTAATGTCACATTATCGGAGTTACAACAATCAATAAGGAAAATATCTTTCACTGGAATCCCTGACCACTACATTGCCCCGATGCATAAGTTACTAATCTTGGTACGAAATTCATAAATAAATATTTTTGTTATTATGAATAAACTGTAAATATAATTGTTTTTTGTAAGTGATTTTTTATAATATTTATATTTCTAATAATTTGCACTTTGTGTAACTGCAAAAATAAAAAACCAAACCGAACCTTCAACAAAAAGTTATAAAAATATTTGATATGAAAATTACGTTTCTTTTTACTCTTTTTTCCATTTAGCCTTTTATAATAAACACCACAAACACAATTATATTTTTATTGACATATTTATGTAGTTTACTTGATCTCATTCTGTCTCTTATTTTTAGGGTTCCGTACCTAAAGGGTAAAACGGGACCCTATTACTAAGACTCCGCTGTCCGTCCGTTTGTCTGTCATTCTGTCTGTCACCAGGTTGTATCTTATGGACCGTGATAGTTAGACGGATGAAATTTTCAAAGGTACTAACGTAACGTAACGTACTAACGTAACGGTTTTCCGTCGAGTATTTTTTTTGTGGTGCTGGTTTGTGTTATGTAAGTTGACAAAAAATAATAGCTGTCACAATTCCGTCGAATTAAAAATCAGAGTATATATAAATAATCAGAATCCCCTATTCTGATTATAAGTACTATACTATCCCCTACACACAGAGAAACAAAAAATGTTATGCTATATAATGCCCTAAAGTGTCACGTTAGCCAGATAATTAGAGTTAAAAACCGCATCGAAATCGGCCCTGTATTTTCCGAGAAAAATGGTAACAGACACCCCAATAAGGCATATACCGCCTCCATTCCGTTCCGTCCGTCGGCGTCGTCGTGGGAAAAAGGAATAATGCCGACCCAAAGTATCACCTTTGTATCTTTAACTCCAATTATCTCACTAACCTGATACGGGCATGTTGCATAATATTTTTGGTAATTTCTACGTTCCCTATCCACTTATATAGGTATTATAATATACAATATTGACGATCTCCGTGGTACAGTGGTACGTACGCGCCGCCAGTTTCATGGTGTCGCCTACTCTGAGGGGGACCCCAACCGGTATTCTAACCCTCCCGGGTTAGAGTACCGGTTGGGGCAAATGATTGTATGATGAATACGAGCATTTGTACCTGAGGAAGGGACGTTTATATATTTCTACACATAAATACTTATATAGTATCCCATAACACAAGCTTTACAGTGCTTACTTTGGGGCTAGGTTAATCGGTGTGAGTGTAAGAAATATTATTAATGTGTACACTGTTGGTATGTCTAAATAAATAAATAAATTACGGTGCAACGACGGTAAAAAAAAAACAAAATGGCGGACCGGTGAAGAGGACAAAAGGTTCAAATTAAACCCCTTTATTCGCACTTCAAGGAATGGTTCTGCAAGATTTGAAGAATAGAATAAGCTGACTTTAATTTAAACGATGTTTTGATTGCCTCAATACGTTTTCAGGGCGTTCCACACAATGCACAGATGCTTGGATACTGGAAACGCAGAAAGAGCCTTGTCGATGGGTTTGACGACGGATTCTGAAACTTCCGACGATGCCATGCGTCTCGTCGATCGTATGAAGCAAATTGCAAGATGTCATCCTGTAAGTATTTATTTTATATGACTCCGCCCTTTTTGGGCGTGGCTAATGCCAGTGACACCCTCCCCTCTATTTATACATAGTTTACTTTGGGATAGGACAATTTATACAGTGGTGGTCACATAATTAACGACACTAGTCGATTATTCTGTAACTAAAAACTCTGATCCTTACATCTTTTAGAATTTATTATTATTATTTATTATTTAATTTTTGCATTTTTCAATGCTATTTTTGCTAATGCCGGTCCAATGCTCTAACCGCTGAGCTACCGAGACTTGCGAACCACCGTCGAAATTCTCCAAGTGGAGGTTCGCAAGTCTCGGAAACTCAGCGGTTAGAGCATTGGACCGGATTTCCAAAGGTCGTGAGTTCGATTCCCATCTGAGAATTCACTTGTGGCCGAGTTAATTTTTTCCAATATTTTTCTATTTAAAATTTATCATCTATTAGAATATTGATCAGACCAGTTAGTCATGTATGGCAATCTGGATCTCCTTCATTCACTCCATGGATGGCCATTATCAGATCACAGCTCGGCCAATCCTTGACAGAGAACCAAGGCACCAAAGTTACTTCGTTTGTATAAAAATCAACTAGTGCCCTTAATTATGTGACCAATACTGTTTGTTGTTGTTGTTGTTATTATTTACTATTTGTTGAATACATTCAATATTAAGGGCTTGTTTCACAATGAAAAGCTAAGTTCTGTGTAGCTTGCAAGATGATTTGATAGTTGCAATATGAAAAATAGGTATGTCACATCATCTGTCAACAAAATCACTATCATTCCTACTGTGCCAGATGCAGACAATTTGTTTTTTTTTTTAAGTATTAACTATTTACTTACATACAGGCTCCGGTGATTCCAAGTCAGAATTTAAAGCAGTTGATGCCTGCCACCAGCCTGCCGGGCGCGAAGGTCACCAAGGAGCGGAACAAGCTCGTCATAGTGCAGCAAAACAAGCGCAACTGATGTTTACACACCGCATTGGTTATGGTCAACCTAAACGTTGTATTGACTGTGACCTTTTGCTTCCTACTCAAGTATGTGTTTTAAGTGTTACACTATGGGGCTATATTTTTGCTAAAATGCGTGGCCTGCAACTTTATGCATCTTGTTCTTTAAGGTCTTGCATATACTCAGCGTGAGACAGCAATAGTTGTCGGCCAGAAATTGCAGGAAAATATGGCCGATTTAGATGTCTCATAAGCGGCGAGTTTCGGTAATCTATTTCTAGTTTAACTTTTCGATGTGGAGATATCTATATACTGGGGATAGGTTATTAATTTATTATACTTGCCGTAAATCTGGGGGTCACTTCTGCTAAAACGTTAAATCTCAATCGTGTATCAATTAATGTTATTTAACACTGTAATAACAACAATTGTTTAAATCAGCATTACAATTGAAATACGATTGACACGAAACAGCGGAATTTGACCCCTGGTTTATTGGATGATAGCAGTCCATGTTTAATGAGACGTAGTGGACAGAGTTCAGAGTGGAAGCTTCTTAGATCTCGAAGTAAACTCTTAAATAAACGTTTAAAAAAAGCGCACATATATAATCTTGAAAGTAATTGTATTACGATTTCAAGAAGTGTTTAAAGTACAATTAATTATAGTTTTGATCTTAAAATTTCAAATCTGCAGCTTTTTCGTTACAAAGTTTTTGTAACGATGGAAAATACACGTTTGTGTTTTGAGGTTGGAGGAATGAACCCTAGTATCAAGTCTTGAGTGATGTAACTGTTCAGCCATGACAGACTGTACAGAAATATGCAATGATGTGAACTTTTATAACTAATTGACAAAACAGCGTAGATCACTGATGTCAATGTCGGATAACAATACAAGCGTAAATGGTAATTCTCAAGTTGACTTGTTTTTCTTTTTTAACATATGCTGATATTTTTAGAGATAAGATGCGATTGAATGAACTTCAACCAATGACTTTTATACTAGATAAGTTACATTCATAGTAATGAGCGTTGAAATCTGAGACAAGACTGCACACATACACAATTTGACAAGTAAAACAAAAGACACGAATAAGCACGGAAATGAAAGAGCAAATTTATATCGGACCCCAAATAGGGTCTTCCCAATTTTTACGATGCAAGCTCGTAAATGACATTTATCTGCTTCAAGTACACACATTAAATATCATTGACTAAATTTATTGATGGTACCTTATTTATGAATTCAGAATGTCACTGAATTTGGCATTTAAAATCTTGCCAGTTTAAAAAGTTTAAAATTTAAGTTTTTGTAAGAAATAAAAAATAACTGCAGAGTTTAAAATTAAAAGTATTGAAAATCGTTCATAATATTTAATAGATTTGGAAATCAATAAAAATATTTTTTACACTTAGCCCATTTTTATTCTGGGTAAAAATAAATACAACGTTAGAATTAGATATCAGCGTCATGTGAACTGCTGTTAATCCGATTAATAATTATCACAATTTTGAATAGTAATTTCAAAATTGTGATAATTATTAATCGGATGAAACATTTGAATATATTTAATCTCATCTTGATCTAGTCTTTAACAATATTCTATCGATTATATAGATTAGTTCAGTACAATTTTGAACAGTTATGAATGATAGTGCATTTTGTATATTTTGAATTGTTGTATTATACATAAACGAATCATCATGACTTATTCCATCCATTTGGAAAGATTAGTTAGTAAGATCTGTAAATATTTATTTAATAAAAGCAATTCATAAGTATGTATAATTAGATTTGCTACGCAATATCTTATATTCGATATTTTTTACCTAATAACATTCTTATTCGTAAAAAGACTGCTATGTGTTGTAAATAAACATTTAAATTTATTCACATTTCTTGTTTAAAGCCATATTCTTTTTTGGAATTAATAAAAATTACTCTAATCTAATAGATTTTACTATTTTTATTTGAAGTCCCAAGGGATGCACAAAACGCCGTCTGAGAGTACTGAATAGTAATGTGTGATGTATAAGATATTTCCTTTTAATTTCTGAAACAAACATTTTAAAATTATACCATGCGACGAAAATTCTGTTTGCATAGTCCGCGATTTTATACTCACGGTCGATCGTGACCGCGTTAGGTTTTGTATTGCGTTGGTATGTAGTCCGTGGCGTATTCCACTAGATGTAGCACCGCCAATTTCATATCTACACTGATCAAAAAAGTTTGTGATCACTTAATGATTTTATTAAACAAAATACCTATTTTCGTAGACGGATTATTATAGTAAATCTTGACCGATATTTTTTCAATTTGGTACCATTCAAAAGCTAAAATATTCAAAATGTATTTATATGTATTTCATTCGTTTGTGAACTGTTTTGTTTTAACTATGCGGGTTTTTGAACTACATAATTCAAAATTTCATACAATAATAACCAAAGGACATCAGGCACCTTTCTTAGGGAAAGAACCCAAAATGTATAGCATTTCTGTTTAATTTAGAATAAAGGCGTATCATCAATAAGTCGTAGATAATATTCACCGTTTTATAAAATCATTTATTTTGGGAGTTACGAGTATATTTGAAACTTGCTAAAGAAGAGGCGAAACGGAAGCAGTCGAACGAAACAAAACGCTTTGGTTTCGAACGAAACAACCCTCAGGGCCAGCGCACACCAGCGGAGGCGCGGCGAAGCTCGGTTCTTGGTCGCACGCCACACCAGCGGAGGCGCGGCGAAGCGCGGGTCGCGCGCCGCGGTGTCTGAGCGACTTTGAGCGCTGTCAAGAGCCATCGGGAACCACGTTCGGAGCGGCGCGTGGTGGGTCCTCGCGCCGCCGAGCGCTTCTGTACTTCGACAGTTTTGTTTGATACTTTAACTTGATTCTTTAACCCGTGTACACGTCGATTATGGCTGTGGATTGGGACATGATTATTATTGCGGCGCTTGCAGAAGAGGAAGCGCATGCGCGCCGGTCGCCAAGAGCCATGGAGAGGCGCGCCGAGCCGTTCGGCGCTGACCGGCACCCCGACCGCCTAACGGTATAGCTTGTAGTATCGCTATAGCTATCAAACTTCAAACTCTCATAAAACCCTTCAACGAAAGGGTTTTTGCCTAACTCCTACATATTTCTATTCATCTATCTATTGTATTCACTATTGCATTTTAGTATGAAAGTGATAGCGCGAGCGCGACCCCTTGTAGGGGGTTTGAAAAATCGATAGCTATAGCAATAGCACAAGCTATACCGTTAGGCGGTCGGGGTGCGGAGCAGTAGCGCGCCTGCTCTCATGGCAGCTTGACGACGCGCGCGCGCCTTTCGCAATAATCGATCTTTGGCATGCCGTTTTCAACCACACGTCATAGTGGTTAAGGTTTAATTTAAATTGATTTATTCTCAGTATCTTCGCCGCGCCTCCGCTGGTTTGCGCTGGGCCTTATAACAGTGACAGTTAAACTGATAGTTGAACTGATATTTGGCTGTCAACAGTGTCAATGTTACGTCATTTAGCATGATATTATATTTTAAAGTGCGGTAGGTAATCAAAATGTTGTCCGGTTCATCTTTGTACTTTCGGCAAAGAATATATTTATACACTTACGCGAAAAGAAGCGACACTTGAGCATGTGTGCTCGTAAAATCTCCCGCTGCTATGTGAGCCAACATCTTACGTTTTCTAACAGGGCTGTGTCTGTTTTACCTCACCACACACAGCAAAGATTTTTCCTTTAGATAAAGATAAAAATAATAATGTCTTAGAAAAAACCAACCAAAATTCCTTTAGTATAAGATAGTATAGTAGGCAATTTTTATTTCTTATGAAAATAATATTAATTGTACCTACTCGTATGTATTTTTCAAGGGCTTCCATGAAGTTTATGAATGACTTTGGTGGTATTATCAGCCCTACCGACGCCGGTAATGCGTTTTTGTTATTATATTCTTAATATAATATGTAATCAAAGATTGAAAGCTTTTTGTTGCAGCATACCTATTAAAATAATCAATCATTTCGCGACCCCATTTGTCTGCACTTTCTTAATAAATAACCTCCTTTTTATCGTTAAATTGTAAATGTCGTTACTTCTGGCAGCTGGCAAGTTTTCTTGGGCTTGCTCTTCTGTCAGTTATAAAATTTTAAACGGGCGTAAGGATAATTTTGATGATTCAAAAGCTCAATAATTACTAAGTCTATTTGAATAAATGTATGTATTTTAATATTAAATTATTATAATAATAATTGAATATTAAAGAAACAATCCTATATTCAATTACCAACTTACACCACGTCTTTGGCGCAAGTCAAAATGTCATTTCGGTATTAACGCTACTCGCCACTAGAGCCATTGGCGCTGGTGGCGCTCGAACTTACACGTACAGGGGATTGTCAAGGCACTGCTTCTGTTTTATCAAAAATTAATTTAAGCAGTTACAAAATAAACTTACTACTGTTTTTGATTCTAATAACATATGGCGTTTATAGGTAGCAGAACAGAATTATCTTTATACACTTTTCTTTTTTTTTACCTAGTCTTTTTCTGAAGTCGGTTAAAAAAAAAAAGACTGGCAACATGTTGAACATTCTAGCTTTTGAATAAAACCAAATAGAAAAATATCGGTCAAGATTTACTATAATAATCCTACGAAAATAGGTATTTTAAAAATCATTAAGTGATCACAAACTTTTTTTGTTGTGTACGCGTACACGATCGACCGAGTATGAAAAACCCTGACTATGCACTCTGATTATTCTTTAAGTTCGGCGATAGATTGTTCTAAAAACTCATACATTCTAGCTATCGACATTATTTATTGTGGTACTCATAAGGAAGCTATATACGGCCGTTATTTTAATTTTATTAAGAAAAATGGCAGCTTAACCATCTCTAAAGATGTTGCCACAAAAACTTTCATATGTGCTTTATTCCATATTTAAATAAATTAAGTGTTAAAATTCCATATTTGATTGATTTTTATATAAATACCGCAGTTGCTACCTCTTTGGAAAACTTTGGGGAAGATTGCGAATGACGTCACACTTAAGACTTACCATTCCAATTGTATCTATACGAGTGAGAAGTCTTTGACAGCACAAAATCATTAGGCCTGGGGTAATGCTGTCGTCTTTGTTTAGTTCCAAGAGGCCAAACCTCTCTTTTACTTCTTTGTAAA
This sequence comes from Chrysoteuchia culmella, assembly GCA_910589605.1. Lineage (NCBI taxonomy): Eukaryota > Metazoa > Arthropoda > Insecta > Lepidoptera > Crambidae > Chrysoteuchia > Chrysoteuchia culmella. The sequence goes on from OU342649.1 coordinate 9,890,372, forward strand.
GTGCTCTTTCAACATGCTTATTTCTGTAAGGGAAAGAAAACCTTATAATTAGTAAAAATACACTTTTTACAGACTGTTAACAGACAGAGAGAAATATTAAAATTGCGCTATACTTGGACAACTTATAAAGTCGTTGGTAAAACAGCATTTTAGGTTATACAAAGGGCCTAGTGTGAGTTTGAAAATGTCCAAACGTTACGATCGCTTTTACGTTAAGAGTTCAATTCTCAATCTTATACGCATTGTTTTAGAAACTACCAGTTATTGCAGCCCTCTTAGAGTCATGTGTTGATAAGTGTTATAAAGTTTTCAATTTTAAGCATATTAATAGTGAAGACATTTTAAAAGCTTTCAAGTCTATAAATATTTAAAAAAACTGAAGATTTATATCAACCAGCGTTATTAAATAAATAATTGAAATAATAGCTCCATATTTCGCTTTCATTTTTAATCAATGCATAGATGAAGGTACTTTTCCCGATTTAATGAAATATAGTAAGCTTATTCCTCTTTTTAAATCGGGTGACAAAAGTGACCCCACAAATTATTTGTACTTAGTAAATTTTTTGAAAAAATTATATACTCTCAATTATTAGACTATTTAACAGTAAATCAAATCCTTCATAATAATCGGCGTTTCTAAAGGTAAAAATACTACAGATGCTGGAATAGCACTCCTCGAACATATTTTTGAGGCTTGGGAGGTCAAGCAAGACGTAATTGGTATATTCTGTGACCTGTCTAAAGCTTTTAATTGCGTTGATCACGTTACACTTTTAAAGAAGCTAGAACATTACGATGTCTCTAAAAAATCAGTTAGCCTTTTGCAGTCATACTTGCACAATATAAATCAAAAGTAATTGTAAATAATACTGCTTCTACTGGAGCCCCCATTATTATGGGCGTGCCCCAAGGTTCAATATTGGGCCCTCTGCTGTTCTTAATATATATTAACGATCTCCCTAACAACGCGAGTAATTTATGTAAGACAGTACTATTTGCAGATACATCTTTAATTTTTAAAATTGATAGAGGAAACAATTGTTCTGACGAAGTAAATAGTGCTCTCTCTCAAGTTGCACACTGGTTCAACAGTAATAATCGCCCGTCAGGGCGACATGAGACTAGTTGCTTTTTTCTAGTATATTTTCTTGTTAAATATTTATCACAGTAATAATTTGTCTCTTAACCCTACCAAAACGAAATTTGTTAAATTCACATTACCTAATGTAGGGCAGGTCGACATGCATATCAATTTAAATGGGGATGTAGTAGAGTAAGTTGAGAGTACTAAATTTCTTGGCATTACATTAGATTCAAAACTACAATGGGATCCACATATTGAAACCTTGTCGAGTAGACTTAGTTCTGCGGCTTTCGCAATAAGGAAAATAAGGCTCCTAACTGATATTGAAACGGCAAGACTAGTTTACTTTAGTTATTTTCATAGTGTAATGTCCTATGGCCTGTTGTTGTGGGGCTCAGCAGCCAATATAGAAAATGTTTTTATTCTTCAAAAAAGAGCCGTGCGCGCCATTTACAACCTTCGACAGAGAGATTCTCTTAAAGATTTGTTTAAAGAGATTAATATACTAACTTTGGCGGGACAATACATTTATAATAATATAGTATATGTAAGGAGACATCACGATTTATTTATTAAGCATAGCAATGTTCATAATTTTAATACTAGAAACAAGAATAAGCTTGCCGTTCCAAGATTTCGGTTTAAAAATTGCAGTCGCTCGTTTTTGGGGAAAGGCATAGCCTTTTTCAATAAAGTTCCACAACAAGTGATTGAGCTGCCTTTGCATAAATTTAAAATATATGTAAAAAAAAACGCTCTTAAGCAAAGGTTATTACAAGGTAGATGATTTTTTGAAAGACCAAAATGCATGGAAGTGATACTAACATAAAACATGATTATTGTAATTGTATGAAAGGAAAATATTCTAATAACTGAGTATAAGAAAATTTTCCTCTTATATTAAATATGTTTCAAGATTGTAGATTTGTGTTTGGCAACGACATGTTCCTTGGTAAATGTTGTTGCTTCTGTTAAAGCTGATAAGTTTCTTGCGGCCGTTCTTCGTATAAGTTAAAAGATGTCCTGAATGGCTTGTAGGAAAAAAACATTGCACGATTCGAAAGCACTTATCTATAAGTCTATTTGAATAAAAATCTTCGACTTTGACTTTTAAGGTTTATATTATGTCAAAATTTTACACTTACGCGATAGTAACATTTGAACATTTAGCAAACTCACACTAGACTAGGCCGTCGGAACTAACGAATTTATGCAGTTGATTTGAAATATAAACATGTCGGTTCTTAGATTTAGAATAAAACTACGTAACATAAAGCTACATGTCAAAAGAATTACTATAATTTATACATATCAAAAGAATTTCTGCATAAGTATATTTAATTTTAAGGGGCTCCTTCAAATTAGACACATGAAGACGCGCTGCAGTGGCGCCACTGTGTAGCGCTAGCCGCGCCACTAGTACTCTTCATACAATATCTAGAAACGCCACTAACGCGCCACTGTCATGCCACACGCACTCTTCTAGATATCTAGTGTGAAGGTACCCTTAGAATTTTCTCGACTTTTATCTTTAGAATAAAATATTCCTCACATGCTATACTCCGTCATCAAGGTCGTGGCTTCGTCGAGGTTTTTAGCTATGAAGGCAATCAATTCATCAGCTGGACAGGATGAAGGCGTAATAAATTGACCGGTCGGCGATACCATCAGCGGTCCTGCCTCTCTGCAATTGGGTATTTGACAGATATAACAATAAAATATGAGATGTGTTGGATATTAAAGTATATAGGTAAATAATAAATGCACAATTGTTTTTTCATCGAAATATTAATTATGAATTTGCAAAACAAATTTGCTATTTTTTAATCTGTGGAATACAGGAGCCGGGCCATGTCGTGTGTGTCATGTGACGTCACAGGACAATAAATAAAGCGAGATGGAGCTATACTTGGCTATATAGCGCGTTAGCTAGTATTGTGTTGTTTATTGACTGTTTTCGCGCGCCTTTTAAAATAGTAAGAAACAGATATTTTTTCTTTTTTATGATTTTGTAATTTTTGCATTTTTCAATGCTATTTTTATACTTATGGTAAATTTTAAATAGAAAAATATTGGAAAAAATTAACTCGGCCACAAGTGAATTCTCAGGCTGGAATCGAACCAGCGACCTTTGGAAATCCGGTCCAATGCTCTAACCGCTGAGCTGTCTCGGTAGCAGCCTGAGAATTCACTTGTGGCCGAGTTAATTTTTTCCAATATTTTTCTATTTAAAATTTACCATAGATATTTTTTCCATATTATATCTTTTTTTTTGAGAAAAAGATATTTGTTGAAATAAAACAACTTTTACGGATATCAAATGCGCTATATTTCACGAACTAAGTTGTCATTGGGTTTTTTTTTATTTTCCCGACGTTTCGGCACCTTTTCAGCTGCCGTGGTGGCCGTGGTCACGGGATGACTGGCTACTTATAAGTCTACCCTCAAAAAGTAATTTATTTTTTCCTTCGGATACGGTTAGACATTTACTATGGCAACAATTATTATTGATTTTATATTTTGATTTAACTATTATTTTAAATATTTATTATTAACAAAAGAGAAAACTAATGGCTACTGGCAGATCACAAATTGGGAGGACCTTCGAAGAAAGAAGCTGCCAAGCAAACTTCGGAAGCGGGCCGACCTCCACCTTTATAAAGAAAATTAAGATATGGTTATTTCCACCTATTTTGATATTTATCTACAAAAAGAGCTAACCGTATCTTTGGGTCTTGCAGTGCGTGATTTGGGTTGAGACTTTAATTTATGGATAATAGGGCCCCAAGCTGGTGGTATCTTCCACCCATCATCTCTATTGAAATTTGGATATTTGGTGATTTAAATAGCCTCACGTAGCATTCTGGGGACGAATTTTTGTTCCCTGACGAGGATCTGTGGCTTATCAAACCTGATGTAGTGGGTGGGTCCCTCAAAAGCATGTTCACACACTGCAGACTTGTTTTCGCGCCTATATTTCACGACAGCACTGACACATTTTCCCTAACGCGGGTCCCTATGCTTCTCTTTGTTTTCCATTGTGCCATTCTACCATATGTGACACCTTTCACATATGGTAGAATGGCAGGTTGACGTTCTACTATGGCTGGTTTGGCGCGGTATCTGTGACGTCTGCGTAGTACTTGCAACTTGTTATTTCTCAGTACTTGCTTGACATGTCGAAGCAGTCAGGTGTTTCTCGTCACAGATGCCGCGAGCTCTCTGAAACAAAGATTTCCCTACGGTAGCTAACTGTGTGAATCACCATTTAGGTATCTGTCTGTATGTGTTGCTTTCCGATACACTGTGTGGCTTAAAAGTTGTTTTATTTCAATGAACAGTGCGCGCCAAAACAAGATGTACGTATAAAAAGATATTCAAAGAGATATAAAAAAATATCAATATATTCCATATTCCAATACTTCTCTTGCTGAATATGCAATTATACGTAGAGTAAACATCCCTATTGTGGCCACTCTTAGCCCCAATCTATCAGTGGCGAGGGTAGGTAAGCCGGATCCAAAATTACTCCAAAAATTCTGAAGGTTAACTGTATGGGGGATCAGTGGAATAGGATTTCTAAAAGGGAAGCCGATGGAAATCGGAATGTATAGACCTTTTGCCCCTGCAATCTATAAACAAGGCATTAATTAAAGGGGCCACCCTTTAATTAACTTAGTAACGCTGCCTTATTTCTACCCTGTAATGCCACCTTATTGTATACTGTGAACACGGCGATTTCTTTGCTCTTCGCCGTAGTTTACTCTCTTTGTTGAGATACGATTTGGCACTTAATGATAGACAAGATGTAATTTTATTTCACCCAAATATTTATGATATAATAATTTTGTTGTAACATCTTTCTGGTTTAGATATAATGTAAAATACCACTAAAGGGGTTTTTAAATACATAGTGTTAAGGTTCAAAGTGCCCACAACCGGGGCTTACACCATGTATATTGTTCACAACTAAAACTAGACTACTTTCAATAGTTCTGCTCAGTTAGCGGCTAGATGGTATTGTGTTAATGACCCATTTTTTTTTTATTTTATGAAAGTTAAAAGCAATAAGTGAAATAAGCCTTTTGGAGTCGATGCCAGCCACTTCTATTACTAATTTTTCGCCTCATGTTGGTGATAATAAAAGATAACTTACGGTTCGACAACAATTTCATATTTGCTTAGCGACTTTGGTACCGATAATGGAAACTTGTTACCGCGCCCGTAAAAGTCGCCCACTGAGGTAATCAGCTGTCTGAGATGGCTGCAGTATTGATGAGCTGACACTTTGGGCATATATTTTCTGAAACAAAATAAATGTTAGTTACATAACGAAAATACAGAACTATTTTTAAACTGTTGACTCTGTACATTACTAAATTATATAATTTAATTCACTTTTACCCGCGACAGTACGGCGACGGTATATGCGTTTGGGGTGAGAGGTTGTTTGTTTGTTTGTGCAAACCTTGGACGAATTAATCGTCCAAGGTGCAAACCAATGTTACCATTTATCTCCAAAACTACTAGTCCGATTTTGATGCAGTTTTCAGTAATGAGTTTGGGTTTGATTGGTGAATGTTCTTAGATAAGTGTTACAGTAACAACTCGCCAGATGGCGCTGCATTAAACATTTGTTTTGCAAACCAATGTTACCATTTATCTCCAAAACTACTAGTCCGATTTTGATGCAGTTTTCAGTAATGAGTTTGGGTTTGATTGGTGAATGTTCTTAGATAAGTGTTACAGTAATAACTCGCCAGATGGCGCTGCATTAAACATTTGTTTTGCAAACCAATGTTACCATTTAACTCCAAAACTACTAGTCCGATTTTGATGCATTTTTCAGTAATGGGTTTGAGTTTGATTTGTTAATGTTCTTAGATAAGTGTTACGGTGACATCTCACTAGGGGGCGCTGCAGTAAACATTTGTTTGTGCAAACCAATGTTGCCATTTATCTCCAAAATTACTAGTCCGATTTTGATGCAGTTTTCGGTGGTAGGTTCAGGTTTAATTCGTGCATATTCTTAGGTAGGTGTTGTGGTCAAAATTCACCAGGGGGCGCCGCAGTGAACATTTGTACAAAACCAAAACTACTAGTCCGTTTTTGATTAGAGGTTGTGTGTTTGTATGTACCAATGTATGTCTGTTACCATTTTTCTCGAAAACTACCGGGCTGCTTTCGATGCGGTTTTCGCTATTTATAAGGTGTCATGTCAGAGCAGGTTCTTAGACATGTTTCAAGGTGCTAGACCACCAGGGGCGCTGCAGAACCAGAAAACAGATCTAAAACTACTAAACCGATTTTAATTCAGCTTTTTGCTTTCAAAAGGTATCATTTCAGACTAGATTTTAAAAGGTTTTACAGGACACCTGCACCACACTCACTAGCCAGGATGCTTGGCGCTTGATGGGTTCTCAGAAACTATTAAACAGATTCCGATGCGGTTTTTGCATTAAATAGGTGACATTTCAGAGCAGTTTTCTAATCATATTTATAGCTATAAACCACCAGAGGTCGCTGCAGCACAACAAAATTAAAAAAATATACGTAAAAACATCATAGATAAAAATAAAAAGAGTTAAATAAATTAAAATTTTCTTGCGTTTTTAAAGAATTGTTAGCATATGTATTTTTTTTAAATGTGCATAAAAACAAATAGGTTCTTACCTTCTGCGTATGTGGATTTCTCTAAGTATACTTGACAAGGCCTTTTCATAGTTGGGTATTACTATTAAGGCACTGTCTTCCTGGCTGACTTTTTTGATCAACTGGAAAATTATAGAATTGTTTGTGACCCATATACCAAAAACCAAAAAGTAAAGTAATGAAAATTAATATTTTCTCTGAATGTAGAAATATTTATTGTGTCCTATCGCCGTTATTCGAAGCCTAGATAAACATATTTTGAGATAGTCCTTCCGTTTCCGTCCAGCATCAATTTTCCTATTGGTCGATCTTACCGAGTGACGTCACGTCCGTGCGACGTTATACCTCACCCCACCATGTTCACCAGGCGGCCATCGTTAAAGATTCACGCGCTCATTGGCGTCCTTTATTCGCAACCGTTCACATCTAGTTAAGATAACGCTGTTAGCGTTCGAAATTCAAAATTTTATTTTTCTAATCTTATTAATTCATAGTGATTGCTGTTGGTCTTTGATTTTACTTATTCAATGTTTAAAGGAATTCTTTACGAATTTGTTCGATATTTTAAAATGCGTAATGGCGGGTCAGGCTTCGTGAGACTTGTTAATTTCAAGAATTCAAGACGAAAAGCAGAGAATAAGGAGATTAATATGGCGCAAGAGGGGAATCGAGGTAATTAAACACCTCGCCACCAGGTCAGTGAATGTGTTTGATGTTAGCATACCCACATCTGGAAAAAATATTTTATAATTTCGAATCACTAAAAGTGCGTTAAAGTTTTTGAATATTTTTGCATTTGGCCTATGCCACTGCACTAAAGAGTTGAAATTGATGCGTTAAATTAATCATATAGAATTTTTTATCTATCGTATATAATTTTAATTAATATAATCATTAATTTGAAATCGATAAAATCTATTTGAATATTTGAAAAGGCATTATTTAATACTTAAATTATTCAACCTGTAATTAGAGGAAGTAATCGCCTCGTATAATTATTTCTTTTTATGTTCTTTCAATAATCATATAATGTATAGTAAGTGTTCAAAATGTAATTGGAAGATGTTAAGATCAGGCTGTGGGCATATAAGTCATTTGGAACAGGCGCCGGCGCGGCGCTCGCCGCCCGCGATGTTAGCTCGCTTGGCTCATTCACTTTTTCCGTGTTGGATTTGAACCTTACCTAACAACTGTGCCTTATTTTTCCAGATTTATGTATACGTATATACCCTTATTTGTTTAGCAAATCGTTTTAACTAATATTTTTTTTTTTTTACTTTTATTAATCTAGTCGAGTACTAGTAATTAAGTAATTAGTTACTAAATGATAAGTCATATCCTGGCAGTTCAAATGCGGATAATTTATTGTTCCGAGCTATGAGTTACGGGTATCGCAAAGAATTTATTTTTTCTTAATAGGGTACCTATTTTTTTGTCACAGTTCTAACATAATATAATCGTACCGCACATGACTTTCTCGGTACCGTTGCCGGTTATTATGAATATCAGTAATTCAATTTAGAAATATGAAATTAACTTGCTCATCCTCATTTTTTTGTCACAGTTCTAACATAATATAATCGTACCGCACATGACTTTCTCGGTACCGTTGCCGGTTATTATGAATATCAGTAATTCAATTTAGAAATATGAAATTAACTTGCTCATCCTCATATTATTTATCAGTGCCGTCGATTGCGATAAAATTGCGAAGGTAGTGACAAAAGTTGTAGTATTTTCTAATTAATATATTTCTGTCGGTCGCAGCTTTTTCTGTGACTGGGCCGGGGGTAAAGATATATCTACTGCTCCTAAGGCACTATTTGTCATTTTTATTATTTGAACTGTGAAATGATAGCTTTAATGTAGACTCGGGTGGTGACTGCTTGGCACTGCCTACTTATATCTTGTATGGAATCCTGGCGTTGTCTGGTGAACACCATGCATATAATGAAATTAGTTTTGGCTTGTAGGCTTTTTAATGCTAATAAAAATTATATATCTTTCACAAAGTCGGCCGGTTGCTCTTGGGCATCGACGAATTGTATGAATGCTGGGTTGCATTTGATGAACCACGTAATTTTATGAATTTATATTAATACTCTTGTTTAATTTTCAGTGTAAGTCTATACCTATATGTTAACATATTAATATATCAATACAGCATGTCGCTCCAAGGCACCGTCCAACCGTCCATAGGTACATTATGATCATTTTCTGGCTCCAAAGCCAGCGCATAAACGTTTTTTTAACTTAACGCGTACTTATCTGGCTTTATACGTTTTATACTTATCGCGTACCTATCTGGCATTCTGTATTTTTAATATTTTGCGTAATTGGCATTAGTTGTTTCTGACTTGCGTATTTTGGCATTCTGGATTTCTGATATACTGCGTAGCTGATATTCGTTGTTACTGATTTTGCGTATTTTGGCATGTTGCGTTTTCTCACATTGAGCGTGCGAGGCATTTGGCGTATCTATTAATAGAGCGTATGGATCAAAAATGTTGCATGGCGAGGATGGCCGCAGGTAGGGATTGCAATTCGAATACTTCTAAAGTCGAAATAAATAATAAATATATATAAACGGATTTTCGATGTAAAAAATTGCTTTCCCTACCTACAAAGCCACTGTTTTTTACAGTAGCGAACTTATATGCCCTTCAGGCATGAGCGTATATTTTTTGACAATGACGGTCGCCTTTCATGTTGGACGGCAACAATAGAATTAATAAATTCTGACGAGGACGGTCGCTCCGCAAGGACACTGTCTTATACAATATTTCAAATTAAAACATTCAGGCAATAATTAAAGATTTTGCTTATGACGGTTGTCCCCTAAGGACACTGTCTTATATAATATTAAAATTATACCCTTCAGACAATGAACGATTTTGCTGATGACGGTTTCCCCTGTTTTATACAACATTAAACTTAAGCCCTTCGGGCAATATTTAACAATTTTGCTGATGACAGTTGCCCCTTAAGGGCACCGTCTTATACAATATTAAAATTAAGCCCTACAGGCAAAAAATGATGAATTTTGTTGATGACGGTCGCTCCGCAAGGACACTGTCTTATACAACACCGAAAGCATTTCAGGTACTATTTCTCAAGATCTTTCAGGAAAGGACTTTTAAGTCCTTTTAAGTCCTAAAAGAAAGTAACTTTTGTTATTATGTTCCTGATGATGATAACGATATGATGAACAATGTATTTGGTGAGTTTTGATTTTTATTATTTATTTGAGTTTCTATTTTTTTACTAGAATAGGATTTAAAGGTATTAGATGGCCTAAATAAAGTGTACTTTATTTGCTTTTCTGTATCAAATGTGCCTGTTCGGTTTTTATTATTAAACACTCGGAGAGCGCGACACGTCTGTGTGTCTGCGCAACCCGACGAAGTCAGATGCGTAATTTGATACGTACTGTCGTGTGCGGTGGGCAACCATGTCACATTATGTGTTGAATGACATTTGTGGATACAGATGGTTTGATTCCGTGTGTTTCAATGTGATGTGGTTGTATGCTGTTAGCGCGTGGCGGTGCGTGTTATTTCACTTTGACAATTATAATAAGCGTTTAGCTTGTCATTATGCAAGTATGTTTTTGTTTTTATGTAGGTAAGTACCTACATAACAGTAAAAACATATTTATATTTTTATATACTTATATTTTTATCCCCATTAAATACATTTTCGACTTTTTATCATATTTAGGCAGTGGAGTTGTCAGTGATACCTGCATGTTTATTATGGCCAAACGTACTTTTTAAGCAAACGTAAGTTATAATTTGATCGTAACTTATAATAAGTATTTTAATCTTTTATAAGGGTGTTACCTATACCGGGGAAATTGCGTAGCAGGTATTTTTGGCTGTGATGGCAATGCTGGTGTTACTGTATGTCTCTGTTCCCAATTATAACACAATATAGTGATAAATCATTTCGCGATTGAAGGGAGAACGATTAAATTTGCATCTTCTACTGTGTGTAGAAAACTGTCTTTGACTCCTATTTTTTTTTTTTTATTACTTTTTATTTATTTACGTACAAGTGGTACAATAACTTACTTTTGTCTTATGGTATTTCTATCAGTCATGCCTTAACACAGGTGATTGAAAATACCTTTGTTAGTTTTAACAACATTTTTATTGTTTAATAATTGAATTTTTTATCTTTTTCACATTATTATTTTATTTCGAAAATATATAAGTCAAGGACATTTGTGGGTTATGCGATATTTCGAATATTCGTCTACTTCATAAGTATCGACCGATCATATTTGTCACAAGCTAAGCATAATACTGAAATTTCGCAAAACGCAGGGAATGTTTTACCTTGCTAACTCCTTTGGCGCTTCAACCTAAGGAAATCTTGGCCTGCAATACAAGAAAGTTCTTGTAGTGTCTGGGGATATATCGTATTATTTTATTACGATCTCAAGTAAGCGCAATACCAGCGCCTCGAAAATACCATATTTTTGTGTTTTACTCTAGGGAAGGTAAAGCTTCACATGATAGTAAATGATCTATCTATCCTAGTAAAATTACCATGTGTCTGATTAATGTTATTAACCTGTTAAGACAGATCTTATTTGTGTGCTAGTTCGATGGCAAATAAATATAATATTTTTAGAATAGGAAGAATTATTTATTATTACATATTACAGAGTTATATAACATTTTTCATAATGGGGCAATATTTGTTATATTTGTTTATTCTTAATTTGTTTGACTAACATGGAACATTTGAACTTCATGACTAAGTTTGTATTTAAATATCACATTGGCGTCCTGTTCACCAGGCGATAACAAACAAGGTCTCAAAATATGTTTATCTAGGCTTCGAATAACGGCGATAGGACACAATAGGAGCGTTTTACCTACCATTAAAACGCATATTGTGTCCGGAGCCTTATTCGAAGCCTAGCTTTAAGAGCTGCCTGGTGGGATTGTATACTCAATAGTTGTAAAGTTTTTTCAGATTTTGAGACTGCAATGAGCGCGTGAATCTTTAACGATGGCCGCCTGGTGAACACGGTGGGGTGAGGTATAACGTCGCACGGACGTGACGTCACTCGGTAAGATCGACCAATAGGAAAATTGATGCTGGACGGAAACGGAAGGACTATCTCAAAATATGTTTATCTAGGCTTCGAATAAGGCTCTGGACACAATATGCGTTTTAATGGTAGGTAAAACGCTCCTATTTTTGTGACAGTGAAAAGGAGGTTTTATCATTCAATTTCTGTGCCGAAAATCGCATATTACCGGCCTAGAGCGTGGTAATCATTTTTTTTTATTTAGAAAGAAAAATAAGTCGTATGCGTCATAGATCGCACTATTGACTTTTTGTTACATTTTATTCTTATTTTAAATAAATTTGAATTAATTATAATAACTCCGTTTTGGTTTTATAATATTATTTTAGTTCCTTGAATCATAAAAACAATAACAATAAGATTAAACTATTTGTTATAAGAATTTTATTTTTAGGCTGAGTGAGATTTCACAACCTATGATTGGATTTCGGAAAAAACCTTTATTTTTAAATTGTCTTTGTCTTGTACTGTACCTCATTATGTTAACGTCAACATTAACCGAATCGTTTGTATTGTTATTAGGGTAACAATTTATTCCTTTAGTGCATTGGGCCGGATTATCAAGGATGCGGGTTCGAATCCCGTCAGGGCGACATGACACGAGTTGCTTTTTTCTAGTATATTTCACATAAAATAGCATTGTAAAATGCAAAATTAAAAAGGTATAATTTATTCATATTTTAAATAACTTTGAATTCAGTTTATTACTCACTTTGTTATTATTTTAGTTTTTTATATCATTCAAACAACAAGAAATTTAGATTGAACTTTTTGTTAAAAGATTTTTTTATCTGAAGTTGACCGCGGAAACAACCTAAAAAATACATCGCTGTTGTGAAGTGAAAAATTGCGTCTTGCGCTCGGCAGAATAGTTTTTAGCGTCTCGTACCTTTGAATAGAGGTAACTCGCCGCTAAATCCAACTTTCCAGCCTTGCATAACAAATATATATAAAAACTATTGTTTTGTCGGTTATATGCGACACATATTTGTAGGTGTAAGGACCCGACACTTGTCGGATATATCAGACAAGAGTGTCCAAAAGGTTAAAAAAATGTTGTTCATTTAATTTGAGATCCAGAATCTTGTCTTAATTAATTTACTGCGCGGTTTTAAGGTGCTTACCGAAAGCCATTCGTTTCGCACATCGATGATATTGAAAAATACATCGCCATCTAAACTTACACCTGTAAATTGTCCTAAAGCTATCGTTCTACCTGAAAATAAAAATTTATGTTAGAAATACAAATATGTGAAATGTCTATTTTATATAAATTTTACTTGCCTTCTAAATTCGTCATTACTTTCGAATGTTGAGAAGCTAAAGAAACCAAACTCTGCAGTGCACCACGAATATGGCTTATATTCCATCCACTATCGTATTTTATCTGAAAACAAAAATAATCTGAACTAAACATTATTTTAAAAGTAAAAGTTAATACTTGAAAATGATGTCAAGCAAACTTTATTTAGAATAACAGTCAGATTAAAATTATTGTATAATGTAAAATTATTGCCAAAATTATAATATTACTTTCCCGTCAAGCAACTTAGCAAGTTAAATATTTCAATTTATCGAAAATGGTAATATAACATTATTAACATAGTAAATCTTAAACAACAAGTATTAGACTCGATTCACAGTGTAATTATGAAATGTAATTGCTTATTCTCCCGATATAATTTAAAGATTTGTTTATAGAGGCGCTTATTTATTAAGAGTTAGTGTCTGATGAATTACGAGATCACTTTTTAGGGTTTCGTAGCCTAAAGGCAAAAAACGAAACCCTTATAGATTCGGCCAAACCTTTTTATTCCAAAACTATGAGAATTACACAGTTGAAACTTGGTAAGTAGATGTATTCTGTAAACCGCTTTACGGTTTTTACACAAAAATAAAAAAATATATGAATTAAGGGGGGCTCCCCATACATGAAACTGACACTGTTTTTTTTTCATCAAACCTATACGTGTGGGGTATCTATAGATAGCTCTTTAAAAATTGCATTGAAGTTTCTAAAACGTTTTTTCTCAAAATCAACCGTTTGAAAGATGTACACTTCCAAAGTGGTAAAATGTGTGTCCCCCCCTCTAACTTTTGAAATAAGAGAGTGAAAAATTAAAAAAATATATATGCTGTAGATCTTAATAAAAACTTTCAACGAAAATTGGTTTGAAAGAAATATGGTTGTCAGCTTTAGCAATATAGCATTTATTCCAAAAGGGATTTGAAAAAAAAAATTTTTTTTTTCATCAAACCTATACTTGAGGCGTATCTATAGATAGGTCTTTAAAAATTACATTGAATTTTCTGTCACAGTTGTTTCTCAAAATCAACCGTTTGAAAGATATACACTTCCAAAGTGGTAAGATGTCACAGCCACTTTATTCCAAAACTATAGGGATCACACAGTTGAAACTTGGTCGGTAGATGTATTCTGTAAACGCTTCACGGTTTTTACACAAAAATAAAAAAAATGAATTAAAGGGGGGCTGGCGGGACTCGAGCTCGGTAGCTCAGTGGTTAAAGCAGTGGGTCAGATACCCAAATGTTACGGATTCAAGTCTCGCCTGAGTGAGAATAACTTGTCAGCCGAGTCGATTTTTGTAGTAAGATAGCATTGAAAATGCAAAAACGTAAAAATAACATAAAAAAGCCTCGAAGCGGAGGAGGAGGAAAAACACAAAAAAAAAAAAAAAAAGTGCTCCCCATACATGGAACTGTTACTGAAAAATTTTTTTTTCATCATACCTATACTTGTGGGTTATCATTAGATAGATCTTGAAAGATTACATTGAGGCTTCTAAAACAGTTTTTTCTTTGAGTCAATCGTTTGAAAGTTATACACTTCCAAAGTGGAAAAATGTGTGTCTCTTATATAATTTATATAACTTATATTATTTATATTATTTATAATTTATATAATTATGAATCTTTATAAAAACTTTTAACGAAAATTGGTTTGAACGAAATTTATTTAGTAGTTTCAGAGCTATAGCACATTTTCCAAAACCGCAAATATAACTTTGTTATTCATACAAACACTATGAAAAACAAACTTATTTTTGCAGAGGAAAAATTAGAATGGCATTTTGGCAATAATAATAATAGAAACTTTTTTGCACACAATACAAAAACAAACACATACAGAGAAAATGTCAAGAAAGAGGAACACACAATAGGCGGCCTTATAGCTACGTGGCAGTCTTTTCCAGGCAACCTTGGGTGAGAGACGAAACCCTTCATGTGCGAGTTCGACTCGCACTTGGCCGATTTTTAAATCATATTTTAAGCAAAAATAAAGCAATTGGCATGTATTTTGTTTTTACGAACTTCCTTAATACCATGAATTGTGCAAAGGCTTTCTATGAGATTTTGCACTTGTCCTCGCGTGGCTATAGTTGATTCATATTTCTCTTTAGCTATTAAACTGTTGTCGTAAATCCATTCACTGAAAAAAAAAAATGCAAAAATGAATATGTAAGATTATGTATTTTAACATATAAAAATATTTTACAATCAAGGAATTACATTTGTTGATATTGTGTTATCCCAATCAGATAAATGTTTATTAGATTTTTATCTATCTATAAGATAGATAAAAAATCTAGCAGATTTTATAACATTTAGATTTTTTTATTAAAATAACAACAAAAATTATCTTTACATGACATTGTTAATAGCTTTTCTTTCTTCTACTTTTCTTTTCATCTCTGATGCCTTATCAAACTCGGATTTGAATTCTTGATATGCTTTGGCAAAATCAGGTTTGCTGTAAGAAATAAATAAAACTTACACAGGCCATTTTCTATTCTCATAAACTGATATTGATTTATCTATAGTGCCCAAGTAAACAGACAATATGGTGATGAATAAAATAACCTTAACTTACACAAATTTACTCTGAGGTTTGCTTCGAGGTATTTTGTCAACATAATTGGTTGGCATATCACAAGCATTTAAAACTTTCACAACTGTTTCCCGGACATTACTACCATTTAATTGAATTTTAACTAATTTGAATTCACCTGAAAAAAATAGTAAAGTATTTGTTTAGATCCAAAGATAGACAATGAACTTAGTTTTTTTTTTTCTCTTTTATCTTTAACCAAAGAATACTAACTATTACTAACATACTTTAACATTGTATTTTCTCAAGTTGAATAAGGTTTCATCTTATTGTCAGACCATATTCTATATTGTAAAAGTATTTTAAAAAACTAATATTACCTTCAGGCATATTTTTCTGACGTAAGTAAAATGATAATGGAGGAACAGGTAAAATTCGACTTGATTGTTGGGCTTCCAGCAGTGCACTCAATTGTTGTAAAGAAATTTCATTGATTTTCTGAATAAAACACAAACAAAACATAAAGTTAACCTAAAAGTGAAACACTATAGATAGAATGTAAAGCATAATTAAAATATTTGTAGGACTGTACCAAACCCCACTGGATACAATGGAACCCCACAACACTGCATTTACACTTCTTCTTTTACAGTTGATAGGAAACCTAAATAGGTCCAAAATTCAACTATATAGTAATGTGAAATTTAAGGGTTTTTAGAGTTCTGGCATAATCCATGGCTTGAAATGCTTTTACCAAGAACAGTACTTATAATAGGTATAAGGCGGAGGGCATGGGTCAAAGAACTTTAGGAACATATTTATGGGACCATAATTATGAAATATTTTATTATTCTAATGACTCACTCTTTGTTCTGGAAATTTGCCGAAGAGATCTGGATGCACACTGAAGTAGAAAGGGCGAAGTGCAGTAGAAATTTCGGCTGAACTCAAATATCTACAAAACACTCCAGCACAACTGCACTTTCTGTTAATAATACTAAGAGCTTAATAAACCACGGAATGACAAATCAATTTCATAAAATAGGCTCTACTCATAATATCCACGTTTTCGGAAGTCATTATATTATAACAATAAATATATGTCTTGATTTTAAAACTACTTACTTTAAATTAATTCTAGAGTACATTTTGTTGATATTTGGTAAATAGAACCTGTAAGAAATAGACTTTTACGCACAAAATTTTGATTTTATCATGTTTGCTTTTTGATGTTACAATGACCTTCATCTGTCACTGTCACTTTCAACCAGCTGACTGTCAGTAAGATGTCACTGTCATGTATTTTGGTCCGAATCATTGTTTGGATCAAGGTGGAAACATAAAAACGTGCTATTTCCATCGGGCATTATTTTTATAAAACTGTGTTTCTTTCTTTCACTACGGGACGTCGTCGGTGGAATGTTACCATGATGTCCCCCTCGGGCTAACTGGCTATTTCTAAAAGAAAACCACTTGGGAGGAATGTGACGATGATATGATGAATTGAACAAAAAGTACCAGCGCAGCATAATCCACCAGATAGGTAATTGCGGAAAAAAATATCATATTCCTTTGACAGTGAGTTGATATTGTATCATATTCTATTTTAAATGCCAATAATTCTTAACGCTTGCGTTACGAATGATAAGAATACCGAAACAAGACATTGTTTATTTATCCGGCACTAAAGGTTTTTATAGCAACTAAGGTGAAAGGTGTAAGGTACACACTGTAATAAATAAGTTAAAATATAAAATGGAAATAAATACGATTTGTAAAAAGAATTAACAAAAAATAAATACATAGAGAAAAAAACAGTAAAGGAAAGGGCTGCATGGTTGTCGGTTGATAACTACAAAAATCCAATGCCGTCTTAGTAAAAAAAAATACTGTCAGACAGACAATGACAGTGACAAATAACAACAAAAATCAGAATTTCATAATCATAACCCTAAAAGTGTTGTCAACTTTTGTCTTGGTTTATTTTTATTAAAAAATAAATAAAATAATAAATAAATTTAGAATAGGATTGTCTAAAAATGTTTAAAAAGAGCTTGTTACTCAAAGATGTGAGACTATGTCAGCAAATTCTAACAAGAGGTAAGACTAACAGAAAAAGAAAACTTGAGCTTTTTAATTTAATTCTTCTTGTTTTTTAAATATTAATAATATGTCTAAAATAGGTCTTAACGCAAAACCAGCTTGGGATATTGTCGCTGGGATATGCGTCGAAAGGCTGCCAGTAGTCACACCACCCTTAAATGAGATTCAAAAAAAGTATAAGGATATGCTTTATACCATTGAAGTTGAGAAAAGTTTGAAATCTGATCATGAAATTAGACACGACAATGATAAGTAAGTAGCAAGATAGATTATGTTTATTAAGAATTAAGATTTTATTGTTTACCAATCATTGAAACCTTAATGCACATTGCTGAACAGTTCTTAATGTACAGTGTAGTTTTGGGATTAACACTATATGTAAGCCCTTCTGGATACCTCAAGCTCCCGTTTGAATTATATTCAAAAGTCCTAAATAGGTGTTTGTTGTATTTCTCAAAACTTACCAAATTCAAAATATACATTAGGCAGTGTTGAAATGTGCAATTTACAAATAGTGGTACACATGATTCATCTGGAGCTAAACCATGCATAGTTCGAATACATATCTTCTGAGCGACAAAGGCCCTATTTACATCAGTACTATTACCCCAAATAGCGTTCCATAGTGCAGGAGCTCAAATTTCAATTGCTCGTATGACATAATTGTTATGACGCATTCGACTAAAATCGTCTTCCGAGTTGCTTCCTTTGTTTCACTCTACTGCAACTAGTGATAGTGGTCTCTCGTTGCGATTGAGCGTAAATTAAAATGTTGAATGAGAATCAGATAAAACTAAGCGCTCAACTAGAGACAAATGAATCAAAAATAGAGCTCCAGTGCAGGGTAAACATATGAATAGTATGCTGTTAATAATGTTTGTTGTGAAGTAGTTCTACAAAGTTTACTGTTTTCTCTCATAATTTGTAATTTTCATTTATTTTAAGTTATATGAATTATTATTAAACAAGCTTATATCTTATAATTATTTACTAATTATCTGCATCAACCACTTCCAGGGTGCAAGCTGAATTATTAAAAAATGAAGCTGATGTAGACATTGATGCTGTAAGCAAAATCACAGCCCAAGACTTTGAAGATGCTGCCACAGAAGAATTTGCTAAGTTTAAGTTTGCTGATATTGTCACAGGTAATAATATTTAAAATTGTATTATTTACTTATATCCAACTGAACTTATATCAATCATTTCATCTAATATATGTACAGATATAGTCTGAAACAATAAAAAAAATCATAATTGCTATTTACCTCCTTTTGATTTTCATTATTTTTTGGCTATATAAATATATAAATAATAAATTTCATACCACACACACACACACCTATTATCTAGCCCACATTAAGTTTCATGAAGAACTTGTATTATGGATACTAGTAACGGATAAACATACTTATATACATTTTTTTTGTAAATACATACATAATGAATATTAAACACCTAGACCAAGACAAATAGACATGTTTATGCATGCAAATATTTGTCTTGTCCGGGATTGAACCCGGGACCTCTAAGTAGAAGGCGGGTTTAGTATCCCTGCGCCAAACAGGTCGTCTCTATATAAATTGCCAACAAATAACTTGGTAATTTGTAGATTCAAATATAATAGGTTAAAACCAACTACGTGATTGCAGAAGCAGACAAATCCGGAAACAAGGAGACTGTTGATAGATGTTTGCAGAGACATCTTGTGCTTGTTACCCCTCTAAAACTGGGACAAGACACTAAAACAATCCTACCACAAGGAAAATGGCAGCAGGGTGAAACATTAAGACAAGTAAGAAACAATGAGTGTTCCGCGTGATTTTAACTCAGTATGTAGATCTATAGAACTGATAAATCTATTACCACAGTGAAAAAATTATCGCGATCCGACGAAAAATGACGATTCTATAGCGATTTCAATAACGTATTCTATTTTAAACGTCTTTCGCGTGACGTTTTTTGTTACAACAACAGATATTTTGATAAAAAATCAATTCAGACTACTGAATTGATTTACTACGAAATACGATATCAAAATCGTTTCAGTAGTTTGAGTTCTAATCAAAATAATTGACTTTAATTTTGTGTATAATGGCAGGATGATGAAAAAAGTAATTCCGCTTGGTGGCGCTGCATTAGATGTAGACCTGTCAAATGTTGTTTACTTTCGTGCATGTGGGTGAGTATTTATTTTTATCTAAAAATGCATTGCATTCGCTACCAAATTTCAAAAATTTGTAGCATACGTTGTTTATATTGCATTTACTATGCAATAGAAACGTCTTTGAGATATTTACAGGTCTACATCTACACTAGCGCCCCCTTAAAAAACGCTCAAATTATATGTAAAATTATCCTGCCATTGCTTTCCTGCTTTCCACCAATCCTTTAACTTTCGCCGTTTTAATGTATGTATGTCCCCACTAAAGTAGCGTGGGCCTAAGTGATAAAGAACATGGGCAATTAACCCTCCACGCGGGCCCACTGCGGATTGGAGGCTGTTAACTATTGCAGATGCGCCTGGGACTAACAACGTAACTTCGTGCCGGTTTTTTATTGTTTTGATTAGTACCCAAACTACTGCACCTATTTTGATAAAAAAATATGGGACCATCTCATAAGAAAACTCTTTCAAACAAAAGAAGAATTATGAAAATCGATCCACAAATGACGAACTTAGGCGCCATTTGTGTGCGTTTTGTGACAAATGACGTCATCGGTCGTGGTAGGCGGCAGCGCGTGCTTTTCAAATTAAGCGTTTAAAAAATCTTGTAATAACTTCATAATTTATGATTTTGTAATTTTTGCATTTTTCAATGCTATTTTTATACTTATGGTAAATTTTAAATAGAAAAATATTGGAAAAAATTAACTCGGCCACAAGTGAATTCTCAGGCTGGAATCGAACCAGCGACCTTTGGAAATCCGGTCCAATGCTCTAACCGCTGAGCTACCGAGACTTGCGAACCACCGTTGAAATTCTCCAATACTTTTATATTTTTAATACGCTGTAGGCCAGCGTTGTTACATCAATGCTAGGAAATATCCTTGCATTCGAAAGAAACATCTTTTCAGGTGTTTAACGATCGATTAAGATGCAACTGCCAATAATTTATGATTTTGTAATTTTTGCATTTTTCAATGCTATTTTTATACTTATGGTAAATTTTAAATAGAAAAATATTGGAAAAAATTAACTCGGCCACAAGTGAATTCTCAGGCTGGAATCGAACCAGCGACCTTTGGAAATCCGGTCCAATGCTCTATTTAAATAATATTTTTCTATTTAAAATTTACCATAAACTTCATAATTTCTGGACCGATTTGATCGATCATCATAAAATAATAATACACGTGGTTTAATAACTTAAACTCCAAAGTTCTGTTTCGTGCGGGACGCTCATTATATACCTATTACACAAAATTGCCAACAAATGGGAACTAACAACATTACTTTGCTAAAATTTATAAAACAACTGATTACCTTTGAGTATTTAAATTAAAATATTTTTTGTTTTCCAGACAGCAGAGAGAGTTCTATCACAATCTTGTGGACCTGATCTAAAAGTGCAATTTTTATCTAATGCTCCTTGTGGATTTTATAAATATAAGTATCCTAATGAAATTGAAGGAAAAGTTGGCGCTAAGGTAAGTTCACAGAATTTATTATATTTCTTGCTATTTTAATGTTCCTTATTATTTAATCTTAGCTTTACAAGTCTCAGCACTGATGGAACCAAAATATAATTAATTAGTTGCTTATCAATCAAATGTAGAAGTGAATTCTTCTAATTTTTCAAACCAATCTGTGCCCGGCCAGTTCTGGGTTATTGGACACAATAGATATTCCATTGTTCTCTGGACACCGGTGTCCTGTTAGCAAATGAACAGTAAATGATACAGTCCATACAGTCCATTTAAATCTACTTCTACGTCCATTTTAATCTAATTGTAGCCAATTGATAAACGATGCCTGATTTTATGCCTTATTGATATTTTTTTAACGATTGATTTTACTTTTCATATTTTTACTAATTTAAGTTTCGTTCATTGACTATCAGATGGCGTTAGTTGTATGCTTTCACGATTTGTATGATTCGTAAAGTACTTTGAAAATTTGTGATGATTAATTTGTCCACAGGTTTTCTTCTACTATGCTAATTACAAAACTGGTAAAGTCACTGACAAGATAAAGGGTAAGTGGCTTACGCGCGCAGAATTAACGGAGTTTCTTCCTGATAAGTATAAGAAATCAGTAGAAGAATTTCTTATACAAGAGACTTACTAGATTGTTTTTTTTTTAATAAACTAGATTTAGA
Organism: Chrysoteuchia culmella; assembly: GCA_910589605.1. Classification (NCBI taxonomy): domain Eukaryota; kingdom Metazoa; phylum Arthropoda; class Insecta; order Lepidoptera; family Crambidae; genus Chrysoteuchia; species Chrysoteuchia culmella. The sequence goes on from OU342649.1 coordinate 9,912,490, forward strand.
ATTAATAATTTTTACTCTTTAATTTCCTATACCTTACAAATCCCACAAATTTATGATTAGATTAAAGGAGACTGTTCAAAATTACCCTGACAAGCAGTTGGCATAATGAGAGTTCTTATCGGTGAAGGTTAAAACGTAATTATAAAAAAATTAAATCTAGCCAGTCTTTTTATATATATTTTTTTATATTTTACTATGAAACGATCGTATTCTTAACGACATTGCAAACACTTGTAGGTTGTCATTGTCAAACTAACTAAAATATTAAGGCCACAGAGTCGTTTCCCTTACAAAGCAATTTTTAATTTAATTTATTAAGAATTAATATTTACAAATTAGTAGACATCATAAAACGTTAGATTACTATTAACAGCACTTATAGATCATGTAGTAAATAAAAAAATATGAAAAATAAAAATTAACTGTTTTTATTTTTTCCATAAATGGTATATTTCTAGAGATATTTAATTTCTAATTTCGGGTCGGTGTTTAATTTTGTGACGTCACCGTGTAACACTTTGTATGCAGCTTGCGGCTCATGCTTGACCTATTTGGTCAGAGAGTCGCTTCTTTGTATGAAAGGGTATACAATAATGTCATGCAAAGACCGCGCGAATCTTGAAGTTTGAAAACTTGTAAATCCAAAATACTTATTGTATTTGAATAAAACAAATACAAAATATAGTACCGACCAAGAGTAACTCTTTATCAGTCGCTCCTATCCCACCGTTGTTGTATCAATGGCGCTAGATTGTATGGAATTATTTTCATAGCTTTTTGTAATGACACGAAAAAAATAACTATTTTCAAAAAATATTATGAAGAATCGGCTAGACTTGATGATTTTTTTCAACTCATACGAGTTAATTTTTTTACATTCTTACGATTTTCATTTACTTTGTACCGACTGCATTAAAATGAAGCCTTTTTATGGGAAGCTGGACCGTCTCCTTTATTACATGTAAATTAGTAGGTATATTTATGATTCTTCTTTCCACGCCGAACCAATTTTGGTGAATTTTGATTAAAAAATATAGACTGGACCTAGATTACATACCTCCCAGACCCACTAAACAAATTTTGAATGAGGTGTAAGACTCGGATGAAGTGACTGGGAGGGGATCTCCTAGTGAAAAATATCTAGCGTTATCACAAGAAGTATATTAAGTTAGTTCAAATCCATGACTAATAACGGTACCTACTTATTACAATCAAAACTTGTAAGAAATAATGTTAGTTAATTTATCATCTTACAAAGCCACATTTATTCATATAAATCCTTTACATTTAACGGTATTCATATTAAAGTACCTATAAGGGTACTTGTTTAGTTATACACAAAAACTAAAAACTTTAGTTCCGTATACATTCGATAGAGGGCGTTGATAAATCGTTATCACAGTGTGTCGTTAAATAAATATAAATAATTGTTTCATGAAGAACTTGTGTATGGATACTAGATATGGATAGACATACTTATATACTTACTTTTTTTATAAATACATACTTAATATACAGATTAAACACCCAGACCAAGACAAATAAACATGTTCATGCACACAAATATTTGTCTTGCCCGGGATCGAACCCGGGACCTTTGGCGTAGAAGGCGGGTTTAGTACCCGCGCGCCAAACAGGTCGTCGACTTGTCGGTTGTTGAATACGAGCTAACAAGAACACTGAAGAACTCAATAAAAATGTATTGCTTTCAGTTAGTATTTTCATTTTATTTAAACTTCCGTCTTTCATCTTTATTTCTTGCTGCAGCAAGTAACATACATAGGTCCAGTGGCGAGGGGTCGAAATATGGCGAAGGTAAGCCGGTCCCAAGATTTCTCTTAACTGTATGGTGGATCTGTGGGATAGGATTTAGGTCGCTGGGAATCGGTATGTATGGACCCTTCGCCACGATGGGTACAATCAGAAAACTTCTCGGTTGATCAGTAGAGTTTTTTATTTATTTATTAAGAAAACCAACAGCGTTATAACATAAATGATCTTAATAGTTCTTAGATCTATAGTAAGGCTAATTACAGGTTTCCCTTAACCTTACATAAGTTGGCATATCACTAGACGTATTATCAGTTAATTGGAAAAGAAAAAAAAGTTACTTAATTGAGAAAAAAAGGTACTAATTTTTTTGAAGGAAGTTATCTCAAAAAGTAAGAGACTTATAGAAAACGTTTATATCACATCTATATACTTAATTCAGGTTCGCAAAATTTGTGACGACTCGATAGGGACTTTGGCGCGTAGTACGCGGCCGAGTAAGGTATCAAATTAAAGGTACTCGAGTCTATTTGTTCCGAAAACTATAAAATATACAAAATGTTAAATGTGATGATCACAAACTGCAATTAAAGATTTTCGCATAATTTGGAATTTTTCGTCGATCGACGAACCCGAGTATCGGGTTGTAACCGCCCTAGTAGACCTTTAATAGGTTTTTCATTTTATAAATAAATTATTTCTCTAACCGTAATACTTTCCGAAATATCGTTTCTCAAAAAACTACTGATCAACCGGGAAGTTGCACGACTGTACCTTCAAGCCATAAATCCCTTGCGGGGTTGGGAAAGCATCAAAGGTGCGGCTTATAAGTGAATTTATAAACATCTCAATCTTAGCCATTGACGAGTATTGGAATTGTTTAACTTATAGACGCAGTCGCAGTTTGGAATGAATGTTTTAAATGACACTTCATTTGACACTTCTCCATACATTTGAAGAGACTTAGACAGTTCAATTTCGTTCATTTATACCTTTCAAAACGCGTCCTGATCACAATCCCTATCAAATGTCAAATATTGACAGCCTGAAGTATGTAAATATCTGTCAAATGACGAATTGAAAGGGATTGCGATAGATTTTAAAATTAGACAATTAGCCCCCTGTTTGGCGCAGGGGTACCATACCTGCCTTCTGCGCCAGAGGTCCCGGGTTCGATCCCCGGACAAGATAAGTATTTGTGTACATGAATATGTCTTTTGTCTTAGCCAGGGTGTACCCACTTGTTGCTACCGTCGTTTTAAAACAACGCATAAGAACAACACATAATTTATGAACATATTTAAGAAAATATGGGTATACTTATGGTTATGGAAATCCGGTCTAATGCTCTCCAAAGGTCGCGGGTTCGATTCCCGTCTGAGAATTCACTTGTGGCCGACTTAATTTTTCCAATATTTTTCTATTTAAAATTTACCATAAGTATAAAAACAGCATTGAAAAATGCAAAAATTACAAAATCATAAAATATGGGTATTTTAGATTTTACGACAGCTTATAAATAACACAAATTTTTCAAATTTCCACTAGAAAAATATTTTTTTTCCCGCATACAAAAATCATTAAATTCAAATGCAATATTTTAAGTCCGTAACATCTCGATTATGTATATAATGTATGTATTTACAAAAAAAAAGAATATAGGTAGGTATGTTTATCCGTTATCTAGTATCCACAACACAAGTTCTTCATGAAACTTAACGTGGGCTAGGTAATTTGTGTGTTTGTATTGAATTAATTATTATTATTATTAATAACAACCCCTTATCGACGACGCCATATTTGGCATTTGTTGGGTCTAAGATGATGTCCATTTACACAAGTGACTGGTTGCCAGTCCATCGACTAAGTATATAAAGTTTTGGCCACAGACCTATATCGAGATAGACGGTAAAAGTGTACCTACCTTGCGTGTCAAAAGTTTGATCCACGATCAAAGTTTTACGACCTGTGAGTCCGTTTTGTTTTTATACTACTACTATAATACTTTTCTGATAATAAATGTTTTTATGTTATGTTCATGTTTGAGATCATTGCTATGAAAACACGCGTCACTCAGAAAAGAAAATGTTTAATTGTGCAGTGCTTTCTTGCAAGAGCTCTTCAATAACATTTACACATCACTAAATCTCGGTCGTAACGTTATCGTAGGTACGAAAAATTCGACACGCTAGGTTCTCACACAGTTTGAAGCGCTCTTTACGTCTATCTCGATATAGGTCTGTGGTTTTGGCTGTCCATCTGTGTGCTTAATGCGAGTTTTTTTCTACTCACGGTCGATCGTGAGCGCGTTAGGTTTTTGTATGGCGTTGGTAATCCGCTAGATGGCGGCCCGCTTAAACTCCAACTCTGCCTTCTACATACGCGCGTTACAATATAAATATCTCCGTCCGTCCTCTCTTTAAAATGTAATTACTTTTGATAGAGTTGACCGATTTTGATTAAATATAGCATATACGGTAAGTTCAGATACGGACTTTAAACATATAAACATTCTGTGGGCTTAAATCAGTGGTTTTGGTGTGATGCTCATTTAAACACACATACATACAGACAGACGGACAGACATTAATTCTAAAAATGATATCAATTGGTTGTCCTGCTTATTCTGATTCCCCCTATCAATTTTTTTTGCAAATCCAAGCAATGTACAGACACGATGAACTTTGATTCTTATTATAAGTACTTGTAGATCTATAACGGTTAAACCGATATAAAAATCTTTTTTGTTAACGCATACTGATGCTCATAGAAAACACAATGAGTAACCAGATCAAGGCAAACAGATATGCACATATATTTGTCTTGTGTGGTAAGCGCGGACCCATGGCTTCAGACGGGTTAGTGTGAGTTTGCAAATGTCCAAACGTTACCATCGCGTGAGAGTAAAATTTTGACAGATAGCCTTAATGCAATGGGAATATGGTTGAGAATTAAACTCTATTCGCAAACTGCGGCGTAAGCGAGTAAGGTGAGAAAACTCACATTAAGCACTCTGAGTAGAAGTCGGGTATTAATTATTTGCGCCACTCAGTTCATTGAAATATAATACCTATATGGGTGAATACTTGTCGGTAGTTTAACATACCCATATTATATTGGTATCAGAAAACGATTCCGAACCGACTGATACAAACAAGTAAGAAAAAGTTTGTACCCACGGCAATAAGTCGGATAAGGTATAAACGTAAGGTATAAGAAATAAACCAGTGTTTATCACGTGTTTATTTCTTTCTTATATCACTATATAAGAAAGAAATATATATATGGGTTTTGAGACACCCTTGTCTCAATACTCACTTAAATTTTAAACAATATACTTACGTGAAATTATATTCGTAATCCTAATCCTAACTAATATTATAAATACGAAAGTGTGTTTGTTTGCCCTCTCTTGACGCCCTAACTAAGCAACCAATCAACTCGATTCTTGGTAAATGGCCTGCGCAGACGACGGACATTGAAGGACTTTTTGTCCGCGACACGACCTTATTACTAAGAACATAAAGTTGAATAAATAACGAGGACTATCGCGTACTTTTCGCGGATATACGCGGTCTAAGTTGAATCTTATTTGGTTAACAATAAAGACGTGTCGCGGACAAAAAGTCCTCCGTTATCCGTCGTCTGCGCTAACTCAAAGAGTTATTTTGAAAGGACGGAGAGTAGGTAACATTAACTTTTTATCCCGATATTCCCACGGGAACGGGAACCACTCGGGTGAAACCGCGGGCGGAAGCTAGTTTGACTATACATTTGAAATTATTTAATATCACGTCTTTGAAACTCTGCGACCGATATACAGATAGGTAAACTTTACAAGATGTATCTAGATAACTATATGTATATGAACCTAGTAACATAATGGATTATATTCCGTCTAATTAAAGTGACCCGCTGTTTGCATCGAATTTAAAACTTTTATGTTGGCATCGAAAACTGCATGTAGGTAATTTAAATACCTAAATTTGAGTTCGTTGGGAGTGAAGTACATATTCATTAATATTCACATGACATTAATGGTTCCCAAAGTACCCTATTTGAAGTGCCATAACTCGGAAACCACACAACAGAGCTAGTAACTTAACCATAAAATACGGGGTACCTATACGTACCCAATGTTAGAAAGCGTTATTATTATGAAAGCTGTCCGACTTATGTTTTGAAGCATTTTGCATGTTAGTTATATTATTAAAGAACCTTAAAGTGCGCAGTTAAATTTCCTTCATTTACTCAGAAATATAATTTAGCGCTAAACCGGTGCGAGAGCTTAACGGTAACCATCGAAATAGAAATTTATTCAAACAATGAGCGTGATTTACTGGTAAACAGATTTTGGCTCCTGAAGCTTCCAGGTGTTTCAGGCAACACACCGAATTGATCTTTACCGTTGTTTTATCAGGAGCAGTTTTCCTTTGCACTGCCTTTTGGAAGACGGCTACAATGTTGCCTTCGGTGATTAGTTTCTGTGTTGTTGCTCATAAAGTTGTAATTGGCTTGCGGTGCTTCGGTTTGATAAGCGATGGAACATGTTTGCTGCACTTCTCAAGGCTAGGGCTATCGCTGCTGGGTGGTGCTCGTAAAGGTCACCTCCACTCTACTCCAAACAGTTACTATAACACGTACAAAATAAAATAACACCTAGGCTACCTAGGCTAAATCGGGGAATTCCCCGATTGATCAGTAGAGTTTTTTTGGGAAATGTTTTTTCCTAAAGTACTAAGGTTAAAGAAATAATATATTATTCGAATGAAATACCTCTCTAATGGTCTATTATTTGTGATAAAAAGGTTTTATAAATATCTTTTGTAACGATGCCATTTCGTTCTAGCCTTATGGATGGATAAAACCTCCACAATGGCTGGAAACTCCGTAGTTTCACTCTATGGAAATTGGAATAAAATAGAAAAATATTGGAAAACATTAACTCGGCCACAAGTGAATTCTCAGATGGGAATCGAACCCATGACCTTTGGAAATCCAATTTGGAATGGAACGGAAGAGCATTGGACCGAATTTCCAAAGGTCATGGGTTCGATTTCCATCTGAGAATTTACTTGTGGCCGAGTTAATTTTTTCCAATATTTTTCTATTTAAAATTTATCTTAGGTACTTAAGTATAAAAATAGCATTGAAAAATGCAAACATTAAAAAAATCATAATGTGATACGTTTTAAAATTATGATTATGGCAGTAAAGGTCTGTGGTGGCAGCCCTACTCAAGGTTTCTCATTGGTCTTTTCTTGTCAGTTTACAAATAATACTCGCTGTTTTTCGTTTCTGGTAAGATGAAATAATTTTACATGTGAACCGAACACAGTATTTTGCTAGCTCGACGCATTTGCTGTGTTTTGGGAATTCTAGCAACAACACGGGTTTACAAAATACACGTGGCCAAAATATTTACACAATATTATAATGTATTTGGGATTTTTGATCTAGTAACACACATTTTATTATGTTGTTGTTTATTTTATTTGGTATTTCAAAACATACATGCTTGTACTATTACTACGCCGGATCCTGGATAGGAAGTGACGTCCCACAATTAAAATTAATTAAGTAGCTGCCCAACTTAGTTACTTACTTACGTTTTCTTATTTTCAATAGTAAAAGCTAATACCTTAAAATGTCTAAAAAGTCATAAAATCAATGCACGTTTGTTCCCCAAATTGCACTTTTGAACATTGTTATTGAGGTTTTCTTGTTAAAGTACCTACTTACCTATTTTTTTGCGAGAATAATGTGACTTTCATCCTTGAAGTTTTAATACTGTTTCCAAAGTAAAGCAAACAAGTTTTTTTCAGTAATAAAAGGCATTCTACCTAATCGTAAGAAATACGCGATGAATGGAGCCTTAGGCTGTCCATAAACAGTAGGCTTTGCGACAGCGAAAAAATACTTACAACCCTAAACGTATTTGTATTAAGGTTTCACTTAGTTATTTGAAACGTCGAAAAGTCGTTTAATTAATTTAAGTATTATTACAAAAAGTAATGTCTATTCAAAGGAACCACCTCTGTTTCTACAGCTTTCTCCACATCGCCCGTGCCCCGCGGGGGGCGGCCCTGCCTCACTATCTATAATTGATAAAATTCTCAACGTGTCCCGGGTCTCTTTTCAACATTCCCCGATTTTCGGAATGCGTAATATGAAGGTAACGGTCGGAACTCTTTTGAGCTGGTAATTATTTATTTTCAATTAATTATTGCCGTCAAAGTATGTTTGAAATGTCATAGCTTAATATACTTAGTTTTTACCGTATAAGATGGGCCACTTTTTAGTGCATTGCAGCAAATAAATCTTGTATTTCAGAAACCCCACTACTCCAGTGAACAAAAGCTTTGGAAAATAAAATAAAAAACTGTTCTGTGTAAAAATTTTCAAGGCTCTGTTTTTTTTATTATTATTGTATTATATGTTATTTTCAGCCTAAGAGTGTTAAAATGTGAAATGAACAAGGCTAATTGTACTTACCTACTATTTATTTTTTATAAAGTTGTGGATTTTTGGTGTTTCTGAAATATACAACAAGTTTTATGTTTTTTTTTATGCATTTTTTATTCATGAAAAATACAGGTATTCATCTTCATGTTTACACATATCATGGTCACAAGTTGGTAAGCCAAAAATTTCAGTATAGAAAGCCTTGGTATCCAGGACTTTTGCGATTTTTGCAATACACGGATATTTGACTTAAATATCTTTGTATGGGAGTTGGTGGAGTATTGGTGTTTCTGTTTTACTAGCAGACGTGTCTATCTGCCACAGTTTACAAACATCAAAAAGTCACAATCGTAAAAAGTGCGACTTTTGGGCTTTCTGAAATGCACGATTCAAATGTCTTTTTTTGGGACAGGTACAGTTTTTAGTCTTTTCTTATATTTTATACGTCTTTTTGGGCACATAAACATAACCTATAAAAGGATTTCTAAATTTCCCGATAAACCGATTTCCCAAATAATGAAGATCGATTGACTCGACAATCGAGTTATACTGCACTATCATTAGTCCAATCGTAAAACGCTTAAACGTAACCCTTTCAAACATACCGACAATTAGCTGTTCCAACATTAGTAGAACGAACGTGTAGGTCCTTTGTTTAATGGCCGATCCGTCGCTAGGTGAGTACCTACTCAAAAAATGGTCCTTGACAGAATTCACATAATCTGCGTCAAAGTTAGATAAAACGGGTAATAGAAACTGAGTGGGCCATTGTTCCAGCCTTAATGGACCACCGGCCGATACACGGCGGCATCTCGGCAAAAACGTTCGGCAGCAGAAAAAAGTATACGAAAAACCTATTTCGCCATTGAGGTAGACAGCCGAAGAATTTCGTCAAGTATTTTATCTCGGCCTTTCACAGTTCCGAGCGTTGAATTATTGAGACAAACTTATCGTCGAAACGTGAGACGCTCCAGAGTAGTTCGGTACTTAAAACAGATACAATGTGATAACGACCTTCCAAAATAACTGAGAGCTATTCAATTTGTACGTATTTATTAGCACTTGTTGAAATTCCTTCCGAGAACATTGTGAACCAACTGTCGCTACATTAGGTCAGAACAAAAGTACCGTAAGGTCCTTGTGAGATTACACTACACATAACTTAGATAAAAATGGTCGACCACCAGTCATTGGTTTCAAAGATAATGTTACCATAGAAAAGGAGTCGTTATGTTCTCATTGTTCTTTACAAATTATGTATGAGGTTGAAGGAGCTGCTTTCACCGTCGGTTAAATTGTTTGCATGAAAACAGTAACTGTAAAATTGCGTTTTTTTTCAATTGCCGATAAGATAACTAGAACAATAATATTATGTAAACCAACTAAAAAGTCCATTGTGCGGATTTATTATACCTGCCGACGAAGACTTACTTGGACAGTGAAAAATGGCTACTTCTTTTCTTTTTGATCAGAAAACAATGGCGGTCGATAGCTAATCGCCTGTGGGAAAGTATTTCGCAAGTGGGATTAAGGATTGAATCCATTTAAAATGTTTTGAGAACTCGAAGAGAACTACCGTTACGCCAAAATGTTTGCCTAGATGCGTTAAATAGAAATTAGACTTGCTTATACGAGTATCTATGTGTGGTATCATTTTACCTTTATAACCAATCACTTCTAAAATATTGGAGAATCTACACTTTGGAAGATAAATAGTACCATCCTATTTTGCCTTTAAAACAAAGTAATATCATTCACTCTCTTACAGTTAACGATAAAGTTTATGCAGTATTTCAGTTTTTAAGGTGGTCTGAAAAGTACCTATAATATCCCTCTTCATAATTTTACAGTTTTGTAGGAATTATTCATCTTATAAGTACTTTGAATTTTATGGATCTTTTATCGATACTTTTTTCTCATACACTAATCGGAAATAAGTTAGTCCGGGCGTGTATGTATATGTGTGTGGAATGTGTGCGCGCACGCAAGGCGCGAGGCGCGCAGGCGCGGCGGGCTGCCAGGTGGGCTCCCATTAACAGCCGCCAGCCTCAAGCGGCCGCTCTTCATCTTTATGATAATTATTTTCTGTTTGTTTTCGTCCAAGAATCGACCCGCCTCGCTGGCGAACGCTTCTCAGAACCAACCTCCATTGTGGTAAATTAAAGCCGCCTGGACCCCTGCCACGTCGAGAGATAATTCGACAGGATGCCGCATATTATTAATTGCACTATGACTTGTGGAAATGGAGCTCCGAGTTTAGTGAGTCATTCATCCTGGATCCGACGCTACCCGCGTGGGAACCTATAACCTTCATGATTTACACCGGCTAGCTTTACGAGCTTTTAACATTTGACGGAATGCGCCTAAGTAAGAATTACCAAATTCTTTTTTACTTTTTATTCGAGTTCATACCTGGTCCAGTATACGATTGATTAAGTACGATGGGAATCGATTCAATTCTGCAGAAGTAAAGCGATAAATTTCCAATTAACTGCATCGCAAGCAGTGAACTGGTACGGTCAGATCAGTTCGTTAACTAGAGTTTAACAAGGTAATAAATAGGAGGTACAGGCAGACGCCGTTGACCAATAAAAAACAGAACCGTAAATAAGCCGAATGCCCGCTATAAAAAAGGGGAACCTCATAATGTTTACAATCTTGTGGCTTTATTCACTTTGTGTTCCAATTTCATGCTAAATCGAGCGGATAAAATCATCTTTTATCAAGCAGACTCACCGTCTCGAGTCGGCCCTCTGACGCCCCTCCCCACTTGCCCCATCTGCAGTCAGATCGTCTGAGCGTGTCTGACAGTCCGACTCTCATAAGCGCCCATTAAATACAAATCTAATATAGCACTGAAAGAAGCATAACGCTTTGAAAGGACCTTAATATGATTATTCAATTTCTGGCAGCTCTATAAAATCTTTACGGATAGTTATAAGAGCTTTTTTGTATTTAGGTAAATGAATTATTATAGTTATTCTATGACATTATGTTCAGTCACAATATACTCGTACTTAATTACTTTTATGCATAAGTAAGTTAATTTTGGAACACTGGAAAAATCTTCTCTATAATATGATATATTAAGATCTGAGATAACTTTTCCAAAGAGTAGGTGTAATACTTGTTATTTTAGGATTCCGTTGTAGCGTAGGTATATAAAATAGTTTAAAATTAAATTGGATTGTGAAAACGGTTTCCTACTTATATTCGCATTCACAACCTTATTGAAAATGATAAAATACGTTAAATTTCTTTAAAAAACAATACTTTTGACACAAGCCATCTTTTCCTTAGTTTCTCAGCAAGGTCGTGAGTACAGTAACCCATGAATTACTTAACTGTTGTCAGCTCTTGTCGAGTTGTATGATTTTTATTAACCAGTGCAAAACGTTTAATGAGACGATATCTATGTCATTTCCGTAATAAAGTCTTGTGGAAAAACTAATCAAATACGAACTGAGGCATATCTCCAAGAACGCAGTAGTTACATACCATCGGTGCTGTAGAGTATAAGAGACCCTTTACACGTGAAGTTTTTAATCATTGTTAGTGCTCATAACTTCTGGTACTTACCTATATAACTAGTTTTATTTGTAAAGTGCTCCCAAGTACATCAGGTCCGACGGGTGCTTTCAGTTTGTGTAAGTAATTCATTTGCAGAATAAAAATAAAGAATTTTGTTGTAGGCATTTGTATACCTAGCCACATTAATAAATTCTTCGTTTTTGAATTCGTTCTTAAATATGTGTAACTTGTTTTATCAGAGCACAGTGCCGTTGTAATGCCGAACAGTGTAAAGTGTTAAACAGTTTGTGTCTTAGTTTATTTAAATTTCAATTTCAATTCAAAATAAAAAAATCCGAATATTATAAATAATGATTTTCGTCGTTATAAAGCCATAAGAATCAACACAACCTTCTTGAAACAAGTGACACTGTTTCAAGAAGGTGGTGTTGATTCTTATTGCGTTTTATCAGACGACAGTACCGTGGCAATGCCGTGCAGTATAAGGTCTTCCCTCCAAATGCATCAGGCCGGACAGGTTATTATTATTAATTATATCGTAGCTAATATTATAAATACGAAAGTGTGTTTATTTGTCCTTCCTTCACGCCCTAACTAAGCAACTAATCGGCCCATTTTATCCCGATGTTCCCACAGTTCCCACGGGAACGGAAACCACGCGGGCGAAACCGCGGGCGGAAGCTAGTTTCATCAACAAAACCTTCTTGAAACAGTGTCACATATAGTTATGTGTTTTATCAAAAGACAGTACCGTAATGCTGTGCAGTGTAGTGTTCCCTCCCAAGTGCATCAGGCCCGACGACGGGTACTTTTAGTTGTGTCGTTCATGTTCAAAATAGAAAAAAAAGATTTTCGTCGTATGCGGATCTTAGTTACAGAAAACCTATTTTAAGTACTTAAGTAATCTTTAGTTTTACATTTGTATTGGAAACCGTGTCACATAAAGCCTATGCCTTGTATCAGATGACAGTACCGTGCCAATGCCATGCAGTGTAAAGTGTTGGCAGGCCCGCCGGGTTATTAATCTTATTTTCAAAATAAAAATAATGATTTTCGTCGTATGCAAGTTATTAATAGCCACAAGAATCAACAAAATCTTCTTGAAACTGTCACATATAATTATGTTTTATCAAACGACAGTACCGTGGCAATGCCGTGCAGTGTAAAGTGTTCCCTCCAAGTGCATCAGGCCCGACGGGTTATTAATTTTATGGTGTCGATGTCCGCTCACACCTGGCTCGGTCAGCGCCCGCGCAGCCTCGGGATCAATCACGTACCACTGGGACATTCACGTTAGCTGCGCATTGACAGGAGATAACGATGACTATTATGTTTGTTTTTAAATTATGAGGGTGCATTGATGTATAACAAAACTATAGAAATTATTAGAAAAATTATAGGAAAAGATTAAAGCTTTTAAAATTATGTACTAAATGTATAAAAATGTACGGTCAACAGCTCGTACGGCTTTACATTTCTACTACGAAAACCGCCGCTATTACGAGCGACGTAAGGGCGCTCTCAAGGTCAAAGTGTAAAGCCGTAGCTGCTGTTGACTGTACTAAAAGTTAAAATAATAGTTGAATTGATTTTTCACTCGTAAAACTAGTAAAACTTTGGCTAAAACGCATAAACTGATGAATTTCCTAGAACTAAGAAATTAACGATTAACATCAAAGTGATTCGTAGTCAAAACTTTGATTGCTTTGACCTATTCTGTTTAATTTGGCTACTTATTGTTATTGCTGAAAATTTTATAAAAAAGGGGTTTTAACATCATCGTATAAAATTCCCTATTCTTGACTTTACGTTTAAATATTTTTATCACTCGGCTTGTCTTCATCTTAGTCACTTACGTTGTTTAAATTAATATCATTCAGCTTATTTTCATCTTAGAAATAAATAGTTTTAACATCTCGCCAACAACAAGCCACATTAGTTTGAGTGCCTCTGGCTATTACGTAGACTGCATTCCCGTAAATCGAACTGGTTGCAGCGCGTACATTACAATGAGCAACTAAATGGAACATTTGTCTCACAAACGTTATTCTATTTTAATATCATCCAGCTTCTTCTTCCTTCTTCTTCATCCAATACGCGGTTTCCGCAACTCGAAGACTTTTTGCGCCTATTTTGCGTGTGGATGGTGTCAGGCCGGATCACTCCAACCATCTCAGCTCCACCAAGAATGCTCCCAGCGTCTTCACGTTGGAGACTTCTTCCCGGAGACTGGTGAGCTGAGGTACTTCGCCCGGTAAGGGGCTACTCCGTCACAATCCAACAGGACGTGAACAGCTGTCTCTTCTGCCTCCATGCAGTCTCTGCATAGTGGACTGTCAGTGGCAGCTAAATTAAAAAGGTGCTTGTTAAAGTTACCGTGGCCAGTGATGGCCCCCTGTTATCAAACGTAACAGCGGTCTACTAAGTTTAAGGAGAGCTCTGGAGAGACTATAGTTTTGATGCAAGTTAACAGATCTTACCATCATACCAGTTGGCCGGGATAGGAGCAAAAGGTTCTGTCTGGTCCTAGAGAGGTAGAATCTGCCTTAACATTACCTCGAGTGTCGCTGTGGCCTTCCTTATTTAGGGTGTTGTAGCATTTTTGTATTAGGCTCGATGTGCTGTGACTACTGTTCAGGGCCTGTAGAGCCGATTTGCTGTCAGAGAGTATATAAATGGTACAGTTTGTTATCATCTAGCTTAATACATCGTAGTCCCAAAACATTAGGATAAAATGGTTTTAACATCTCGCCAACAACAAGCCACAATAGTTTGACTGCCACTGGCTAACACGTAGACTGTATTCCCGTAGATCGAACTGGTTGCAGCGCGTGCATTACAGTGTGCAACTAAATGGAACATTTGTCTCACAAACGTTATTTTATTTTAATATCATCTAGCTCATTTTCATCTGAGTCCCAAAATATTGATATAAAATAGTTTTTGTATCTCGCCAACAACAAACCACAACTGTTTGACTGCCACTGGCTTACACGTAGACTGCATTTCCGTAGATCGAACTGGTTGCAGCGAGTGCAACTAAATGGCACATTTGTCTCACATACGTTGTTTTAATTTGATATCAGTCAGCTTATTTTCATCTTAGTCACAAAAGATTTGGATAAAAATGTTTTATATCTCGCTAATAAGGCACAACAGTTTGACTGCCACTGGCTAACACGTAAACTGCATTCCCGTAGATCGAACTGGTTGTAGCGCGTGCATTACAATATGTAGCTAAACGGCAAATTTGTCTTCAGGTGCCGTACAAAATTTATTAGATCCTTTAAAATCATTATTTTTCTCATGTTTAATACCTACTTAATATTATGAAGGCAATTTGTCGATTTGTTTCGTATTTTTCATGCTCCATTGATTAAAATAATTTTAAAGAAACAGTGTGTAGGATGCGAAAGCTTTTAAATGAATTGTTTAAATCGTGTATAATTATGCAATATTCATTCAAATACTTAGAAAAATTGGAACTTCGAATCAGAAGTTCACTTCTTCTTTCAGTACCTCTCTATTTCTGAAGAATCTCCATGTTTTTGCCCAGCGAAATAATTGGTTGGGGAAAAAGTTACTTCGCATTTTTTAAGAAAATTCTTTTTTTTTTAATATAGTTTATTTACATTTAACTAAAGTATGTAGGTGCAATTTTGTTCGATAACTTTTTGCTATCTTGTATGAAGGGACATGATCCCATTGCTATAGAAATTTTGAGGCTTCTGATCAAAATACCGCGACAAGTGGTTTTGGCAGTCCTCTTGTGACATTAACCTGACATTGCCTAAAGAATTCTCAAGAGACTGCAACAGGTGGAAATCTGAAGGTGCAAGGTCATGACTATACGGCGAATGCATTATCACCTCCCAGCTAAACTCTCTTAATTTTTGCTGAGTGGCTAAAAATGTGTGAGGTCTAGGGTTATCATGATGAAAAACCACACCCCTTCTGTTGATTAATTCCGGCCGCTTTCTCTCAACTTCTTGCTTTAATTTCATCAGTTGCTCGCAGTAGAGTTGAGAATCGATGGTCCTGCCTGGTGGTAACAGCTCATAATGAATAATGCCCTTCCAATCCCACCACACACACAGCATCATCTTGTTGCGAGTTAACCCGGGTTTCGCCACAGTCAGTGATGCCTGACCGGCCTTTGACCACGACCTTCTTCGCACGTTCTTGTCGTACGTTATCCACTTTTCATCACCAGTTATCAGCTTCTTCAAAAATGGTTCGGTTTCATTACGTCGTAATAAAGAATCACAAATGAGTACACGGTTCATTAGGTTTCTTTCAGTGAGCTCGTGAGGTACCTTCCCAAATATCGAGCCTTTTTTCAGTACCTACCCAGTTTTTCCAAATGCGCCAAAACTGTTTCGTGGTCAATTCCCAGTTCTTCAGCTACGTCGTAACCACAGATATGCCGATCTTGCTCCACTTTTCAAAAATGGCATCCATTTTATCCGTAATAGAGCGACCAGAGCGACGAGCATCATTGACATCAAAATTTCCGGATTGAAAACGCTTAAACCTAATTTGTGCTACTTTTACAGACACTGCACTAGGTCCATAAACATCGCAATTTTTTTTCGCGGCTTACGTTGCATTATTACCTTTTTAGGGTTCTGTAGATGTATTCTCTAAACCGCTTTACGGTTTTTACACAAAAATTAAAAATATATATATTAATTAAAGGGGGGCTCCCCATACATGGAACTGGAACTGATTTTTTTTTCATTTAAACTATACGTGTTGGGGGTGTATCTATAGATAGGTCTTTAAAAATTACATTGAGGTATCTAAAACGATTTTTTCTCAAAGTCAACCGTTTGAAAGATGTACACTTCCAAAGTGGTACAATGTGTGTCTAACTTTTGAAATAAGAGGGTAAAAATTTTTTTTGTTAATATATGCTGTAGATCTCAATAAAAACTTTCAACGAAAATTATATGAACGAAATATAGCTGGCAGTTTTAGAAATATAACACATTTCCAAAAAGGAAAAGTAACAGTTTTTTTAATCAAATCTATACGTGTGGTATATCAATAGATAGGTCTTTAAAAATGACATTGAGGTATCTCAAAACGATTTTTTCTCAAAGTCAACCGTTTGAAAGATGTATACTTCTAAAGTGGTAAAATGCCACAGCCACTTTATTCCAAAACTATGAGGATTACACAGTTGAAACTTGGTAGGTAAATGTATTCTATAAACCGCTATACGGTTTTTACACAAAAATAAATATATATATATATATTAAGGGGGGCTCCCCATACATGGAACTGAAACTGATAATATATCTTTAGATAGGTCAAAACAGGTAAAAACAAAGTTATTTTTGCAGATGAAAAATTATAGTGGCATTTTGGGTAGGTGTATTTAATATAATAATAATAGAAACTTTATTGCACACGATACAAAAAAAAACACATACAGAGAAAATGTCAAAAAAGAGGAACACACAATAGGCGGCCTTATTGCTACATAGCAATCTCTTACAGGCAACCTTGGGTGAGAGACGGAACCCTCCATGTGCGAGTTTGACTCGCACTTGGCCGATTTTTTGTAGTAAAATTTGAAAATGTATCGAATTTCTTAATTAGATTCACTTGTATTGACAGTTAGAAAAACAAATGAAAATCACACATTTTCCTAACATGACATAACGCTTCATTCTAATAAATAAAACGGAAATCTTAGAAGTGATTAAGAATAATAAATGTTCTTTCTAGTTCTTTCAGTCCACTACCGATCTTAATCCTCAGTTAAGAGCTTTTACGTCTCTCAGTACCTACGTCTTTTGTTTATTTCACACTAAATGATTAATGTCAACCTTGCTTTTATTTTTGAAGTCGGTTGAATTGAAAACCTGAAACAAGTTCGTTTACCACAAACTTCACTATACTCTGTCTCAATCCAATTTAATGAAAAGGTAAACAAAGACGCCATTATTCCGACCATCGACTATTTAGTGATGTGGTAAAAACTAGACATTTATAAATCGATAAATTAATTGATTGCTTCGATTCGATTAATTGAATAGTATTATGTTGGAGCTTCGCGTTAGCGTTAGTGAAGAGTTTTTAGTTTATTACTTCTCAAGCCTCGGGAGATGGGGTGTTTATCGCGATTATAGAGAAATAAAAGGCTTATATTGAACCGAGTAAAAATTACTCATTTTTTTAATTACATATAAACACATCATCATCACATAACAAATTGACAAGTCACTTTAACATAATATATGTAAGGTCACTTACCATCACAAATTTATCATAAATATTAAAACAAAAAAAAGAACCCGGTAATCATAGTAGTAAATAATTTTCAATAATCTAGGAACTAGACATCTAAAACGTAGTTTCTTTGAAATACACACCAACCAACTTAAAAGTATTTAAAAGAAGCGAATAAAATACTACAATAAATAACTAAACAAAGGTAATAAAACTTTAAATACTTTAAGAACACAGAGTCAATATTAAGCAGTGCCATACAAGCCACGATAAATTAAAACTACCTAGTAAAAATAAAACATAAAATCAGCCTATTTTGAGACAAGCAGTCAAGAGCAGACCCATCCCACTGGTGGCACCCATTCACGAGCATGAGGTATGAACCAGCCATGGCTTCGCTGATCACGGACTCGATTCTCACTCGTTAGAAATTATATTTATCCTACTTATCGAAAAATATATTTTCAAATTTTAAGTAAAAAGTTGTAAAATAATTTTCTACATTCATGACATAAATATTCTTCGATTAACATTTAATTATAGTCGATAAAACGGAACGGTTTTTCCTATGTAGGCATACCTAGGTTACATAGAAATTGTGAAAACGTTGCTTTAAATAAAATGATTCTACTTACGGTAAATGATATCGTTTCGGCAAATTATGCACACGGAATTCCGCTATGTCCCAGCCCTAACGGACCCGAGAATATACTTTTTTTATATTTGAGATTTTTGTGATAATTTTTATCAATAAATACAGTGTTATTTTATCTTCGATAACATAACTCGAATCATAATCGATATAATTGAACAAATAATTGAACTATCTGTTAGACATTTTACGTCAAGCACTATGCGACCATAGATTAGACAATATTTTTGCTTCGATTAATAACCTCACTTTTCTTCTTAAAATTTTCAACTAAATTTTAAAAATGTTTAACAAACTAGGATCTTTGAAACAAATTAGTGAGATATAAGTTGAAACCTTCTAATTACTTATGAATGTGTTTTTAAATCCATTTAGTGGCCGAAAGTGTGAGAATTTTTAATGAAACAGGTTTGTTTACATTTTCATTAAATTGGATTGAGACAGAGTATACCAACCTTAACATTACGACGTACGCCATATTCATTACGGGTTTAATATAGCGTGATTGCATAATGGAAAAGGTTATAGACGTCGCTGTGTGTTATACAACGGCTAGGCGTAGAGACAATAGACCGGTTTGGTGGCAGGTCACAGGTGCGCGAGACATCGAGACATGCGGGCGACAGGGCTCGAGAACATGTTGTAATGAAAATCATTTTGATGTGTACTACGTGTAGGAACCTTTGGAAAACCTCAAGAGTTATAAATTAACTTTAAAGAAAGAAGAAAAGACTAAAAGAGATGAATGAAGATGAATGATGTTGATGATGAAAATTTAAGTAAGAGTATTGTTTTTGTTATAATGCTCGTAAGTACTACATAAGTACATCCGTACGGTCACATGCTGGTAAAAGAGAAAATCTTATAATGAAAATACTTATGTACTGAAAACTTTTCTCTACCAGATTTTAACTTAAACATAATCAATCTATGTAATACAACAACGTATATTTTTACAGCAACTTAAGTATATGAATTTAAAGATTTGGGTAGGTACTATAACACAAAATAACCATCTCATCTTAGTAAATCTACCTAGTTATCAGATTAAAGTTGTTAATTTGTTCCGGGACTTTTGTGATAAATTATAAATGGCTTCAAAACCTTTTTCGAACTCAAAACCCGCCGTGTATCTAACTCGTCGCGCGTCGATTTACAGTAAACACACACACTAACGCGATGCGTGTGCGCCTCTCCGCCTCGGGCCCTCTATAATATAAAAGTCATAATAATGTTTTAACGTTTCGATTCGACACGCAGACAAAAAAGAAAACAAAGACAATAATCATTTAGTGAAGGCACAAATTCCAACAGAAACAACTCGCGCTGATAGGCGGCTGTGAACAGCATTCGCGTTAACGTCGCTTTATTGAACACTTGTTGAAGAGTTATATGATTAAATTAACTAATAACAAATACACTATGCAAAATTTCCCCTAGATATAAAAGTTCATGTTAAAAAAAAAACTAATTAAGTATATTTCTATAAGTACCAAATGTATTTGAATATCAACAAAAGTAGTAACTTTTGGTGATATTCAAATACATATATATGGATGGTAATTTCTTATACATCCGTAGTAGTTTAGTAGTTAGTAGTTTATGTATAAGAAGTTATCTCTTGCTTCCCTCTCCTCTTGCTGTTCTATATATTTTCATATCAGAACTAAATAAGGAAAAATAGAACTTTTAAAGTAGAGCACAGTTGAAAGGAAAGATAAAAGCAATTAAAGGGTTCTATTCCACCTTTCTCGTTGTAACGATAATTTTGAGTTTGTTGCTTGCAATAAAACTTTCAATTCAACTCTGATAACGTAAAATATCCAAAATCCAACTCCTCAAAGAGCTTAATTCAAAATAGTTAAATATGTATATTTCGGCTTCAGTATTACATGGTACGATCGTACTATAAGACGCATGTTAGCTAAGAAAAATATAAGAACTAATTGAAAACCAAAACTTCAAGAATTTTATGATTTTTAATTTTTGCACTTGTGGCCGAGTTGATTTTTTCCAATATTTTTCTATTTAAAATTTATTATAAACTGCTTATCAGTTAAAATAAGGAAAGTGTGGTTTTAGAGGTGGGGTGCAGGGGTAAAGAAAGTCTGAACAAGGTTTCCCTTACAAGACCTTAAGGTCTCCCGCCGTAGGGTTTGTGAACCGATGACGTAGCTTCTTTGACGTTCGTAAGTGCTTGTGGCCTATACTGAATAAATGATTTTGACTTCGACTTTGAAACCACATTCCTGTCATGCGCCTAGTTTTGGTCTCGTAGTAGTGAATTCAGCGACCTTAATGCGAATGCGTCAAGTATGTTTGCTCGTTCCACCTGGGAGCTCGCCCATACCCACGGTAGGGCTTTCGACCGGAGATACAAAACTCAAATACTCACCTTTGTCATGCCATGATTTATACTTCGAAACACCGATTGAATTAATATCTGATGAAGTTTTAAAAGAATGCGATTAGTGATTCAATTAACATTAAGTATAATGTTTTGAAATTGTTTATGGACCATTAAACTTTTGGGGAGTCCTTAGTTGATGTGTATTGATAGTTTTGAAGGGTTGGAGGTCAGGGTTGTCGAAATGCTAGCAATATTGGACAACTAAAGGGACCACTTTTACGTTTTTTTTTCCAAAATATACTTACACGCCCAGCACAGTCACGTGCATTTGTTTTAACGTACGCTATAATGACAAGAAAATGGAATTGATTTATTCGGTTGAGGCTGTTATAAGCACTGTTTATTTATTTATGAACGTCAAAGAAGATACGCTATTCGCACGATCCTACGGTACGGCATAGGAGACTTTACATCGAGAGGACAAAATAGGGAAAGTATTAAATTGGGAGCTACAAAATTAATCAGGTACCTAGGTAACCGTGATTTGGCTGAGGACAACCTATAGGCATAAGCTGTTGTTTTTTTAGAGAAATGGTGAAAGTATATGGCATTGATGTGCCACGTCATGTATTATCCACTAGTTAGTGGTTTTGATAGTTTTACCAAATGTTTTTTTTTAATCATGAAGATAATTTATGACCTACCTTATTGATAAGTATAAAACAATCATCCTTACACAATCCGTACATACCTAATAATATCTACCTGCCACTTCACTTTTGATTCTTACCGCGATATATGAATTCAGAAAACCCTTTTGAAAAACGACTTATAAAATTATAGTCATTTTGTTTAGTTACCTCATCATCATCATGAGCCTCTTGGGGTCCGTTGCTGGACATAGGTCTCTCCCAAATTCGTCCACTAAGTACGGTTCTGTGCCTTCGTACAGATGTTTACAGCTGTGTGTCAACTTCATGGACTTCTTATCGCACCCCTGCCCCGTGTCGCCCGTCCACTGCTCGGACCGAGCAGTGATGAAGAGCTAATAACTTGGGGTCGGTTTTTGTTTGTGTCTGTTAGGGAGGTAATGTTTAGCAATAATCACCCGCCAGCCACGACGGGTTGGTGATCGCAGTACTAACAGTCGATTGTGATGGTTTCCATCGTCGCCTCCAGATGAGGCAGCCAAAAAGTAAGTAAGTAGTAGTAAGTTGAAGTATCTACGCCCCTTATTCCCCAACACTCTCTGATAGCCTAACCGCCTATGGTCCGGGACTGTTTATTTCGGTTTCCCTTTATTAGGTACTGTAGGATTTGGGACAGGATTCTTATCCTACAATACTGTAGGATTTGTCGCTATCCGCCACCTGTGACCCGGTAGGTAGCTGAGGTTCACCCTACTTGTTTAGTTACCTATTTGTGGAAAAATATGCATACACAGTTTCCATTGAAAGAGCCTGTTGTGTTCCTTCCTACCGTGGACATATCCATATAAGGTAAACTCATACTTACTCTATAAATACACGATTGATATGCAAATACTTTTAAGACATTATCACCATGAATAGTAAATTGAGACTAATTGATTTCCAAACAAAAACCTTTACGATAATCGGATTTTTCGGGAAAATATGCGTGAACCGACTTAAAAGGGCGGTATGGTCTTGCATGGTAGATTTATTTAAGTATCATATTCTCATAATTATGATGATCACAAGGAAGGCATCTTCTTGTTTTTTTATAGTGAATTATTTACCTATTTGTTAACCTAGCCATGTAAATCTAAGTAAGTACATCTGAAATAATAAAAAGAAAAAATATCTAGGTTTTCTTCAAAGGTTTTCCAAGGCACTGCTTGCTATTTTTCTTACAAAACAATTATTAATATTTTTGTCGAAAACTAGAAGAGGGCTTCAATTTTAACCTCTATTGACTAAAATGTTAAAAGAACTTGGCCAAAACATATTATTGTATCCAAATTGTGAAATGATACCAATACGAGACTTGTAAAGGTACCTTAGAATCATACTTCGTCTATTCATTTAGAATAACAATACTGATGACATGAGTCAATGCGACTAAATTACAAACTATTTTAATAGAACAAAAAATCTTAACTTGCACAAAGCTAACACAAAAGGTAAACGACGAGAGACGTTTTAGCACCTCCATAAAAACTGAGACGAAACTACGGTCAATAAATTAATAAGTCATCGTCAAATGCCTCCAATTACCGGACAATATAAAGCAGAGTGAAGCAGGTAAACAAAATAGAGCTGTTATAAATTTTACAAGAGCGGAGCGGTCGAGCGCCCACACTGCCACTCGACCGCATTATGCAGTTTTTTTGCCCTCTTTTTGCTGAATGGCATTCGCTTTGTGGCCATACACTTCCGTCGATGCTTTTTTTATGGTGGCGCTAAGTTTGGACACAAAAGCGGTAATATAGGGTGAGATGGCCAGCGCCGCGGCTCTCGCTTTCAAACCGCGATCGTCAATTGTTAAGTGATTTACTCCAACGTGTGTCAGCAAATAGGTATGCGCGCATCAGGACCAATTTTTGTTGATTCTTTCATCAATATTTTGTTTTTAATTTATCTTTTGTTTTAGCTGGCGAATCAAGACCCGTGAATTGATAACCGCTTTAAAAGTAACATCAGCTCATTTATTTGTTCCCCGCTTAATGGATAACTTTATTGCGGTATCAATGACTGTTGTTGGTATTTGAATAATGATAACGGTATAATATAATAATATCGGTTGATACATCTGATATTTCCTAAATCATCAAATTGACCTTTCCTGGATCCCATATCATCAAAATGACCATCTTAGAATATGTATTGTAATAGATGACGTCACACATTTATAATGTGAACACAATATTGCAAAGTCCCTTGACAAAAAAAACACCGCATATTTTTCAAAGTACGTGTTTGCATTACCTTAAAACTATGGTATTGTGTACCTGTTAACTTTCCCTTAGCGCCGCTTTTTTTCCCCGTGTCGATGCTGTGTTTGTGTTGTGTCTGTGAGATAATCGCCATTGTCCCCTAAGCGCCAGCGGCATCGAAAAGAAGGCTTCTGTACTAGGAAATATTAGTATACTTCAGATCACGACAAAGGATTTTTTACCCCATCCCAATAAGTTAGGGTTCAGTTCTCAATGACACAGCAATTCTCTTAAATTTTAAGTCTTTTACAGAAATGGTGTTACGGTCCCTTCCCATACAATTGATGCACTAAAATATTATCAGGTTATCAGTGGAACGTTAGGAATAGCGGTTAGCTGTGTGTGATTCATTCCAACTGAACATGAGTCATTATTTTTTGTTTCGTATGATGCATTTTAAAGAGATCTTATTCTTTTCAAGACCTGTCAGTACTTGTGTTTGGTTGAAACCGCTTTTATAATATGCCGTTAGTGTTGACAATAATATTTTGAAGAGTAAATAAATTCATTGAATGCTTTTATTATTTGTCACACTATTTCTATTGTTTAGTTTTTCATTTAAACTTATAATTTCCGTATACACACTATACACTAATTTGGCTATTTAATTATAATAAATAAAATAATTCCATACAATGACACCAATTATCTAGCCCACGTTAAGTTTCATAAAGAACTTGTGTAACGGATGAACATACTTATATACATTTTTTTGTAAATAGATACATAATATTATTTATTTATTATTATTTATTTATTGATAATAATTAAACGGGAGACCCAGTTACATAATTATTAAGTATGTAAAAATTAACATATATTTTCAAAGTGTTCCAAACATGTAGTCAAATTATACACCCAGGCCAAGACAAATAGATATGTTCATGCACACAAATATTTGTCTTGCTCGGGGATCGAACCCGGGACCTCTGGCGCAGGCAGAAGGCGGGTTTATTACCCCTGCGCCAAACAGTTCGTCAATCTTTATAACTCTGTACCTACTTAAACCATTAAAGTTTGCATGATAAATATATGCAAATATTTTTATAATTTAGGACGATTCAAAAGGTAACGCATCGATATACTTTTACACCTGAGAAATCAATTAAGGTTGTTAATTGTTAACTTTCGTAGATAAATATATCTTGACCTAGAAATATATAGACACTCTTTTAAGTAAGAATATAATTTCGAGTAGTTTGATAAGAATAAAAACAAGTAGGTATGTATGAAATATCTTCATAGTGTTGTTTCCCTGTTGGCTTTTCACGACAAAAACAATGAAATCTTTAGTAAGGTAAATTAAGTTCTATATTGAATGAAGTAATGGAATGAAGTTCTATATTCTGAAAAATTAAGGTACAATGTTATATCGGAGACAAACTCTTCAACTTGTCATGGGCGAGAGTAACAAGACATTTGGTTTGTATATTTGTTTCTTTTCCCGCGAATACTATGTTACTGATTGTAATGTCGTGGTTACTAGAGTCTAGTCTTGTCGTCACATCTAGTCTAGCAGTCTAGTCTGGCCGCATATACCCTCGTACATTTGAAAGAAAAATATTGCTGTTTACAGTTTTATTATTTTTAATAACAGATTTACGTGTTTAGTAAATTAGAGCCAAATATGCAGTGCAGTGCCACGCTTCAAACTAGACTAGACTTTGGAAAATCTCTCCCGTTGCGAAAATAAACCTTGAAGTAGTGAAGTAGGTAGGTAGTATAGGATTAGAGTAGGAAAGAGGAAATAGGTAATAAGTGACAATAAATCAAACAACACTATTTTCGATTTCGCTTATAAATATAATATTGATTGAGCTTCAGCTTTTTATATTTATTTTCGCCTAATGGTACCAAAGGCCACGGAGTCTAATCGCGGTCGGAAACCAATTTTATGAAGAAGTTGACTGAAGATATTTTATTAAAAGCTGAACTAAAAAAACTCTGCCTTTAGACATCTAACATTCAACTTCAACTCGTTCTAACGTAAAGGTGAAGTCAATGTTATGAAGCATTTGGTATATATCGTAAATGCATTAGAGCCTGCGTCGGCACCACCAAAGGGCGAGACCTCACGCGCGGGCCCGATGAAGAAATTATCCGCTTTCGGCCTAACGAGCGAACCTCGGCCCTCCTAATTGCTACCTGTCGATATGCTTATTCATTCGTACTGGGAACAGGCGGGAAGGTTTATGGCCAGACAATCGGAGATGAGGTATTTCAGTAAAATTATCTTTCTTAGCTTGTATGTTGAATGAAATGAATTTTGATCTGGAAATGCCTAATAATCGACAGTAGATTGTCGTTTTCGTATTTTCCGAAGGCGTGTATTAATTTTCTTCTTGTTTTAACACTAACAAAAGAAAGGTTCATTCAAATCATCCACATGCACTGGAGTAAAATATAACTATACTTATTATAACTGTAAGTTATTTTTGGTCTGCTAGCAATCTTTGACACATTTTATTTTCATACAATATACTTACTTGTATCTTGAACATTGGGTAATAAAATGTGTAAAATATGAGAAATAATCCTACTAATATTATAAATGTGAAAGTTTAGATGTTTGATGTTTATTACTCTATCACGCCAAAACGACTGAACGGATTTGGATGAAGTTTGGGACACAGATACTATGCCTGGAGAGGAACATAGGATACTTTTTGTCCTCTATTGTGACGGGGCTCCTAGTCCGGCAGCACTACAGTCGCCGGGACGTCGGAACCGCCGCACTCGTTTAATAAGTGGGGAACGAAATAAAAGTATCGTTCCAGGAGACTTGTTTTATTGTAGAATAATTAATGGAAATAAGGAACTGTAACAATATAAAAATACAAAGATATAGCAAAAGTCCTAGTTGTAAATACTTAATCTAAATAATGAGTAAAAATGTAGGTAGTTATGCTTACCCCGTGTATCGGGTTCCTGATGTATATGAAAAATATATTATTTACACAACTTTAGATAAAAAAATGTAGTAGTTAGATAAAAAAATGTAATGCAGTAGCGTTTAGCTTGCTGGTTTCTGTAAGATTACGTCAAAGAGTATGTAATCACTACGTGATTACGTCAAAATGAGCTGAACAGGAATCGTGGAACGGAGAAAATTTGAATTTAGACAGAACAGATAAAAATATAATTTGATTACCATAGAGTGAAACTACGGAGTTTCCAGCCATTATAGAGGTTTCATCCATCCATAAGGCTAGAACGAAATGGCATCGTTACACTATAAACCCCTCATTCCTACGGGAAAATTAAAAAAAATGCGGACTAAAATATATGGCACCACATGTTTTGGAAACACGCCTTTCTCACAATAATAAATGGCGTAAGTAGTATCCTATTTTTATTTCATAAATGTTTAAATGTTGATGTTTTTATGATTCGATTTTTTTATGTTTTCATGTTTTTCTGATTTGATATTTTGATGCTTTGATGCGTCGATGTTTTGATGTTTTGATGTTTTGGTGTTTTGATGTTTTGATGTTTTGATGTTTGGTGTTTCAATGTTTTATTTATTGATGTTTAGATGTTTCGTTGTCGGTTTCTTAATCACGCGAAAACGGCTGTTTGAAGCCTAGAGAGGAACATGCGAAAATTTAGGTCTTGTAAATATAATCTAGGTTGTATATGTACATCCAACAAATGACTCTATATATGTAGGTACTGTTTTGTTATTTACCTTTTTTTAGTGTCAGTATATTAGAATCAATGTTGGACCGAATGTCCAATTTTAATTAATATCGTTAACCATTTTCAGACATAATAACGATACTGAATATCAGTCAATAATACTGATTGGAAATTTATTTTGTTAGTTATAAAAATTATACAGGTTTCAAAATGCTGGCCTACAGCGCATAAAGTGAAAAATTCTAGAATATTTTGACGTTTCGACGTTTACGAGTATAAGGTATATTGGTAACATATTTTTTATGAATTATTATTTAGAAGTTCAATACAATGTAGGTAGGTGTCTCAAAGATTTTGCAATCCACAAGTACTGATTTGTAATGTTCTTTATATTTTTTTCCAGCTGACTTTGATTGGTTATTTTCTACGCTAATAAGAATGCTTACGTACCAAATGCAAATAAGAAATATGAGACGCTTGATTTATAGAAAATTAAACTAAATTAATTTATTTTACGTTCACATAATCACTAGTATTTTCTGATATGATTGAATAATATATAGTCTCTATTAGTTTCTTTTGAACTTTATAGCAGGAATATAAAAGTTTATGATCTGGTTTTACGAGGTCAATAATGATACGTTTGTTTGGCAAGACTACGATTGTGATTCCATTTAGATTGCATAAACTTTTATGATGATAATTATTTCCATACTGATCTTGAGTTAATAGAATGACATGTAAGGGAATAAGTTACCTATAATAGCATAAGTTGTTAATTCTTATGAGGGATTGACGTTTTATGCCGTCGATGTGCATTTTGTTATTGAAAAGGTTGGTACGTGTTTACTGCCCCCTGAAATATGCCGAAACGTCGGGAAAAAAATATAATAGAACCAAAATAAAAATTGCATCATTAGTGAAATGGCAGTACCTACCTTCTCGAAACTTTCAACGAACATGCTTTTCTATTTACGCTTGATTTTGATAAGCTATCATAATGTAATATAATTAAAATAATAACTTTACACAATCTAACCTAATGGATATACCTAATACTTGTTTATTTGTCACAATTGATGTGAGTACTTATTAGTATTTCTTGTGAATCAAAGAAAAAGTTAAATATCACATTATTCAAATGAAGGGCCCAGTAGTTAAAAAAACTATAACTATAAAAACAAAACCACTTAACAACATAATATCAGTCGAGGACGCTAAAGAAATTCATGAGCTATGTTATGTTTAAGACATCAAAATCAATTATTATTCTCCCACTGGACTACAGTCCAAGTTATTTATCATTATGATCTTCATTACAAAAGGACAACAACGCGGAATAACTTATTTAGTCGGACCAACCAAAATTGGGTCTTATTCTAAGTGGTCCAAACCCATTTATCGTTTGGGGGATCCGCGGAGGGTACTCGAAGCGATTTCGATTTGGGATACATGAAAGCGTGCAAAGGATTTGGACTGTTTACGACTTCGTGGGTGGTTGGGGGCGTGGCGTCGTCGCTCCTGCTCACTCCTGGGGGAGCTCATCGGTGCCTCTCACCTGCCGGCCGCTCCCATAGGATCCTTCTTGTTAACGTGTTTTTTTGCTGCTCTCAACGTACTCTGAGGAATTGTGAGGCAAGCAAATATTTACTCACGATTTTGAAAAATCTTGTTTCACTACCAGTTCTTAAGGTAAAGATGACTTATTATTTGTTATTATGAGTTTCGATGATGCTTTAAGAATTCATCTTTGTGAATGTGAAGAGCGAATAGTAAATATTGATTAGATGTTGTAACTACTTCTTTGAAAGGTAGCCTCCGCTGTAAGGGAAATTTGTTACGTCAACGTCATCCTCTTTATGACCTTTGTAAGTGGTGAAAGAACCCTGTATTTAGATTTACCTCACTATTAATAAATATATTTTTTCACCTATCTTCGGCGCGCTGTGAAAACCTCATAAGTCGCAAAAGACAATTTTGTTTAAAAGGTGGCGTCTTCTTCGCGCAGCCATCAACTAAGCCTTGTTATTTTACATGAAACATAAAACCCTCCGAATATTTTACTTGGCTTCCTACAATAATTTTCACAACACGGTTTTTTTCATCTCCTGCACAATTTGGAGTATTACACATGCAAGGTTTTTACAGCCCGCCGACGCTATATGGTAAGTCTAAAATCCTTTTAAAACAATTCTTTTTTTACAATTACTTATAAATGTACCTAACTACAAAATACTTCAATTTACGAAAGACATCAAAATCACACAGCTCATCTCCGCGTTACGACGACGTTTTGGTATATAATAAATAACAAATTTCAAAAATACAGGTGTTCGCATTTTTTGCTCTTGTTGCATTCGATTTAGACCAAAAAATATCAAATGCATTCCATTCGGCCCTCATCGACCCATCGGCAGGCTATAATTTGTTCATCCACTTTGCCGCTAATAAGGGGGATTTGACACAATAAGTTGCACAGCCCTCGCAAGGTAATGACAAAACGCGTAATTTTGCTCCATTATTACGACCACAAATGGTCTACCGTAACACCGTGAAGTACAAAAGTAGATAATTAGCGGTAAAATGCGAAATTTCCATTAGTTTTTGATGAAGTTTAAATAATTTATTGTTTTTGGTCAAGAAGGTTAACAATAGTCGTTAAAAAGATTGAAAACTTAAATGGTGACGAATATAAATGCTAGTAGGTATGCGAATACGTTTGGTTTAGATTTTTTTTCTCAAGTTTCCTAAACAACATTATATGAAGGAAAACAAAAACGATAACTTT
This sequence comes from Chrysoteuchia culmella, assembly GCA_910589605.1. Lineage (NCBI taxonomy): Eukaryota > Metazoa > Arthropoda > Insecta > Lepidoptera > Crambidae > Chrysoteuchia > Chrysoteuchia culmella. The sequence continues at coordinate 9,942,881 of OU342649.1, forward strand.
TACTTCATATTTATATATGTACGTAAGTTCCTGTCCATTCTAAAATTTATTATGCCTTTAAGAAGCCCGCCATGAGGTCTGCCGGAGCGGAGCTTTAAGGAAAATTACGTGTGTGTCTTACAAAAATATACGTAGGTATGTTGAAGTAACACACAACAACTGTTAATCGTATTATGGGGGGATCAATTTCGCTAAAGTTTTGTCACAATCTTCTTTTTGTAGTATATTTTCTTCTTTAATATTTATCACATAAGGAAAATTAAAACCGACTTCAAAAAGTAAAAAATAAAACTTCGGTTTTACAAAAACCATTTGGTTTTTTAAAAACGGTGCCAGGCAAGGCATTCTACATTGCAATTCTATTAACTATATTTTTATTTTTCTTGCCTTGGCTGGAATGGACTTCAAAGTTTTATTTTTTACTTTTTGAAGTTGGTTACCTATATTTTTTTATTTTACAATTTTTTAGTTACATCATGTTCCGTTACTTACACTAAAAATCAGCCCATACACAGCAATGTTGTCATCTAGGTAAACAACGACTTGCCAAAACGTATTTTTTTTTATGATCGACGGGGAGACTCTAATAAAAAATACATTTGACTTGAGAACCTCTTCTTTTTTTTGAAGTCGTTTAAAAATAGCATTGTAAAATGTAATATTAAAAAGTTATAATTCAATTGTAGTGTTTTCTAAACCGTAGTAACTGAAACTGGGTAAAAGAGAACTGCACTTGAAAAACAACTATGACTAAAAGTTAGTGAATTGAGCCCCAAGTTGGAATAATGTTCAAACCTACAGTTCCGGCATATACCTACTCGTAAATGCATTTTGATTCGTTAAAAATCATTTTATAACTAACTTAGAATCTACCTGTTAAATCATACGATAAAAAAACAACTTAAACAAGGGGCCGTCGGTGCGTCTGCGGGCGCTCTAACCAAATAAAATGTTAAGAGTCGAGCGATGCATTAAGTGCATATAAACATGTTGGTGCGGTGTCAATATTTGCGGGTGCTTTCCCATGGGAACCGTGCGCGCAGGCTGTGTGCTAAATCACTTGGTTGCTCTTGCTCGTGCTCCTTAGACTTTTCGTTTTTGCTATTGAAATGTCAATTTCTTGCTTGCGCCCGCGCACCGCTTGCCCGAAATCAATTAAAACGATCACCTTTTATTAGCCTCATTGTTCTCGTTGGTTTCAGGTTTTAGTGCCGCGTCGAATTCCGACTTTTTGTTGCCTACTAATATGGACTTATAATTTCTGTTGATACAAATGCGTAATATGTTTTAACCGACTGTGATTTAAAATTTTCTTTGAAATAACGCGCTTTTATTAATTGCATGGTTCTTTTACACATTTTTTAAGTAATAAGGTAAAATAAGTACTTGCGCAAATAACGGAAGCCCATGTCGTACTTTATGGTGCTTAAAGTTTTGTTTTTGAAATATCTGGAAAATTGCTAGATTATGTAACACTACGGTTTCAAAGAAAAAAAAATTTAATTCTAAAAACAATACCAGTTTTTTTTTTTAATTTACAGAAATTCATGAAAGAAGCTAGTAGGATATAATCTAAAGCGTAATAATTTTTTATTACAATTCACTGCATAAGTAAAAGCATAAAATAAATAGATCTGACAAATGTAAGTTAAGTGAACCAAGTGATCGAGCGATGATCACAAATATTTGTCGTGTGATGTCAGAAGCAAAGCTAAGGCGAGATAAGGTAATTGTAAATTCGTGTAGCTGTCCCTCGGATATATTGCCGTGGCTGCGTAGCGGGGACCCTACCCTACCTGAATATTTATTTATTTAAATCTTTATTGTATAGGTAATAAACACAAAGTTAGGTACTTAAAAGGCGGACTTAATACTAAAAGTATTCTCTACCAGTCAACCTTTAGGGAAACAGAGAGCAGCGAAAGTGATACAAAATGCGATTTGTTAACATTGATATAAAAACGTACATCACTTTAATACATACCTACATAAATATACAAATTCATACATACTATAACAATACTTTATACATTTATATTATAGATACATAAATAAACAAAATACCATACCAACGATAAAATGAGAAAAAAAAACATACTTAGTTGATGATAAATTACCAAACCACAAACCTAAGCACTCAACCCATCCAAAAGAAAAGCACGAACAGACAGACATGCACGGATTTAAATTGTTTTATATGCTATATTTATCAAAATTCAAATATTTAACTCATAATATGTTTTTTATAACAATAGATTTAATGCTTTGACGAAAGCTATTAAATTAGGTATTCTAATATATTTTTCTATCGAGTTTTTTTTGTAGGCTCCTAAATGTCTAGAACTGCCTTTTCAGAATAGATGTCAAAAAATTTTGAACCCCATTGATCTACGAATAGTAGTGATTATTAACAGACTTCAAAACAATATTCCTACTTAAGAGAACCGCCTCTGTGGTCTAGTGGTACAACCACTGGTATCAGACCCAGGGGTCCTGGGTTCGATTCCCAGCGGGGGTACATATTGTATTCGGTTTGGTTGGTGGTAGGACTTGTTGTAAGTCCGCCTGGCGAGCTACCACCATCTTACCTAAGTTTGACGCCATAACAACAATGTTTTCAGCATTGTTGTGTTCTGGCTGTTAAAAATAAGATAGCCAGATCCTCAATGATTGGGGATTCCGGGAGAGGGTCGCTTCCATCTTCAGCCTTATCAATAGGTACTTAACATCAGGGGTGCGATTGCGTTAAGTCAATCGTTTTCATTTGACAGTTCATATCGTATTCGATCGGCTGCAATTTGTATAGAATTTGACACTAATGACATGCAATATGAACTGTCAAATGAATACGATTAGCTTACGCAATCCCATAGCAGGTATGATATGATGAAGGCTAACACCCATATTCTAAGTCGTTCCTCCAAAACTTACTCGTCCTCGACTTAACGAAACCTCATTGAAAACGTCTTTGAAATACACCCCGAAATCGGTATTCTAAGTCATAACTCCGTAAGTACTTGAGGAGCCAAAGAGTACGTAGCCACTCCGTGTTAGGCTTAGCGCACACTACCATTTTTACCCACGACGAGGTTGAGTGGAGTGTAAAAAGTTTTTGAGGAACGACTTAGAATATGGGGGTAAGAGACTCCCCGTACTTCATTAAAAAAAAATGTGAATGTGAACAAAGTAAATACTATCCTTGGTTTGATATATCGGTAAATACGTGTCTAACATTAACTGACAATAAACGTTCCGATTTAACAGAAGTCAACGAATTAATCTTCATGTAAGCATGTAGATTAAGCTGAGATAACAATCAATCGAAATCACGAAAGAAATTAAGATTATCGAGGCTTGTATCAAGTGAGTAGCGCTGCGACACATGTAGCGCGACTCACGCGCAGGCCGCAGCGCAGGCGCAGGTACGTACCCGCGATGGAATGCCCGATACGCTCCTATAATGATGTTAAAACAAACTGTTAGCCTGTCATTAACGCTCACGGCACAAATGGGGGAGACCCATTATAAAAATTTGTCCCATCCGTTCGGACCTGAATTTATGGTTATCGGGTTGGTTTTGGTCCATCGAATTTTTTATTGCCCCAAGATTAGAGTGGGAACAGTGATAACGATGTTTTAGAAGGTGGATCCGTGTCGGCCGATGAATGAGCACACATTCCACGTATTTGACGCTCCGGCTGAAACGTGTTTTACTTAAGTACTTATTATTTTTATACGCCTTGGCTACAACAATCTCTTGATTTTGGCTCACCACATAAAGTTATGTAATACTTTGTTTGATTTTAAATGTTTTCAAATGGATTCGCATTTTAATAACGGTAATTAAAGTTCTACAAAAAATGTGATGTTAAAAATATTGTAAAATTTAATTACGAACGATGAATGATGATATCACCTTTGTTTCCGTCTACGAGTATATATATATATATATTACCCTTGGTAAAAATTGGTTTCAAAATTAAGCAACTTAAGCAGGCAAAGCGAGCTCCCGGATTCTTTGGCTGTGGCCATAGTAGCATAATTCAATAGACAGTACAATACTATCAATTACTATAGAATATATGACAGGTTTTGCATGTTTAACATGAGATCTTTTTTCTTATTTGACACTTTAATGTTCGACTGTAAAATTATCTAATTATTTAAAATTACCTAGATCAAATTTTGTATTGATATTGTATCATCCGAAATTTTAAGTTATCTTTTATCTTTTATATAAGATATCTATAAAAGTCATTTGGATTTTAGATAAATTAAACGTCTCTTTTTCGAAGGCAGCTGTTTTTATTTCCATGTCTCCATATTTTCTTATCTAGATTATGAATTTTGATAAATCTCTACTAGGCTCCTGATTTTATTATTTTAAATTTAATTCAAAGTGCTAATATAAAAGATTTATGTTACCGATTATAAATAGAATTAAAGAGAAAACGTGACCACTAGTAAAAAAGTCTAAAACGAAATTGCCAAACGGTAAAATTGCCATTATATATTCATCTAGATGTGTTAAACCTTGTATATGTTTATAAATTTTCTTTAAAAAAAACGCATAGTACGTAACACGGGAGCCGTTGGCTCGATCATAATGTATTGTATTTTATCGCTGTGGCCTGCGGTATGCAAAACTTGCCTTCAATAATCTTAAGTACGCAAATAGGTCGACATTTGCGATCGCACATAAAGACTTGACTCAATAATAAGCCGTAGTGCGACTGTATAAGAGTACTTGAGATGAGTTTTCAGTTTTATTTTGCGAACCGATTGTGTATGTATGCGGCAGAACCGCGAAGACTGGTCCGCGACGGGTCCGCGTTAATAACCTATTATTTCTGCAAATATTCCAGTGTCACTATATAATGGATTAGATAGTCGGATTTTATGAATGTGAGCACAATAGAGGAATAAAACATAGTATGGGTCTGGGTATAGTGGTACCTCTATAAATTGGATTCATTGATCAAGTCAATGGGTATGATCTTACCTATAGGTACTTTTGTTGGTTTGATAAACACAAATACAGAAATTTTGTTCTTTAATTTATTATGTCAAAAAAATCGAATTCAATTCAGCAATTCAGTAAAGTATTTTTAACCGACTTAAAAAAAAGAAGGAGGTTATCAATTCGTGCGTATGTCGTTTTTGTTATTCGGTCATTTATGAACCGATTTGAATAATTCTTTTTTGTTCGAAAGGGTATACTTTCAAGTTGGTCCCATTGTCGTCAAGACAGGGTCAAGTCTGATGATGGGATCCTGGAGAAATCAAGGGAACTCTTCAAATGTTATACGCACACCAACATCGATTTCGGTGTTTTCTTAAGTAACTCGACTTCAAAAAGGAAAATATATAAATGAAAACAATAAATACCAAATAATAAAACCCCATAATTACAACAGAAACAGTCTTCAAAATATACTTTTTGGAGTCGGTGCCAGTCAGGGCATCAATGGTGGGTGCATTCTACATTGCACTTCTACTTATCAGTTTTTTTCGTTCTAGCTTATATATTAGAACATTCGTTTAACTTATGCTCAGTGGAGAGCACACACATAATACAAGAAAGAGTTAAGAAGTGGAAAGCAGGCTGTCTGTCGCGTCGCCCACGCTTCTGTTTGAAACACAGACGCAGTCCATACACACATCCTTTTGCAAGATTAATTTCAAAGGTTTCGAAATACTTATTCTTCACGTTGGAATGGTAGCGTGCCTGTTTAGCAGAGAGTTTCAGTACTAAATACGTGACTATGACATGCTTCTTCTAACCTCTTTATCTTGTCTTCTATGACAGTACCTCATGCTTACCATAGCTTACCATACCTAGTTCAACTGTTTGTGCTGTCGACTTTTCTTCAAGGTATAAGTTACAATTAAATGATTGCTCTGATTCTTCGCAACCACCATTCATCTCATCAGAGCTTTAACTTTCTTGCTCTTGAGTATACCTTGTTACAGCTTCCCTGTAATTTCATTAATAGGTAGTGTTTCTTGATGGAAACGTTCTGTTGTAGAACTTCATTCTACATTGCATTTCTATACTTTTATTTTTCTTTCCTCGGCTGGCATAACTCCAAAAGATTTTTTTTCTTATTTTATAAATAGTTTTGATTTCATATTTTTGAAAGTGAGATATAAGTCCTCTACCTACATACACCTAAAATCGGTCGACAAACAATAAAGTCCTCATTTTCGCAAGTTAAGTAAGCAAGTGTTTTCAAGATTTACTGAAAACTACTGATCCGATTTCAAAATATCAAAAAAAAAATACCAACTTGGGAGCAAAAAAGTTTGAATCATTTCAATCGGTTCAGCCGTCTTTGAGTAATCGTTGAACATAGACAAAAAAAAACACAAAAGAACATAGAACCTCCTGTTTTTGAAGTAGTCAGTTAAAAATATTCGCACTTTATGCCGCCTGCCACTTTGTCAACTCAGACGCAGTGAATAGGTAACAGACAGACAGATAAACTCACAGAACACTGCTCTTTCTTGTGTTCTGTGTATAGACTCAAGACATTAATATGATGAACAATTTTGTTTGTATTGTGTCTGGGTGTTACTATGTATATATTAGGTAGTCGGAAAAGTTCGCGGCCTCTTTTGAACGCATGAATATTGCGTTATATATCTGGCAATGGCCACAATGATCTTAGGCGGGAAAGTAATATATTATTTGACAGCTGACTTCCTGTTAATAGAGGTAAAATTGAAACAAATTGATAAGTGTCTTACTTATCCTTATTTTTAATTATTTTGAAATGGAAGTAAATAAAGAAAAAATTAGATACGTTTTGCAATTTTTTTTCGATAAGGGTCTGATAATGCTGCTAGTGCTCAAAGAGAGATTTGTAATGTTTATGGCGAATATGCTTTGTCCAAAACTATTGCAAAAAAATGTTCAGCAGATACAAGTCTGGTAATTTTGATGTAAAAGATGTTCCTCGCTGTGAAAGAAAAAGAAGAAGAAAGAAAGAAAATCTGCGAAACATTGCTCAAACGAAAAGAAATCGATCCGTTTTTTTAAAGATTAGTAACAGCGATGAGAAGTGGATCACCTATGATAAAATTGTTCGAAAACGATTTCGGTCTAAGCGAGGTGAGCCATCGCAAATAGTCCCAAAGCCTGGCCTCACTCGGAACAAAGTCATATTGTGTATATGATGGGACTGGAAAGACATTGTGTATTAATTAGCTTTTGCCACATGGCCAAATGTTTTTAGATTAATTCTGATATCTACTGTAAGCAATTCGAAAATCTCTCACTATCATCTGGAGTCATGCCCAGCGTGTGGAAACAGTCGCTAGTTGTTCCCGTTCACAAGGGCGGTGATAAGCGCAATGTACGGAATTATAGAGGCATTTCTAAATTATCAGTTATACCTAAACTCTTTGTGAAAATTATATTCGACACCCTGTTTCCAACATAAGGCCATATTTATTAACTGAACCACATTGCTTCATCAATAAACGGTCCACAGAAACTAATCTCTGCGAGTTCTTGAACCAGGTCATTCACAGTATGGATAGTGGTTTTCAGGTGGACGCCGTGTATACTGACTACTCTTAATGTTTTGATAAAATCTTACATTATCTATTACGTAAACTAGAGTACATTGGTATACACGGCGATCTACTGAGATGGTTACAGTCCTATCTTTGGAATAGGTCTCAAGCGGTTTCGGTGAAGGGTTATATGTCTAGTTTTATACCGGTTTCGTCAGGGGTACCTCAGGGCTCTCACCTCGGGCCCCTACTGTTCAACATTTTTATTAATGACGTGGTCGGATGTTTCCGTAACTCCAAATTCCTTCTTTTCGCTGATATAATAAAAAAAAATTTACAGTGGTAAAGTCAACCGAGGATTGTATTGGCTTACAGGAAGATTTAAATCAGTTAAGCAGATATTGTACTGATAACAATCAGTTATCTCATAATATTGATAAATGCTGCCTATTACTTATAGTAGGAAAAAGCATCCTTTACTGTCAAATTATAAAATTTTGGGTCAAAATCTTAAACGTTCGACCGAGGTGAGAGACTTGGGTGTCAATCTAGACAGTGAATTATCTTTTTCGTCTCATATAAATATAATAACTGCTAAGGCTTATAGGATGTTAGGGTTCGTATTAAGGCAAAGTGTTGAGTTTACTAATTTAAAAACCATAATGCTCTTATATAATGCCCTCGTTAGATCCCATCTAGAATATGCATCGTGTGTTTGGAATCCACAGTATTCGGTATATATTAATTGTATTGAAAGAATACAGGATAAATTCATTAAGAGAATGAAGTACAAATTTCGAAATTTTGTCGATAACGATATTGTTTACCCTGCAAAGACAGCACCGCGATCAAATTTTATTGTATAAGATTGTTAATAACTATGTCGATTCGCCTTATCTACTAAGTAAAATTTTGATTAGATGGCCGAAGTTCAACATAAGATCATGCGGCACATTTTCTATATCTAATTCTCGTACAAACTTTACGAGAAATCGTTTTATACTAAGATCCATGAAATTATACAATTTGAAGTATTGTCACATCGACATTTTCTGCACTAAGCCTAAAAATACAAAATGTTGTTACTTACTAAATAGTCTTTAAATTATTATTTTCTTTGTAATCAAGTATTACTGGATTGTTTGAATATGTTCGTTACTACCTGTTGTTTTTGCTAGACTATGACATGCTTATTCAACTTTAGACACCAATGTTTAAAATCTATGTGTGGAAACTGTATTGGCAAATGTGTTATTTATTTGTGAAACCTACATGTATTGTAAAATTGCTGTTGTTTTCCTAATAAACTAAATAAATAAATAAATGAACAATGTCGAATTAAATGGACATTACTTCAATAAACATTTCATCTAACTGAAAAAAACTTTATTATTTTTACTACAAAAGGCCGCGACTTTTCCGACTACCTATTATTTGTTATTAAAATGCTTAAGATATCTCGAAAGAAGTTGAATATAGTCGAGGAACTTCCCGCTAGAATACTAGTATGTTGCCATTTATCTCCAAAACTACTGTACGATTTTGATGCGGTTTTCAGTAATGAGTCTTATCGAAAACACGTTTCCCGAACAAAACTGGTTGACTAGGAAGTTCCTAGATTATAGTATGACGTTGTTAAAAACAAGACGTCTAAAACTAATCAAATTAAATACGTTGCCCTTAAATGGCATAAAGGGCACACCTATGCGTTGTTGCAAAATAATAATAATGACCCATTTACGCCCACCGTCGACATTTATAGCTTTGTGGTTTTCCGTAAGGATGTGGCCTTGTTAGCGTGAGGACTTTAGCCCGCTATGCGTGAGGAAATAGCATAGATTTTTATCTTAGGAATTTGTATAGGTTTTTATCAAAAAAGTTTTTTTTTGATATTTCAATTTTTTTTGGTGTGGGGTTGTTTTTAGCACCAACGTTCCTTTTAGACTTGGGGTCTAATCCCAAGTAAGACGTTGTCTTACACTTTAATTTATTTAATCAGTACCTATCTATTTTGCAATTAGACCAACGAATGTGACATAATGTGATACATAGGTATAAAAACGAACACCCAGACACAGAACAAAACGAGTGTTTATCATAATTTTTAAATCTGTAGACATTATCAGTAATTCAACGCTATCGGATCCATTTATAACATGATGGACAGAATTTAACTACAGTGAGATTTCCCAAAAAAAAAATTTAGATAAAAAGGCAATTTTGAAACCTACTGTGCCTCGTGTCGCGGGATCCTAACATGGGACAAATTTAAATGTATTGAACATGTGTGTAAATCGAGGTGCGTGATGTTGTCAGATATTTATTTATTAAAATATAATTATTTACCAATTACAACCGCGCTTGGAGAATGCAAAGTTGACCTATCATCGTTATCAAGCGGTCACTTTGATTATTTCGTCTAGCCCTGTCCAGTGACAGCATGACGAATGACCCGATGAGACCGATAGATAACTCCTCCAATAGACCGTCGGTGTCCTGTCACCGTCAAAAAACAAATAAGTCCTAATGATCGATCGGTAGGCAGTTCGGACCTTAAAACACCAGTTATCTCCACTTGACAGCCCGATCCCAACTCTCAACCTACCTGTAAAAGCAAGTTATTTGTCAAAAAGTTGCGTCTTAAGATTCTTTTGTGCGTTACGTGTTCACGACGCTTTTGGTGTTTTTGTCAATCTCTGCTTAAATAAGCTTGTTATCTTTAAAATACGTTTATTGTTGTGTAATTAATGCAAATGTCAGGCAAATATCGTGAATTCTCATGAAAATTGTCATGATGAAGTACTTTGCCCTATCTTTTGAATAATTGTTTAGTTGTAAGGTTTTGTTTATTCATATACATTAAAATACATTAGATTATGGAATTGGGTTGTAGTTTCAATGTTTCTTAGATGTAGTTAATATTTTCAAAACTGTCGTTGATCTTCTGGAGACATGTTTGAATGGATTCTCACCGCGTCGTCACCGCGTCACCTCAAGTTTGATTCAATGACAAAAATATTTTTCATATCTGTATTGCAGTTCCACCATGTGATGACATTGACAATATCCAGAATTAGGTATATTCTTTAATAAGAATAATAAAAGATTTACAGGAGTTGGTTAGTTATTTTATTCACTGAGATACTTCACAAATATTTATTTTGTGCATATTGCAATGACTTTCGGTTAATCTGCTGTGATTTTGTTTTACAATGTTAGGTTTACTATTTTTCCAACATTTTAGCTTTTCTGGAATCTGCCACCTGAAGGGTTATGTAAAACTTATTTTTGTCTAGAAAAAAGTACGATTATATTCAAAAACTATAAATCTTCCTTTTAACGTCGGTGAGTAACAACAATCTCTCCGAAATATATTAATGGATACAGAAAACAGCTGTTACCTTGCTTTATGTGCAACGAATTTTCAATAAGGCGACAGATTTGTTAACTCTTCAATTGTACGCGCGCAGCAACATAAACTTGGACTTGCAAGCCAGTAGTAACCTGGATATTTAACATTGGGCTTACTTGGCCCAGGTCACGTAGTGGCTACCCGAAATATCTAATGTAAACATGGCCGCTGAGTAACGATACACATTACGCGAGTGTTGAAAAAAGTTAACGCCGATTTTGTTACATTTACGATTGAAATAGGTTTGGTTTAGAAAGTGGAAGCAGGATACGTGATACCTCATTCGTGGTGTTTGATCTTTCTGAAATGGATAATATTTATATAAAGGATTAAAAACATAATATTTTAATTCAGGCTTTAGATTTATCCATAGGTTATTAGTTACATTTAATGTTCCGGGTGTTTCAGGAAGAGTACCTAAAGTTTATAATAAAATGGGGCAAAACTCTTAATTTAATAAGTATATCGCTTATTATTTTTAATAATTATTATTATAAGACTTCATCAAACCTTTAAGTATCGTCTTACTGAATAAAAGAAAAACATTTTATAAAAAAGAATCAAACCGACTTCAAAAAGTAAAAAATAAAACTTTTGGAGTCGGTGCCAGCCAGGGCATTCTACATTGCACTTCTATTAACTGTATGGTTTTTTTGCCTTAGTTTGCTAGCACTGACTCCAAAAGTTTTATTGTTTACTTTTTGAAGTCGGTTAGATTTTTTTTTTATAAAATGTTTTTATTTCTTTTTTTTTAGTTACATCATGTGCCGTTACTTACACTTAAAATCAGCCCATACACAACAATGCCAAAACGTGATTGATATTTTTCAGGATTCTGAAAAAAACTACTGGCCAAATCTCTGTAAAAAATATATGGGACCACACATAAACCATTTTCTTTGATAAAAAAAGAATTATAAAAATCTGTCAACAACTGGCGAAGTTATGGTAAAACATACATAAAAAAAAAACCGTCGACTTGAGAACCTCCTTCTTTTTTTTGAAGTCGGTTAAAAATATAGGTCTCTCTGCCTTAGTATGTTACTAAGGCAGATCTAAAAATACTATCAAAGTATAAACAATGTGATTTTCCAAAACATTAATTTCAGTATCAGGATGTTTTCCACCTAGGTTACAATAATAAAATGTTATTTATATCTAGATATATACTGAAAGGTTAAATTCCCGTTTATAATTTTAATAAACATTAAGTTGTAGAAAGTACCAGAAATGTGTTACGTAAACAATACTTAACAGTCAGTTCTACACTTACTTATGTCTGTGCCAAAAGCTCGGTTTGCATTATTTATCACTAGCTGCAGCTAGCTAGAACAACGTCGAGCTAAAAATAGACGCGAGAGTCTAGAGCGCGAAGTACGTTTATGTAAAGTGGGTAATAAACTTAGAATGTGTATGGATTTTTTATTGGCCATTCGGGGATAAGGGGATAGGGCGCTTAACTAGTTGTTTTAAGTACACATAAATTCCTTAAGGTTTTTTATAATTATTAGTTTGTGTACTTATAAGTTTCTTAGCTCTAGAGATGGGCAGAAATTTGATGCTCATTTGTTTAATCCAAACTTAATTTTCTTTCCTGACCATAAAATTCGGCACAGGAATTCGATTTTCTTCTTCTTGTTTGAATAAAATGTTAAGTAAGTGGAAACTTCGTGGTGAAGACTACTTTAGCACATCTATTAAGTGAATCATGCAGTTAATTAATGAAGTCCATTTAGATCGTGATCTCGACACTCTCATCGGGCAAATATGCCAATATTTCAACGGTTTACATTAATGCATACATGTTATGTAAAAGAGGTTGATGTTACATGGTTTGCTTCGAGCCTCGCTGGCTGGTATACCAATGAGGGTGATATACACTTGTCTAATTACGATATTTAGATTAATAGAATATTCAAAGCTCGGTTTTCAATTATTATGCTTTGCTGGTACGTGTTCAAACGCCGCTATCCATCATCGGTACTCGACTATTAGAATAGTTATTAGTTATTAATAGAACTGGCTACATAAATTAATAGTTTCATTTGTTGGTTACAGATTGGTGTCATGCGCCAGATGCAGATTGCTTTACATAAGGGAATATTAGTCAAACTATTTTGTAATATTTTTTTTAATTTTATACATTATTCTGGTTAATGGATAATAAATGTAACTATTGGATATTCACAAAAATATACCAATCTACATAACAGAATCGCTTACAAAAGGCTCTTTATGTTGTAAATTATGTAAGTATTTACTAGCTTGATTCCTGAATGGTATTAATTTGTTTATTATGACCCAATCGAGTAATTATATAAGGATAGTTGTAATTGGATCAAGATTATTTATGGTGGCCAACAGTTATTTCCTATTAATACTAAGTGACTTTGATAACTTTCCGAAATTATATAAAATTTAAATAATTTTTTTTTACTTTACTTATCCGAATACTAGAATTACCTATTTGATCTTTATTCCAAACTCAGCTATTCATCTTGGGTTCAAATGAATTCACTAATCAGTAGCTTAACCGACCGATTAACAATATACATCATTTAAGTCTTTTAAGTCTTTTGATAAACAATTTCAACCAAGATTTCCTTATCACCAGTTTGTGAACTCGGCCCTAAGAGTAAAAATATATAACTAGGCTTTTATTCGTAAGCCGAGACAACCTGTTCCCGTCACATTAGCCGGTCGCGCGGCACGCCAGCTATGCTGTGGAGAGTATCTCAAATCTTGTAAGCTATCATATGATGAGGGCATTCCGTCGCGGGACTGAACCGCACGCGCGGCGAGCGGCTGAAATGTGGCCGCAACGTGACACCGCCGCGTCGCCGCGCCCGCGCGCCGCAAGGTCGGCTACTGCACTGCGCATGCGTGGACTCGCACAACATCGACACACTTTTCCTTCGGTCACCCCGGAAAATTGTATCTAGTTCGATATCTATTTGGTGGAATAAAAAACGTATGTAGGAGAGTATAGTATTAGATATGGGTCCTTTGAATCCAAGACTCACAATGGCTACTGGAAGATAAATCTACTGCACTGCGCTTGCGCGGACTCGCACAACATCGACACACTGTTCTTTCGCGCTCCCCAAAAAAAATCAATGTAGTTCAATATCTAGTTTGTGAAATTAAAAAACAAAACGTGTTAGGAGAGTATGGTATTAGATTACTTTTGAATTCAAAATTCGCTTACAGTTTGCTAATGGCTACTGAGAGATAAATCTACTGAACTGCGCATGTGCGGACTCCCACAACCATCAACATACCTACTTTTCCTTCGCGCACCCCGAAAAATTGAATGTAGTTCGATATCTAGTTGGTGACATAAATAAAACGTAAGGTACTTATTAGAAACGGGTCCTTTGAATTCAAGATTCGCTTACAGAGTGCTTAGTGTGAGTTTTCTCACCTTACTCGCTTACGCCGAAGTTTGCGCATAGAGTTTAATTATCAGCCTTAGTCCAACCTAACTTTAAGGCTATACTACGTACCTAACGTTTGGACATTTTCAAACTCACACTATACGCCCTCTGATTAGTTATAGTTTTCACGAGATAAAACTGCACTATGCTTCCGCTGAAGCGCACAACATCGACACACTTTTCCATCACGCACCCGGAAAATGTAATGTAGTTCGAGTAAAAAAAAAGGTGTTAGGAGAGTATGGTAAGATATTCCTCAGGGTCCTTTGAACTCAGGATTCGCTTTCAGTTTGCAAAGGCTCTGAGAGATAAATCGGAATACAAAAAATAAAGGTCCTAAATGTATGCCTTCATGGGATCGATCGGGAATCCATTCTACTTCTACTTCTGTTTCTCGTGATATTATTTTCGTGGTGTCCATTCTAGGTAAAAACACACAACCTCGGACAACGTCAAACCAACAGGTACATATACATATATGTACAGGTATATATATGTACTGTATACATTGACATCAAATAGAACTTCTACTTTTATTTGGATATTTACCTAATTGCCATGAATTAATGACTCGCAATCAGGCACCGTATCGTTTCAATATAACCACTCAAGATTAACGACCGCAGCTAATCTGCAATGTGTAAACCACGTACATAAATGTCTTGATTTACTGTATAGCCGTAAATACTTATGTTAATGAGGTGTGGTATCAATAGTGTTGATTGTATTGCAAAATGGAAACGCACGCTGCAGACCTGGCGAGTTCGTACTTTGTACTTACCTCACTCGTAGGCCAGGAGATCGGCAGACGGATGGCTGGAGAAATGTTCCAGATAAGACAATAATATTTTGACTGGAGTCGTGGGTCGGGTCCTCACAAAAGTTCGAGTTTTAGTAATTAGGGAAAGTGGTGTTGTTTATAAACAACGCTAGTAAAATAAAAAAAAATACTTAAGTACATTTTCAATAATTCTATGAAGTCATACCTACACATAAGTATGCATTGTTTTAAAACGAGACGGTTTTAACAAGTGGGGGGGATGCAGGGTAGTAGCGTCTTTTCAAGTTCTGAAATCTGTACCCAAACCATCCAACGATTGTCCCCAATAATTTTATAGTTGAAAATTATGACGATGTTTGAATGGAAGTAGATTTAAAAGTTCAAATCTTTCTGAAGAAATTTTCATTATAATTCCATATTATTTATGTTAATTACCTGTAACTAACAATAATTAAATTCTTAACTGCTTCTATGTAAATGATGGTAATGGCAGTGTCTAGCTCTCCAGCTACAAAGTTTCCTCCGCGTTGGTTATGCAAATGTTTCGTATTGACAAACGATATAAATGTTAATGCATGGAGTGGACGCGTAAAACTGACAGCTATTGGGTGCGCTCCGGCCACGGCATGGCTGCTGTGGACATTTTACGCCTTTACGTTGTCTCAACAGCTTAAAATTTAACAAAAAACCTAAGGATAATTTTTAAATAGAAAAATATTGAAAAAAATCAACTCGGCCACAAATGAATTCTCAAATGGGACACGAACCCACGACCTTTGGAAATCCGATCCAATGCTCTAACCAATGAGCTACCGAGACTTGCGGACCGAAAACGTCATAATTCACCAATACGCTGTAGGCCAGCGTTGTCACATCAATGCTAAGAATATCCTTGCATTCGAAAGAAACGTCTATTCAGTTGTTTAATGATCCATTATGATGATTATGATGCAACAGCCAATAATTTATGATTTTTGAATTTTGCATTTTTCAATGCTATTTTTATACCTATAATAAATTTTAAGTAGAAAAATAGCATTTAAAAATGCAACAATTAAAAAAATATAAAAAAACCTAACTTTAGTACTAGAGAAATGCCAATCTCTAAATTGTTCAGACGGGTAAAACTTGCAAAAAAGATCTCTGTCTTTGAGATCTGAGTCTCGGTAGCTCAGTGGTTAGAGCATTGGACCGGATTTCCAAAGCTCGTTGGTTCGAGTCCCATCTGAGAATTCACTTGTGGCCGAGTTTTTGGCCTAGTTGTTTTTTTCCAATATTTTTCTATTTAAAATTTACCATAAGTATAAAAATAGCATTAAAAATGTAAAAAATCAAAAATCGTAAAAGATCTCTGTCTTTCAGATTACAAGGACATAAGTGACTGCTTATAGACTTTTTTATAAATAACGGAGAGACGGTTAGCAATCATACCTGATGTTAAGTGATGATAAGACTGAAGATGGAAACGCGTCTCTCCCAGACTTTGTTTCTGTCTAGTATCTTTGTTTCTTACTTGTATAATCACCATCTGATATATCGTAACAGATAAGGTGTCCAAATACTTCTGCACAGTTAAAATGCCAATAAGTTCCTTACATTCTAAACATCATTTATATCTGAGCATTCACAACGTCTCAATAATATCTGAATAGCAGCTTTTCAATAATTTCTATACACACAAAAACCAAAAATATCTAAACAAATATAACTTAAAGTGCATTTATGCCTAAGGATTTTTATTAGAAATGCGATTTTTATCAGAAATGTCCTATGGAGCTATGCTACGAAAATGTGAAGCTAAAGGACAGCTCGAGGGATCAAAAACTGAACTCCGACAAACATTACATTGACGACCTGTCCTGTCGTACGAAGCCTACTTTCTACGCAGAGAGTCCCGGGTCCGATCCTCGGACAAGACAAATATTTGTGTGCCCGAACCATACTCTACTCGTATATCTGTACGATATATCTGATGGTGACAGTACCCGAATTCAACAATTATTTTTAGGAATATCGTGCAGAAGAAGTAAAAGCTGCGAAGGGATAATGGAAACGGGAAAGAGAACCTAAAAATTTTCCTCGCTGTTGTGAGGTCAAAAATGTTGTGTTTCGCTCGGCAGCAAAGTTTTTAGCGTCTTGCACCTATGAAACCCTCACCACGCTCAGGATGCAATCCTAGAATCCTTCGCTTGCTCAGGTTTCAATAGAGGTAACTCGCCGCAAAATAAAATTTTCCGGCTTTGCATAACAAATAACAATTATTTTACATCTGTCATTTGTCTATTATTGACAACATTTTGTCTTGTTTAAACATTTAATACCTAAAAGCCATTTCGTTATATTGGATTGTCAAACGTATTGCATTTGTTTTGTTTCAAATGCTGAGGTAAATCGTCATTGCACTTTAAAAACCTGGCTTCAAAACCATTATAAAATAAGAAAATCGGGCTGTATTTGGATTGCAAAGGATTTATTTCCCATATGAAAACTTTAGGACCACTGTATTTTCTAATAAAACAGGTTGTTTTCTGCATCAACATTAGTTACTTGAAGTAGGCGCGGCGGCCCACCGCCCGCCAGCAGCACGGTAATGGCCCTCGTAACGTCCCCAATTGATGGCGCTAAATCAATAATTGTTGTTAGATCGGTTGATGTGCATTTGTTTTGTTTCTTATCCTCACTGTATTAACGCTGGCTAAAGCAACACAATCTAAAAAAAAACCGGTACTTGTAAATTGGACTGCACTCAGATGGGAAGATTTTGTTTCCTACCTAGGGACTTTTTTTTTTTTGGCCGGGGGACACCCGCATCTCTATCCCCCATCGAGTCCCAGGGCCCGATGGGGGGACGGGAGGCGGGCGGATACTACCAACTAAAACTCCTAGTACTTGCCCTCCAGGCCGCCATTGGTCACGAGGGGTAGGGTTCGCAATCACCCCTATAGACCAGGCGGCCGTGGCCCGGTTACCCGGGCCCCCTCACGGCTGCAAGATAGCCGAGCATGTTTGGCCATCTTCCCAAACGGTGGAAACCGTGCAAGGCCGGCGATGGCACACCCACCATCGTCAGCTACCCACCTAGGGACCTAATTCCAGTAGGGGTTAGTAGCTTTATTCCCCAGTTGCAATTTCACCCAAATAATGTAGTTGCGATTTTACCCAAAAAATAAATATTAAATCTATAGAAGTTACAAATGTTACGGCTATTTTTTAAATGTATGTACAGTAGCGTTTATTCGTTTGTACGCTAACGCAAACTTAAATGTTTAATACAAATGCAATGAATGACTTCAAGCAAGCTAGTAAATTAAACTTATTGAAGTATTGTATCGGGTTGACAATGTTACATGATTTTATTTTATAGTTTTTCTATAAATTATATTAAAGTAAGTCGTTAGGGATTATTGTTTTTCTTTTCTGAAAAAAATAGTGTTCTGCATCAGCAAGCTGCCACTGACTTGAGGTAGGCGCGGCGCGCCCACCGCCTCATCAGCAGCAGCATCGGTATGGCCCTCGTAACGTCCCAGATTAATGGTGCTGAATCAAAATGAAATGTCACTTAATTTAATCAACACTCCCCGTGGCGCTCGCACATCTGCGGCAAAATAACTGCCGATGAATCATCTTGTTTTGCTGTACATTCTTGGAACCGATTAATAATTATAATTTATCTCGTCAATAAAACAATAATTAACAGTCGGTAGTCACTTGAGACGTCGTATAAATTTCCTAATGTGAAACCTAGTGTAACGTGATACTGAGATCGAACTGGTTGCCGCTGTACACCTGGTTGAGCTGCGTCAACTCCACTAATAGACTATTCAAATTCACTTTTAACATTTTCAACAGAAATATCGATTATAATTTCAATACGAATTTCGCTTATATTCAGTTCAAGTTAAGCGAAAGCTTTTGCAAAATAGAAACAAAAGCTTCACTGTACCGTTAATATTCCCATTAAATAATAATATATTCCGATAAACAGATTTGAAAGTACCTAAACAAATCCTTTCCCGTCGTAACTTGTGTCCACTGAAAACCGACTAACGAGACTGACTTACAGTTGGAGAGTTACGTGCTATAGAGGTAGAGAGAGGTTCAAACCTTTTTTTTTCAATGTAAGCTTGAAATATAATATCCTATTGCATGTAAGTAGTAGGTATACCCAGTGTGTAAACTAGGGCGGAGCCGACGGTGCCCAGGCAGAGGGCGCAGAAACTGAAACGACCTGCCCCCTAATTGTCTAATTTAAAATCTATCACAATCCCTTTCAGAGGTATTTTAATTTGTCATCAAAATCTGACCCGACAAGTAAGGACCTTTGAGCTAAGCCGCGGACGAACCGGCAGACAGACAGACGGACATTGCGAAACTATAAGGGTTCCTTGGTGGTTTTACTACGCACCCAAAAAAAGAAAATATAATTTCTTTTAAATTCAATTCGGGTCTGCCGTACTAAAATTAAAAGCATACCTACTGAATATTTAACCTAAAAACTAATTCCCTTTCTGAAACAATTTAACCAAAACCTTTTCAGAAGAATGTAAAGCTAATAATCTTATTTCCTAGTACTATTGCATAAGAAAATTTCACGTAACTAACTAGATCGTATTACCAAAGTTTGCAGGAAAATGTAAAACATCTATTATAATTTTCTTTATTAATAAGGTTAGGTTCATACATATAACAATTACTTAGCTAAAGTAAGTCGCGTGCTACTCAAAATAGAATTCACTTCAAAGTTCTTTGAGACATAGGCAAGCACAAAAAATGCATGTCTTTGGTTAGGACCAAAGTCATGCATTTTCGCAAAGTTTTAACTTAGCGATTGCTTTATTGAAATACCGATTATAATCGAACGTGAAATTTTTTCAATTTGTTGTTCTTTTCAAATTGTACGGATTTACTGCCCTTTCTAGGGGACAATGGCTTTTTAATTCTGGTGTCAAACAGAAAACCGCAGATTTACAATTTCTTATCATTCTCTTCCACATGAGCTTCAATGATCAACTTTTTGAATATTCTTTCTTTGAGATTTTGGTTGTCTTTAACTCGAACAAAAGATTTTGCATTTATTTTTGAACCAGCTTCATGTTACATTAACATAATAAGATATTTGAACAATTGAGACGTAGCTGTTATATTTTGAGAATGTCTAATTTAGTAAATGAAAATTGCAAAGTGAAAGTTACTTTTGCAGTATATCATGATACCAAGAGACGTACACGTGATTACGTGTACCTGTAAACGAGGGCTGAAAACAAAAATAAACATTTTTGTATTAGTTATTTTGGAGCTAAAATGTTGAGAGATTTGATAATATCAGCGACAGCGCAACCTCAGGAATGTGTCTCTCCAGAAGTTGTTGGCGCATTATCTGTATCGTGTTATGGCTGGTCGCCTTTTCTACCAAATAAGGGCAGGTCGTTGATCCGACTTCTTTGTTCAAAAAAATAACACATGTCACTTGCGCCAAGTATGGCAAGCCTCCTGCATGACTAATGAGAAGAAGGCATTTATGAATGTGTAAGGTAATGACAGCATTTTGTGTCCTTACACATTCATGAAGGCTTTTTAAATTAATAACTTTAACACTTTTTCTAGCCGCTCGAGTAACTTCTTTTTTACATCTAACCTTAACCAGAATCTAATAATATTAATGAGTGAGCATCAACCTCATCTCATCACCGTTAAAAATATTATCGTTTCATCTATCTGTTGTCTATAAAAGTATATGACGTGATGATTTTGAGTATTAATATTGTCAGTGAGATATGTTTTGAATATTAAATATTTTTTTATTGTATTTAGGTGGGGCAGTATCGAGTGTCGTACCAGCACGGGTCCGCAGCCAGGTGCGCTGGGCATTAATCGTCGATCCACCATCGTATAGATCACAATCGGAACCAGTTTTATTATTTTAACTTGTGTATGACGCAAGTATCGGTGGTGCGCGCAGGTGGGTTGCGTGTATGGTAACTTGGACCGATACATACTCGGACTCTAACCGTAAAGCGCTTTTATCATTGAATTGAAACCATTTCAAATACTTTAGCGCTATCGTATTGCTAATAGGAAACGAATTCATCCTTGCGCCAACTTTGGCGCAGGATGAATGTTGGCCGAAAAATGGCCGAATGTTGACTTCAATATTCGGCACGATATAAGCATAGCTACATGAGCATGATGTAGTGTAGAGTGTAGTCCCTAATGGTGCCATATGGTGCTTCATGATTTGTTACTTTCATACATCATAATAATTTGCTTTTTTAGTAGGCAACTAGCCTGATTTATCTGAAAAACAAATTTTCTCAAAAATGTACACGAGAAAGCAGTAGTGAAGTAGTTTAGTGTCACTTATCTGACTTTTAAAATTGACTTCGAGTATTTAACTATAGTCAAAGATACTCATAACTTACTGATAAAATTCTTCATGAAAAATATTGTTGTTTTTTTGTTAAAAAAAAAATACCATGAAATCGTTTAGTAAGTTGGTCATCGTACATAGCGGTGTGTGTCACACGTAACGCGATACGGTCAGGCGGCGCGGCGACACCGCACGGCGCCCTGTAGTCTAACAGTCTGACTACCATTAGCCACCTTCTGTATCCTAAAATTATAATACATTTACAATTTAATAAAAAATACTGTTTCTTTACTGAGAGGCTGTTTGTTTTTTAACAAGAGATTTGAGAGCAAACGTCTGTAGGCAGACACCGGTCATTATATTAGGTGGCGTCGTCGTGTAGTCTAACATAATTCCATTACCCTTGCCGAATCTATGAAATTTTTTATGAGGCTGATTGTTAACAAAGCAATGGTCTCATTACACGTAGTTATGTTTATATATCTTAAGATCATCATCAGTTTTTTTGTAATTTCATTACTTATCAGTATCCTTTGTCCTTATCTCAATTATATTTTAGAGGAGTACGTCTTTCTTCTCCCCTCCACTCTACATTCTAGAAATGCGGAGCTATAACAAAATATCTCATACCACAAATAGCAGTCCACATAACGGTATCTTCAAGGTACAGTTTCCTAAAAAGCGCATCACCATTTTATCCCAGCAAGATGCCATCCAGAAATAATTGGTAGTTATGTCATAAGGACCACATAAAGATAGCATTCGCAATCAGGATTCCATTTATATCTGTCCCTGTTTTCCTGCCGATACGAGTGCGTGCTTGTACAAGCTAGTTTTATATATGCGTGCGCATACATGCAGCGAAGATACGTCTGCGTGGAATGGCGCAACGACACAAATTAATTGTTGGTAAGTATGGACTTCAATCAGTCATTTATCACGATGTTTGTATGAATCGTTTGTTATATCACACTATTATATTCAATCACTGTGGCTGTAATTGAATTTAATTTATGTCTTTTAATGTTTATTGCTGATTTATATTTATGGGCGGAAGTCTTTATTTTATATTAGATTAAAAGCATACTAACTTTTATAAATTCATTCTCTTCAAAATGTTTAATTGAGCATCGGCATTAGACGTCGTATCTGAACATGAAGGGTTTAAGGATAGCAAACCTTTTTCATAAGATGTAACAGCTTTTTTCTTTTTTAACCAGAACAGACAGTCGCAGAGCCTCGGAGAGCTTTAAAACGTTTCGTCGCAGCTTGGCCTGGGCGGTTGTTCGCGGAAGACAGGCGTCCCAGCGTCTGCCCGACCCGTTGCACCACCTGCCTCCGCCGCAAGCTATTTATAAACCAGACCGTACCTTAGCCATAGATTAAAAATATTTACGTGTTATTGAACCTTTTTGAGAATTTCATGAAGTTAAAATGAAATAAATATGACTTGGAAGTTATGTTGTTTTTTTAAAATGAATTTTGATAGTATTCATTAAAAAAGTTATGTAGACACTATAACCATATCACATCATGAAAATGTATATTTTTTTCCAAACAGAAATATCTCTCGCTCCAACATACTCTCAAAGTGCTCACCATAAAACTCAAACGAAAAAAAAGTCTGAGCTGTTTTGCATTCAGACGTATTGTATAAGTAACTTTTAAATAACAGAGTACCTTATTAAAAAGCTATATTTTTCAAAATTCTTTCTAAAAATATAGCTTTAGTGTGTCTCGTCAATTTTCTTTAAGTTCAAACTGAATGTCTCTCTGCAAGTATTATTCTTTGCCGTGCAGCAGAGCCGCGTACTTTACTCTCTAACTAGAACTATAGATCCTGTATATTATACACAACGCGTAGTAAGCACCGTATACATAAATATCCAGAAGTGTTTACTAGCTTTTTGCGCAGCGTCTATGTACAAATAATTTTCCTTAAGGTCTATATCTACCTGCAAGATCTCGGAAACGTCTTTACATATTTTAATAATTAATGAGGTCGCGTCTGAGATCATAAGCTAGAAATCGACTGGAAAAAGCCTTATTAGGATTAATGATTTATATTAACGATGTAATCATTTATGTTGATTGTTTTTTCATCTGCTTTTGCCTCCTACAAGGTATCCCCGGCGGTTTTCCTTTTGATTACGTCATGACTTATTTGTATAGTATTTTTATACACCAATTTTAAACTAGTGAGATGAGTTTTTTTATATTTGTTGTCTACTGTATATTGTATACAAAACTCCATCTCTTAGATGTCCTGTAAATGTAGCAAAAGTCAAAAGCTTCAGTCAGGTCTATTGGAATCTTATAATATAATATAGTAAAATTTTCACCTTGCTGTACAATTTTAAGTGTTCTTTACTTATTTTATAATTAAGC
This sequence comes from Chrysoteuchia culmella, assembly GCA_910589605.1. Classification (NCBI taxonomy): domain Eukaryota; kingdom Metazoa; phylum Arthropoda; class Insecta; order Lepidoptera; family Crambidae; genus Chrysoteuchia; species Chrysoteuchia culmella. Next base: position 9,966,787 of record OU342649.1, read on the forward strand.
TTCTTTGTTTTTCAGCATGTCATGCTTCAACTGTAAACTACGTACGTAAGTACGCTCATTGTTAGTAGAGATGAGCACATTTTTTGCTCCTTTTTTTAAATATTCAATTCGCAACCGAAACAGATGCCTATCTGATTTATAAGTTAAGATAGATCGTCAGTCATCGTCAGTACAAAAACTTAACCTATCCACAAAATTTTACAACAGTTATGGTCAAAGGCACAATGGTATAAGCTGACATAGAAGAGTAAATATTATTTTTAACGATCAGTGCATCGTGTTTGGCTAGTGTTGGACATGTTTGAGTAACAGTCTGCCGGCCGCTGGCCGAGCAAACACCGGCTTCCGAACTGACTATTTGCTCCCAGCTCGTAAGAACAGCTCCTAACATCTGTTAGAAAACACCGACGTAATTTACTTAGGATTATTTCCTATTCAATATTTTGATTTTTTCCCTTTTTTATGTGCAGTTGTAAGCGTCAGACTAAAAGTAGGACTGAAGAAATTGTTTTATCGAAACTGATATTGAATAGTTATCAGGAGACACTTTTACATTATTTACTTTTACGACACTTGAAACAAAATAAGTACCTATAGTACGTGAACGTAGATAAGATACTATGGATTGCGGTTTCAGTAAACGAATTAGAATAGGTCAACTTTGGATACCGTAGAAAAGCTACGAACAGAGCATTGACATGAATATCCTAGAAAATTGTAAGCCTTTCAATGATCTCAGGACTTATTGAAACATATCTTATTTTTTAAATATTCTAGTAAATGATCGTGATCGATGTTAAGACATCTAATTGTCACATACGAGTATAGTGAGCTTTGCAAGACAACACACCTCACCATCTTTCAAACTCGTTTCGAACCGTCCTTCATTCGCAATTAGTGGGTTACCATTCGTGGACTATTTATTGCCTCCGTCCTCCTCTAGAGGTCGTCGCAAATCGACTATGTAAAAAGCTGGCAAGGTGAATTGTTAGACAAAGGCTCATCTCATCGTAGGGTAATTAGGCTGAGCGTGGAATGCGCCTCGGGCAAGCAATTACTGAGCACGCTCGGTCCGCCCCGCCCGTCATTGCGAAGAACTTCGCCTCTAAGATTTATTTACATCCGGATTCTTGGAGTAATAAGATACATATTTTTTTATATATTTTAGTATTGAGTTCAGTACTCTACCGAAACTTTCGTATGTTTAGAAATTTTCGGGAATTGGCATTTTCGGAAATTCGGGACTTTCTTCGTATGGAGAATTAGATACATGTCTTCATTCTACTGAGTTTTTGACTAATTGTTAGGATAGACGCTGACTTAAAATTATTCAGAAAAGCTTAAAACCTCCATTATATTTTTCTAGTTCTAACAACTAGAAAAGATTTTTCATACATAGTGCAGCCTGTCGGGAAAAGTTGCCATTTATATTTAAAGTTCAAGAAATATTTTTCTCTATATTTTGTTCAGCGCAGATGTCACTGAAAGCATAACACACTGCCATCACTTGTATGCGGATGACCTGCAGTTGTACATCTCCTTTCCACCATCAGATCATGCTGAAGCTGAGGTCAAATTAAATGCTGGAAAATGTCAAATGTGCAAAACAAACTGTTTGACTGTCAACCCCAAAAAATCTAAACTAATACTGTACGGAAGTAAATATAATCTTAATAGTCTCAATGACTATTGTTCTGATTTTTCAATCTCTCTGAATGGGGAAATTATTGAGCGGGTGGAAAAGGTTAAGAATCTGGTACTGGTCTTGGATAGTTCCCTTAATTTTAAAACTCATGTGAGTGAATGTGTTCGCAACTGTTTTTACCGTATAAAGCTACTCTATAAAATAAGACCTTATTTATGCGAAAAGCTTAGAATTAGTTTGTGTGAATCACTGGTCCTGTCTAGGCTAAATTACTGTGATACAGTTGTATGGGCCATGTTTACTAGCCCGGACCAAAAAACTAATACAGCGTGTTAAAAAATCTTACACCCGGTTCTGTTTTCAGGTGCCGCCACGCTCACACTTTACCCCTTTTTTTAACACTACAAACATACTCAAAATGGAAGCTCGCAGAAAACTTATTATTTGAAGTAATTAACACAGGAAAGCCACAATACCTTCGGGATAAGTTTGTATGGGCGAAAGAGTGTAGCCGTTATCCGAAAATAAAAACATTTATTTTCTGCCTCCCAGCACATCGCACTACGGCTTTCCGCTGCCTCTCGGTGCTGGAACGACCTCCCACCGCCGTTGCGTGACCTGAAGACGAGATACAGTTTCAAAAAACATCTCAAAAACCACTTATTAGAGATGCAAAAATTTTATACAAATACATAATTCACTGTACCTCGGTTTCTTCAAGTCGGGCAAGAGTCAGGCTGGACGCTGAGTTTTATGATGCATCCGGCTCCGACGAAGCAAGCTAAATAAGTACCACTTATTGTACTGGTCGGTGAGGGGGTTTTGTGTGGGCTTCGTGGCATTTTTAAATCAAAAAGTTAACATCTTCTTGAAGTTTTGAACTTGTTCACTTCACAATCACAAACTTTAAAATTGATACCACTTACGTGTATTTAACTGTCAAAAGTTTTCATTTTTTTTTCTCAAACGTTCCGTTCCGTACCTTGAGAGTGGCAAAGAAGTGGAACACTGCCTTCTTTCGTTTCGTTTTATGTGTATATTATTTAATTTTGTGTAAGTATATATAGTTATTTATTCAATTATTTTACTATTGTTGTAAACGTCTCTTGTAACATCCTGGCAGAATAACAGCGCTTCTGTTTTCATTCTGCCCATCTGGGAATGGCACAGAAGCAAAATGCTGAGCCAGGGTATTTATTGGCCCCACATCATATTCCATAAGTTTTGTTTGTAAGGTTCAATTTTAAGATTTTTTATTTTTATTTTTTTTATTCTTTAAAAGTGTGTGTGTACCAATTATTGGGTACCAATAAATGTTATTTCTTTCTTCTTTCAAGATAAAACGCTATAATTGAGCTATAGCTTTTCCAATGAAACCCAAAGGACACAGCACTTTAAACTATTATACCATTTTACAGAAATTCTTTATCTTTCAGAAATTAAACACCAAAGTAAAGTTTAAAGTTATAAGTTATAATCGGTAGTACTGAAACTATACTTACAACTTCCCAAAATATAGTACAACCCAACACAATATCGGTATAACACAATTTACAGTCAGGGAACTTCCCGGTTGACCAATAATTTTTTTTTTGTGTGTTTTATTTATGAAAGTAATACATATATAGAAAATGCTTATATCATAAATAATATAACATCATCAGCCTGTAGACGTCCACTGCTGGACATAAGCCTCTCCTAGCTCGCGCTTATTGTGGCGTTCATACTATCCTACTGCTACCACGCTGGCCAGACGGGTTGGTAGAGGGTTTGTTTCAAGTTTTCCTTCTCTCGCACAGGTGTTCAATGCGTCGAGCCTCGTAGTCGACTCTTACGACATCCCAGGCAAGTAAGGGAGTGGTGACACTTGTATTCATAGGCCGTCACCACACGGCTATATAATAATATAACATTAAAAGGTATTTCATTTGAATAATAAATTACTTCTTTAGCTTTAGTACTTTCCAAGAAAACGTTACCCATAAAAACTTTACTGGTCAACCGGGAAGTTCCCCAATTGTACCTACCTACTTATGTATAGCGATAAATAATGATTTATTTAACTGGCTAAACTTGAAATACCTATCTTCTATTGTCTTGATCTACATTAGTCATTTTTGATGTCCCGATCTTTTGGAGACGACCTGTTTGGCGCAGAGGTACTAACCCCGCCTTCTGCGCCAGAGGTCCCGGGTTCGATCCCCGGACAAGACAAATATTTGTGTGCATGAACATGTCTATTTGTCTTGGTCTGGGTGTTTAATATGTATATTAAGTATGTATTTACAAAAAAAAAAAAAACCTCTATCTAGTATCCATAACACAAGTTCTTCATGAAACTTAACGCGGGACTAGATAATTGGTGTGATTGTATGCGAATATATATATATTTTTTTTGAGGATGCAATTCCGCAGGGCGGAGAGGACGGAGGCTTTCTTCATGGATGGATAAAGGGATAATGAGGAAAGGTTTTCGTGGGTCCTATGCTGTATCTAGTGTAGTAGCTGTGCGGTACACCGGTTTCAAGGTGTCGCCTGGGTTCGAATCCCGGTAGGGGCTAATGTTTGTTTGATGAATACTTGCATGTATCTGAGTCATGGCTGATTATATATATTATCTACAAAAATACAATATTTATACATATATGTTATATTCTATGTGTTTCTATATGCCTAGTATCTGTTAAACACAAGAATTACTTTGGGGCTAGGCAAATTGATGTGTGTATGAAAAAAAATACACTGGTTCAATGGTGCCCAAATTGGTGGTGTGTGCTCAAGACAACAAAATATGTTTTTCTTTTCACTTCACACGCTCGGAAAAGGAGGTTTTGTCATTCAATTTCTGCGCCGAACATCGCATTTCCCGGCCTAGCGTTGTAAACAATTTTTTTTTTAATTTAGAAAGAAAAATACGTCACAGTGCGTTCTGAATCGCATTATTGACTTTTTATGTTACACTAGCGGATCCTCGCGGTTTACCCGCGTGGTGCCCGTGTCCCGTGGTAATATCGGGATAAAATATAGCCTATGTCACTCGGGAGAAATGTAGCTTTCTAATGGTCTAAGAGTTTTCTAAATCGTTCCAGTAGCTCTTGAGATTAGCGCGTTCAAACAAACAAACTCTTCAGCTTTATAATATTAGTATAGATTTTATTCTTATTTTAAATAACTTTAAATTAATTATAATACTCCGTTTTGGTTTTATTATATTATTTTACTTCATTGAATCATAAAACCAATAACATTAAGATTAAACTATTTGTTATAAGAATTTTATATAGGTTGGGTGAGATTACACAACCCATGATTGGATTTCGGAACGTAACATAAACCTTTATTTTTAAATTGTCTTTATCTTGTACCACGTCAATGTCAACATATAGCTACCGAATCGTTTTTATTGTATATATAAGTAACATTTTATTCCCATTTTAAATAACTTTGTACTAACCTTTATTATAAAAACAAAAATGTGGTAAATTTAGATTAAACTTTTTGTTAAATGATTTTTTTACCGGAAGTTGAACGCGGAAACAACATAAAAATTTTCCTCGCTGCTGTGAGGTGAAAATTTGTGCGTGCGCTCGGCAGAAAAGTTTTTAGGGGCTCGTACCTTTGAAAACCTGCGTTTGAAAGCCTCGCTACACTCAGGATTCAATCTTTAAATCACTGGTTTCTAGGTGGTTCAATCCTAGAATCGATCCTTCTCTTGCTCAGATTTCAATAAAGGTAGGTATTATCCTTATTATAGTCTTGCATAACAAATAACTATGGTTACCTTCTCTTTTCTTATTAACTTTTCAACTCTACCTTATCCTAAATCTGTTCTTAGGACTTTAAAGTTTCGTGATATCGAAGTCTGATGTTAAGTTTGTTGGTCAACCAATCCAAAATTTTTTCTCTACAACATAGGTACATTGTTAAAATGGAAATGAAAAATTATTTATGTGAACCTATGGGTCTGCTCCCATAAAAGGTTTCCCATGGGTATAGGCTTCTCAGGCTGTGTTTTATTATTGAGCTACTGTTACATTAGGCTCATACCGATAAATCAACAAAATTTTAATAATAATAATAATAATAACTTTATTATAAGACTTATGTATAAGACAATGGAAATCTGGACGAAATATTTTTGCAATTGCGAATTAATTGAATATAAAAGTTTAAGTTTGACATACAATAACGATAAATACTTGAATAAAATTTGTAATAAATTAAATTTAACAGTTGATTATTATTAATATAAGTCGTAGTTTTTGACACTAAAAAATATTTTAAAATTTACTAAAAATATGAACTTAAAGTATTTTAGCAAACGTATTGTTACTACCTAAACACCTCTCAAAGTACTACGGTAAATCGACCCGTACTCGTAGATAAGTGTCTTCCTTCGCAATCGATTAACAGTAGTACGTACGCCATTGCATGACAATACTGACAACACGTTTTTTCGTAGCCAATAGTTCATCCACATTTTCAATATTTCATCAAAATATTCAAGGTTTGCTGTCTATGAGGGAAGTATAAGAAATAACCCTCTCCCAATTACCTAATCCTACAAGTCCCGATGTTCTTCGTTTCACAGAGACTTCCAGACCAGAGGGGATGAAAAATATATAAATATTAAAAATTATAACCTTGCCGCTTGTTATACAAGGGAGAGTAAAAGGGGAGGAGCTTATATTTTGCTAAGGATTATTATTTCAAAATATAACGTTTGGAACTAATATAGCGACTGATTATATTTTAGAATGCTGTGCGATTAGTGTAAAAAATCTTATTCTTATTATAGTCTGCTTATATAGAATACCAACTACCCAAAAGAAAAATATTGATTAATTCTTTGAAAAACTTGAACTTCTCCTGCATACATACATGGCAAAATATCCTGAGAAAAAAATTGTTATCGCCGGTGACTTTAACATTAATACGCTTATAAATACAAATAATACTTTGAGATTCAAAGAAATGAAAGAAAACTTAAAGAAAACTTATCAATTATACTGAACCGACAAGAGATGTCATGTATAGACCTAATTATCAGTAAAATTGAAAAGGCTTTTGGTTCTGTCATGCCAATATTATATCTGACCATGATATGCCACAGATGCTTAATTTTCCTATAAGCAATAAACACATTATTCCTACGAAAATGTTCATGTATAAACATTGTTACAATAATGAATATGTAAATAAGTTCCGGCAATATTTATTACAAATATCATTTTCTCATATAGAATGTAATTCGAACCTGAATTCGACTTTCGAAGAATTTCATACACTTTTCTGAATTATTTACAATTTATGTTTTCCGTTAAGTTGTAAAACAAATAGAACATATCGGTACAAATACTATACAAGCAAATCTCGGACTGATAAAATAAAGAACTGTAACTACAATAAGTTGTTAAAGACATGTATAGCTAAAGCAAAGAGATGAAGTAATAAAAGAAATGTGCTGAGAAGTAAAAACAACAACACATGGAACGTTATAACAAGTGAAACTACTGCAAAAAATAACGTAAACATTTTAATGAAATTGTGATGAAAACGACATTTTAAATGATCCAAGAGTTATTTCTTCTATATTTAACAACCACTTAATTGATGGAACAAACTTTGCTGACTCTAAAGTAGAGTTACCTAATATACAGAAACAAAGTAATTCTATATACTTGACACCGGTGGATGCCAAAATATTAGGAAAAAAATATTATGTCATTGAATAGTACACAATCCGTAGGGGATGACGGTATCACCACAACTGTACCTACTAAAAGAGTGCAGAAAGGAAATAAGTCCTGTTTTAGCTCATTTAATCATCCTTTTCTTTGAAACTGGAACATTCCCTGAGAAACTAAAACTTAGGATAGTAAAACTGCTTCACAAGAAGGCCGACAAATAAAATGTTGCTAATTACCGCCCTATTGTCTTATCACCAGTATTCGCAAAAAAAAAAATGAGAAGGCAATGCATCATAAGTTAATGTATTTTTTCAAAAAACATAATAGTATCAAACAAGTTCAATTTGGATTTCAGAAGGGAAAATCCACTTTCCAGGCTATGTTCTATATGGTAAATGAAATACTACAAAACATCAACAAAAGGAAACATGCGTCGTCGCGTACTATTGGACATGACTAGTGCCTTTGACCTCGTACTGCATGATCGCCTACTTTATAAGCTAGAATATTGTGGTATTAGAGCTCCAGCTTTAAAATGGTTATCATACTTAAGTGAACGATTGCAATCCGTAGAAATATCATATCTGGACAGTCGAGACATTATACAGGTTAGTATGTCTCCTATTATGTGTAATTCAATTGGTGTGCCCCAGGGAAGTGTCCTAGGGCCACTTTTATTCTTGATATACATAAACGACTTAGCGGATATTTTGACTTACCGGATATTATAAAACAATATTATTTGCAGATGATGTTTCAATAATAGTAACTAAAAATCAAAATTCTACATTTTGATGACCCCAATCTTGACATTTTAATTACACTGCCATTAGTAAATAACTGGCTCACCAATAATAATCTAGTTATTAATTTGACTAAAATCAATCTCATTAATTTTAATAATCTATGGACATATATCTTAGAACTTCAATAATCAGATAATAAATATTAAAATTGAAGCCTTATTTTTGGGTATTGTTGTAGATCAAAATTGAATTGGCATAAACACACAGATAAAGTATGCAATAAAGTAAATAGTTTTTCTTACCATTATATAAATTACTGAGAGTTGCAAGTAAAGAAACTGCCCTAGGTGCCTACTATGCATGCGTGGAGTCTGTATACTCAGGTACGGCATTCTTCTTCTTCTTCTTATCGAGTGAGGATTAGTGGCCACTTCTGGTGTCAAAGTTTATCAAGCCGCCTATTAGGCCTCTTACTTGGCTTAACGACTGTAATCAAAAGACAACAGCCGGGATTAACAACATTTAACGGCATTATTGTGTGGGGGTTCAAAAAAGATTTATTTGCACAAAAAAGACGTGTAAGGGCTTTGGTTGGTATTGCACCTGACCTGTGTAAACCGTATTTCTTGGCATTGGGTATATTAACGCTAGCCTCTCTATTGTATATACTAGAAATCGGAAAATTTGTTAAATTAAACTACGAAATATTACGGAAGCAAAGGACTATTATAAAACAAATACCTGAAACCCGCATAGACTGGTACTAACTATCACCCTTAAAACAACGTGTTTTCAGAACAATTGTTACTCAATGTGCATACGAATTTATAATTAGATTCCAGAATTTATAAAATAGTTACCATATACTAGGTTTAAGTTGACATTACGAAAATGATTGCTACAAAATGTTTTGTAGCCAATTGAGGCGTTTTTTAATTATTATTAATTATAAACCGGAGACTTCCGGTAGACTTCCGGTAACGACGCAAGTAAACAAACACCGTATCGACTGTCTCTGAGAATAATATTTGTCTTTTATTGTTGTTCGTGCATACCCAACAGTGTAATCTGCATATAACTTGGCATCATCAGCCGCCGCATCAAGGTACGCACCTCACTCAACACAGCACATCACTTCAAGACAAGAAAATACTTCAAAAACACTTCAGATTTTCGTAACATTGGAGTTTAACGATCATTTTTCAATTTAAATCATCCAATTGCGTGCCTATACAGAATTTATAGCTCCTCAAACGACTACGCATTTCCGCAATCAGCTGATTGACTTTGACAGCAAAATTTTGACAAATTTTGATTTATTATTCTATTTATTGTTTTGTGTGACTAATATTTGTATGCTAACACTTTAGCTAAATGTGTGATTTTTCTAATATATACCACCAATTTAATGTACCACATTTATTGCAAATAAATTGTTCTATTCTATTCTATATACAAACAAGATGAACCAAATTCAGTATTTTTTTTCTTTTGTTTACATAAGAATAAAAATTAAGAATAACTACAACTTCTATTATGTCAGGGTTTTTCACACTTTCTAATGTTTTTACCAGCAGGTATGTAATATTAATTTATTGTATGTACCTACTTATTCGAGGAGTTCATAGTGAATTGGACAAATTGTTTTGTAACGTGACCATCAAAATATGTGTTTAAGGCATTACAACTTGGGCCTCTTCAAGGCTATATTGAGTAGGTGTACTGTTTCTGAATAAACATAAGCACCTATAAGCCACATCAATAAGATATCTGTTAAAAGTACTAAAAAAACCGATTTCAAAAATAAAAAACTAAAAAAGGCCTCTTGGAGTCGGTGCCAGCCAAGGTATGAAAAAACTAAAAAGCAAATAATAAACCTTTTGAAGTCGGTGATAGCCAAGGCAAGAAAAATAAAATAGTAGCACCGCAAAGTAGAATGCCTAGGCTGGCACCGACTCCAAATGGTTTATTTTTTGCTTTTTAGCTTTTTGAAGTCGGTTTTCATTTTTTATAAAAAGTTTTTATTTCACAATTCTTAAAGGTAGAAGAGGTCTCGTGCCTACGCTGATAACCTTATGACAACTATTCAGCACCTTTTACAAAATGCTGCTTTTCCCGGTGCAGGGACGTTACTTATTGAGGAGTTCTCCCGATACTTCATCATCAGCTGCACTTCATCACATGCATTAAGTCGACCATAAATTGCTTATGAACTAAATTAAAGTATTCGTATATTAAAGTAGTCGAATTGTGAACCTACTCCTTTTTTTGAAGTCGGTTAATAAAAAATAAAAATTGAAATTGGTCAATAGTTCGCGAACATATTGATATTGGGATACCCGTAAAGTACGAACTACTAGTCGACAACAATGTGTTTTTTCAGGATTCTGAAAAAACTACTGGGCAAATCTCTATAAAAATTATATGGGACCACACATAAACCTTTTTCTCCCGTCTCAAGTCGACGGTTTTTTTTTATGTATGTTTTACCATAGCTTCGCCAGTTGTTAACAGATTTTTATAATTCTTTTTTTTATCTCAAAGTATCTCCTCCTTTTTTTGAAGTCGGTTAAAAATAAAAGTAATAGAAGTGCAATGTAGAATTCATTGTCTGGCACCATCGTCTCCAAAAGGCTTATTTTTTTTAGTAAAAGTATTTTATTTCAATTTTTAAAGTTACAATAACTCCCGCACTTCGGGTTGAATCAAACTAGTAGTGTAGGCAACTACCGTTTGACTGAAAAAACGACAGTTTTTTCAAGATTTCCTCAAAACTACTAAACCGATTTCAAAATTTAAAAAACGTTTCAATCATTTCGATCGGTTCAGGCGTTCCCGATTAATCGGTGAACATAAAAGTAATAAAATATATACGTGACGAATTGATAACCTCCTTCTTTTTTTGAAGTCGGTAATAAACGACTCTAAAATATCAAATTTTCGAAATCGGTGCTTATCCATTAGCCATGTTTGTGTGAGGGTTGAATTGTCAACCTTCTTTTTGGGGTTGGTAAAAAATGGTTATAGTTTTGAAAATCAGCCCCTGAAAGTTTTTTTTACACGGGGATAAACTTTTCTATGAAAAATCTATACATCTAGACTGGAATTAGGCTCATAAAATAATACAAAGTAAAAAATTTTTAGTTCCACTGTTGATGTTCTGAATTTAACATATCAGTAAAATTAAGTGATTTTCAAAATTATCGCTAAAATTGTACTACAATAATGTTTTGTTTTCAATTTTAAAGTGACTACTTTAAAGAAATCTAATCGTACCTATCTCGATGAAACTTTCATCTAAGTTAGTTAGTTCCTTTTTTTAAGTACTTGTTTTTGGATACTAAAATATTGTGTAGTTCTAATATTACATGAAATAATACAAACAGGCTATATCGTCGTCGTACTCATCTCAGCCACATGACACCCAATGCTGGGCATAGGCCTCCCCCAAGGATCTACACGACGATCGGCCCCGCTCTGCCCGCATCCAGCGGTTTCCTGCGCCGCGACCTTCGCCATATCGTCGGTCCACCTTGTCGGGGCCCTACCCATGGAACGTCGTCCGGTGCGCGGTCGCCATTCCAGAACCTTTCCGCCCGCTTTGGGGCGGAACAGGCTATATACGGGTTGTAAATGTTTTTTTGTCAATGGAAATAAAATTAAAAAGTACAATAATTTTCTTTTGGTAAAAACAAAAGTGACGCGTGACGCTACCTTCTGCGGCATACGTCACTATTACTCGTGATGGCACTGTCAGAATGTCGGTCGCCTCTCGCGAGCTTGGCCAATCGTTGATTTCGTACATGTAAATTAGTTTTTGATATGCGAGTTGTAGTAGTGAATCTCGCTTTCTTACATATCACTAACGTCAAGAAATCAAAATAAAAGTCTTTTCTTTACCAAGAAGAAAACTTCAAAAAGGCTTTCAGATATTCCGACCAAAAAACTGTGTGAATAATTATAGGTCTGTAGTTTGATAATTGAAAAACAAGTCTAAAATATAAAAAGTAAGCCCACCAAAGCTAACATCCTAACCATTTATAAGGTCAGGAACACATTTTTCTTCGTCTATTACAAATCCCGTCATTGGGTAGTTTTCGGTGTAGTTATTATACGCGGCAGCCAGTGCTGACTTGTGGTCGGCCTTCGGTCACCGAGAGCCAAGCTTGCTGCCACTTTCACTCCACAACCAAACGCGCATGTGAGAATGCCTCGTTCGTGTTGTGGATGTGGCAGTCTAAGTGAGCACACTTTGAGCAAACAGTACCTACAGTATTGACACTGAAGATCAATTTTTTCACAATTTTTGTTTGTAAAGTGCAATGTTAAATCACGGGTACCTATAGGTACCTATTAAATTATTTTAACAATTCAGATAGAACGAAGCTCCTTGAAGTTCATGTTAAAGCTGGCAAGTTTCTTGTGCCCGTTTTTCTTGTCGGTTTAAAGGACTTGAACCGGGGTGCAGCGGTGTGCTAGGAAAATATAGATGATTCAAAAGCGCTTAATCACATTATATTTGATTAAACATGATTTTCATTTTATATAAAGCTTTCAAAGGTATAAATGTATAATTATAAATAAATAATAGTATAAATGTATAAATGTATAATTTAAATAAATGTTTCTAAATCTCATAAATTAATAACAAAAAACGTGTTGTGTACGAGTACTTGACCTCCATCTAAAACACATTTCTTAGATGAATGACCAGCGGTATCCATGTTCTTACCGGAAAAAAACGGACTTCAAAACAATATCTACATAACTTACTTTTCACCTTATTTGCGCACGCGTTCGCCGTTGGCATGTTATTTTAACATCTGCCATTCGGAAAGTTATTTAATGTAATAATTGCTTGAAAGTGAAACCGCGTGCCGTTCGCTATGCATTGCATTCCGATATCTATTTTATTGATTAAAATATCATGACATGTGTTTTGTAATAATAAGCGAATTTTGTCGTTATAGAAACCTTAGTTACTTCTAAATTATACAGGAGTTCCAAATTCAAAGGAACTCAGTTGCTAACACCTTATGTTTTCATTCAAACTACCGTCTATCTTCAAATGTTTTATGTAATGATATTGGGATTAATTTCTACAAATTACCTAATAAATATAATTTTCTTGCAATCACACCTATGGATAGAGCCACAAAATAGATAGGTAGTCTCTCTATTTTGTAATGTCGCCGTCTTGACCAAAATAAGTTTCAGTAAGAAATTGTATTATGGATAACGGATAAGCATTTTCTATTAGTTTTTTTTAATACAAACGTGATAATAATGACAGAAGTAAAAGAAAAAGAGAAGTGACTACCTAATAAAGCGTCTAAAATATTAAAATGTATGAAATCCAACTATATGAAGAGCTAACAAAGTATGCTACAAAAAGAATAACTTAATTTGTTTATCCCATGAAAAAGAACTTTAAAAAGTTTTTGTTTATTTCGCTTATTTTATTATCAGTGCTTTTGCTCCTATTAAGAACATGAAATACACGTTATGTAAGTTACAATTAATAAAAACTAGATGGCATGCAGAGGAGGGTCGGCACTCGGCACTGACATATCAGATCATGTAGCGTACGTACAGTCACGTGAAATAATATAGGAACACTAAGCAACCTTGTCAAATTACAATATTGAACGACATTTGTGGACACAGAGATCGTAATTTCCGTGAGTTTCAATGTGATAAGGTTGTATATTGTTTACACATCGCTCGTGACTGTACATAGAGCGCTCCGAAACCGGTGTTGCGCAATAAGGTCGCCGCCAAGGACGTGGGTTCGTTGCCAGAAATAAATAGCTGTTTATGTCTGTCTAGCGTACTCGAGCGAACGCCTCCTTGGCTATGGAAAAACTTTTTTGCATCACCTCACACAATACGCGAGCCGAAGTGCTAAGTTTGATCGTACGCGGTATCTGCTCGCTGTTTTTCACAAGATGTTGGTTTATTTGAAAACTAGTTTTTGCCCGTATCTTCGCTAAGGATAAAAAGGACGTATCCATATAGGTTTCTAAAATGAGAATTTCAGTTGAGAAAGTCTCAAAACTTATTTTCAGATAAAATTTAATGTGTAATAAGTATTTTAGGACTGCATCTTAGATTTTGTTGTAGTCTAGTTTAATATTTACCTTAATTTTCATCCTATTCTACTCTGCCATTTACTCATGATTGAGTACCAAGCAAGCACAGTTACATACTTTTTCATTTATAATATTATTGTCGAACGTATTGAAATCTTCTGTTTTCAAGAAAAGTTGAACAGGCAAATGGTCGATCCTAACATTTTCTTTTTCAAAATGTTTGGGGAAATCTATTGCTATCTTTAGCCGGTAGAAAAGTGTAAGTAGAAGTTATTTGATTGTTACTAAGATTTTTTCTTCTCAATATGTAGTTGAACTTAACATATTTTGTATCTAAATTAATAAATGTTAAAAATACCGACCAACTAATATATTATGAACAGATGCATCAAGTGAAGAAACAAAATGATACTATTTATAACTTTTTAATTTTCATTTAACAATGCTATTTTATGTGATAAATATTAAACAAGAAAATATACTAGAAAAAAGCAACTTGTCTCATGTCGTTCTGACGAGATTCGAACCCGCATCCTTGGGAGTCCGGCCCAATGCACTAGTGCAATTTCATAAAATGTAGTTTTTTTCTAGTATTGTAACGATGCCATTTCGTTCTAGCCTTAAATAAAACCTCCATAATGGCTGGAAACTCCGTAGTTTCACTCTATGGAATCAAATTATATTTTTTTCTGTTCTGTCTAAATTCAAATTTTCTCCGTTCCACGATCCCTGTTCAGCTCATTTTGACTTAATCTTACAAAAAACCATCAAGCTAAACAGAGCTTTCGTGCGAGCTTACGTACTAACCATATTTTAGTATCTAAAGTTGTGTTGATGAAGGAAGCAGTCCCTTCATAATTCTCTTAAATACATCAGGAACCAGTGTATCGGGGTAAGCATAACTACCTACTTTTTTACTCATTGTTTAGATTATTTATAACTATGACTTTTGTTATATCCATGTATTTTCATTTTGTTACAGCTCCTTACTTCTAATTACTACTAATAAAACAAGTCGCTTGAAGAACGATATTTTATTTCTTTTTTTCCTATTAACTAAATGAGTGCGGCGGTTCCGACGTCCCGGCGACTGTAGTGCTGCCGGACCAGGAGCCCCGCTACAGTATATTTTCTTATTTTATATTTTCTTGTTTAACAGTTTTCAATTAGATAACTTATACTATCCATTTTTAATATTTTGTTGATTATTTGAACTTCAACTTCAACGTGCTTTCAGTGGTCCCGAAATTATACCTCTCGTATTTTTTTTTAAACAGGTGTTCTCATGAGATTCTTATAAATACTCAACAAACGAGTTAGCTGGTGACGTAAGAATCGGTTTTTTAATTCGGTTGAGGGTTAATTTGACAGGGTACCAATATCATTTTCTAACAACAATGCTGCTTTAAACTGTTTTTAGTAATTATTTGCTCAGATCCGGTAACAGTTCAGTAAGTATTGATTCTATTCACGAACAGAAATACAATAGGTAAGACAGCATTATTTTTACAAAATGACATTCGTTACTATACTGAAAATTACTAAGTATACTGAATTAAAAATCCGACTAGAGTTGTTAATGACTTATGCCATTTATTTAAAAACATTTTTATTATGTATACCTAAAAATAAAATAAGTATTGTTCAAGAAGTTTTAATAGTAGGAAGTATTTACTCATTAATTTGGCTTCAACAGCAGTAAAATGACAATTCGAAAAAATTACCACTTCTAAATTAGATTTTTGAAAATTTACATAGGGTGTGTTTGTTACGAAATGATAATTAAGGCGTCGAATTAAGGGTTAAGTCAATTCAATTTCAAAACCCTCAAAGCTCGTCATATCAAAGAGCCTTTAAAATAATAATACGAGCATACTCAAGAGAAATCGAAGTCAATCGTTAGTCTTATTATAAAGTTTATTTAACTTTCGTGGTTTCCATACTTAACACTAAACAAATGTGTGTCTACAAGCATACACATGTTTACTCGCACGCTACTGTTTGCATTATAGTAGAATACATTATCTGTTCATATAAATGTCACTTGTATGATACTACTCGATAGTAGTAATGTAGAAAGTCAAATGAGTTTGTAACGGTCAAAAGGAGTTTTAATTTTAGGTGTTTTTTTTTTCAATAATGACTATCTTCATTTTAAGTCATACTTAGGCTATAGGCGTAAGTAATACAGTCTGTGTATTATGGCTCTTATAGTTTCTTCTGAGAACTTTCCCAGCTGAATGGAAAACCCAAACTGATAAATTTTGTCCTAAAGAGGGATTGAACAGAGTAAAACTTTTAAACAATTTTCAATCTTGGAAGTGGTGAAGTATTCGAAACAAGTGAAAATTCAAAATGAAGTGTGCCTACTTTTTATCAGTATTATTCTTCACATCTCTCACCCAGTTAAAGATTAAAATACTTGATATTTAAGCAATTCCTAACATGGTTTTAGGTGTAATTAAATACAGACTGATGTGTTTGAAGTGCAAATATGTGCTGGTGACATTCTTGAATAAGTAGCAAATATTGAGTTAAGTAGGTAATTGATAACTAATAAGTGCAAATTGATTATTTATTTATTTTCAACTTTTTACTTATTCAAATTTCCTATTTTTTAACTAAATTTTTGTCAAGTTTTTTGTTTTGGCAAAGAAAACATTCTTTCACAATGATTTTTTTAAAGTCATGGATTATACGCAGATGTTTTAACTATACTTTGGCAAGAACCGCTTTTTTCTTCATATTACTATTGAATGTGCCATTACTTAATTGAAATAAATAATCCAAATTTAAAAAAAAAATATTACACAATTTTCAATAGTTCACAATTCAGCAGAACAAACAATTAATTTTTTTTGGTAGTTACTTTAATAAAAATAAATTACCTATTTAAAAAGCTTCGTTCCTAAGTAATCGCGCTCTTTTGAACCAAAGTTTAATTTTTTATTCTCCGCTTAGAGCCACAGTACTTATACAACTAAACCTGTATCTTAACGACTTAACCATACCTAAACTCAAAATAATTAACTAAAATCTAATACAGCGGTGACATTAACGTGTTTAAAATGTCGTGACAGTGGTGATACGTACAATCGGGGAACTTCCTGGTTGATCAGTAAAGTTTTTTTTTGTTAATGTTTTCTCGGAAAATACTAACTACGGTTAAAGAAATAATTTATTATTCAAATGATGTACCTGTCAATGTTCTATTATTTGTGATATAAACGTTTTCGATATTACTTTTACTTTTTTAAACAAAGCTTCCTAAAAATCTTCATGCCTTATGTTCCGGCTTCACGCTCCGTCCTACAGATGGAGCGTGTAGCCGGTGTTGCCGGTACAATCCGCTATTTCTTACCTGCGCAAACTAGTTTATGCAGGCATGCTCTCAGGTATGGCGTAGCGTGTAGCCGGGATATCAAGGTAAGTCTCTACTGATTTGTAGTAGAGCCGAGAGGAGCTGTGTTTTCAGTCATATATCAAAATATCCACCTCAGTGGACCTGCACCCTTTTACAGTAGTGGCCGTCTATACTCTTAGCGGGCATTCGCGAGAGTTGCACGGCAAAACTGGCTTTATCTGTGAGAGCGCCGTTACGTACGATTGAAGTTGCGTTTATCTGCTTTAACTGATACCTAATATACTGTGCTAGAGAGACGGAGTCAAAGAGTTCGTAACTGTAAAAAGCAGTTACAAACTCTTTGAATCCGCGTCAACAGCAACGAGCAGAATCGCTGCCCTTATATTTACGGTGAAAGTCGATTGTGATCGAGGTGCGTGCGAGACAAAACGCAGAGTGCGAGCTCCGCGTACGCAACTTTATAACATCCATGATCCACTCCAACTAACAACATAATTTTTAAACCTTCGTACGGTATCATAAGGTCTAAATCACCCTGACTGCATCTACGCGTCGTATCACATGAGCAGTGACACTCAAATTCGAAACGCAAACAATGCGCCCGGAAGAGCGGCAAGATAATTTCTTTACGCCAGAGGTGTGAGGTGGTAGGGTTCTGTAACAACCCCAAAAATTAAATGATGAATAACTTTCCAGTTATGATTTGTATGGATCCTAGTACCGAAAGCAATGAAAAATTAATGCCATACTTTAATTAAACGGACAACATTTTTGTCATTTGTCATAAAATAATATCATAAAATATGCTTAACATTTTCCTATAATTAAAATGGCTCTATTCGAGAAAATACCATTTTGTATCTTCATTAATTTAAAAACAAACGGCTTTAAACAAAATTAAGATGTCGGTTAAACAGTTTTTCTAATAATTCATCAGTGGAATGCCTTCTCAGATCTTTGACCGTGTTATGGGTTTTATTGGTAGCATTAGTCTTATTTGGAATCCGATTATTTACTCTACATACCTGTTTTATTGGTTGATTAAATGTAACGATCGTCGAAACCAAAATAACGTAGAAAACATATTTGGGAACTGCGCAATCTGAATAACTTATTGTCTGTTTTTTAAATTTCTTAAGTCATTAACTCGAACAACAGTTACGGGCTCGATAATGTGTAACCAGTTGATACAAATACATAATGACAAGTGATGTGTACCTATTTACCCGTTGCGTCTTCGCACACATTGTGGCGCGCCGATGCCGCTGCGGGCATCGACCGCGCGCTTGTCTCAAATATTCCAAGCATGCACAAATTAAACTGGTTTTTTCTTCATATTACTTTATTACTTTTGCATAAAAACATTGTAAACTAAACAATCCCGGACACAATGCTGGGGTGGCTATACGGCGAAGCATTTAAACTGCCGTTAGGTGTTTAGTGGAATGTCTTCTCGTCTACGTCACACGACGGCATCTTCGAAGAATCTAAACACTGTCAAACGAATGTCTCTTTGGATTGATATATTCCCACATTCTGGGATCTTAATTGAATACCTAATGAAAACAGCGTATCCATTGTAGAAGTAAAGTTACCTAGAGATAATGTAGTTTGTATCATTTAATTAAACATAACTAATCAGTACCTACTTATTTAAAATTACAATATTTACTGAAACTTAGATTTTGAAATTAAGGTATTTCATAAGATTTAGAGATTTAGATACTTTATGGAGAAAATGAAATAAAAACAATTAATTAATTTAATTTAATGGAATTCACAAAGCTGCACCACGTAATTGACATGGAACCTACAGCACCAATTAGACAATCTCTTCCCATCGGAGTCTGAAAACTCGATCCGATTCATTCGCAACTTTTTGTGTGGAGGGAATGCGACTCGTCAGACTTTGGTCTGGTGCGGGCCTCAGCGCGGGGGGCCCATGCCTCGCCCTTTTGTTTTTATACCCGTGCAAGAATGCAAAACAATTATAATTCTCCCAGGGATAAGTCGCCGCTCCTTGGGAACCGAGCTCGAGTAATCGCGAGCGTTTCTTCTCGTATCCCATTCGGCTTGCGGTTTTGTAAAAAGTATTCTGCTTAATTGGATTAGAGACCTATCACACGAGCTACCCGTAGCGCTCCCGAAGAGGTAATGAGCTGGTGTTGGTTAAACAGGGAGTGGTCTCCCGAGGGTCACGAGAGGCGAGCGGGCGGTCACTCACAGCCTTCGACTCCGGCCAATCCATTTACGTTAATTACGCTGAGATGGGGATAAATCGGCGTCCAGCCGTCCACCGCCGAGTTACGAGCGAGCCGACTATAAAATAAATTATACCCACTTCGTTCGCCTCCACTCAGTTTTTTGTTGCTGTCCACGGCGAAGGGAAAAAAACAAAAGCGAAATCTCGAGAGGACGAAATACGAGGCAAAGACAAAGCTTGAATTTATCTACTGATAATATAGACGTAGGGCGGCGCGCGGCGGACGAGCGGTTGCCGGGTGGCCGGGTGGCCGGCCAAATTATACGGCGGCCATTCCTGCGTCCGGCAAAAACATGATATATAGTCGTCTCATGACGAAATATTTAAAATTTGGAGACCTGCCACACTTTGAATGGAATTTACTTACTTTAAATATTATCTCGGACATTCTTTGTCGAAGGCTAAACGGCTTTGCGAGATGTTTTTTTTTATAGTTCGATGTGACACTATGTGTTTTTTATTGTTTGCTCAATGATTTTCTAGATTATTTATTTCATTGATTCATGTAGAATCTACAGTTGTAAGATAAGGACTAGCTTTTGTTTATAGCGTCTGAAACACATTGAATTACTTTACTTATTTTTAGCAGAAATCATATCTTATAGATATTTTCTTTAAAAAAAATAGTATAAAAGAATGCTTTAACCTCTCAGGCCCCGAGTTATGACTATGAGACAATAGATATTAAATTGTTCTTTAGACACCGGTGTCCTGCAAGCAAGTTATGAATAAAAGTTCAATTCGAATGTAACAAGGGAACTGTTGGATTTTTTTTTTTTCATTGGTAGGTATAACATGAAATATAACATGAAAAGTGAAATTCATCTTAAACTTTTGTAATACTTAAAACGATTAGTACAATAATAAGTACACACATATAATATCATAGATAATAATTGTCTGTGCCGTTTGGTATTTTTTACCTAAATTATATTTTAGCCATAATGTAATAAACATTTTATAAAATTAATGATATAAAATTGCAGATTTAGTCCTTGCAATATTAAAAAAACTGTATTCAGTTTCCGTTAACTTACTAAGACAAGGTTCAGGAGCAACGTTAAGAAAATCTATTACCTATTATGACTCTTTTAATAACGTCTATGGTATTGTTTGCTAATTTTAATGATAATTTTTCAGGCTTATCTAAAATAAATATAATAATAGTGCCTACCAGTGGCGAGGGGTTGATATTTTTATTTATTTATATATTAATATAATTATGGAGATGGAAAGCCGGACTAAGAAAAATCCACAAATCAGGCAATAATAATGGAAACTAAAATATTATGTTCACTTTGCAACTGCCTTACATCCACGTCTTTCTAATTAATTTGTAACCGACAATAATGAATGACATAATTATGAGGATCTGCTTGGTGAATCACTGGGGTAGGCTTTCCAGAAGGGGAGCCGATGGGAATTAGTATATATAGACCCTTCACCACTGGTTCACCTACAGTTTATAACAAATTAGCCAAAGAGCCAATTTTTGAGCAAAGAGCGAAACTGAGGGCATAGTGCGAGTTTGAAAATGTCCAAACGTTACCATCGCGTAAGAGTAAAATTTTGACAGGTAGTCTGAATGAAATGGGAATAAGGTTGAGAATTATACTCTATTCGCAAAATTCGGCGTAAGCGACTTTGGTGAGGAAACTCACACGAAGCACTCAGAATAATTACGTTCTTTATAAGCGAGGTTTAATAAAACTTGCAGAAGTTTACTTCTGCAAGCTGTTACCAGTGTGTAACTTTTTACACATGTATGGCAAGCTTACTTCTGCAAATTTTATATCATGCTTCTATGTATCCGGGATCGCATTGATTACGGATCACCTTAGAAATCATCATACTTCTCCCTTCCTTACAATTTTCCAAAAATATATCAAAACTTTAATATTACTATATCTTATGATAAATTTAAAATAGAAAAAAAATGGAAAAAAATTAACTCGGCCACAAGTGAATACTAGATGGGACTCGAACCCACGACTTTTGGCAATCCGGTCCAATGCCCTAACCACTGAGCTACCGAGACTTAATTCTCGGTAGCTATTTAAAATATAAATTATAAGTATAAAAATAGCATTGAAAAATGCAAAAATTAAAAAATCACAAATTACTGTATCTATTAATAAAATAAATAGTATATCTTCTTCTGTGCCTACTATTGCCGCCTTAAACTTAGTGACTATGTTGGCTGTAATAAATGTAATAAAAAAAAAAAAAACTATCTGTCTCAGACAGAACAACAAACAGACTTTCTGTGTGAGGAGTTTCACCCGAGTTCTTTTCGTAATAACACGTGTTGTGAGGCTCCATTTTTAACTCCATCTACCGTAAAATTTCTAATATACTACAAAATATATTTACTTGAAATTGGCAAAATTCGCGAATTTTATCGCGAGAACGCCATTAATTAAGAAAGAAGAAGAAGACTTTCTGTGTCTGATGTGTCTGAAAACATGAAATGATTCAAACGCTATTACATTGCTCCCAAGTTTGATCTATATTTTTTTGAAATCCTTGAGAATCGATCCTTGATATCTATGAGTTTTCACGAATTTTCAGGTATAACTTCTAAGTTATGTACTGATTTAAATTACACTTACCTATAACTTTTTTGCGTTTAGTACCAAAGTACTAAACTTAGGTATCAATTCTAAAAATTGTGCAATAAATAATAAATAAAAAACAATTTATTGCACACAAAGACAAACAAAAAAGAAATAACAATAACAGACAGAAAGCATACAAAAGGCGGCCTTATTGCTAAATAGCAATCTCTTCCAGGCAACCTCGGTTAGAAAAATAATAACGAAGAGGACAAAGGGGAGTGGGTGCAGTTATGGGAAGGATAGTTGATATAGATGTACATAATATAAATTAAAGAAATAATGTATAATATAATGGAATTGAAAAGGAAAATATACAAAAACAAAATAAGTAAATATTAGGAAAAGAAAGGAAATGCTTTTTAACTTCATCGCGAAAAGATGCCAAAGTACGCTTTTTAGTACCTTCTGGGAGATAATTCCACAAACGAACAGCGTGCACAGGAAGGAGTAGGAGAAGAAATCTGTTGAGTGACAGGGAGTAGCGAGAGAAAGATTAGAGGAAGAACGCAAAGTGAAGTTGAGGATAGAAAGTTGAATAATTCTTTAAGGTAAGATGGGGTAGTTGGGAGGAACAGGATGGAGAAAAGAAGAGAAAAAGTGTGTAAGTGCAATATTGGTTTCACAAAGACTTATAATTTCTTAAAGAAAAATTAAGCGATTTGGAGTTGGTGTCAGCCAGAGCCAGAAAATTAAAAGAATAAAAGTTCAATGTAGAATGCACCGTCAATGTGTTGGTTTAGTAATTTTTAGTAATTAAGAAATTATTGTCGTTTTAATAGTGGTTACAATGATGACATCATTGTTTATGGTCCGATTTTTACATTGCGTACCTAACTTAAAAAAGGTGAAATAAAAAACTTCATAAATAAAATAAAAAGGGGTTCAAAAAATTAAAAAGGAGCCTTTTGGAGTCCCTGCCAGCCAAGGCGAGAAAAATGCCTTGGCAATGTAGAATGGCTTGGCTGGCACCGACTCAAAAATACTTATTTTTAGTTTTTTAAAGTCGGTTTTTGTTTTATGGAACAGAAATATAGTTATGGTAATTTTTTTATTGAAAAATATTGGGTAAAATTAACTCGGCCACAAGTGAATTCGCAGACGGGAATCGAACCCGCGACCTTTGGAAATCCGGTCCAATGCTCTAACCGCTGAGCTACCGAGACTTGCGAACCACCGTCGAAATTCTCCAATACTTTTATATTTTTAATACGCTGTAGGCCAGCGTTGTTACATCAATGGTAGGAATATCCTTGCATTCGAAAGAGTTAATTTTTTCCAATATTTTTCTATTTAAAATTTACCATAAGTATAAAAAAAGCATTGAAAAATGCAAAAATTACAAAATCATAAAAAAGAAATATAGTTACTAGGAAAAAATCAACTCGGCTCACAAGTGATGATCTTTGGGTTTTCAGCCCACTGATCTTCAATTTGAGCTACTGAGCCTTGTGAACAACAATCGTCAACCTACTTTTTACTTTTTTCAAGGCTGTAATATCTTTGCATTCGAATGCCGGTCGATTAAGATGAAACATCCATTTATCTGGTATAAGATTTTTTAAGTTATCTTATCTTATATGATAAACTAGCGGATCCTCGCGGTTTTACCCGCGTGGTGCCCGTTCCCGTGGGAATATCGGGGTAAAAAATAGCCTATGTCACTCGGGAGAAATGAACGTTTAAACAAACAAACTCTTCAGCTTTATAATATTAGTATAGATTTTAATATTAGAAAAGATCGACCCGGCTCACAAGTGATTCTAAGGCGGGACTCACATCCATAACCTTGGGGTTTCCTTTCCGGCCCACTGCCCTTCCAATTGAGCTCGTGAGCCGTCGAAGTTTATAGTACTTTTTACCCTGTAGGCCAGAGTTGATTCCCTTGTTACTCGGCAATACTAAGTTATTACCAGAGGGTCCTAGTGTAAGTTTGCAAATGTCCAAACGTTACGATCGCGTAAGAGTAAAATTTTGACAGAATGCAATGGGAATAAGGTTGAATTAAAATATATTCGCAAACTGCGGGTGAGAAGACTCACACAAAGCACTCAGTTTATTAATGCAAGGAATATCTTTACATTCGAATGAAACTTTATTTTACAATTTTTGTCGAGTTTTAGTGTAAGTATGGAATTATTCTAACTTATAAAAATGTGAAATAAAATACTTTTGGTAAAGCACTAAAATTGACATACAGTTAAATATAATGTCAAATTAAATACACGTAAAATATTTTGGAGTCGGTGCCACCCATGGCAAGAAAAATTATTAATCAATACGAACTAACTATGGGTGTATTTTAATTTTGCGTGAAATTGGGAATGATGTTTGCCTAATAATCTGTTAGATTGGCTGCGCACATTAAGGTGCGTCCAAATATGTTTTTTTTTCCGTACCGTACCTCCGATCATCGCTCGTGGCGAAAAACCGACTTGGTGCGACTCTTGTAGAGTAGAAAACTGATTTTTTGAGGAACTAACCAACTACATTATATGGCAGCACAACTTCCGGTTGTCAAGTTGGTAATTCTACTATCAAACCTTTAGCGACATCATAATAAATAGTAATTTTCGTATTTAAAAGTGGAAATTGTGTCAATCTCTATGACTGTTAACCAAGCCTATTAACAAAAAAAATTGGCCTTGACGAGTTTCTTGCCGGTTCTTCTCGTTACAAGATCTCCCGCCGTAGGGTTTGTGAACCGATTGCGTAGCTTCTTTGACGTTCATAAGTGCTTGTAACAGCCTAGACTGAATAAATGATATTGAATTTGAATTTAAATTAAGTCATGCTGCTGCCCGTGATATAACATAAAAGCTGTTTTTGCATTGCTTGGCAGAAATTCGAGCCGGAAAGTTGCTTAGCAATCTCGACGATGTTTACAAACTAATAGCGGATTTTACAAGTAAGTAAGTAAGTTGCACGACACCTATTCAGGAAGTATTAAATAGGTCATGGAAGTTAATTCGTTAAGAATTTCCTCTCATAGTATCATTCTTATCAATTTTTTTCTTACCTTGGAGGTTATACAGAAGTGAACATCTACTAAACGTAATTTTAAAGCGCGTCAGAAGTATTTTCAGCATTTTAAATATTCAATGTTTGATTATGATCATAATAGATAGATAGATAGATAAAACACTTTATTGCACACACAAAAATACAGACAGAAACACAAGAAAGAGTTGACATACATGCGGGCAAAGACGTCCTTATCGCTAAGAGCGATCTCTTCCAGACAACCTTTGAGGCATAGGAAAAATGGAGAGAGAGCGAGAGGTAGTGCACAGGCAACAAGCAAGAATGACAAACTTTACTTAACAATATTACTGAATATATAAATAAATCTACCTACATAAACTACTAAATAAATAGTCATAAATAAAAATAAAATATTTAAATAAATAATAACTAAATATGTATTTAATATATCTATATATATTATAATAATATATACTTGATAATAATCAAATAAAATAGAAGAAGGTAGTTGCAAACTAGGACTTAGAGAGAAGATGTGAATGCAGTTTGTTTTTGAAAATGGCAAGTGACTTCGAATGACGGATCTCATACGGGAGGTTATTCCAGAGGCTGATTGACTTTGCCGTAAAGGAGTCCTTGTAGTATCCAGAGCGCGTGAAAGGACATTTAATCAGATTATCAGCCTTGGACCTAAGAGGACGACTGTGGTCCACACCAAGAAATTGAAAACGTTCCTTGAGGTAAGGAGGGGTTCGAGGGTCATACAGCAGCAGCAGCAGCAGCAGCAATAAACAGATCCCAATCCATTACATTCTTATTGCACTTTATAAGTGTATTTATTGTGTGAGAGAATGATAAAAATTTAATTGTTGTTATAGGTTGGTGAAGACTAGGTGATGAACTTTATGATGAATTACTAATTGACCAAAAAATAATCAAGCATTGACTAAGGTGCTAGAACATCTCAACAACAGTCCCAAGAATGCATGGAAGATTTTGAATCCTTGGATAATATGTTTAAATAAACTTTGTAACTTTGTAACAAAATTGTTGTATTTATTTAATCTATTTGTTTTTTATGATTTTTTGATTTTTTGCATTTTTCAATGCTATTTTTATACTTACCGAGACCGAGACTTGCGAACCACCGTCGAAATTCTCCAATACTTTTTGAAAAGATGTTTCTTTCGAATGCAAGGATATTCCTAGCATTGATGTGACAACGCTGGCCTACAGCTCAGCGGTTAGAGCATTGGACCGGATTTCCAAAGGTCATGGGTTCGATTCCCATCTGAGAATTCACTTGTGGCCGAGTTAACATTTTCCAATATTTTTCTATTTAAAATTTATCATAAGTATAACAATAGCATTGAAAAATGCAAAAATTCAAAAAATCATAAATTATTGGCTGTTGCATCTTAATCGATCGTTAAACACCTGAAAAGATGTTTCTTTCGAATGCAAGGATATTCCTAGCATTGATGTGACAACGCTGGCCTACAGCGTATTAAAAATATAAAAGTATTGGAGAATTTCGACGGTGGTTCGCAAGTCTCGGTAGCTCAGCGGTTAGAGCATTGGACCGGATTTCCAAAAGTCATGGGTTCGATTCCCATCTGAGAATTCACTTGTGGCCGAGTTAACATTTTCCAATATTTTTCTATTTAAAATTTATCATAATCTATTTGTGACAGATCTGCTAGCAAAAGAGATAATAATTTTTTCTTTAATATTTAGCATTTATTAAGGTAATTCTCGATTGACTAACTGCTTAGTTGCTTACAAAAAGATTTTCAATTCAAATTTTAAATGATTGTGTGGGATTTTATAGCTACTATTTTCTAACATTTGAGAGGTTACTATTTGTTCTAAAATTCATCTATCGAATACTTTCTTTGTCTTTTTCTTAGCTTACATAAATCGACTCTAAAGATAAACAGACTGTATAAAAACATTTTATATAAAAAAAAATCAAACCGACTTCAAAAAGTAAAAAATAAAACTTTTGGAGTCGGTGCCAGCCAGGGCATTCTACATTGCACTTCTATTAACTATATATTTTTTGGCCTTAGCTAGCTAGCACCGACTCCAAAAGTTTTATTTTTTACTTTTTGAAGTCGGTTAGATTTTTTTTTTATAAAATGTTTTTATTTCAGATTTTTTAGTTACATCATGTGCCGTTACTTACACTAAAAATCAGCCCATACACAACAATGTCATCTAGGTAAACGACTACTTGCCAAAAGGTGATTGATATTTTTCAAGATTATGAAAAAACTACTAGCCAGATCTTCGTAAAAATTATATGGGACCAAATTGACAGTGTACCCGATCGAACAAAAAACAACTATTAAAATCGGATCACCAACACCGGAGTAATCGGTATACATACATCAGACAAAAAAATAAAAAATAAATACGCGTTGAATTGAGTACCTCCCTCCTTTTTTGTTGAAGTCGGTAAAAATAGAATTTAGCGCAAATGGTTGTTACCGCTCCGTGGTAAATGGGTAGGTTACTAGGTTCTAAAGGTAAAATGGTAAATGGTTTTACAAAAATTGAACTAATAGTTAATAGTTTTTGTGAATTATCGGTGTTGCTAGTTGTAGTCTAGTACAAGACTAGTGGCGCCCTCAATTTTTTTATACTCTTTTCTGTCGCACTGCACCTGTCTGAATCAGTATCGATATGCCGTACACCGTATCGTACCGAACGGGCGTCCAAACTAGCGTTTTTGATCGCGACGCTGATACGGAACGGGGAGGTACGATACGGACAAAAGAACATAATCTGGACTCACCTTTAGAAGACTCAGGGGCTATGGCTAGCTAGAATAAATCAGATTCTGAAAGTCACAAAAATAAATTACGATGTAGCTCGACCAAAATGTATGAAACGTTTTTACAGCGTACAGTATTTAGCCCCCTGAAGTTTAGCAATTATGAAATTACTTAAATTTACATATGAAGATGTTATATTAGGATCTCTATAGACATCGTAATAACATATATGTTACTATAAAGCACTGTGACGATTACTCGTACTGCTTTCTTGCTTTTTTAGCAAGCACTCTTTGAATAAAATAATAAACCATTCAACAAAGGTGAATGGTCACTAAAACAAAAAGGGCGTTGTTTAAAAGTGGTAATGGACACTGTGACGTCAAAGTGAGAAATCCGATCTTTAGGCAAAGCTCCAGTGACGTCATTGACCATTGTATTTTTTTTTACAATAACGAAGCCAAAGCTTTTCTTAAAACATAACCTTACCTACCCCAATCGTCAGTCAATCGTTCACCTTACATGCTTTTGTTAAAACGTGCCTTTGACCGTTTGGTGACCAAACCTTTCTCAATATTAAACTGTATTAGGCAAATAACAACTATTAGTTAACGAAAAGCTGCATCAACGTTGTCATTGTCACCGTCTGTTATGGCCAATTCATTCGGGGTATTCTACAACTCGTCTTATGAGCTTCATTTATCTCTAATCGTACTTTGTGATTTTCGTCTTCTGTACAAAACCGCTTTAAATATAATAGTGCTTGTCCAAATCGCAAGTAGAAAAATAATTTTGTTTTTATAAAATAAAAATTGACTTAACTTTCAATAAAATGAGTTTGGATTCTAGAATAGTTATATTAATGATTTATTTTACACCTGTGCAGCCGAGGCGATAAGGTTTAAAGGGGTATAGGTAAAGTTGGCATCATTTTCAACTTTTTACTAAAAGTTAAAAATGAAGGTCACGTAAATAGTCTATTTTAAAAGAACACATTACGAGACATAAATCTCATTATGGAACATATGTAGCTAAAGGAACCGGAACCGAGATTTCGGAAGTTTATTGTATTGTAATATTTAGGTAAAAAAAAAAACAAAAAAGATCATATCTCAATTCCGATATTACTTAAGGCCAAGGTAATCATTCAGATATAAGTCTTGCTCTATGGAAATAGATATAATTTATTTTGATTTTCCTCAACATATATGGACCATGTGGGCCGTAAGCTCATGGGACGAGTTGTGGAATAACCCAATTCATTCGGTTCAGTCACCGGCGACCTTAGCAGAAGGTTAATGTGACACGCAATGACCCCGCCAAGCAGTCTAAATTTCAACAAACTGTATTTTGACTACGTAGTCAATGGACCTTACTAACAGAGCCGTTTGAATAATCGCATCGGTTGTGTAGATTGAGAGGTCAGGTCAGATTCACTTGAATTAAAAAGGAACAAGTGCAAAAATTTTACTCGCGTGTTGAGGGTTCTGCATCAAAATTTTTATGTGGTACAATTTATTTAGCTACTATTTTATGAGGTACAGTCAAAATCACGTTTAGCTTTACACTATCACTGAGAAAACCGTCTCAATTACCATTGATATTAAGAAGCTCTCAAATTCAGCCTGACGTACTGTTGATTGTACTGTCCTTTTTTTTTCCAATTCTCTAGCCCACGTTAAGTTTCATGAAGAACTTGTGTTATGGATACTAGATAACGGATAAAGATACTTTTTTTTGGAAATACATAAATAATATACATATTAAACATCCAAACCAAGACAAATAGACATGTTCAGGCACACAAAGATTTGTTTTGTCCGGGGATCGAACCCAGGATCTCTGGAGTAGAAGACGGGTTTAGTACCCCTGTGCCAATCAGAGGCGCGATTGCGTAAAGTCAATAGTATTCGTTAGACAGTTCATATCGTATTCGATCGGCTGCAATTTGTATGGAATTTGACAGTAATGACATACAATATGAACTGTCAAATGAATACGATTAGCTTACGCAATCCCATAGCAGGTCGTCAACACGTTGTCTTTTATTAATTATCAACTATTGCTTCCTTACGGGACGATAGATGAACTCCAGATACTTACAAGTCTTTTGATCACCCATCCTATGACCTGCCACTGCTGACTGTAAAATTTATCTAATCTTATGATAGTAAAATTCTAAAATATACATTTTGATATAGTCTGGATTTGTTTTATGATTTTGCTGGCAGAATCTTTATAGTTACTACTTCATATTTTGTTATCCGGCATTTTTTTTACATACAGACCAAGTGCCTTATACGTTTTTTTCTTCATAGGACCAAAACATTAAAAGCGAATTAAAGCCAATTAAACTCGTGTATTGGTAAGCTTTTTATTTGAACGTCTTTTAAATCTTATTCTGTTTTTAACCCATACTCCATTGAGTATGGGTGGTCCCATTGGACCGGTAAAATATTTCCAACATATTTAACAGTTGATATACCTACCTACTGGTTATAAGACTCAGAATACCTATTTCGCTTTGAATAATAATGTTATAAATTAGGTATTCTAAACCACTTATTGTTGGCAAAATCTATAACGACGAGAATGTATTCTTTAACAGCCCTTGACAAGTTTCTTGCCGGTTCTTCACGCTACAAGGTCTCCCGCCGTAGGGTTTGTGAGCCGTGGCGTAGCTTCTTTGACGTTCATAAGTGCTTGTAACTGCCTAGGCTGAATAAATGATATTGACTTTGACTTTAACTATTAACACTGTGAAATCAAATATCGAAACTTATTAAATATAGGATATTTATAAAATGCTATAGATTATTATCGTATCTCAGTTATTTCAATATTTCTGTTCGGTCTAGTTAAACTTAGATCATGCTCATTGCTAATTAAAGCTTCACATGTAAACTGCTTTCTTAGATCAGTATTAACTTTTACTTTTTTTTTAATTAACTTTCAGTATTAAGTATTAATAATTCTTCACCCCTCTTAATATTAAGACATTTTTAATTGCATTACATTTTGAACAGTCCTTTCCTAGCAAATTACTGGATTTCCTTTTTAATTATGGTGTTATGAATTAGGTAATTTACATTGCAATGAAAGTAGTCAAATTCAGAATTATATGATTTTATTATATTTTCGTTTGAATAAAATAATAATTACACGAATATATACACACAGATATGTACAATTTCGAGGCCACTACTATATGTACACTGGGTCCACGAGTTTATCACTAGGTTCGCACCGGTAAGGGGGGGTGCCTTCGTCATCGGCAGCCACATCCCACTACCATCATGTCCTGATAATTTTTGAGCACCACATTATTCACTTCGTCCATGTAAAGCATCGAGATGGGCGACAGCTGCGTGGGCACGCAGCACGCCTTAGGCACAGCCGCCGGGTTCACGGAGTTGACGAGCGTCTGCACTATGGCGTGGTTGGTCCCGTTCAGGTGATCAGCCAACGGGAACGGGCAGTCGCCCTGGCAGTAGTATGCATCGTACCCGTGCGGAGCCACGATCCAGTCGCTCCAGCCCACCTCCGCGAAGTCCACATAGAGGGGGCGACGCTGGCAGATCTCACGCGCCTCCTTGCGGTGGTGATGCGAGCGGTGCCCTCTCCGGGCCGCTCTCTTATTCCTCGTGAGGCGAGTCTCGCCCTTTTCCCGGGCTTCTCTCGCTCGCGCGTCCTCAGTGTACAGCAGCAACAGCGGTTGCGCCGCGTTCCACTCTTCTTCGTTTTCTGACGCACGTCTACGCACTCTCACATGCGGCACTTTCGCGTTCGTACTTCGGTCTTTCTCATCGATAACACGCACTAATAAACCATGATTGTCTTTGGGCTCCATTAGCCACCGTCGCACGGCACCGAGAGCGTCCGCTTTAACCGAACCCTCGTCGGGCGTCAAAAGCACAGAGTCCAAGAGCCGCAGGATAGGCTCAGTTTTGCCGCGGCGCCCGGGCCGGACGATGTCGTAGAGCAACAGGCGTTGGTCGTCCGAGACGCCGGGTGCTCTTTGGAAGGAGACCTCGGCACCACGCGCGAGCTCGTCGGCGGGGACGCCGCTCAGGTTGAAGTAAAGGCGGAACCGATGTTCGGCAGGGAATCGCTCGTCGAGCACGGTGGGAGTGTGGTGGTAGGAGCGCGCCGTGTTGGCGGCGGCGGCGGGGATGGTGCCGCCGGCGTAGAGCAGGCGCAGGGCGGCGGGCACGGGCGGTGGCGGCGCGAGGCGGCGCGCGGGCCGGCGTGGCAGCCCCAGCAGCGAGAGCAGTTGCCGCTCGGCGGCGGCGCGCGTCGCCTCGTCCAGCCCCGCACCCGCGCACAACGCCACCAACGCGCACACCACCGCGCACGCGCACGCCCCACGCATAATTCTCCTCGGCCCACCTGTAAACAATTAAACAACACATTTCAGTACTTGTTTAAACTTAAAAACATGATAAAATAATTATTCCATTCCATTATGCACTACACAATTTAAGATGTGCTTAAGTACTAATCTAGTAACAGATTTTCTTTTGTGTGTCAGCACCAAGCAAAGGGGAATTTAAACGATTATTCCATTTCAATTTAAAGAAATTAAGATTATTAGGTCGAAGTCAGAAAATCCTGTGGCACTAAATGCACAATCGATAAATACTGAATTTAATACAATGAAAGGACAAATCGGTTATCTTATATTCATGATTGGATTTAACCATTTATGGTATCAAGTGAATGCATTCAATCTAAATGAAGATTAAGAACTAATAACAAGTGGTTAATGATGTCTTGTTATTAAATCTTCCTTTCACCCGTGATAAATATGATAGTAATAAACAGATGTTGATAATATTGTGTTGTAAATTATCATTCATTCACGCGTCACATTTTATAATCAATGAGATTATAATATAGTAAACACTTATACTTGTCGATCAATGATCGCATAATGCGACAATATATTTTACCGGCTGACTGAGTAAAATTTCTAGAATTGCATACTCGTGTATTGTGTTAAATGTAATATTAGTTACAAAGGCCATCACTGTACTCAACCGGCAGTTAGTTTATCACTCGATATTTCTAATGAATGCACCAGAGCACATTGTATGTTCTTGGATAACAATCCTTGTTACAACGACTATGCATCCAGTTTCATGAACCAAAGATAAATATAATAACTTACGATAAGCGATTATTTCAGACAAAGTCAACGACTTCTTTCTTAATTTTGAATCGATCATGTTAATTATTAATTGATAATGAAGACGACAGTATTTTTTGCAAATAGTAATTTAATGTTTCTAAAACTTGACTAGTAGCCTTATTAATTAGATACATTTAACAACATTGCGGTTGTTTGAGTTAATGGATTCTCATGCGATACCAAATTTAATTAATTAAGCGAGATCACCTACCAGTTAGCTTCCAATTTCTAAAACCAGCATAAATAACATAAATAATTTGATTAAATATAAAATCCGCTATATTCAAACATACATGTATGTAAACTAATTCAAAATACAGATTAAAATAAGAAAGTATAAAATTTTCTGACCAATTACTCACGCCAATATTTGGTGTATATTTCAAAATATCTCCTACTAAACTATTTATTGTTGTTTATTTATTGTTCCTATGTATTGTCTGCCATCCAATTCCTATCGACTTGCCTTGCCAAACACTATTGTAGTACTGGCCAAAAATAATACTGGGGGTATTATTTAATATTCCAAGTTTTACAACTATACATCTTTCCCCTCCCACCACATCCTTTGGACTATTTGTAACCGCATTGTTAACGCGAATAAATCAATTTATGATAATAGAGGTAAAGTTAACCTAACACATTTTGGGACACTTTAACACAACAGAATCTAGACTCAAACAAACTCAGCAAACATATACTTTTTTATATTATTAAGAATAAGTATATTTAAAATACAAGAGAATCATCCAAACCATCAAAAATAATCACAATCATCATTTTAACATATTTGTGTCCTGTAGGAATCGAACCCATGATACACACGATCGCCAGTTCAACGATTGAATAGTTGAACCAGTACACCAAAATCGTCGTCGTATATTTCGGAGATAAACGAACATAACACTAATAAATGTGAAGAAAAAAGAAAAAAATCTACTCTTTGAAATTTAAACGAAATTTCGGGTGTATTATTATTATTATCATTGAAAAAAATTCTCACTTACTAATCTTATGTATGATGTTGTTATTTTAAACATTCGAAAACTTGAATATTTATTCAGGAACAATACAATTAAGCAATTTGTCCATGTTACAACTTAACCTGACTATTACACTTAAATAACATCCATTGGCCTTTTAAATGAGTTAAATAAATAATCATATTAAACTGTAATTTATTCATACTCGCAAGCCATACGTAAATAGTGCAATATAATAGAGCGACTAATAGTAAATCTAACGAGTATTCTGTACCACTAGTATAATGTACTAAAATTACCATCATATTTACAAAATGAAATACTAAAAGAAATATCAAAAGTTGAAAAGCTGCACGCACTGAAACATGTCACAAATGTTAACAGTAAGACTTTAAAATCCAAACGAGAATGGTATTATCATAATAAAAACAAATTATAAAATCCACACAAGTTGTATTACATAAACATCAAATGCAAATATAGATTTCACGATCAAACACTTTCCAAAAGCGTTTAGTAAAAGACATCAACGGGATGCGTTTCTAGTCGCGCCTCTACGCGCGAGCTTTTGTAAACACTGACTGATAGGGCCTACTTCACGCTCAGCACTACGCTCGACACTACCAACACATCACTAGCTACTTTAATTTTTTTGGCAAATTAGAGAAACTGCATTCAACTAGCGATTCCATCACGGAAGATTAGCCCACCATCGAGGCACTATATGTAGTCAGATATGTATGTTACAAACTCGTCGAATTTATATGTTGTTGTTATAATGTTTTGATCGTTCTAGCGCGGTCGACCGGATTGCGGCGTACGTATTTCGAAAATAATGCGGTCAAACCGGCCGCGGGCGCACGACCGCTCGCCTCTCTCACTCACCCGAAATTTTAACGCATCCAACGTCAACGGGCACGCAAAATCGGCGATATCCTCGCGAGCGATCGTTCAGCGCTTCGGGAACAGATAGAACAGCACTCGTTCACGAACGAACCGATGGCACATAACAACAGAGTCTGGTAACATCACTAGCGGTCGCATGTGCGCGGGAGTGGTCGCGCGCGCGGCGTGTGCACTGCGATACGGAGTCGAGCATGGCGTGCTCGCGGCGCGGCGCTCGCGGGCGGAATGAGCGGCCGAGCACGCGCCAGACGCGGCGGCGTCGGCGGCCGCCATCGCCATGCCACCCCGGGCGGGCCGGCCCCGCCCCCCGCCCGCCGCCCTCGCCCCGCCCCGCTCCCGGGGGAACACTCCGACCACACCGATTGTCATATTACTAATGATAGTTGGGATGCCAAAAAAAACTTATCTTGAGTCTCCCCCATTCGCCGCTGATACCATCTAAACAAGACGAACAGACGAGATCTTCATCAAGCACTTAAGACTTCTAGGAATACGAAATTTAACGATGTACTACATGTTCCTTCCCACCTGTGTACACTTACTCAATTCATTTTCACGAAATGCCCATAGATCGAAAATACAGCAACTACATCTAAAACTACTCGTTGTATAAACATAATTATATTCCCAAATATTATATAAATATAAGCACTGCAAGTTTTTATTTCAATAGCTCCAAACTTTTTCTATAAACATTCGCATAGAAAGTTCTATTAACTAATAAAAAAAACATTACTTTAAAATACAACAAAGAAATTAATATTACTGTTATTATAGAAAGATGCTAAAACGAAGTGATTTTGTTAAAGTAAAACAATTTATGTACAATGCACAACTCAAAAGGAAACGTAGTCGTAGAAGACAATTTTTTTCGTAGCAATTTTTTGAAAAACATGCTACGAGATGCTGCGCTTGCTACGGATGGTAAATTGCTTTTTAACCAATTATAGGTTCTTACTCACAAATTATTTTTCTCTGTACGGAAATACTGACATAAATTGCTATATCAATGAAAGGGTGGAACTGTAAAATGGGAAAATCCTATGAAAAGTACTTAGATAAAATCAACGTTTCGTAGTCCCATCCCCTGATACCTCTCCACAACTGAAACAAATTACATAAATACTTCTTTCCATTAAATATGGAAAAAGGGCTTTGAGCTCTATGTTTTTCTTTTTTGCAGAAAATAATTAAAAAGGAATATGAACCCTCAAAAACCTATTGGACAGATTTGCGCTGACCTCAGATGTCTAGCAAAAAAAAATCATTATAAAAAAAGAGAACTTTGAGGACTTTACCTTTAAGAAGCTCAGTAGCGCAGTCGTTTGCGCGCTCATCCTGCGATTGTGGTGGCTAAGTCACCGGGATGGGTGACCAAAAGGAGATTTCCCTTTTTAGGGTTTTTATTTCGTTACGGCACTATTCACTGAAAAGGCGAGATCATTTTTGGGCATTCTCCTTTGCTATCTCGAGCTCCTCACTTCTTCAGAAGGCACGTGAAGCAGTTGTTCCCTGCTGTATTTGCAGTCGCTAAAACCCACCAATCCACATTGGTCCCGCGTGGTAGGACATGGCTCATTCTCCTTATCTATCCCTAAGCAAGGCCAGTGCCCCAGCAGTGGAGACATCAAAAATGCCTGCTGATGATAACATAGAAAAATACGGAAACAGCTCAAGCTTTTCTTGAAATTTTTATGAAATATTATTTTTATAAATTGGTATTGTTTTGGAGGAGATAACAGGGGACTACGAAACGCCGATTTTTCATAGGATTTTTTCACTGCTCTCGTGATTGCTGTTTCTGCAAATAATATGTATTTAAGACGTTAAGTATACGGAAAATTTACGTTCTTTTTGTTATAAAACTATAGGACGGTTAAAGATGTAAGATATATATTTCTTCATACGTTTATATTTGAAAAGTCGATTTTATGATTTAGCCTCAACACTTTTTTTCAATCGATGTGAACTACCAAATTAAAGGGATATTATTTCAATAGAGTATATTCACAAAATCACATAAAAATAGTAACAACGTAAAATAATATAACCAAGCCACCCTGTTGCTAGCCAGCGAACCCGAGAAAAAACCAATAATGCCTAGCAACAGGGTTGCCAGATCTGTCGTCAACAGATGTGAAAATGAAAATTCAAGATTATTCTTAAATGGGGTTAGATATACTATTGGAAATTGGTTTAATTAGTGGACACCAGTAACATTTAGCATCCTGTAGTTTCATTTCCCTTTTAATCACTATAGTTATTTACTAAGAAGTGATTTTGTGGTTTTTTCACCAAATCTGCAAAATCGATCTCGCTCCCGCGCGAGTCGTTTCCTCATTGCTATCTCGATTTAGTCGTATAGCGCCTTAAGTTATAATGTAAGGAGAATCAAAACAATGCTGTTACTGAATTTGTTCTATTTTTCAACATATTATGATATTTCGACATTTATATTTCTGCAGCTAAGGCTTGCACGTACACTTGGGTTATTATCATTTCCCTAATATTAGTTAAATCTTCCAAACCATAAATAAGTCGTTAACACGTTACATTAGTAAAGTAATTAATAAAAAAGCGTAAAAAACTAAAAGCCGGCAAGTTGAAATAAATCTCAGGTCTCATTAGAGAGGTCGTCACTTCACTTCACAAATCACTTCCGTTTCTATATGTATACAAACCGTCATTATATTGTTAAAGAAGTGCCGAATATTGTAAGTACTGATTACTGATAGTGATAGAGCCTTGACGTAATGTAACATTAGTCACCCGAACTGCTAAAACGATAAGCATTTGGGTTATATTTACAAACGCACTCTTATTCCAAACAGCCACAGATTTGTTTAAAACAGCCACAGATTTGTTTAAAACAGCTTAATAAGTGAATCAGAGACCTTCAAGTCACATCAATACCCGCTTAAGGAAATAGATACGAATAGGATTACTTCATTCAGCTTTAATCAGTTCAGTTTTGCTGTAATATGGCTTTCCTGAACGTGGTTTTTCTGTACATACCAACCAACCCAGTGATAGATATGTGGAAATCACAGGAATAAGAGAAGGTTAGAAAGAATTGTGATGTAGATCGAGACTCTACACTATACCCGTCTTTGCTATTTTATCCTTTGACACCGCGAACGTACACAGTATGATAGGAATGATAGATAGCAAAGCCAGCTTCACTTCCCGCTCTACAAGAAGCTTTGTTTCTCAAACCTTTTTTAAAAAAGAGGTTTCGGTAGTTCAGCAATGAAGTTAACTTGATTCTAAAATAATATAATAGAAAGATACATTCAAAACCAAAACTTTGTCCACTTTTACAACTTCACAGAAGCAATAATACATTTTGATACTTCATTATCCAAGTCAAACGAGATAACTGGGTGAGCGTGTTTTTATTCTTCGATCGCACCTGCTTCAAAAGTATAACAATAACAGAAACGTAAGATAAATATTGCTGAGATAAATGGTTTCATAGATGGCGAGTCTGCGCGATGAGTCGGTCCGCGAACAATGATTGAAAGTTCTATCGGCAGGTGCTGATGTGTTGATTAGAAGCACGCACGTGCTCCAACAGATGGTACCGTCTCTAAACTGTGTCATGTTTTTTTTACCGGCCGTGCGAGAGGTTTTTCGTATAGAAAGATTTACCCATGAGTTGCAGAGCGATGACTTTTCTTTTCACTGTCAATAGTTTTTAAGAAATACCAAATCAGATATTTAGTTTTGGATTGTTTATTTTACTCTTGGAATTTAAATATTTGCATTTAAATATAAATTTACTTTTAGAACAAATCAAAATCAAATTCTGTTAAAATTATTTAAAAAAGTATAAAACTAAGGATAATGCTACATTTATATAACTTAAGTTATAGTAGCTTGCAAAGCTTAATAAACCGACAGCTTCCATCACTCAAGCGTTTGCAAACTGAAGAATAATAAGTATAAAAATATAAGCTCAATTATAGGTTAATTTGACGACCTGTTTGATGCAGGGGTACTAAGCCCGCCTTTTGCGCCAGAGGTCCCGGGTTTGATCCCCGGACAAGACAAATATTTGTGTTCATGAACATGTCTATTCGTCTTGGTCTGGGTGTTTAATTAATTAATTTATTTATTTGCTTTCGGTACACAAACAGATTAGACTCAATACATGATTAAACAAAAATTATTGAATACTTAATCTAGACCATAATCCTTAAGTAGTGTACACAGCATGTTAGAAAAAAACAAAACAGTGTTTTAATTTAAACAAATTACAGAAAAAAATATAAAAAAGAACAAAAGCCAATCACCATCTTAATACAACAGAGAAAATAACAATTATAATTTTGGGAATTTAAGTCATTTCTTTGTTATGAGACTGACGTTTGTAGATTTAGGTTGAGGACCATTTGGATTTTATTATATCGGAAATTAATATGTATACTAGGGCTGTTACAACCCGATACTCGGGTTCGTCAATCGACGAAAAATTCAAAATTATACGAAAATCTTTAATTGCAGTTTGTGATCATCACGTTTAACATTTTGTATATTTTATAGTTTTCGGAACAAATAGACTCGAGTTCCTTTAATTTGATACCTTACTCGGCCGCGTACTACGCGCCGAACCTGAATTAAGTATATAGATTATGTATGTATTTACAAAAAACTATAAGTATCCGTTAACTAGTATCCATAACTCAAGTTCTTCATGAAACTTCACGTGGGCTAGATAATTGGTGTGTTGTATGCAATTATTATTAATAATATAATAATAATAATAATAATAATAATGTTTTTATTTTTCTCTTTACAAACAGTCTTATGTCTAAATCTAATACCAACAAATTATGTAAGCATCTATTTGTAAGGAGACTGGCACCTAAGCTAAGCCGAAGCCTGTATTATAGGATACCAGGATCTCCGCCCTCGTGACAATTTTGGTATCCTTATTCTATACATAGTATATATAACTAATCTAAGACAAAATCAGTATAATTATAAGCTGTAAATTTAAAAAAACAATCAACAATAAAAGTTATTTAGAGCTGTTTTATATTAAATATATGTACTTAGGTAACGTATGTATAATTTATATTGTGTATATTATGTATTAAAGTGTTATGAATTTAATTTAAGACTTCAGTAAATATTCAGTGTTATCATAGTTGAGCTTAAGCAGATGTTCCTTGATTTTGTTTTTTAATTCATGAGTACAATTGTTAACGATATTGAGTTGTTTGTTCATAATATTATATAGTCTGCATCCTCTATAGTAGAAAAATTTCTGGCCAAAACTAGTATTAACTTTAGTTGTATTATAGACCTTATAAAATCTACGACCACTTATTTGCTTATTATCGGGAATGAGCCGATGTTGTCGCAAGATAGTGCTCAATATGTATAACTGTCTAACCGTCAAAACTTTAGCATCATTGTATAGATCAGCAGTAGAATAGCGTCGAGTCTTAAACAAACTAACCTTCAAAATTAACCTTTGAGCTCTTTCTAGTTTGATCAAGTTTGTTTTCGGGGCGCCACCCCAAGTGGTGATGCAGTAAGAAATAATTGATTGCACAAAAGCGTAATAAATATTTTTAAGAGATAATGGATCAAGAACATGTCGGAGGTTTTTAAATATATATGTTAATTTTCTAATCCTGGTATTATTATAATATCTGCCTGAACTTTGCTACTGTTTACGATCAAAGTTTTATTTCAAACCGCACTACGGAACGAGCATTCTTTCCTTTCTAAAAGTGAGTAACACTCATCACGTGCTTGATATTAAATTAATAGCAATTCGCAACAGTATATCAGCTTCACTCGTAAAAAAACGTCAAGCAATTCGTAAAAGTCAGCATCGAGTGAGGCATTTACAAATTCCGTTCCTAATTATTTTAAGCATGCGATCAAGTGGAAATTACTGAGATTGCTACCGTGCAGCGAGATTGCTACCGAAGCCGTTACGCGCAAATAACCAACTGCTTGTTCTTGTTTTTTTTTCTTATATATTTATATGGCGCGTGTCTCCGCGGGCCGTTATACGCGAGGCGTCGGCAGCGAAAGTTAGAAACACCATTTATACCTGTTCCGTTCAGAATATACAATTCGGCTACGTCTAATAACGTTAGTTTTAATTGAAATTTGATTAATTTTGCGTTTTTAATTCGCAGGTTAATGTATGGTGATAAAACATTAATGTTTATAAGTTTTGTTTAGCCTCTTCTGTCAGTAATTTTATCATTTCCCTACCTTTGTTTCGGACATACCTACTTACATATTTATCCAAAACTTCAAGATTTGTCTGTCCGCTATTCCGCTATTTTATTGTACTACACAGAAGTGTAGTACAATAAAATATTAGATCATCATTAATCATGACCATAGACTCTCAAACGAAAGAACAAACAAACAAATAACCTGTTTGGCGCAGGGGTACTACACCCGCCTTTTGCGCCAGAGGTCCCAGGTTTGATCCCCGGACAAGACAAATATTTGTGTGCATGAACATGTCTTTTTGTCTTGGTCTGTGTGTTAAATATGTATATTATGTATGTATTTACAAAAAAGTGTATAAGTATGTTTATCCGTTATCTAGTATCATAACACAAGTTCTTCATGAAACTTAACGTGGGAAAAATAATTGGTATGATTGTATGCAATTATTTATTTATTTATACGTATTTCGGGTTTAACAAAACTTGCCAGAATTGTTGTCGGAACTTATATGAGTACAAGAACTGACAGAAACGGGACCCTAATGCGATATTTAATAAGTAGCTTGACGTTTCGGTTTCTGTTGCTACAGCCGTGGTCACAAGCAGACTCTTACGTTTATGTCCCGTTTCTCTCAGATTTACTTTGATAGTATCCATTTCATTACGCAAAAGTTTAAAATGTTAAAGTTTTCAAGAAGTCAATAAACGTGAGTGTAAATGACAATAACAAAGTATGCCAGCTCGGAGCCATGCCGTCTACCACCCACGGCCCGTCCTGCATTGACTCACCAATTCACGTCTCATATACGTAATTAGTCCATTAGCGGGCACGCACCGTTCAAATGCTCAATTAGATTAGGGCTGGTACTTATACGAGTATTGCGGCCTTTGGATGGAAAACTTGAGAGTTTTTAGGTTATTAATCTTATTTGGATTGGTTGAAATAGTATAGCCGAAAAGCAATTTGAATACTGTTGTCTAAATCTCCTAAACAATCATAGTGAATTTTCATCATTAATTTCTGATTATTTTCTAAATATTAAAAGGTTTCTTGAGCCCAAAATTGTTTCGACTATCACCAGTTCGCTTTAAACTCTGTAAACATTATAGTGTAGCAATAAATTATTTGACTTTAACTTTGAATAAAATTCAGATCTTTTTTACTTAAAACAGAAATTAGTGCCTAATTGCGTTAACTTAGTGACTGAACCTTATCTTTTGTAAGGGATACAAAAATAAATGTTAATTGGCGCAAATAGATGATTACGAATTTATGCCGTTTCGCTACATAACGGTAACCTTGTCTACAATCCCACAGATTCCTCTTTAGGCATATCGTACAAAAATAAACGCTGAAATTGCAATTCTTGCAATTTCAAATGTAACATATGACTGGTCTACTTTCAATAATAGGAAAGGAGGTAATTCAGGCTCCATACATTTGGGGGCCTTTTTCTAAAAATACAAAAAAAGGTGTTTGTAAGATTACTCTAACGGTGTACAAGTTCAAAGTTTCGTAAATTTTCATACATATTAAGTATATGGTTTTTTGAAAGTGTAAAGAAACGTGATCTGAAGCATTTTTATGATGCAGTTACGTAATTATATGCTCAAATAACACATCTAACAATATCCCTGCAAGAAATCTAAAAATTAAGTACGTTAAAATTTTTTTTTGCTAATTTTTTCTATTTCTGTAGGTTTTAAAATGAGGAGCTACTAAATAATTTTGTCTCCCAATGACTTCCGATCATTGGTTATAGCAATATGTATAAATATTTTAAATTTTTAGCATTTTTAGAAATTAAGGAATGTATGAAAATGGCTAATCTTGGAACTTGTATACCGTGGCTTTGAGTAATTCTACAACTTTCGTGCCATATCAACTATATCTCCAAACGACCAGTTTTTACCATAAGTACCATTTTTTGTTGGCTAGCACTTTTGGAAATGGGCCCAAAATTAATGATTTCCTTTTGCTTTAACTTTTGCCTTCTAAACAGCCAAAACAGTGCAGTGGCGTCCTTAAATTAGATGAACGACAGTCGGGAATACTTGGTCAGATTACGCCTCTCGCAGGGTTCACGCGGTGCTGGTCTAATTGACGTGCCATTGTCTAGCCGGGCGATCTCGCATGACGGCTGAGGCAAATCCTGTCTAGTGGACTGTAGTATACGCATGGAAACGTACTTACATATTTTGCAATAAAAATAATATAAACAATATGTACAATTTCTGTCCAAGTTGCGACGCAGTTTACTATAGCTTTGGGAAGGCCGTGGACAAGAATTCAAAAAAAAAATAGTTCTGACCTCGTCTGCTTGGGGTTTTTGTCTAGCATACCGAAAAACATTTAAAACATATTTTTAAACCGTGGCTCAAAAAAATAGCTCTTTATACTGTGCTTTTCAGATAAGGTAGATCTGAAAGCACAGTATAAAGAGCTATGTTACTAAACAGTCCCGTTACCGCTTATTTTGAACGATACAACAAAAATTTTCTTCGTTTATATTAACTTCTGAAACGAAGTTAAAAAAAATTGCCTAAGCTAGGCATAATTTTTTGATAAGAACTAATAAAACTAAATTAAATTGAAAATTATTAACGTTAATTAATTATTTTATCACAGAGATTAAATCAAAATGTCAACAATTTGGGGTTTAAGTAATCTACATAAGAGTAGTGGATTTAAGAAGAACTGTGTCATGTTTGAATAAAAATGCGTAACTACCCGAGCTTACGAGAGCTTAGCGACGAACCAAAAATGGGTAAATACTATGAGTTACAATAACAATATATCGGAAAAAATATCAAATATCGAACATTCATAACAACTCTCAACTTTTAAAGAGATAAAATACTGCAAAAACTAAACAAGTCTCCAAAGTCCCGTCTGAGCGACATGAGAACAGTGGTTTTTTTCTGGTATATTTTGTTATTTATATTTATTACAAGTCTCCAAAATTGCTGAGAAGATAATTTGTAGACTAGTTAATAGATAAAAGTAGACATAAGAGTGCAAAAAGAACCATCAATGGATTTTAGTGTATTTAGTGTTTTTTTTCTAGTGTTTTTCCAGCTTCCAAAATGTCAATGCAAAAAAAAAATTATCATGTGATTTTATTTTTAGCCACTTAAGCTTATCTTTTTTATGGACCCTTGGTCTAATTGACGGCATCATTGTTCATCAGTGATCTCGCGTGACGGCCAATGACAAATCCTGTCAGCGGTTACGCATGTTGGACGTATTAGTGCTCGACTTCTTCCAGGAAATTAAACGGAAACATGTTCCCAGAAAAAGCTATTTATTTCCGCCAAATTTCCTGGAATAAGTCAAACCAATTAATTTTGAGATAGTG
Source organism: Chrysoteuchia culmella (assembly GCA_910589605.1). Lineage (NCBI taxonomy): Eukaryota > Metazoa > Arthropoda > Insecta > Lepidoptera > Crambidae > Chrysoteuchia > Chrysoteuchia culmella. Next base: position 10,011,612 of record OU342649.1, read on the forward strand.
ACAGGGTTTCATTCCAAGCATAAACGTATAAGGCTATTATTTTTTATCTCTCTAACTCTGTTTGCTAATAACTACCTACATACCCTCGCATCATATATCTCCTGAAAGATTCACATGGCAGACCATTCAAAGATTTAGGTCGAGAGTTAAACTCTCATAGCCGTACACCTCAACGAGGCAACATATGGCTTTGGTTGGGTATCGTATCACTTGACCGGAAACAATAGTGTACCTATTCATAAATTTTTTTCAATAACAAATAAACAGACATACAGTGAAGAAAATTAAACAACACTTAATTTTTTTTAAAGATATTTAAAACATTTTTAACTGTATTTTTTTTTATTAAGCAGCATGTTAATTAAGTTATACCAAGGCTATTCCCATTTATAACTTAACAACTTTATGCTACATATTTTTTACGTTTTATTGACAAACGGCCCTTTTCAATAATCTATCCTTATTAAGAGATAGCAACCAGTGTCTTTGGAATAACTACCTAAAAACCTAGGCAAAAATGCTTTGAGCTCTAAGTATGCCTATCTCTTATTGAGGAATGACGTATATAGTCCGCAGGCGGAAACTAGTATGCCGAACGAGATCCAGTTATAAAGTAGAGTACATTATGAAGATTACGTCATAAGAAAAGGATTAATTGGAACCTTGACAACGTGTTAGAGGTCAACAATGGATGCAATCAATGAATTCATGTGTGTGGCCTTATTTAATATTAAAAGATTACATGGTAGTTGGTTATTTAAAGCCAAGATCATAACCACAAAAGTGCATAGAAAATAGAGACAGCGAAAAAAGCATATCTGTCATACTGTATCACAGCCAATATTCATATTTCGCCAGTTAAGCATAGGTACCTAATTTTTTTTTACAAAGTTTAATATTTCGTCATACCAGTTCTGTACTTCAAGCGTAAAACGGTAAAAGCTAGGCGTAGAGCTCGTATTTCTATCATTATCATCCGTCTCCACTGCTGGGCCACAGGTACAGGCGTACATCATAAACGGATAAGGAGAATAGGCGATGATTCAACGGGTATTGTAAACTCGCCACATAAGTAAACTCGCCACGTTTTGTAAAGTTCCATACTTTAAAAGTAATTGCGTCTCTACTATAGAATTTATGTGAAAATTCGTCACTGGTCATAAAGCAAATTTATTTTTTTAATGCTACCTGTAGCGATTTTACACATTATTTTTTGCCGTTTTTCTGATGACGAATTAACTTTTATGGCGAATTTACAATAACCCTATTCAAGGATTCAACTTTCGGACTAATGTGGAATGGTTGGTGATAACGTTTGCGAATAGAGCTGAGACCAAATCATGGAAAAGCTCGACATAATAAATTTTCTGTCATCCATCCCGTGACTGACCATAGCGAGAGCTGCTTAGCCGTTACATTGGCAGACAAAACACGCTTACCACAGCGAGCGCCACCGAGCTTGTCAATAGTAGCGTATTTCTATTAAACAAAATGATAATAAAATTATGGATGGCTGTAGATTGTTATAGGCACCTATTGACTTGAATGTTATATAAAACCTTGACAGAGTCGTAAGAAGAAGAACGGGTTTGAAGCAGTATGTGTCGCGTGACATTATTCTTTGATATTCCACAAATGACAAAGAAGTAAACTGATTGTACAAGTTTTTCTTAAGACGCTATACGAAAAGGTATGTCTTTTTGATGTAAACTATAGGATGGTTAGAGATGTTTACAAATCTGGTAATAAGGTATACATTTCTTCATACCTTTATCTAGATTTTAATGTACCAGAAACACGATTGTATGATTTTGCCTCGACACTTTTTCTTTTCGAAATGACCCCCTAAAACACGAAAATCAACATTATTCTCAAATGAGGTTACATATACTATTGGAAATTGGTTTAGTTAGAGGACGCCATTAATATTAAGCATCGTATTTTATTACTATAGTAATTGTTACTATAGTAATTTATTACGAAGTTATTTCGTGTTTTTTCGCCTAATCTGCAAAATCGGTCTCGCTCCCGCGCGCATCCTTTTCTCATTACTATTCCCGCTTCAGTCGTGTAGTGCCTTAAACCTAGTACTGGTAGATACTTCCAGAAATTATAATTTTTCTGTTATTTTTTGTGTATGTACTTTTTACTGTGTATAAAACTACAAAGAGAAACTAAAGCACTTTTGTTATGGAAATCAGAAACAACAATGCCATCTTAAATGGGGCCTATGTAGAGAGATTAATAAGAATGCTTTATTTTAAATCGTTCAGGCCAGACAAGGAGCTTGATAGGTCTGACATGAACTATTTTCTTCCAGATAAAAAAGGAATTATTAAAATCGGTTGACAACTGACGACGTTATATTAAAACATACATTAAAAAAATATACAGTCGACTTGAGAACGTCCTCCTGTTTTTGAAGTCGGTTAAAAAGGAGCACAGTATGACAATTGATCATAAAATACTTATTATACTATACGTAGCTACTTCTACTATATTATTCCACTAATATTATAATGCGAAAGTATGCCAGTTTGTTTGTTTATTGAACGGAACATGATAAATGATTCGACTTATTAGTACATTCTATGCCTCCGATTACTTGTTAAAGTTGAACAAAATATTTTTATATTTGATCTTGTTTCCATCTTTTCAGTTGACTTGTATTTTGATGCACTCGGGTTTTTTAGTTATTTATCGGTCATATACTTTTGAAATTCTTAAGGCCAGCTCTTTAATTTGATACCTATATTGAAGTACTTATTCTAAAGAAAAAAATTGCTTTTCAAATAATAGCACATCACAGCCGCTATTTTTTGTTTTTTTTCAACATCACTTACCTAAAAAAACTTGAAGTAAGAAATAATATTAGATACATATAAACAAACAAAGATACATACAAGATACATGGGGAAAACATAACCTTTCCTTTGCAGTCGGGTTAAATGACTGATTTTGACATTACTTTAGTATAGACACACCACACAGCTAATCACCCTTATTCACGTTATACGACATCGAATATTTACGGTCCATTGCGCAGAAGTCATTTCCTAGCATTAATTCCTCAATAACTTTGCTTATAAGTAACTTTATATCGGCCCGAGAGTTGCACAGCACAGTTATAAATAAAATATCTATGAGTGCGAATGTGAGTATTCTTTACATATCGTTGTAAATTCAGAAATAAATTATGGGTAGTGATGTAGGCACAATAGGTAATAAGTTAGTATTACTTATTGTGGTCGCTTATTTTCCGAGCCAAAATTTCAAAACAAATTATGGCTAATGTTTTGTATTAGAAGATGTGTGGAATAAAAGGATTGTGTTTTACTGATCACCAAATTAGTTTTTCATTTGCTAGCAGGACAGAAGTGTCCAACAACAATGGAAAAACAATTATGTCTCATAACCCAGGACCTAAGAAGTAGAATCTGTAAAGACTGGATTCCCCTCACTTAAATAAAAATTAAAAAGATCTGGCAGGATTAAATCTAACCTACAAAAATACTAAGATGGAATCTCAAAATGTAAGGTGAAAAGATTATTTTTTTTAAACTCGGCATGAAAATTATTTTTGAGGCTAAAGCAGGTTTAAAATAGATAATTTTTATTAGTTCAAAGTCATATAAATTACGACTTTGAACTAATAAAAATTATCCAGTTTCATATTACTCATAACGTTTGAAAACTAATCAGAAATTATAATTAAGTAGTTTATTTAAATAATGAGTCGTTCTGTAAGATTTTAAGGTAAAATTTATTAATAATTAGGTTAGTTACACATCACTCAATAATCTTCTGTAGGTATAATATAAAATTTAGCAGATGAGTTTCTTTGAACTCGCTATCTAGCCGGGCATCTAATTTTTTTCATTTGATAGCCTTATTCTCGGCAGTTCTGTCACCACTAGTTCATGCGGAGAAAATTCAAATTTATACGAGTAATACCAATATGAGGGAAGCTAAACGCCAGACATTGCATTCTATTTAAGTAAAGTCTGACCAACGAAAGCTAACAAAAGCCAACTAAAGGAAAAGAAGAAAATCAGCAATTTAAAAAAATCTTCAGCGGTAAACTCTTTGTACTTAGTCTGACTAAAAAACTTTAAAATGTTATACACAACCTGCATCTGGAGCACCTACAATAAAAATCGGCCAAGTACGAGTCGAACTCGCACATGAAGGGTTCCGTCTCTCAGCTAAGGTTGACTGGAAGGGATTGCTAAGTAGCAATAAGGCCGCCTATTGTGTGTTCCTTTTTTGTCGTTTTCTCTGTATGTGTTTGTTTTTGTATCGTGTGCAATAAAGTTTCTTTTATTATTATTATTATATTGAATACACCTACCCAAAATGCCACTATAAAACAACTTTGTTTTTCATAGTGTTTGTGTGAATAACAAAGTTATATTTGCGGTTTTGGAAAATGTGCTATAGCTCTGAAAGTGCTAAATATAACTAATCATAAATAAATAAATAAACATTTGCATACAATTACACCAATTATCTAGCTCACGTTAAGTTTCATGAAGGACTTGTATTATGGATACTTGATAACGGATAATAGTTATTTGTTATGCAAGGCTGGAAAGTTGGTTATTTAGCGGCGAGTTACCTCTATTGAAATCTGAGCGAAGCGAGGATTTCAAAGGTACAAGACGCTAAAAACTTTTCTGCCGAGCGCAACACACAATTTTTCACCTCACAACAGCGAGGAACATTTTATAGTTGTTTCCGCGGTCAACTTCCGGTAAAAAATCTTTAATCATAAAGTTTAATCTAAATATACCTTATTCTCGTTGTTTTAATTATATAAAAAACTAAAATAATAAAAAAGGGAATATTATGGTTAATTCAAAGTTATTTAAAGTAGGAATATATTGTTACTTTTTAATAAGAATAAAAACGATTCCGTATAATATGTTGACACTGACATGAGGTACATGACAAAGACAATTTAAAAATAAAGATTTATTTTTCAGTCCGAAATCCAATTATCCAATTTTCGTTGAAAGTTTTTATTGAGATCTACAGCATGTTTTTTTTTAAATTTTTCACTCTCTTATTTCAAAAGTAAGAGGGGGGAGGGGGGGGGGCAACAAATTTCAAACGGTTGACTTTGAGAAAAAATCGTTTTAGAAACCTCAATGTAATTTTTAAAGACCTATCTATACATACCCCACACGTATAGGTTTGATGAAAAAAATCAATTTCAGTTCTATGTATGTGGGCCCCACTTAATAAATAAATATTTTTATGTTTGTGTTAAAACCGAAAAGCGGTTTACAGAACACATCTACCTACCAAGTTTCAAATGTGTAATCCTCAATAGTTTCGGAGTAAAGTGGCTGTGACATACATCAGACACAACGAATCTATAAGGGTTCCGTTTTTTGCCATTAGGCTACGGAACCCTAAAAATGAATCACTGTTTCCGAAGGTTCTTATGGAAGAAACAATTGAAGATCGAAATACCTGATGTGGAACCATAGCAGTCCAGCCAAACTATGAGAGATATGAAAATAAAAAATTAGAAAAAGTTGTTGAGTATAATGAGCGTTTTCTATTGACGTACAAATATCGAAGGTCTGGTACACCTGATGTGGGCCCTAGCTAGGCCCTTATTCACTATGACCACTTAGATTCCACACTTAAATCTTACCACGCCTAAACCACGACAATATCGTGTCTTGTCCTTACCGTGTCACGGTAAGGAATCTGGTCAACTCTATTCTTTAAGAAGACACGAGTGCGTTCGAAAACTAAACTTAAAACTATTAAGATTTTAAATTTATTACTTGCAAAAGTTTATTTCACTAACAATTAAACGTGATTTAATTTTTTATATTAATATTTAATCATTTATATTAGAACAATACAATTTTATTAATAAAAAAAAAATTACGCATTACGTGTATATTTTGTTTGAAGAATTTTATTGTAGCGGTATTATTTGTTTGAAGCAATTTGTTGTTGTAAGTACCTAAACGTTTGTTACTACCAAAAATTTTACTTGAAATGTCTTATAATATCGAATTTACTTACATAATATTTTTCTTTTGCATTTGTTCCAGATTTTAAAACCAATGTAAAACTAAAACCTCTTACTTCATTGAAATCAATTTGTTTAAAAATGTGATTAACAAGTTCATTCATATAAGATTAGATCAAGAATGGTCTTCGGTTGTTGCGTGCAAAATATTTACTTATAAGTTCATAATAAAATAGTTTTATAATAACATGTGGTTTAACTCGATACAATATTCACAAATTCTTAGTAATAGTAGGTTATAATATTTATTAGATAGCTGATATTAAATTTCACTGAAATATCTAAAGAAAAAGATGGTGTTTAGAAGGTAACACGAAAAACAAATATTTCTTACGTTATAGATTTATTTAAATAGTTTTTAGCACAAAAACAATCAATTTCTTAACAGTCACAGTGATCCTTGCAGATTCCACGTTGATTCCACGCGTTTCTCAAACGTGGAAGTTTTGACAGTTCAAACCACGCTCCAAGTCACGTTCATATCACACGGTTTCATTCAAGTGTCATAGAGAATACAAATTTTGAAAATGTCGTGACCATGTACGATATTGGCGTGGTTTTGAAGCAAGGAATCGCAAAGTGATCATAGTGAATAAGGGCCCAGCTATACCCAGCAGGCAGTGAGCGTCGTGCGGCTGATATGATGATGATAACAAAAATTAAAGATCTGGTAATTATACCTGATGTGGAACCCTAGAAGTCCTTCTAAGGTATAAGAGATACTAATATAGATAACATTTAATAATTCTGAGGCGGTACGAAGTACGCTGGGTTCGCTAGTCAAAAATAGTTTTGAGAAAAAAGAACAAGGCTGTTCAAGGCATACTTCCTTGGTCCAAGGAGGTTTTAAACTATAAAATTGACACATCAAAGAGACTTTGCTCCTAATTTAAAATAATTAAGGGTTTCACCTGAGTTCTTTTCGTAACAACAGGTGTTGTGAGACTCCATTTTTAACTCAATCTACCGTACAATTTCTATTTAATAAACATATTCACTCGACATTGGCTAAATGCGTAATAATTTATCGCTAAAAAGGAAAATATATATATATAATTAAGGAAAAAAAAAAATTAACCAATAACTTGGCTGTTTATCTCAGGGTCCCTTGTACCAAAACATTTAAATTGGAATATGTGCACTCATTCAAATTACCTATATTTTTAATTTCCGGGGTTTCTAGTGTCTTTTGTATTGATTTTGTCCTATTATCTTTATTAAATTGTGTAATTGTAAATTTGTGTAGTCTTTGTCAGATATTACAACGCAAATAATTACTATGAACGTAACATATCTATTGTAAGGTAAACATTGCATATGGAACTACTTATATCAAGAGAAAAATTAAAAATCGGCGATTTATGAACTATGATGTTTTCCGCGAACTGTTAAATTTTTGTCACTTATTAGTTTTTATTTAAAGTCACAGTGCCTACTGCGACGTTAAATAAAAACGAATTATAAACACCTAGTAGGTGTATTGTATATAAAGTAGAGTCGCTCCATTCAGGACTCTTACTATAATTCACTCCTTACGTTCGGGAATCAACTACAGAATCCTTCAGTTCGCTCATAATCAATATGCTACCCGTGACATAAAACACTGTTTTATCTTCTTAGTGCATAATATACTATAAATTGTAGCCTTTAAAAAAAGCAGAAAAGTTGTAGTTTTTACGGTGCTTTGTTTGGTCTACTCTATCTTTCTCACACCAATATGGGTTATTGTTGTCCTTGCACCGTGACATTAATTTTTCCGTTGTTTGTATCTACGTCGCAATATTGACATATTTTTTTGATTAAATAATATTATCTTATTAGCCTGTTGCGAAGCACTTCTTTTACTTTAAAAATGTCTTAGCATTTTGTTGTTCAAAATGTCGAATTTTATAATAAAATAAGGAAACATAGTTAAACTTTAAAATTGTTTTCTTTTTGTGTCAGCAACTTTTTTTTTACCATGATCGATAATTTTTACACATTACTATATGGTTGTCAATGAAACCGAAGAAAAATAAATATTTAAAAGACTATACCTATGGGTAATATTATTTCTTTGCCACATTTAAGGCGGCTTTATATTGATTAAAAGAAAGGGCGCCGAGCACATAAATATAAACTTTATAAAAGAACTTTGTGAAACCTTTTGTAAGTGGAATAGTTATGACTTTTACATTATTGGGATATATCTGGCCCATCGAACCCTCAAATAATTATTATACAGGGTGGAAAAAAAGACGGTCACTGGAGGAAAAGTACCCTAAATATTGATGTAAGCAAATTTTACCAAAAAGAATCATTCCTTCTTTTTCAAAAATAAGTTAAAATGCGTTCAATTTTCTTTTAAATTGCATACCTCTACCGGGAATCGAGCCGGCTTGTTTTTAGAAGAAAAAAACATCGTGTGCTTTTATGGTACTATTCGATAGTGTTAAGTATAAAGATCAATTTAGCTTAATGTCTTTAATTAAAAACAAAGCTAGGAAATATACATAGTTCAATACATTATTCTGCCTTTCTCTTACTTACATTAACTAAAATAAAAATGAAGTTCAATTTAACTTATTTAGTAGTTTGAAATATGAACCATAATGTGCAGCAATACCGTGATTATATTTATTAGATTATTGACTTTTTTGACTAATATTCACCATAATTCTATACTAAAGGTGAATTTATTCACAAAAAGACATAAAAATAAGTTAATGATTCCAACTGCAGGCCTTATTATAATATGCTCATTAATTACCTTAGTAATATATGTAAATATGCTTTTTCAAAAATAAATCAAACAGCATTCAAATATTTTTGAAAAAGCATATTTACCTGTGACGGGAATCGAACCGGTGCAATGTGAAAAATAACATCGTGTACTTTTATGGTACCAATCGATAGTGTTAATCATAAAAATCTATTTAGTATGAGTAAAATAGTATCTTAAATAAACAACAACTCTTAAAAACCTATTTCAAAAACTTTTTCATCGATTGAACTTGATTCTTGTCAATACTCAATACATTTATTGCATCCATAATGTTATAAAGATGTTACATAAAAAAAAATACAAATTATCCCATATCATCTTGTATAGCAATTTTATAAAGAAGAGAGGAGAGGAGAATTTTCCAATCATAAAAAGATTTTAGGCCATTTACAAAAGTTAATACCATCTACTTATTTTATTTCATTTTCTTTTATTTTATCGGAATAGTATTCTTGAATATTGTAGTAACAATTTTGGACTAATAATTGTATTAACTTATTTTTAATTTTTTTATCATTACTTTCATTTCTTAAGTTCTCTGGAAGTTTGTTGTAAATTTTGACGGACATATTATACTAAGGTAATTAATGAGCATATTATAATAAGGCCTGCAGTTGGAATCATTAACTTATTTTTATGTCTTTTTGTGAATAAATTCACCTTTAGTATAGAATTATGGTGAATATTAGTCAATAAAGTCAATAATCTAATAAATATAATCACGGTATTGCTGCACATTATGGTTCATATTTCAAACTACTAAATAAGTTAAAGTGAACTTCATTTTTATTTTAGTTAATGTAAGTAAGAGAAAGGCAGAATAATGTATTGAACTATGTATATTTCCTAGCTTTGTTTTTAATTAAAGACATTAAGCTAAATTGATCTTTATACTTAACACTATCGAATAGTACCATAAAAGCACACGATGTTTTTTTCTTCTAAAAACAAGCCGGCTCGATTCCCGGTAGAGGTATGCAATTTAAAAGAAAATTGAACGCATTTTAACTTATTTTTGAAAAAGAAGGAATGATTCTTTTTGGTAAAATTTGCTTACATCAATATTTAGGGTACTTTTCCTCCAGTGACCGTCTTTTTTTCCACCCTGTATAATAATTATTTGAGGGTTCGATGGGCCAGATATATCCCAATAATGTAAAAGTCATAACTATTCCACTTATAAAAGGTTTCACAAATTTCTTTTATAAAGTTTATATTTATGTGCTCGGCGCCCTTTCTTTTAATCAATATAAAGCCGCCTTAAATGTGGCAAAGAAATAATATTACCCATAGGTATAGTCTTTTAAATATTTATTTTTCTTCGGTTTCATTGACAACCATATAGTAATGTGTAAAAATTAACGATCATGGTAAAAAAAAAGTTGCTGACACAAAAAGAAAACAATTTTAAAGTTTAACTATGTTTCCTTATTTTATTATAAAATTCGACATTTTGAACAACAAAATGCTAAGACATTTTTAAAGTAAAAGAAGTGCTTCGCAACAGGCTAATAAGATAATATTATTTAATCAAAAAAATATGTCAATATTGCGACGTAGATACAAACAACGGAAAAATTAATGTCACGGTGCAAGGACAACAATAACCCATATTGGTGTGAGAAAGATAGAGTAGACCAAACAAAGCACCGTAAAAACTACAACTTTTCTGCTTTTTTTAAAGGCTACAATTTATAGTATATTATGCACTAAGAAGATAAAACAGTGTTTTATGTCACGGGTAGCATATTGATTATGAGCGAACTGAAGGATTCTGTAGTTGATTCCCGAACGTAAGGAGTGAATTATAGTAAGAGTCCTGAATGGAGCGACTCTACTTTATATACAATACACCTACTAGGTGTTTATAATTCGTTTTTATTTAACGTCGCAGTAGGCACTGTGACTTTAAATAAAAACTAATAAGTGACAAAAATTTAACAGTTCGCGGAAAACATCATAGTTCATAAATCGCCGATTTTTAATTTTTCTCTTGATATAAGTAGTTCCATATGCAATGTTTACCTTACAATAGATATGTTACGTTCATAGTAATTATTTGCGTTGTAATATCTGACAAAGACTACACAAATTTACAATTACACAATTTAATAAAGATAATAGGACAAAATCAATACAAAAGACACTAGAAACCCCGGAAATTAAAAAGATAGGTAATTTGAATGAGTGCACATATTCCAATTTAAATGTTTTGGTACAAGGGACCCTGAGATAAACAGCCAAGTTATTTGTTAATTTTTTTTTTCCTTAATTATATATATATATTTTCCTTTTTAGCGATAAATTATTACGCATTTAGCCAATGTCGAGTGAATATGTTTATTAAATAGAAATTGTACGGTAGATTGAGTTAAAAATGGAGTCTCACAACACCTGTTGTTACGAAAAGAACTCGGGTGAAACCCTTAATTATTTTAAATTAGGAGCAAAGTCTCTTTGATGTGTCAATTTTATAGTTTAAAACCTCCTTGGACCAAGGAAGTATGCCTTGAACAGCCTTGTTCTTTTTTCTCAAAACTATTTTTGACTAGCGAACCCAGCGTACTTCGTACCGCCTCAGAATTATTAAATGTTATCTATATTAGTATCTCTTATACCTTAGAAGGACTTCTAGGGTTCCACATCAGGTATAATTACCAGATCTTTAATTTTTGTTATCATCATCATATCAGCCGCACGACGCTCACTGCCTGCTGGGTATAGCTGGGCCCTTATTCACTATGATCACTTTGCGATTCCTTGCTTCAAAACCACGCCAATATCGTACATGGTCACGACATTTTCAAAATTTGTATTCTCTATGACACTTGAATGAAACCGTGTGATATGAACGTGACTTGGAGCGTGATTTGAACTGTCAAAACTTCCACGTTTGAGAAACGCGTGGAATCAACGTGGAATCTGCAAGGAATCTCTGTGACTGTTAAGAAATTGATTGTTTTTGTGCTAAAAACTATTTAAATAAATCTATAACGTAAGAAATATTTGTTTTTCGTGTTACCTTCTAAACACCATCTTTTTCTTTAGATATTTCAGTGAAATTTAATATCAGCTATCTAATAAATATTATAACCTACTATTACTAAGAATTTGTGAATATTGTATCGAGTTAAACCACATGTTATTATAAAACTATTTTATTATGAACTTATAAGTAAGTATTTTGCACGCAACAACCGAAGACCATTCTTGATCTAATCTTATATGAATGAACTTGTTAATCACATTTTTAAACAAATTGATTTCAATGAAGTAAGAGGTTTTAGCTTTACATTGGTTTTAAACTCTGGAACAAATGCAAAAGAAAAATATTATGTAAGTAAATTCGATATTATAAGACATTTCAAGTAAAATTTTTGGTAGTAACATACGTTTAGGTACTTACAACAACAAATTGCTTCAAACAAATAATACCGCTACAATAAAATTCTTCAAACAAAATATACACGTAGGTACGATATTAATGCGTATTTTTTTTTATTACTAAAATTGTATTGTTCTACTATAAATGATTAAATATTAATATAAAAAATTAAATCACGTTTAATTGTTAGTGAAATAAACTTTTGCAAGTAATAAATTTAAAATCTTAATAGTTATAAGTTTAGTTTTCGAACGCACTCGTGTCTTCTTAAAGAATAGAGTTGACCAGATTCCTTACCGTGACACGGTATGGACAAGACACGATATTGTCGTAGTTTAGGCGTGGTAAGATTTAAGTGTGGAATCTAAGTGGTCATAGTGAATAAGGGCCTAGCTAGGGTCCACATCAGGTGTACCAGACCTTCGATATTTGTACGTCAATAGAAAATGCTCATTATAATCAACAACTTTTTCTAATTTTTTATTTTCATATCTCTCATAGTTTGGCTGGACTGCTATGGTTCCACATCAGGTATTTCGATCTTCAATTGTTTCTTCCATAAGAACCTTCGGAAACAGTGATTCATTTCAGGTAAATATGCTTTTTCAAAAATATTTGAATGCTGTTTGATTTATTTTTGAAATGAAGGTATGTTTCCTATGAGTAAAATTAGCTCATATCAATATTTAGGGTAGGTACGTTCCCTCCAATGACCGTCTTTTTTCCACCCTGTATAAAGACAATAAAAAAGGCCAATATTTAAAATTAATGATTTGTCCAATTTTCAACTAGGTGTGTATAAAGCTTTACAGTGCTTATTAGATATTAGCCACAAGAGATATCAGTAAATTGCCCTTCAAGAACCAAAACGAGACACCCTTTCGTTTCTAAAAATCGAGTCTATATTACATTCGTACAAAAAGGAACTCAAGATGGTCGTAAGTGCATCCCATAAAGTTTATATTGCTGCATAATCGGTGCATGTGCAGCGATCTTGTTGCACCGTACGAATGTGCTGATCGTCCGTGTCGGGTTGAAGGCCGATACCGAGGAAGAGGCACGTGGACCAACTTTCTTATTGTAAGTATTAATATGTTTGTTTGTTGCTAACCAAACGCGAAATAACTACGAGCTTTTTACGTGGAAATTTAACACCCATTTGCACTGAAAAATGGCCTAAGGCCATTCTTATCTATTTCAAAACATTAATATTAAGAATAGCTTAAGCTTTAGGCGCTCGATGTTGGGCCCCAAAGTTAAGAATAGCCTTTAGTGGATTTTAAGAACGTCATATGGTTAGTGCAATATTTTATTAAGATTAAGAAAGATAGAAATAGCCTTAGGCTCATAAGTTTAGTGCAAATGGGTGTAATAGATTTAAATCTCACAACATGAACTACTGACATTGTTCTTGCGTTGAGATTAGTCCTAGTTCAAAAGCGTTGAAGGCGTTCAAGGTTGAACACAAAATGAAAATGACGTATTTTTAAGTCACTAATATAAGGTATTTTTCCCATTAGTTTTGTATTTTCTATTTGTAACATCTTTGTCTTAATAATCCTTTATTTAATTCTGTATTTAAAAACGTAGGACAAGAAAATAATTTGAATTATCTGGAAATCCCAAATGTGTCCGAATTAAGGATGTGTACGTTTAGAAAATTTTGTTTTATAAGCTAACAGAGCTTTGCGTCTGATCATTTAAATACAGTTTCAGTTGCTAAAACAGAAAATAACTAGGTATACATAACAATAACATACGAATAAGTAAACACTTATTCGTATGTTATTGTTATGTGCATTTGTAAACATTTAGCAGAATCGAAACTCAGTAACCTCGTTGAAGTTTAAGTTAATACAAAGTTTACAGCCGGAATACGTAGAAATATGAATTATTATAATAATAGATTAGCTAATGTAAATACAGATACATTATAAACAAGCTAAAGGTCACTGTTAAAAAATTACCACTTTAATCGTTTGCTACGATTTAAAATGAGCAAAAAAAGCATTTGGACAGACAGTTGCAAAGATCATATAGCTACCTACTGACATATTTATTGTTGTTATTGTGTTGTCAACTTGTAACATAGTCATGGAAAAGGTCAAACATCAGTTGTCAATTGAGATAAACATTTTCTTCATAATAAGTAGCGGCAATGTATATTTCAATAACTTATAAATTAAAAACAACTGATTTAAGTAATGATATATTAGTAAATTAATTGCATAGTCGATTAAACGTAAATTCAGTGTAATTTAGTCAGTTGGTTATTAAACAATATTATTAAACAAAAAAGTAGGGCCTACGATAAAAGTAAAAAGGTACCTAGGTACCTCTCGGACTCTAGGTACTAGTACCTCAAGTCTGAGACGTTCTCAAACCGGTTTCAAGGTGTCGCCTACTCTGAGGTCCTGGGTTCGAATCCCGGCAGTAGAAAATGTTAGTATGATGAATATGAGCATTTGTACCTGAGTCATGGACGTTTATACAGTGGTGATCATATAATTAAGAACGTTTGAACTTCAAGAATTTTGTTGTATCAATCATGTCATGTGCAGCATGTGTTTAATCTTAGATGTAACTAGTAATTTTATGATACAGCCATATAAACAATAAATATTCATTGTTCATTTATTAACAAAAAATATTTATTCTTTAAAGTAACAAATTGAAATAGTAATGAAGTTGTACAAATAATTAAGAACGATTTATTAAACAGCTCGAGAGTAATTTAATTAGAAACTGAGATGAAATAAATCATATTAGTGTGAAGTGCGCAAAGAAAAAAAGCAATTTTATTCATTTCAGACTAAAATTAATTGCTAGTAGCATGTCCAATGCTTTTTCTTACTGTCTTACAGCGGCAAAGCATTGACTCTTTATTTTTCTTGCATTTTTCAATAGATAAAGCAAAAAAAGCACGTCGTACGGCTCTCTTACATTGGCACATTGTCGATTTGAAAACTTTTTCTGGACTAAGACCAAACCGAATTCTGGACCAAAGATGCTCTATTAGGTCAAAGATAATCAAAGTCAGAAACTGCTAGGCGATTGCGTCAAAATTTCAAAATTTGTCAGTTCATATTGTATCATATTAAATGTCATTTCATACAAATTGCAGCCGATTGTATACGATATGAACTGTTAAATTAATACGATTACCTTACGCAATCGCACCCCAGATTGCGATGTGAGAAATTCCATATTGGTGCGATCAGTATGTATGCTTTGGATCATTGTCATGCTGGAAAGTAAATAATAAAATAACCGGAAGCACGTCTTCAGCATAAGGTAACATTGTTTCTTCCAGTACATACTTTTGTATCGGAATTGATCCATGTTCCTTCTATCAGCTTAGCATGTCCAAATCCATGTCAAAAAAAGTACCTACCCTCAAATTTTCACATTTCCTCGCCATGCTTAAATGTTATTTTTGTGTACTTGGAGTCGAATGCACTATACGGATGGCGACGTACATATCGTTTTCCATTAGAAGATACCATGTTTATTTTCCAACGCTTCTTTTACCAAAAACCTTCAAGTAGTGCGTGACTTTCTCTGTTAAAGGTTAAGGTACAAGCGGGACATTTGAAGTATTCTGATACGTGGTCAAATGCTTCACAGCTGTAAAACCATCGTTTATGAACATTGCATACGGACGGCTATCTTTTTATATGAACAATTCTTCTCGCAAAGTTTTATTATCACTTCGTATATATATATATATATATATATATATATATATATATATATTATATGTATTTATTATATCCGTAACCTTAGTATGCCATAACACAAGTCCTTTGGGGCTCCTTACTTTGGGGCTAGGTTAATTGGTGTAAGAAATATTTATTTATATAACTTGAAATTCTCATTTCAGAAACCGACCATATCTCTCATATATTAAAAGTTTTTCTTGTTTATGTTCCAAAAAAACAAACAATTCTGAAATCTACACTTCTCATTTACTTTGTTAAATTTTCTGACTATATTAAATAAATATTTCTTCAAATTTCACTCGCATAGTATTTTATTCAATACGTTACCTTAAATTTTATTCTTATTCTTGCTAAGTATTATTTTAGCATAACGAGTTTTCCAAGGTTGAAATTCGATAAATAGTATAATGATGCTATACATAGACAATTAACGATGTTTTTTCCTATCTCTTATTATAAAAGTTTGCTAATGTTGCGTAGTAGTTTTTTATGTGTAATTCGTCATTTGCTAGCAGAACACCAGTGGTGTCCAGAGAACAAAAGAATATCAATTGTGTCTCATAGCTCGGAGCATGAGAAATTAAAAATAATTCTTAAATAGTTACCTTTATTCATGACTTTAAACTAAAACTACAACTAATAAATTGGCAAGAAATTATTAATCCAAATAATAATATAAACGAAAATTACCTTATATTTCATGAGACTATGTGCAAAACTCTCAATCAAACGATACCCAAACGAAAAATAAAACTAAAAACAAATAACAAGAAATATTGGCTTACCGCGGGAATTAGAACTTCATGTAAACACAAAAGATTATTAAAAATACTAACATTAAAATCAAAGAACCAGGTTCTTCACCAGCATTATAAAACATACAAAAAACTTTTAAGAAAAACTGTTAATACTGCAAAAAAAATACTATACTCAAATAAATTAAAAACATCGTCAAATAAATTTAAAACAATGTGGTCAATCATAAATGAAAGAACGAATAAGAAAGTAAAGAAAACAGAATGTAATATAACTTTAAAAATAAACGATACACTAATTACAGAACCAAAGACTGTTGTCAATACTTTTAATAACTTCTTTTCTTCTATAGGCGAAGTAAAAAACTCAACCGCTACTGGCCGAACGGTCCTAAATACTACAAAAAATACTTTTTACTTGAGACCCGTAGACATTGCTGAATCTTACAAAATAATTAAACAGCTTAAAAACAAAAACAGTTATGGTATAGACGAAATCCCTCCAAAGTTAATTAAATATTGTGCAACTGAGTTGGCTGTACCATTTTGTTTGCTTATAAATCAATCCTTTTCTGAAGGATCTTTCCCCGATCTTTTGAAAAAGGCTATAATTAAACCCATTCACAAGAAAGGGGACAAAAAAGATCCCAGTAATTATCGCCCAATAGCCATTTTACCCACAGCCTCCAAAATACTCGAAAAAGCTATGTGTGATAGAGTCTATAATTTTTGCGAAAAATATAATATTTTCGATGAAAGTCAAAATGGCTTTCGTAAAAATAGATCAACGATTTTAGCAATTTATAAATATATTCAACAAGTGATTGACATAATTAACAATAAACAATATCCGGTTGGCATACTATTGGATATGTCAAAAGCATATGATAAGGTTCAATTTGACATATTATTAAGAAAACTATATGGAATAGGTATTCGTGGGGTGGCTCATAAATGGTTCAAATCATATTTGACAACAGACAACAATTTGTAGAAATTCAACATTATAATCACACCACCAAAGAAATAAAAATAACTCGCTCCGATCAAAAAAATGTAAACGCATCTATTCCGCAAGGCAGTGTTATAGGGTGTTTATTATTTCTTATCTACATCAATGACCTGCCAAAGACCTTTACAGAACATTGCGTACTATTTGCCGACGATATCTCCATACTCATTTCATGTCCAAACAATAGCGATCTAACTGAAAAGTTTAACTCTGTGATAAGCAAAACAAAAGACTGGATAACTGACCATAACCTTGAAATTAACCTATTAAAAACCAAAGTAATGACCTTTCAGCCTATTCAGAAAGAACCTCAATTAATAAACTTCCACCTAAATGGCATTAAATTAGAAAAAGTACAAGTATTTCCATTATTGGGTGTAGAGATAGATACTAATATAAATTGGAAGCAAAATATTCAAAAGTTAAAAACCAAATTATCTAAATTTATCTATGCATTTCGAGTAATAAAAAAGACTACCGACATACAAACAACCCTAGTAACATATTATGCGTATGCATACGCGTGGTTCAGCTATGGCATCATAATGTGGGGCAACAGCACCGATGTTCACAGCCTGTTCATACTGCAGAAAAAATTAATAAGAATTTTAGTAAATATCAAAAGTACAGAATCATGCAAACCATATTTTATAGAACACCAAATACTTACCTTACCGTGCATCTACATACTTGAAATCTGCAAATTTGTAAGAAAACATCCTGAAATATTTAAAAAACACATAGATTATAACCCCAACTACACTTTACGTGATAAAAACAAGTTAGTTATACCTACATCTCGAATAAAATTACACTCAACAAGCACTTACGCTATGGCCATAAAAATATATAATAAACTACCAGAACAACTAAGTAGTATTAATACAGATATACAATTCAACAATAAACTTAAACAAGTACTATTTATGAAAGCATACTACACAGTTAATGAATATTTAAGTGACAATCTTCATAAAAGAAAAATGAATTGAAAAATTGAAATTGAATTGAGAAAGTGAATTGTATGATTATATAAGTCTCCCTCTTACCAAAAATTGTTATGCCCTTCAGGGCCCATAAGATCCTAACACATTTTATAACACCTGTACCTACTTATGGAAAGCAATAAAATTATTGATTGATTGATTGAACACAATTCCTTGATAGTATCTCAGCCTGCATAGGATAGATATCTCAATAATGTAGGTTGTGTGTAAAATAGTTAAAAACTGATAAATTATTTGTCATTTTGAAATGCATGCAAATCGAGATCTGTAAGAACAAAACAAAATACTTTTAATGTTATATTCTTATGATGTATAAGTTTTAAGTTTTTGTTTCTTGTAATGACAAATTTCCTTTTGGAAAGGCCTCCAGCAGTGCTGTACGTAGAGTCAGTAGCTTTTTACTTTCTTTGCTATAAAGTAATAAATGAATTAAAATAATAAAATTAATAATTATTGCCATTGTGTAAATGATTAACTTTATATTTCTAACTTTATATATTAGCATTAACTTTTCGATGGTAGAATAGTCAAGGAAATTGAAATCTCAAGTAAAAATGAATTTGGTTAAAAGATCTTTATTTCTCATTAAATAAATTGTGCGTTTATATTCCGGAAAAATTGATTTATTGCGTTAAGGGTGCGCGCCAAATTTTAAGGTCTGAAATGTACGAGTCTGTAATCTGAATGTAGACCTATACAGTAGAGGAGGTCAAGCGGGGATTTCGGGATTTACTAAAGCGCGGCAGATTAATATACAGGGGGATACGTTGTACCCGGTTAAGTACCTCCACCAAATATGAGCCAAATATATAAGGCTGCCCGTCGAGAATAAAGGATCAGATTAGTAAAAAAAATATTATCATCAGAAATTCTCGAGCGCGACAGATTAAGGCAAGGGTGAGTTAATTTCATGCTAAAAAGTGTATATTCCACTTATCTGACAATTTAAGAGTGACGTAAAGAAAGTGGAGGGCTAAGAAGTTGTAAAAAAACATCATCTCGACATTGTCGAGCGTGGTTTTATTTTTTTATTTTGAAGGAAATAATTCAAGGATAACGAAAAATATCTAATCTGACGATTTCCACAAGCCGAAGTAACAAAATTCATCGATAAAGTTGTCGACGGAAAGTTCAAAATGATCTAGTATGCAGGTGATCAATTGCCGAAAGCGTATGAAGATGTAGTCATAAAACCTGATATTCTTGAGGATACTCCAGAATCAGGTATATCTTTTCTCAAATAATTAAAAAAACACGTTATCCATAAAAAAAATAACTTAAATATTTAAATGTTTCATTTTAAACATTTTTTTATTGTTTTCTTATCTATACAAGTATTCTACTTAAAAAACATACACTCTTTTATTTGCATGCTATTACCTGAGCTTTTCAATTAATTAAGTTCAATGATTAAATATTTTTTTTGTCAGATTAGGCGAATCCCTCTAGATTATCGTCAGATTATGAGAAAGCACGTCTAGGACATAAAGATACTCAAGCGCGTCAGATTAAGATATATATATATCTTAATCTGACGCGCTTGAGTATTTCAAAATGGCGAAGGGCCGTAGGTTTGTGAACCGATGGCGTAGCTTCTTTGACGTTCATAAGTGCTTGTAACAGCCTAGACTGAATAAATGATATTGACTTTGACTTTGATGCTCGAGTCAATCCCCATTAAGCATCGTGGGCTACTAATGGGCTACTAATAGGATTTCAATAAATCAACCCTAAATACAGTTATTGATTTGCCTGTTCTAATAAACTTGGATACAGGCAAGTCCAAAGGTAATTAAATATAATATTGTTACAATAAATAATGAGGATAAAACACTATTGAATAAGTACTTATTATTGATAAACGTTTTCACTTGTCACACATATTTGTGTCGTTTTCACACTGTATAGGTATTTAATATTAATTAATGGTCTTCGTTACCCAAACCGAACTTCAATGGTTGTTGAATCACAAACATTATTCGAATAATCTCCACTACATTAAGCATTTAAACAACCGCTTTTTTCACGTTAAATGCAGAAATCCCTACTAACTATATTATTTATATGAGGCTTAATTCCGACGATTACGTGAAAAGAGGCGGCGCCATTAAAGCCACCAGACCGTGATGGCAGACGGCCTTCCACTTACCACGCTCGGCTACCTACCAATCCAAAGACGCATACTTCAACACAGCTGGTTGGTGACAAAAGGGCTTGCCAAAAATGTAGGCGAGGCTTCCTGAGGTAGACAAGCAGAATAAGATTTTTTGAAAATTCAACCTTAATAAGGTCAAACAGGTGGATACGCTTATCGGATACTTCTAGACAAAAAAACATTTATAAAAAAAAATTAAACCGACTTCAAAAAGTAAAAAATAAAACTTTTGGAGTCGGTGCCAGCCAGGGCATTCTACATTGCACTTCTATTAACTATATATTTTTTGGCCTTAGCTAGCTAGCACCGACTCCAAAAGTTTTATTTTTTACTTTTTGAAGTCGGTTTGATTTTTTTTATAAAATGTTTTTATTTCAGATTTTTTAGTTACATCATGTGCCGTTACTTACACAAAAAATCAGCCCATACACAACAATGTCATCTAGGTAAACGACTACTTGCCAAAAGGTGATTGATATTTTTCAAGATTATGAAAAAACTACTAGCCAGATCTTCGTAAAAATTATATGGGACCAAATTAACAGTGTACCCGATCGAACAAAAAAACAACTATTAAAATCGGATCACCAACACCGGAGTAATCGGTATACATACATCAGACAAAAAAAAAAAAAAAATACGCGTTGAATTGAGTACCTCCCTCCTTTTTTGTTGAAGTCGGTAAAAAAGACAAAATATTTAAGTCCTAAGAAAACGGTCTCTGCTGCTTGTTTTATTTCCTCACCTTTATAAACCAATGTTAGTTTTGGCAAATTTGTATTCAACATTTTAAACCTGAACATATTTCGTTTTAGATAAATTGGCTTGTAGTTTATTTATATCTAACCATGTCATTAATTATTTACATTAGAGTTAAAAGTTTCACTATATGAGATGTCAGTTTTCTTATTTTCTTGTACAATTATGCAGATGCCGTCGACAAATAAAATATATATTGATGATTGTTAATGTCAGGTAAATCATTAAATAAATTACAAGTAGCAGAGGGCTCAGAACAGAGCCTTGTGGGACGCCAAGCAGATTTGTCAGATAATCAGATCTATAACGTAAGGGAATTTCATTTGAATCAATGCGATTTATTTCTATGCATTGTAGACGACCGTTTAGATTCTTTTGATCCATTTTAGAGCCGGACCTCATAAGCCATACCGTTCGCATTTATCTAATAGTATGGCATGATCGACCATATCGAAGGCGCTTGCCATATCGAAGATTATATGGCGGACACCTTGTTCATCTTATCGAGGTTCTCTGTTATTGTTTTGCTTAGAGAAAAACAAGCAGGTGTCGTTGACTTATTCTTTTGAAAGCCATTTTGGTCTTTCTTGATTAAAAATGTAGGTATCTAATCTTATTAAGAACACTCTTTCGAACACTTTTGAAAATATTTATAATACTGCTGTGCATTTATAGTTGGCTAATTCAAGCTTGGTGTTTTTCTTATGGAGTGGTGTAACAATTTTCCCTTTTTTAATCAGTCTGGAAATTAACCGAGTGTAAAAAAGGCATTAATTAAATAGGCCCAACTAGGAGCTATCAAATTAGCACATTGTTTCAATATAAAAGTAGAAACGCCGTCAAATCCTACAGATTTTGTAAACACACAAAATCTGGCTTTTAATTATTTTTAAAACTTCTGACACTGAACATGGGTATAAAAAATCTATAAACCGTTCCTAGCTATTGTTTTTGTTCTTTAGCTTTGATTACATTGATTTCTACCCTTAGACGAATTTCTATCCCTTTTAATAAAGTCTTCATTGAATGCAGTGGCTATTACCTGCAAGGGGATGATCAATACACCTTCAATCTATTTAATACGTTTGTAAACTGTTGTTGTCTTGTCTACTTTATCGTAATGATATCCCAGCTAGCCTTACATTTATTTTGCGACTTCTGTATCTATTTACTAGTTGAAAAAAAATAGCTAGTCATGCACTTCCTTAGTATTTTGCTGTAATTTTGAAATATTATGTAGGTACCTGCCTTTAACATTATCCGATCCGATATCGAATATCGGAACCGACACCAATATGTAGGCGGCGACATCGGGGTATAGGACGATAATGTTTGCCGTAATTTTAGTTTTCCTATTTAAAAAGAGTACTTACACTACATAAATTCCGAAATTCATAATCACGAATTTCTAAATTCCGAATTTCGTTAATCCGAATGATTTAGAACGGACTTCTAAATCAGCCAGCAAGATGTGTGTGTCTACAGCTTCCTCATAAGACATAGAGAAATTCTAAGCATGCCATTTTTTTGTGCATATTAGGAGCAATCAAAGCGTGTCAGTGATATTTTAGGTGCAACCATAACTTCGTTACTAGGAGTTTTTTTTGTGTGTTAGCTGGAGAAACGTGTCCCCAGCTGACACATGCCGTTTTAAGGCAAACCAGTGAGGTTAGGGCTTTAGACTATAGTCAGAAATTTAGTGCACAATAGGAGCAATGAGAACCAAAAAAACTAACCGTCACACTCAAATACTGTTGAAACTACGATCATTAAAGTGTGTGTTAGCTGGATACCCGTGTCTCTGGCTTACACACACCTGTATCTTCGTAATTATTTGAGGTAGGATTATGTTTTATACCTCAAATTTTTGAGTCGAATTGGAGCAGTAAGCTCCAAATTTTTCTAATCTCTAGCTCGAATAGTTTTTAAGCTACGAACCGATAAGCATGTGTAAGCTGGAGACACGCTACACGTTTTGAATCACTGTAACCGTATAAGTTAGAGTCTCGTATTAAGAATCAAATGATACCTTATAATAGGTGCACACGGCATGCAAAATTTCAAATCACTGGGCTTCTTAGTTTCAAAATTATAGGCAAAAAACTGGTTTCCCGCCAAAAAATTCAAAATAAATGGCTCGGACGCAGCTATAGCGCGGTTGCCTTTCCGTGCGCTACACTGCTGCAATCGACTTTGAACCTAACGGCTGGTATTAATTCGAGTCCCTTTAGTTTGCGCTTTCGATCGTTTTAATTTCTGTTTTGAGAATTTCAGACCAGGAGCCGTCCGATATATCTACGCTGATTACAAACCATCTATGGTAGTTACTTATAATTGAACTATCTGATTCTCTTATGAAGTAGTTTTTAAATGTTAGTGTTAGAAAATTCACAACATTTGTTGATATAGGGCATTGATGATGGGCAATTTTCTATGGAACCTCGGCGTTAAACCAACAGAAATGGAACTACTATTTAGTACTTAGTACTGAAAAATATTTTCTTGTTTATTAACTATCATAAGCCCCCAGGTTTGCTTGAAAATAACCAGAGCGAAATACACTATTATAAATTCTGTACCTAACTATACTTTTTTCTCTCTTATTAATTCAGTGATCGGAATAGGCTGAGTATATTTACCTATTGTTCATAGAACAAAGACAAAAATCGATAATTAGGCGAACTTTAACACCTTATTATTAATATTTAAATTATAAATGCTTCTCGTTTTGACACAACTGCTCAAAAATAATTAGAATGTTTTCATGGTTCACGTGATTTTAATTTCCTAAAATTTTATTAATATTCACCATAACCAGTGATCAGATAAAGTTAATTTTTGGCTGAAAAATTGTGGAAGCAGCATCTTAAAACATTTTGTTTTATTTATATTAATCCCAGGATTCCAAAAAATTCGGGAATGCAAAAGTAGTCGGTAACATAGTGTGGAAACAACTACTTTAGCATTATGGTACTTATTATAAAATAATCCGGGACTCGCGATCCAGGTGTTGCAAAAGGGGTTACATATTCGTATTTTAGTACTTTTATAAAAAAAAAACCGACGTCTCTGGAATTTCGCCGGCCACTTCCGCGGCACACTCGCTTTTCTAGCTCGATTCGCGCGTCTTTTTGTCACAGTTCTAACCTAATCTAGTCTAGAGGTACCTTAAGTACTGTGGAGATCATACATGTCTCCGCACTACAAGGAGGCCGCAACACCGCCGTTGCTGGCTGGTTTTGTTTTTAATAAAATTAAGCAAGAGAGGCCCGTCGTGCGTAGATATGAACAATTGCCATGTCAAATAAATATTTTAAAATATTGTAAAATAATAATATAATTGCTGAATATAAAAACAGTATCGAAGTCCTCCGCTGCACTTCTATATTTTTTTATATATCTCGGAAACGGTGCATCGTAGCACAAAAATAAGGTATTTTTCGACCCCCTACGTAACCCATAAAACCCCCTTCCAGCATCAAATATCAATAATATAATAATAATATCAATAATATCGATCGATTTTGTATGGCAAGCGACTTATCCAAATTTTAGAGTGAAATTAATATGGAAACTGCCCCCTAATTGTCTAATTTCAAAATCTATCACAATCCCTTTCAGAGTTATTGTGATTGTGTTATTTTCTCTGCCACATTTGCTTAGACAGTTCAATTTCGTTTATTCCATACCTTTCAAAACGCGTCCCGATCACAATCCCTTTCAAATGTCAAATAGTGATAGCCTGAATTATTTAAATATCTTTGAAATGACGAATTGAAAGGGATTGCGATAGATTTTAAAATTTGACAATTAGCCCCCTGGACTTGAAGAAATTTTGAGCTTGTTCTTTTGGACTTTTTATCATGTCAATTGAAGCTGAAAGGGGGTTTTATGGGTTACGTAGGGGGTCAAAAAATTCCTTATTTTTGTGCTACGAATCGTACATGATTTACGATTCGTAGCCGTCGTCATTTCAAAGATATTTACATACTTCAGGCCATCACTATTTGACAATTGAAAGGGATTGTGATCGGGACGCGTTTTGAAAGGTATGGAATAAACGAAATTGATATGTCTAAGCAAATGTGGCAGACGAAAATAACACAATCACAAAAACTCTGAAAAGGATTGTGATAGATTTTGAAATTAGACAATTAGGGGGCAGTTTCCATAGTAATTTCACTCTAAAATTTGGATAAGTCGCTTGCCATACAAAATCGATCGATATTATTGATATTATTATTATTATTATTGATATTTGATGCTGGAAGGGGGTTTTATGGGTTACGTAGGGGGTCGAAAAATACCTTATTTTTGTGCTACGATGCACCGTTTCCGAGATATATAAAAAAATATAGAAGAGCAGCGGAGGACTTCAATACTGTTTTTATATTCAGCAATTATATTATTATTTTACAATATTTTGAAATATTTATTTGACATGGCAATTGTTCATATCTACGCACGACGGGCCTCTCTTGCTTAATTTTATTAAAAACAAAACCAGCCAGCAACGTCGGTGTTGCGGCCTCCTTGTAGTGCGGAGACATGTATGATCTCCACAGTACTTAAGGTACCTCTAGATTAGATTAGGTTAGAACTGTGACAAAAAGACGCGCGAATCGAGCTAGAAAAGCGAGTGTGCTGCGGCAGTGGCCGGCGAAATTCCAGAGACGACAGTTTTTTTTATAAAAGTACTAAAATACGAATATGTAACCCCTTTTGCAACACCTGGATCGCGAGTCCCGGATTATTTTATAATAAGTACCATAATGCTAAAGTAGTTGTTTCCACACTATGTTACCGACTACTTTTGCATTCCCGAATTTTTTGGAATCCTGGGATTAATATAAAAAAAAACAAAATGTTTTAAGATGCTGCTTCCACAATTTTTCAGCCAAAAATTAACTTTATTCGATCACTGGTTATGGTGAATATTAATGAAATTTTAGGAAATTAAAATCACGTTAACCATGAAAACATTCTAACTATTTTTGAGCAGTTGTGTCAAAACGAAAAGCATTTATAATTTGAATATTAATAATAAGGTGCTAAAGTTCGCCTAATTAAATTCCCAGTTTTACCGGAAAAAAATAGTATTAAGGAAGTCTCCGATTTTTGTCTTTGTTTTATGAACTATAGGTAAATATACTCAGCCTATTCCGATCACTGAATTAATAAGAGAGAAAAAAGTATAGTTAGGTACAGGTAGTGTATTTCGCTCTGGTTATTTTCTAGCAAACCTGGGGGCTTATGATAGTTAATAAACAAGAAAATATTTTCTAGTACTAAGTACTAAATAGTAGTTCCATTTCTGTTGGTTTAACGCCCAGGTTTCATAGAAAATTGCCCATCATCCATGCCCTATATCAACAAATGTTGTGAATTTTCTAACACTAACATTTAAAAACTACTTCATAAGAGAATCAGATAGTTCAATTATAAGTAACTACCATAAATGGTTTGTAATCAGCGTGATATATCGGACGGCTCCTGGTCTGTAATTCTCAAAACAGAAATTAAAACCATCGAAAGCGCAAACTAAAGGGACTCGAATTAATACCAGCCGTTAGGTTCAAAGTCGATTGCAACAGTGTAGCGCACGGAACGGCAACCGCGCTTTAGCTGCGTCCGAGCCATTTATTTTGAATTTTTTGGCGGGAAACCAGTTTTTTGCCTATAATTTTGAAACTAAGAAGCCCAGTGATTTGAAATTTTGCATGCCGTGTGCACCTATTATAAGGTATCATTTGATTCTTAATACGAGACTCTAACTTATACGGTTACAGTGATTCAAAACGTGTAGCGTGTCTCCAGCTTACACATGCTTATCGGTTCGTAGCTTAAAAACTATTCGAGCTAGAGATGAGAAAAATTTGGAGCTTACTGCTCCAATTCGACTCAAAAATTTGAGGTATAAAACATAATCCTACCTCAAATAATTACGAAGATACAAGTGTGTGTAAGCCAGAGACACGGGTCTCCAGCTAACACATACTTTAATGATCGTAGTTTCAACAGTATTTGAGTGTGACGGTTAGTTTTTTTGGTTCTCATTGCTCCTATTGTGCACTAAATTTCTGACTATAGTCTAAAGCCCTAACCTCACTGGTTTGCCTTAAAACGGCATGTGTCAGCTGGGGACACGTTTCTCCAGCTAACACACAAAAAAAACTCCTATTATCGAAGTTATGGTTGCACCAAAATATCACTGACACGCTTTGATTGCTCCTAATATACACAAAAAAATGGCATGCTTAGAATTTCTCTATGTCTTATGTGGAAGCTGTAGACACACACATCCAGCAAGCCGAAGCTGCGATGGCGAGCGAAAATAATCTGCGACATTAAGCACCCGTGGCACCGCCCCGGCCGGAGACTCGCAGCGCCGCCGCTGCCGGAGCACAGAATATATATTAGTACCTTAAGGTAGCCGGAGCCGTGACAGAAGGCTTGCCTGCTGCATGTTTGCTTGCATGCTTGCTTGCTTGCATGCGTGCATTCTTGCATGCTTGCTTGCTAGCTTGCTGGCTTTCTTGCTTGCTTGCTTGCCTTCATGTATTCTTGCTTGCATACGTATACATACGCCTATATAATACATGCCTCATAAGGATTTAGGTACATAGGTTACACAATAAATAAAAGCAAGATGTAATATTGTTTTAAATAACAACATAAGTTTAAAAAAAATCTTTTGTTTAATCATTTCGGATTAGTAATGATTCGGAATTTTAATAATCGGAATTATGAAACTTCGGATTATTGTCAAGACCGAATTTTGATTGTTAGGGGTTTTGAAATAGGGCATTTTGATTTTGTAAAAATTCGGTATTTTGTTAAATCGGATTTGAAAGAATCGGATTTATGATAAATCGGAATTGTGATTATTCGGAATTAAGATTTTCGGATTATTGGGGTGTTCCTATTTAAACACTGTAAATAAAAGGATAAGTTCATCATCATCCTGGATTCCATTTACTTAGAACATTTATAATACACTATTTTTATTGACTAAACAACGCCATTTAGCCGCCGCCTCACGCCGTGAGTCGAGACACTATGACAGATTTTATCGGCAATAGGTATGCAATATAAAGACACAGCGATATCGGATGTCGGCTGTCTGCTTTTGGCCCCGATACCGATATCGGATCGGATAAATGTGAAAACGCTCTAATACACACAGAGGAACATACTCAGGTGTCATTACTCCTTCTACTGAGAGGGTTCCGCTATTTTCCAATAAAGTGCAAGCTGTAATAGACTAGTACCTAGGTACTGACACCAACGTTGTAACGGTTGCCATGGTATTTTTTATCTTGAATTTCTCTTGAAGTTGAAGATTTTGCAAAACTCATTGAAACAAGTGTATAAATAACGGTGCGATTGTTTAAGGCCAATCATTTGTACTCCTTATACCTACATTACTAAAATGGGGTATCGTTTAATTTTTGATAGATCAATTGCACTTAGTACTTTGTGAGCTTGCTCCATAATCAGTAGGAATGCTATAAAGTTATAGACTATGGTACAATTGGTTCTTTCTGAGGATAAGATCCAGTACCACGGCACCTATCTATGGTCAGATACTGATGGTCAGTACTTAGTCCTGTGTTTTGTCATAGTGTTCAATTATTTATTTGTTCAATATGTTTAGACATTAATATTTAAATACCTAGTCGGGTCATAGTTCTGTCACTACCTGTCGATTTTCTATATTTTGAATGGATATTGAAAATCTTTATTTATGTTCGAATTATAGATGTAATATGAATATGAGAACAATTAAATTATAGTTCTTTTTTCTTATTTGTTTGAACGGAGCGGACGTTGAAAGGAGATCAGGTCGGATTGTTTGGTTTACTTCATTGTGATAACGAGCCCAGTCAAATTTTTGGTCTTGTAAAAAAATTAAATATTTCTTTGAGCTTTGCCTACTTTTAGTTACCTACTATCAAAAGATTCGGGGAAGATTTAAGAAGCGGAAAGAGAGAGAAAAATAGTCATGGTAAAACGTTAGCGACAATAAATGTAGTGACGGTGCGTATTTTATGAAATCCGGTCCAAAAATGAAAACGTTGGCATTATAGACGGTAGTTAATAGAACGAGAGAAGAAAGAGTATAAAACGAAGACCTGGGACTATAGGCTAATCGTAGAAAAAAATAACATCTTGATCCATGTCTGAAAAAAAATACATTGGGCCGATCTCGTTTTTTGTTATAACGATACACAAGAAATAAGCAAGGTCCGATCCTGCCTTCCGATGTTTTCTTTTTACTATGAAAGAGTACTGCAACGATTAGAAGAATTAAGTGTTGCTCACAGCAGTGAAGAAGCTAGCGAATGTGTTTCCCGAGTCCAGCGAGGCCAATAAAATTACCCTTCGCCAGTGATAGTTGGCTCGGAGTATCGTATTTTGGCCTAAAAAGGTTTTTTCTCCGAAAACGATATATGAAACAAGAACAATGTAAATCAAAATACGATCCTGACAGACGTCGTAGACCACTTAATCGAACCACGTTCAAAAATCAGAAATGGGTCTTCCAGCACGCTTTAGGGCCACGTAGCCAAGAAATATCAGGCAGCCCATGAAAATTGACTTCATTCGGCATGAAGATTGGCCATCGTCTAGCCCAGATTTAAATCTTCTGGATAATGAAATTAGGCCCTATTTAGAGGATCTTGCGCTAAACCACATCTAAAATTGGAGCCTTTCAATGCATTTTATATTACACCAGCCGCTAAAATCCACATGAACACTGCGCGTAATTCTATTGATGCATGGCCGCGAAGGTCAAGGGTTTGCATCGAAAACTGTGCCAGCCATTTCGAATTTCTTTTATCAGTTAGTATTTACTATAGTGCAAGCTTTTTTTTCTTATACAATAAAGTATGTATATATTTGAAAATCGTTTTTTTACGATGTAGTATATAATTGAAAATCGGTTATAAGGTAAGGTAAATGCACCTATTATGAACGCGGACCAATTATGATATTTTTTTTATTCACCCCAAAATTAAGAAATCCGTAAATTAAATGTTTTATTTATCGAATGACGACTTAAATCAGTTGTACTATCATTCTAGATGACAAGTAAACCAATTTCGACAGCCATCAGCCATTTCCGGCCATTACTATTTCTCTATTTCTCACACACGCCAGTGTTCATTGCTTACCAAAATCTAAATTTACTATAGGATCGCGATGCAATTAAATTCTCAGATGGGACTCTAACCCACGACCTTTGGAAATCCGGTCCAGTGCATATTTTCAACTGAATTACTGATAACAATAGTTTATTTATATCTAAACATTAACAACATATAACATTCAAACCTAAAAATGTTGGTATAGTAATTTTAACCTTAAAATTTATTACTGTTCATAATTGGATGTTTTTTTAAGCATGTATGGACAAAATGTCCATAAAGGGGATTCTTGAAACAAATTGTTTTAACTATTGTTTCAACTCTTTAACTTGTCTACCTACACGTTTACCATTATCTTTTTGTTTTAATCAGCTGTAAATTATGACTCTATCCAATTATGTACATTCTGTCCATAATTAGGTGTACCGTCATCATGGCTGAAACGTTGCAGGATGTACAGCTCATGCTGCACGGCCTGAATGATTGTTCGCAACGCATCGGCCTCCGGCTGAACTTGGACAAAACCAAAGTTATGTTAATCAAACACGTTATTCCGGGAGCGATTGCAGTTCACAAGTTTAAAGTCGCTTAGCGAGCGATGGCAAGGTCTATGCTCGGAGTTTCTTTGTAGGATCGGATCCAGAACCAGGTGATCCGACAGAGAATCAAAGTTATTCTCATGGCCCACCGAATTAGCAAACTGAACTGGCAGTGGGCAGTGAACTTATAACCGCTGTGGTAAGCAACTTTTTGAGTGGAGATCGCGTATCGTCAAACGTAGTGTAGGATGCCCTCAGTCAGGTGGGGCGACGATCAGCGCAAGGTGGCTGGCATGAGCTGGATAAGAGTAGCCGCGGATCATGCTCGTTGGCTTGCTTGGAGAGGAGTATGTAGACGATGATGGGCTGATGATGATGATGATAACCAATGCGAAGCCAAAACTCTATTCTTTTAAAGAACCCAAAAAGATAAGCGTTCAGTTTAAGAACGTTCATAACTAGTATTCGGATAATGTTCATATTTAGGGGTTCATAACTGGATTTTCGTTGTCCATAAATGGAGTCTGACTGAGGGTATTTTTCTTTACTTATATTTTATTGCAGCTAATAGTAATCTAAGTTTAAACATCGAAAACATGTAAAGAAGATGAGTGTTAATTAACTTTCAAATCCATGTCAACGTGTATTCTGAAATGTACAAACTACAAAGCAAAAACGAAAAAAATCTGCTTATACTGTCCATAATTGGTGCATTTATCTTACTGGCATTGTTTGCAGAGATGGCTACCAAGATAGGTTGGTAAACAAATAACATAGATAGTTGTTTACTAGGTAGGTATATAAAATAGAGACGTAGATACGAAGTCCCAACATGAAAAACATTTAGACCTGTTTCGAACAGCATTTTTGTATTCGAAAACATTTGACACTTAATAATTACGACTTTTATAGGGAAACTACGGAATAAGTCGATATCATTTCTAATAACATGCGAGTTTTCCTTCTTTTTGTTCTGTTTATAGTTATTGATCGCTTAAAATAATAGGCACCTAAGTAGTTTAGTTATATACTTGTCTTGAGAGCAACACATGGTCGTTTGTTTATTAACATATTCACGACTGCAGACCAGATAAGAGCTTCGCCAAAAACGTCATCTGTTATCAAAGTTCAGTGATTTAATTGGAACAAGGTAATAATTTACATATCTACTTACACATCATTACTTTATTATCATGGAGACCGATTTCTTGGTACCTCTTTGTACATTGTTTATTGCATTCATTGTAATATTTGCTGGAATTATATGCAATAAAATGAATAAATTACCGAAATTATTGGTCCCTCGCTTTTTATAAGCCTTTAAGACAGTACCTAATCTCACTTATCAAGTCTTAAAAATCTTACTTGGCCTGTGTATACATTTCCTACCTTTCTAGTGTAGGGCCTTAGAACTAAACATGGCAATGGAAATCGAACCAACCTGAACCCAGCATATCTTGAAGCAGTTTCAGCTGGAATGAGGTTACAAGCTATAATGGAAGGTAAGACATACGTAGCTCATCGCACGTAGTACAGGAGTTGAGAGCGCTGGGGCGGCCAGTCGGCTGCCTGCTCGCGGGCTCCACTCGAGGCTCGGGCGCTGATCGAAAGTTCGACTCGATATCGAGCGCGCATATGTAAATATCGGCACATTTACAAGCGAAAGGGTTCACCGGAGCGGCGCACTAACGCAGCGTTGCGCGGGAACCAGTCAGGTGAGATTCCTACGGCGTCCGATAGAAAAATGTCGAACGAGCTTTGAGCCCATCACTCCGCGGGTGTATGGTGCGCGACGCGGCCGCCGTTCGACTGCCGCTCTCCTCTCGCCACCGCACCGCTGGTATATTTATCGCTTAATTATTAAACTTGTCAGTGTAACAATTATGAAGCCAGGCGAGCAGGCCTGATGGGTGCACGGCGCTACCGCGTCTGCGCTTGACGTTGCGTCACATGGCGCGCCGCGCGCGAAGCCTTCAGATTTTATCTCAACCGCCAACAACCACTCCGCGTTGGTCACCTGTTATTAATTTTACACACATTAACCTCCAACTAATAACACTTAGCGATATCTTCCTGACTGCAGTTTCCGCGGTATGTTATATCTTAGTCGTTTATTAATTAAAGGTTGGTATTCTGCAGTTGGTTGTTGGTGTTCTGCTTCTGTGTAGTGTTGGCTTAGAATAGCACTAGCCCCTCTCATCCCGTGGGTGTTGTAAAAGGCGACTAAGGGTCTCAGCCTTCAGGAGACGGGCAGCAGCGTCTCCTACAAACTTGGCCATACTGCGATCGCCAACCCGCCTGCCAAGCGTGGCGATTATGGCAAACCCCCCCTTTTGGGAGAGGCCTATACCCAGCAGTGGGTGTTATGTGGCTGAGACGATGACGATGACGATTCTGCGCTTTACAGAACTTGGAACAGTAATCTGGTTGTACGGCACTTAAGTATTACCTAAGTATCAAAAATATGTTTTTTTTCTTCATCCTGAACAAGCTATGGGACGACTAGACCTTAAAAGTATTGTTAAAGCTCGACTTATTATTATTAAGTGCTGTATTCATGATAATTCCCACGAAACAAACAACCTTACTATATAGTATTATCACCCTATATATATAGAACAACCTGGGGCCTTACCATCAACTGTAATGCAATTCATTGTAGGTTGTTAGAGTGGGATGCTGCCATATGGCGCGTCTAGCGGCGTCCCGCACTGACTACCTCAAAGTATCCTAAAATGAATCGCATTACAGTTGATGGTAAGCCCCCTGTAATCAAATACTATAGATACTAGCGAGTTAGGCTCGGACTATAAGCTTTTCACTGGACAAGAAGCTGTTATCTTTTTCCTTGACTTTTTTTTACGGCAATGTTCTGGTCACATCGCAAGAAGAACCAACAGCGCAGCGAGACCGCGTTAGGGTGCCCTGAAACTAGGTGGAGAGACGACCTTCGAAAGATGGCAGGCAGGAGCTGGATGCGAAGAGCTCAGGATCGGGCTCAATGGCGTTATTGAGGAGAGACCCATGTTCAGCAGTGGACGTCTACGGGCTGACGATGATGCCAATAAACAGTAAAGTCAAGAACAACAATTATTTTCTTAATTATATTTTTTAAAATTAATAATGAACCCACTATCGCGCTCGGCGTTATACTATACAACACACAGCTGTAATATATATTGCTACCGGATCTATTTAAGAACGATTTTACGATATTGGATCACTCAATACCGGAATTGTAATATCGGAACTCGCGTTCCGAGATTCCGATATTACGATATTCCGAGATTCCGGTATTCATGCCCTAGTAACAAAGAATATTATAGTAGTCCAATTTTATTGGTTTTCGACCTCTTCTGTCTTATATTAATGTGACGCTGGTAAATTAACTATAATTATTAGCACTATCAGTAAAATGCGTCATTGCCGTCTCTTGCAACTTTGCTTAGATAATTGAATAGCCTTTCATGTCAACTAATGCGTCAGTTATGCTGCAGTTACACTCGCGTGCGAGAAGCGAGAAGAGACAAGAGACGCGGGACCTGCAGGGCTATCGCGTAAAAAATCCAGTTCGCACGCTGCACACATGATGTTAAGATTAGTCTCTTTAGGGCTTACTGTACTACTTTCTACACGTGTAGCTTGTGGGCCAACTATACTCGTCGATCCTACAGCGCTCTACGGGTTCAGTTCAATAATGCTTTTAGGGTGCTGTTGCGGTTGCCGCGCTACTGCAGCGCATCAGGGATGTTTGCAGAAGCGCGAGTAGGCTGTTTTTATGCGACTATGCGGAAGCGGTGCGCCTCCCTGGTGCGCAGGGTGCGGGGCAGCACCAACAGCATCCTTAGCATGATTGCAAGCAGACTGGACTGTCGGTACATGACTCATTGCTGCACAACATCTGCCGGGGTGGTGCGGGTATGAGTCGTGTGCATACAGTCTCTGAATTGTAAAATTGAAATTATAATAATTTAATTTAATATAAGATACTAACATAGGTTAAGTACAATTGTTACTAACAAATAACGAGTCAAGTTACTTGAAATAAATGAATTGAATTGAATTGAAATGAAATGCGCAAGGATGAAGTTTTCAATAAAACAAGAAGTCTAAAGATTTATAGGTACCGAACAATATATAAAAAAAACGGTTTAAACTTTATTAAGTTATGTAAATGAGTGCACAATCAAGTCAGTGACTTGTAGATACAATATGACGACTGTTTAAAGTGGACGCGATCTGTAAATATTGTTTTCAGTTTGTTTGATATCAGCATCTTTCACGTCGTTTTAAGAGTGACTGTGCAAATAATTTATGGGTATTAGACAGACTTAACAATAAAATATGGGAGGTGTTGGATATTATAGCTTAAAGGTAGATAATAATTGCACAATAGTTTTTTTCTCAAAAGAATAATTGTAAATCTTTTATTTTTTTTAAAACAAATTTGCTATTTTTATCTGTGGAATACATGAGCCGTATGGGGGTGACCTGTTTGACATATCATGTGACATTTTAATAAACAAAGTGTCGTAACTTAATTTCTTGCTTGTTACAAATATTACATCATTATTAATGTTAATAATATGAAAAGATTTAAAATTCAATTATCATTTTGTTTACTCGCAGGCTTACTCAAGACTGCATTAAAATTAGTTTTCAGTAATTAGATATAAAAGAGGTAATAACAAAAGTCATGACTGTACAAAATTTAGGTGTAGTTTGAGGTTTGTTATGGCAAATCAACTGCTACAATTTTCGTCAGATAGCAACAGTGAAATCGATGCTTGAGTGTTCTTACTGCAAGAACAGTTTATTTTGCAGAAAGTCTCACTACCTATCGTACAAGAAGACAAGGTAGATATTAATAATAAAGCCATACAGTCAGTATCCCATTGATATGAATAAAAAAATCCGAATGTCATCCTGAGGTTGGGTATGCAGCCAATTGATACATGATAATTGTAGTTTTTTTTTGTGTAGCCAATCTCACGCTTATAATTTAGAAAAAAACAACTAGTCTCATGTCGCCATGACGGGATGACGACATGAGACTAGTTCTGCCGCACAATTTATAAACGCAGTAAGTACCACTTACTGCGTTTATGAGTTGACTATGTATTCGAGATCGCAAAATTGAGCTTAATATAAATCAAAGACCCGTTTTTTTTTTCTCCCTATAGAAGCCAAGATAGCAAAAAGCATAAACGCAGTAAAGTGTAAATTTTAATTTGTTGTTCATGATTTAAGAGCAGTAAGACTCCTTACGGATTTAATAATATGTAAATATTATATGTTGATAAAGGTACAACATAGCATAAATGCATTAAATGTCAATTAAAGCATTATTGTTGTGTCTGAATAATAGGCAATAAAATTGTACACATAGTACAAATGCAGTAAGTTTACTTAATAATTTTTTGTTATGTTTTGCTAATAACAGCCGATGAATTTCACTTAATAAAAACGCAGTAATTACCAATTATACTGCGTAAATAGTAAGGCTACTCAATAATCCTTTATGAGTGTAACAAATTATAAACGCAGTAAATGTAAATTACGGCGTTAATGTTAAGTCCCGCAGAACCTTTACTCCATTTTTTTACGATTTTACCTATCTTAAGATTATTTACTGTGTTAATATTAGGGTAAAATTTGAACACAAATGAAGCGTTTTCAAAACTTATGAGGCTGTCAAGTATTTTACTGCATTTATAACTACTCGAGTAAAGGGGTGTGAGAGGGGCGGGCGGCAGCTAGCCGCGCCGCGCGCTTCAGTCAAGTCCACAGAACAGAAAAAACAGTAGAAGTCGCAAGTGGGCGGTACCCGCGTAGCCCCATATGAGCAAAGGTTTGCCTATGTTCAAGTACATCGTCGTTTTGCTTACTCAGTCGCGATCGTAACCTCCACGCGGAATAATATAGAGAAAAATTAGAAAAATGCCATACTGTGCAGTTTTGATGTGAAAAATTATAGCCGAGAGACTAATTAGTCTAAAGGAGGCATAACATTATCATCGGTAATTCATATTTTCTGTTATTTTCACTTATTTTCACAAAAAAGTTAAATTGTAATATTTTTAATAATAAACAATCTGAATCCAATCTTCCGTCTATGTTCTTAAGGTGTATATTTCAATGTACAGTTTACCGTTTCTAGAAATTTCTAAGCATAATCCGAAGTACTGAAAGCATGCTTTGCGCCGTACTTGGTCGCCACTCAATTAGTGATGCGCCTTATCGCTGATACATAACCGGGGTCGGTCGGTTCCAAGTTTTTTTCGGTACCGGTACTGAAGGGTGATGGACCCGGGAAAACCGATACTCGGTACTGAGAACAATAATCTATTTTTGTTATATTGAGCTATTTAAAATGAGTGGTTATATGAAAACTTTAGGAAAACAAGTATTATCTAGAAATAAGTAGGAATCACAAAGTTAGATTTTACACGTTACAAAGTTCAAAGTCGCATCATTTTGTAATAGATAGGTCAGGACCTTTACCTCGCCTGATGGTAAGATATATATATATATCTCAGTTCAGTATAATATGACGCAAACAGCGGTTACTGCGCTGATACCATGTAGGTAAGCGATGATGCGATCTACGATGATCGCACTAGCCTGGATATACCAAAACACAGACTGCGATAAATAAGTTTCACTCAAGCTAACAAATGCGGAGCGCGTGTCTTTGAGATATCCATAACTTTTTGAGAGTAGTTGATGGGGATGAGATTAACCATTTCAGCTGCACACTGACCGAACTGTGAACCGTCCTCTTGAACTGAAGCGTGTAAAGGTTGTATTGGGAAACCACCTCAAAAGTGAGAAAAGTACTCCATGCTTAATCGAGCTTGCGTTTGAGCAAACTGTTCCAGCGTGAAGTACTTTCTCACCTTTGCCAGTAATGCAAAGCTTTTTTAGTCTTACAAGCTAAATTTCTGTATTAGAAGAAAATAACATGAATTAGCAGATCGTTAATTTGAGTATGTAGCAGAAATAGGCAACAACGAGTATTGAACCTGAATAGCAATGAGAACTCAAATTGACTAACTTCAAGAAGTTCGATATCCAGACACACAAACCAGTCGGGAAGTTGATATGATGAAAGTTTGCCAATAAGGCGTTATTTTCAAACCATGTAAAAAGCCTTCGAGACATGAAAGACGGCTTACCCCTTACCATACCTCTCGATTATTTCACCCATTTTGAAGATAGTTTTCTTTTAGAGCCGGGGTAAAACCTAGCCTACGACAAGGTATTCAGAACACTTTCCATTATCTTACAAGTAATAGGCGTGACTGTAAATTGGCAGGGTCGCCACCACTGCCATTTTAAACTATTGGAGAATTTCGACGGTGGTTCGCAAGTCTCGGTAGCTCAGTGGTTAGAGCATTGGACCGGAATTCCAAAGGTCGTGGGTAGAGTCCCATCTGCAAATTCACTTGTGGCCGAGTTGTTTTTTTCCAATATTTTTCTATATGAAATTTATCATAAGTATAAAAATAGCATTGAAAAATGCAACAATTCAAAATCATAAATCTAACACATTAATTTGAATGGTTTTTTACTATTATTGAGCACCGAGAGTGTATACCAATTCTCCGATACAATGATATCGGTACCAGTTAATTCCCGGGGATTCTCGTTGTATGTACACACAGGTGCATCACTAATTGATTAGCGATTTGCTATTCAATTAATGATGCGCCTGATTATCGTATAGACTACAGATATCGATAAGTATAGATGCAGATAATTTGCGACTGATTTCTAATAGGTATTAGCTTTCCATTTTGCAAATTTTGAATTAACATTGATACAAATAATACAAAAACAACGTTTAATTTTAATATGGACATGGATTTCAAATTCTTTGATTTATGAAAGGGTTTTTAAATGTTTACCAAG
Organism: Chrysoteuchia culmella; assembly: GCA_910589605.1. Lineage (NCBI taxonomy): Eukaryota > Metazoa > Arthropoda > Insecta > Lepidoptera > Crambidae > Chrysoteuchia > Chrysoteuchia culmella. Next base: position 10,050,831 of record OU342649.1, read on the forward strand.
TGTATCTTCTAACTTTTATCTACTATTACGCCCATGGCGACTACAGTCCCCGAACTGTTAAAATCTTGAAATGCCCATGGGGAGTAGTATAGTCCTCAAAGCGATTTCAGTACGGCGGCCGGCATTCAGATTAATGCTAATAGCAAAGCACAGAGAGCTCGTAGTTCCATCAAAAAAATTTTGCTATCGGTGTTTCTGATTGGTGGTTCTGAGTGAAAAGATTTTTCAAAAGATTTTTTTTTGGTGATAAGTATATAACTGTTGATTCTTTATTATTTCTAAGAAATTCAGATTGACTAAGTGCCTATGCAACATTGACAGGGTAATATGTGCCTAAACGTGATTAAAGTCAATTGAAATGTATGTGATTTTTTTAATAAATGTTCTCTAAAAGTATATTCGTACTAATTTTATTTCTTTTTCTCTATTCTCTATTTGGCAAAGTCCCAAATTTAAATGCAGTATGACACCCATTTACTTCATAACTTAAATTTAGATTCGGAAATTTCTTATATGTCTCCTAGTTATAAATGCAGTATAACAAATGGATACAGTGCATACATTATGGTGTAATATTAAAAACTCGTCTTCATCTCTTAACATATTTGCAGTAAGTAGCAGAATCTAGTAATAAATGCAGTAAGTAACACTTATACGGCGTTTATGCATCATTTGAATCACGCGAAAACTTAATTACATCATAATATGAACAGTTTTTTTTATATAAAATACAAAATATTAAGTTTTGAACAAAAAAATGTATACCAAGGTGTTGGCCGTGTTTTGCTCTTTTAGTACATACATCATTTTTGAAAATCAGATGAATAGGTAACGAGAGACGCCTTAAAACTTTTTTTTAACTTTACCCGCCTTTTTCTCAAAACAGTGCTGATGTTCCTTACTGCATTTATAAATTGTGCGGCAGAGTTGCTTTTTCTAGTATATTTTTTTGTTTAATATTATCACATAAAAATAGCATTGTAAAATGCAAAATTAAAAAGTTATAAATGAAAAAATATAATTCTTCGTCAAGGATTCTATTCCCAAATGAAAGCGCATGTCATTAATAAAGTTTTTGAGGATAATATACATAACTACATAAAACTGTCTGTACATAAATAATGTTAAGGCAAGATTGTGTTCAAATGTAAATATTAAAGATATGATAATCTGTACACAATGTAAAAAAGTATTTTAATGTATTAATTAAGGCTTATGTAAATAGATTTAACGACCCCAAAATTACTTACTAGAATTAACAAGTTTTTGAAGATACCTAATGTACATATATATAATATTATAACTTTTGCGTTATATTAAATTATAAATTAAAACAACGGGACTAAAATGTATGTAATCTAACTTAATATTATAAATCTGAAAAGTTTGTTTGTTTGTTTGAACCCGCTAATCTAAGCAACTACTGGTTCGAATTGAAATATTCTTATTGTGCTTGATGATAGTTTATTTATCGAGATTTTTTTCTTGCCATTGGGAGCTTCCGATGTGTACGGTTAAAGTTTAAAATTACGCAAAAAATATGTAAGACGGAATTGTTTCCCTTAAAGATCGACGACAGTATGTTTACCTTTTAAGGTTGACTCACTACAGCCTTCTTATTAAGGTAATTAGTATAATAATCCATTATTTAAGAGGGTATCTATTTTTATGAGCATGATATTTATCCTTATCCAAATAAATACGTCATTCATCACAAGAATGTATTTTTTAACAGAATAGCTCCTGATGAAATTTAAATACAAAAGATATTATATGTACATAATAATGTTTAAATTGTTTTTGAATAAGTATTTGAATGTATTATTAAGGTCTATGTAAATTAATTTAAAGAATCATCAAACCAAAAGTTTGGCAAATAGAAAATTAAAGTTTTTTTCTTATATGATTTAATTGTTGTATTATTTAGTCCTCCACAATGCAAGCCACAGGGTTTGTTTGGAACAAAATTGTGGATAATGGTCGATTATTTAAATAGTTCGCGATCAAGTACGTAACTAGTGGATATCAGGAGGTGGCCGATACAAGTTGGTTTTACCCTATAGGGAAATCTCATCTCCGACGGAGATGATTCACTAGATGTCGCTAGTTCTCAGGACACAAAGGCAATGCATGACAATCGTCAAGAGCTGTGCGTATTAGTAATTCTACATTATTTGCTGTAATTTATTTATTAGGACAGCCAACAATAAGTACACTGATACACACAAAAAAATTAATAATAATAAAAAAGATACATATTTAAGTGTCTTATCAATTAAAGGCAGTCACATCACAACATGCATTTAAACTATCGTATTTATATCCTTAACAATATACGTTATTGGGAACTCTAATTTAAAATAATATAAAACAATATATTTATTAGGTACTTAAAATAATTACAAACATCATAGCAAACGATAACATAAAATACCTACAGAAAAAAATAACATAAAATTCGAGTACAATAATAATAATAATAATAACAGATATTTCATTCATATTCGTAATAGCGAAGAATGTTTCCATCCGTAAGCTATTTAAAGGGATTTTTTTGGTATATAACCTTTAATTTGAAATATAATAGGTACAGTACGACACAAAAGAGTAGAAAACGGGTTTTGAGGAATAGTTCCTCAAAAATCCGTTAAGCAACATGACGACTGTCATGATGTTAACTCTGCAGTCAAACCTTTAGCGTATTCTTAATAAATAGTTATGTTCGTACTAAGAAGTGGAAATAGAGAAATATTTGCTAATTTACTATAGGCGGTTTAGTTATTTTTACTAATAGATTGCACACATTCTCTTAATTTTATACATTTAAACATTATTAAAGTAAAGATAGATAAAACACTTCCAATAAAATAACTTGAATGAGACAAAAATCTGAGAATTTGTATCTCTCTATTCTTTTTGATGAGATTTGGTTTTCGATGCGAACGTACGGTAATGTTTCGAACTTTTTTATTCTGTGCTTAGTTGTCAATTTACATTTTGTTATGGCAACACTTTTCCGTCTTTTCCGGCTCTTTGTGTCAAAGAACGTAGGTGATCTTGTGCTAAAAATCCAATAAAATCTTATGAATTTTGATATATTAATGCTTTTTTCTTGATTTTCGACACTATTTATATCATTATAGTTTTGTGTGTAGTAATATTTAATTTACTAAAATCGTATTTCCTCGAAATTTTATAAGTTGTCAAACTTAGGTTATCTCGCAAAGTTACAGTGTTATTTTATGTTTTTTAGGCCTCAAAATGAAGCAAATCGTTGCTAATCAAAAAGTGAAAATCCCTGACGGATTAACAGTTCATGTGAAATCACGGTTGGTGACAGTGAAAGGCCCGCGCGGTGTTTTGAAGAGAAATTTCAAACACTTGGCTGTTGACATTCGCATGGTGAACCCACGACTCCTCAAAGTAGAGAAATGGTTTGGCTCCAAAAAGGAATTGGCTGCTGTCAGAACAGTTTGCTCCCATGTTGAGAACATGATCAAGGGTAAGTCTCTCCGCTCCTACACTCGGTCAATGTTTCTTTACCGTGGTTTACACTCTGACCGGGTTTTCCATTTAGAAACATATTTAAATGATGCCCTAGTTGATGTTTATCAGGACAAAATATATTGTGTACTGCTATTTTGTTTACATTTTGCTTCAGAGGTTACTGAGTTAGGCTATTGTAATACTTACTGTCCGACTACATCTCTTGCTTCTTTCATGCTAAACCCTTCTGCCAACTCAGCAATTCAGTTTAGATAAGATATGTATGTCCAAGGATTCTATAAGTATATTATGTGTTTGACCATTGTTATAAAAACAACAGATCAAATGTAGAATGTTGATCAAAATAGTAAGTGATGAAGTAGTAACCTTCTTAATTACTTTAGGGTCTCTGGATTCACTCGATGAAGGATGTGAAATGAGGGTCGGAGAGTCGAATAACTTAAATATGAAATATTGATAATATTCAATGAAACATTGGTACTACCTTGTACTTCCTCTTGGTTTGTCATCATAATTGAATTCTCTTTTAGTCTGTTTGTGTTCATTACCTTGTGAAAATATGAATAATAATGTTTTTCCTAAGCTAATTAATGTAAATTATACACATTAAAACTGTCTAGGGATCAACTACTTTTGTAACTATAAAAAAATATCTAATGAATATTTACCAAATGTAGTCTTTCAAGCTGGCTTCTTACTTTAATTCTCTCTTTAAAAAAATAGTGATATTTAAAAAAAAAAACATTAACAATCCAGAAGATTTAAAATAATTACTGTCTATAGCTGCGATACTCTAAAACGTACTTGACACTTGATGTGTTTATTTAGAATAAAAACCTAACATTTATTTTTAAATGATAAATCAGTATTATTTTATCATAATTGTCTATGAATAGACAATAACTAACCTCAATTGACATTTTCAGGAGTAACCAAAGGTTTCCAGTACAAGATGCGTGCAGTGTACGCTCACTTCCCCATCAACTGTGTCACCACGGAAGGAAACTCAATTATTGAAATCCGTAATTTCCTTGGTGAGAAATTCATCAGGAGAGTAAAAATGGCACCAGGAGTGACTGTTGTCAACTCTCCCAAACAAAAAGATGAGCTGATCATTGAAGGAAACTCACTGGAAGATGTATCAAGCTCAGCTGCACTTATTCAGCAGTCCACCACTGTAAAAAATAAGGATATCCGAAAATTCTTAGATGGTCTTTACGTGTCTGAAAAGACCACTGTTGTTTTGGACGAAATATAAGGACACTAAGTGAAGCCTAAATAATTTGTTTTATTTGAATTCCTTTGAAAAGTTGAATCTCAGCAACCATATTCAGGGTAGATCGTGGGGGCCCATTCTCGCTATTACCAGCCGTATTTCTTTACTAGATATGTATGTGATATCTCTACTACTGTTTGTTTTAGTCTGAATGATCTTTGACAGTCATGTTGATAATGGTTTCCAGTGATTTATTTGTGGCTCCTGAAAATTACAAATTTGAGATATTGCAGCGCAAGAATTGTGAAAACCCCCCAGAAGGCATTTAACTAAGCAGCATTGTTTTTGTCCTAAATTTAGGATAGGAACAATAGTTTTCATGGAGAATTTTCTAAGTTGCGAAATTACAATAGGTAGGAAGATTTTAATATAACTTAATGGTTGGAGAGAAATTCCTGCAGGGGGTTAATTCTGCAAATGTTTAGTAACAATCTTGTCTCATTCGTGTCTAATTGTAGTGCTATTTACACTAAAAAAACTAAATGAGTAAAAGTGATAAGTTCTTAGTGATTTATAATACATTTTAAATATACCCGACTTTCTCCGAAGTCTCGGTAGCTCAGCGGTTAGAGCATTGGACCGGATTTCCAAAGGTCGTGGGTTCGATTCCCATCTGAGAATTCACTTGTGGCCGAGTTAATTTTTTCCAATATTTTTCTATTTAAAATGTATTATAAGTATAAAAATAGCATTGAAAAAAAAAATGCAAAAATTCAAAAATCATTCTTAGTGATTATCGATAAAAATCAGCTAATACATTCCACCATTTAATAATACAGTTGATTAGTGTATGTAGTAATATTATAGTAATATATGGGTATTCTTTGGTATTAGTAACACTAGGTTTAGTCGCTAGTGCATTAAATAAAATAAAAAGTGTTTATTTCGGAAACGGCCCTTAGTGTTATCCAGGAGCCCAAGGGCCAAGGACCTAATCAATTCAACATACTCCTATTAGAATGCATTTTTTAGAAATAAACTAGGTAAATGGGGGCTATACATTGACTTCGCAGATGTGATTCGGGGCCCACATTATTATTATTTGGAGCCAGCAGCGCCAGCGAAGCCGGACGGGCGATCAGCATATTCGGAACCATTTCACGCAGTACCCCAAGGGGCCAACATTTATTAGCAACTACTTTTTTGATAATAAAAAAGTTGTACCAAACTCTTCTCAACATACTTCAAATATATATATAGCATAGCGTTCTGCTGCATTAGGAATGTTATGTAATAATAAATATTTCTTACACTCGCACCAATTAACCTAGCCCCAAAGTAAGATGGAAGAGAGCCTCTCCGGGAATCGTCAATCACTGAGGAACTGGCTATCTAATCTTTTACTGCCGGAAGGGCGTCAGACTTAGATAAGATGGTGGTAGCTAGCCAGGCGGACTTCCGACAAGTCTTACCACCAACCAATATAATTATACACAAATAAGTATTTATGTGTAGAAATATATATAAACATGCACGACTCGGGTACAAATGCTCGTCTTCATCATACAAACATTTACCCCTACCGGGATTCGAACCCAGGACCTCAGAGTAGGCGACACCTTGAAACCGGTGTACGTCCACTCTACCACGGAGGTCGTCAAGTGGCGGTGGTTTACGATTATTTACTAAACATGTGGTTATACTTATATCGAAATCAGAGTTTTTAGATTTGCTTTATCGGAATCGGAAGCGAAATCGGAGGCATAGGCAGAAGAGAGATGAGTATAAAGGGCAAGTCTAAAAACACGATAAACATTGACTTAAATATTACTAGCGTAACGACCCGGCCAACGGTGCTAAAAAGCGTCCCAAATCGTTGGCCCTAAAATATCAGTTTAGACAAAGTAACTATTTATTAATCTGTAGTTTAGGTACTTGTACTATTAAGTATTCTGTGGTTTAGGGGCCAACGGAACGTATATTTCGACACTCAAGGGAATCAAAATTTAAAGTTCCCGTTGACCTGTAACTATGAAAGATAAATATCGTCTTTTACTACACTACAATATAAGTAGTTACATGAAAAATCTGAAAACTGGACATTTGTCATTAAATCATGAAAGGACATCAGGCAATCTCCATAGAAAGTTAGTCCAAAAAAAAAAAGTTTGCGGCCATACCCAAGATTATTTCTAATAGGTTCCTACAAAAAATTATATGGACTTATTGGCAAAGTGATGGCGTAGTGACATTGCGTAGAATATAGGTTCACTTACATGGAGATTAAATGAAATCCACTGATCTGGCCTCGATGTTTTATTCAATATATCACAGAATATCCATATAACATCTTTAGACAATATTTGACTTATTTCTATAGATGATTGAATTGATTATCTTGGATTATAAAAAAGGTTAACACGGAAAATAATAACAGACAGACATGACGTACAAGTTGCAGGGGAATGTCACGAATACAGGAACCGGAAACATTCAACGTATAGACAAGAGACAATTAATCTATGGTAATGTGGGGTGTACACATGCACTTCAACACTCCTCCTTACACCTCACATTGCATTTAACAGATTGCTTACATGGCTCTAGACAAGCTCTACATAACATTCTAACTGGTAGAGCATAAAATGCAAAGTTGACTCTACATGTACACAATACCATGCATGTTCAATAATTAACTAGTATCACAGAATGCATGGCACAAACAAAAAAAATTATAAATGTAGCATATTAATCTTATCATACACATATAGCAAGTCATGCAATCAGAATGTAAACAATATAACATAACACAGTATAACAACACAGTTAAATTTACGCTTTTATTATTTAAGATTAAGTTTTATTACAAAGTTGTTATGTTTCTGAACACATAGCGGCTTAGTCAGTACATCTGCTATCATGCGATCGGTCTGCAAATATCTCACACTAAGGAATTCCTTTTGAACTAAATCTTTAACAAAGTGATATCTTAGGTCTATGTGTTTAGTCCTTCTATGACAATGTTCCTTAACAAGAAGTAGCTTCTGTGCACTTTGACTATCGTTATATACAACTACACTTAAATGTTTGCTGATAATTTCATATAAGAAACTCCTAACAAAACAAATGTCTTTGCATACCTCAGCAATAGAAACATATTCAGCTTCACAACTTGAAAGAGCGACACAACGTTGTTTTCTGGATTCCCAGTTTACAACATTATTGCCTAATTTTATGATAAACCCAGTGTAAGATTTACGATCCGATATATCATTCGCCCAATCCGCATCCGCGTAAGCAGTGATATCAATACTATTACTCTTTACAAAATAAAGTTTATAATTGATTGTACCAGCTAAATAGCGCAGAACTCGTTTTGCAGCACGCCAGTGATTTTCATCAAAACAAGTACTAAACATGCTCAGCTGACTGCATGCAAATGAGATATCAGGACGAGTACAAACAGACAAGTACATTAAACTACCCAGTAAATGTCGGTATTTATAGGCATCATCACTTAAATATTCCTTGTCAGACTTTTCAAATTTAGAATTAACAGGCAATGGTGTGGAAACGTATTTACAATCAGACATATTATACTTTTCCAACAAACGCCTTATGTATACAGATTGGTCTAATGTTGTGACACCTTTTTCTCTTTGAACATTCATACCCAAACAATTTTGTAATTTTCCCAGATATCGAATTTCAAAGTTATCCTGTAATAGCTTTAAAACATTTTGAATACAATTGTTATGAAAAATATAAAAGTCATCAACATACAAGGAAATTATTACATATTCTGTCTTAGTTTTCTTTATATAAATGCATGGCTCACATTTGCTTTGTATATAACCATTCTGTGACAAAACTGTGTGTATCTTAACATTCCATATCCTACTTGCTTGTTTGAGGCCATATATACTCTTATTAAGTAAACAAACTTTGTCATTATTTTTAAAACCTGATGGCTGTTCCATAAATATCTTTTCGCTAAGCTCACCATTTAAGAATGCGGTAGTTACATCGATATGATCAATTTCTAATTCCAATTCTGTTGCCAAAGAAAATAAAATTCTCAATGTGCTATGCCTTACCACTGGCGAGAATGTGTCCGTGTAATCTATACCCTCTTTTTGACTGAAACCACGGGCAACCAATCTCGCTTTAAATCTAAAAGGCTTACCTGAGGTATCTATCCTTTTTTTTATATACCCATTTGCATTTAACAATGTTTTCATTTTTAGGCCGATCAACCAATGACCAAACATTGTTTTTGATCATAGAGTTATACTCACATTCCATCGCCCTGAGCCAATCATCCTTTTCAGGAGACTGCACAGCTTCTTCATAAGATGTAGGTTCGTCTAGCGAGCCATCTGCCAATATCGACAAAAGAGACATATCATAATCCTTAAGTCGCTCGGGTATATTACCTCGTGTACAGCGTACGGTGCGTGAGTGAGACGCGTCGGTAACAGCCGACGGCATCGACTCCCTTACAGATGCAGACTCCAGCACAGAAGACACAGCGCCCAGAGGGACGCAATCCTCTTTACCTTTATCACAACTATCAAGTGATGACGGAGGAAGCGAAGACACAGCGCCCAGCGGGACATCATCTTCATCACCACACGAGTCATCAAATTCATCACCAGTACAGTATTTTTCAGAGAGCGGCGACCACGCAGGTAACTTTGGTGACTCCACATCTGAAATGATACGAGGACTTATTGAGCAAGACCTGTCAGATTTGTCATTTTCATTATTAAAATTCTGTTCGTTATTTAAATTCAACTCATTATTTAAAATTTGATTAGGTTCATCTGAATTTAAATTATTTTCATTATTAAAATTATTGGCATTATTAATGTTATATAAATAAAAATCATCCCCACAACTTGATTTACAATTGTTGTGTTTTCCATAAAAAGTATCCTCAATAAAAGTAACTGCTCTGGAAAATATTATTTTACGAGGATTAGAAGGATCAATCAAACGGTAGCCTTTACAATTCTCACCGTAACCAACAAACACATATGATTTCGCTCTTGGATCAAGCTTGCGACGCTTTTGACTAGGGATATAAGCATAAGCAAGACAGCCGAAAACGCGTAAATGGCTAACATCAATCTCAGACTCAGACCATAAGCGTTCAGGAATATCACCTAATAATGCTCTGGCAGGAGACCTATTTTTCAGGTAAATGGCGCACATGACACTCTCTCCCCAGTAGCGGTTACATAGGCCGGATTCATGCAACATTGCCCTTGCTTTATCAAAAATTGTTCTCCCTGTCCTTTCCGACAACCCATTCTGTTCGGGGCAATATGGCACGGTGGTTTGATGAATTATACCATTTTTCTTAAGGAAATTACTAAGACTACTATTGACATATTCAGTACCGTTATCTGAACGAAGTACCTTTATTGGCAAGCCAGATTGTTTCTCAACTAGATTTTTAAAAACAATAAAATGGGAACTCACCTCAGACTTGTTTTTCATTAGGTAGCCCCATGTCTTCCGTGTATAATCATCTGTGAAGGTCAACAAGTAGCGGGCTCCACCCCAGCTGCTAACTTGCATCGGGCCGATCACGTCAGAGTGTATAACTTGGAGCTTCTGAGTAGCACGGCTAGTGCCAACGGTAGGATAAGGCGCATTTGGCATCTTCCCCGTCAGGCACGGCACGCAGCTACGCATGCCCTCTTGTTTCTGGAAATGAAAATTCATGCAACTTTTCCCATCACCCAGTACACGCATACCTTTCTCCGACAAATGGCCAAGACGCTTGTGCCATGTTTCCATTGACACACTTGATGCAGACCGAGCCTTCTCTGTCCCTTGCCTATGTAAGGGCTTGGAAGACTCCTCCTTAAAGACAGGCTGCTCTTGCACCTTCACTTTATACAAACCATTTTCCTTTTTAGCATTTAAAACCTGGTTGCCTATAATTTCACATTTGTGAAAGATTTTACATTGATCCTTATTAAAAACAACAGTGTATCCCTGATCTGCGATCCGTCCTACAGACAAGAGATTACTGGATAGGCCCGGCACATGGAGAACATTATTTAAACTAATATTAGAAGTGAGAGCAACCCTACCAGTGTTATCGCTATACAATTTTTCACCATTTGCAACATATATGACAGAATGTTTACCTCTAGAATCAATGAGAAGGTCCTTGTTGGCAGCCATGTGTGTCGTAGCCCCACTGTCCAGAACAAACTGCTGAGAGCTTCTGCTGCATGTGAAGGCATTCTCCGAGGCAATCATTGTGTGAATGTCCTGGTTCTTTTGTTGCTCATTCCGTTTCTTCTTGAAACAACGCTTGACACTGTGTCCTGTTTTCTTGCAATAAGTGCAGACAAGACTCTTCCTCTTCTTATTAGTAAAGTAGGCCGAAGGCCCTTCCTGTTCATTGCTATTCCGCCTGTGATCTTCCTGAAGAAGGCGGGTACGCACCAGTTCCACTGTCAAAGTGCTGGTCAAGCAGGCAGTCTCCATGCCGGATACCAAATTGTCAAATTCCTGAGGAAGTCCGCTGAGCAGTATCTCTGCCACCTCGTCATCTTCTATGGCTTTTCCTATATCTGCAAGCTGTTGTACCAACCGCATCACCGCCTCGATGTACTCTGACATACCGCTGTATTGGTTGTACTCTATTTTATGAAGTTGCCTCAGCAGGAGCACCTTTCGATACAATCCTTTAGGTTCGAACGTGTCCGCAAGCTTCTTCCAAGCATCCTTTGCAGTTGTTGCGTCCCGTACATATTGGTAAAGGCTTGGTTTTATTGCTAAGCAAATTCGTGCCAGAGCACGACTTCCACGTGCTGCGTCGGTGTCCGTTCCTTCGACGCACTGCCATAGATTATCCAGTGTTAATAACATGCGTAGCGAAAACTTCCAATTGGAGTAGTTTTGAATGCCATCCAGTTTCTCGATCGGGAAATGTCCATTACTTTCGTTCGTGTTCGACATAGTTGAATAGATTCGTTGTGGCCAGATTTGATAACCTCAAAAATTGTGATACTTTAAATTGTTTTATTTTATTATTTCACTTTCTGTTATAATATCCAATCACAATTCACAAAAACCTTTTCTGGGCCCATAACCTATTGGCAAAGTGATGGCGTAGTGACATTGCGTAGAATATAGGTTCACTTACATGGAGATTAAATGAAATCCACTGATCTGGCCTCGATGTTTTATTCAATATATCACAGAATATCCATATAACATCTTTAGACAATATTTGACTTATTTCTATAGATGATTGAATTGATTATCTTGGATTATAAAAAAGGTTAACACGGAAAATAATAACAGACAGACATGACGTACAAGTTGCAGGGGAATGTCACGAATACAGGAACCGGAAACATTCAACGTATAGACAAGAGACAATTAATCTATGGTAATGTGGGGTGTACACATGCACTTCAACAGGACTTAACCATGTAACCGCGTGAACTGAGAAGCTATTTAAAATAAGGCATTCTACGCAAAAACACAAATAAAATTGGGCGGCCAGACCCGGGATTATTTTCAATAGGTAGTTCCTATAAAGACCTAAAAAAATATATGGACTTAACCCTGTCACCGCATGAATAGAGTTGCTATTTCGAGTTAAAAAAATTTGGACATAATAAAAGTGAGCGGCCAGACCCAAGATTATTTCCAATAGGTAGTTCATACTAAGGCCTAAAAAAAATATACGGACTTAACCCTGTCACCGCATGAACTGAGTAGCTATTTCGAATTAAAAAATCTGGACAAAAAAAAAGGAGAGCGGCCAGACCTAAGATTATTTCCAATAGCTAGTTCATACTAAGGCCTTAAAAAAAATATATGGACTTAAACCTGTCACCGCATGAACTGAGTAGCTATTTCGAGTTAAAAAATCTGGACATAAAAAATAGTGAGCGACCAGACCCAAGATAATTTCCAATAACTAGTTCATAGTAAGGCCTTAAAAAATTATACGGACTTAACCCTGCCACCGCATGAACTGAGTAGCTATTTCGTGTTAAAAAATCTGGACATAAAAAGAAGTGAGCGGCCAGACCCAAGACTATTTCTAATGGCTACTTCATGCGGTGACAGGGTTAAGTCCGTATAATTTTTTTAGGCCTAAGTACTTATGAACTACTTAATTGGAAATAATCTTGGGTCTGGCCGCTCACTTTTTTATTGTCCAGATTTTTTAACTCGAAATTGCTACTCAGTTCATGCGGTGACAGGGTTAAGTCCATATAATTTTTTTAGGCCTTAGTATTAACTACCTATTGGAAATAATCTTGGGGCTGGCCGCTCTCCTTTTATTGCCCAGATTTTTTAACACGAAATAGCTACTCAGTTCATGCGGTGACAGGGTAAAGCCCGTATAAATTTTTTTTGGCCTTAGTATGAACTACCTAATTGGAAATAATCTTGGGTCTGGCCGCTCACTTTTTTATTGTCCAGATTTTTTAACTCGAAATTGCTACTCAGTTCATGCGGTGACAGGGTTAAGTCCATATAATTTTTTTAGGCCTTAGTATTAACTACCTATTGGAAATAATCTTGGGGCTGGCCGCTCTCCTTTTATTGCCCAGATTTTTTAACACGAAATAGCTACTCAGTTCATGCGGTGACAGGGTAAAGTCCATATAATTTTTTTAGGTCTTAATAGGAACTACCTATTGAAAATAATCCCGGATCTGGCCGCTCACTTTTTTGTTTTTGGACCAGAATGCCTGATGTCCATTTATCTTAAGTTTTGGAAACGGTATTTCGGAAAAATTGCGAGACTCGATTTCTGAACTATTTAATATGTACATAGGTACCTACTAAATATGAACGGAACCGTGGACGAGTCTGACTCGCACTTGTCCAGTTTTATTTATATTTACGTTACAAACAGGGTGTTAAAAAACCCATACCGAAACCGTGTTAAGCGTAGTGTACATCAAACTAAATAAGATTGTGTAAAAATAATTGCTGGGAAATGACTTTTTAGTAAAAAAAAAAAAATGTCGAGACACATTACGCTGATACGATAATATTTTATCTGCGTATAAAAACTTATTTATCTGAAGGCATCACACACTAGACAGATACGATAATATACGAGTTGATACATTCACTCGGAATCCTTCAGATTGAGTAGACTTGTATTTTTGGTAAGGATTGTTTATACAGCGTGTTTAAAAATGAGTTCGCGTTTTACGGAAAAAACGCGTTTATTGCTTCTCGATTTATTAGACAGACAGCCCAAACTTGCCCATTCATCATATTTTGAAATTAACATTTTAGTGAAACAATGTTTTAAGACAAAATAAAAATGACAGTTTTATCACAATTTCTCAGCTTTTTATATTGTTAAATGAAACGAAAATTAATGTAATGAAATAATATTTATTAAAATAAACTTTAAAAAAGTGCCGTCAGTTTTGCCCTATCACCCATTCAAGACTCTTTTAACCATCAAGAACAACGGGCGCAAGAAACTCATCAGCTTTATCACAGGAAAATTACGATTATTACAATATCTGTATCGGCATTCAATACAATCAAAATTTACACATAAGTATATTGTAGTATTATAGAATTACACAGGTTATAAAACAAAGTATTCAAAGGCAAAGGACATTATTTCTCTACATTCAAAAAGTCAAATAAGTAAAGTCTACAAAACGTTAATTGACCCTCTAAAACTCTATTGTTATTAATATATACAATTACTTTACCATAACAACAACATAAATAGAATGATTAAAATTCAAATACTTATTCACTTACCCCTGTTTCTAGGAGATTCAAGCCGACCTCTATCGCTATTAAAACCTCACAATACAAAAAAATATACGTTTTAAATATAATAAAATTATTTAAGGTAAAATTAAACTATCTGTACAAGAACTTAATCTAAACAAAAGTACAACAACTCAAACTGTTGCCTTAATTAAATGAGAACACTCAGACAAGCTCCACCCACCAACTCTTAACTTTTATACAGTTTAACCTTTTAACAGTTTAACCAGCGGGAAAGTTGAGACTTGACTACAAGAGCTCATGAAAGGTATCGTTCCGTACAAAAGAAAAAACAAAAAAAAATCTAACCTAAATATTGATTTTAAAGAAATACCTTGAGATGATTGGTCACTAGGATCAAGACAGTGATCTATCGATAAATATATAAAAGATTGTACGAATTGAAGAAAAAGTCCCAGACCCTCAATTAGCACTTTAGACCCACTGTGAGCTAGACCGGGTGGTTCCCTCCCCTCTGGCTTGTCTCACCGCAAACAGTCCCTACCCCTGCGCATGTCCATAAATACAGGATTTACATGCAGATAAAATTGATGTTATCTGTTTAAAGCGAGTCACACATTACGCAGATACGATAATATTTTATCTGCGTATAAAAACTTATTTATCTGAAAGCATCACACACTAGACAGATACGATAATATACGAGATGATACATTCACTCGAAATCCTGCAGACTGAGTAGACTTGTTTTTTTGGTAAGGATTGTTTATATAGAGTGTTTAAAAATGAGTTCGCGTTTTACGGAAAAAACGCGTTTATTGCTTCTCGATTTATTAGAAAGTTCGTCAGAAGATGATTCTGATTTTGAATTTGATGCACGTCTTGCTTCATTTTCTAAAACGCGAAGAATTTGGATAGAACGCCATATAAAGCGTAAAAAGGACCGAGGCGAATTTAATATCTTCCAGGATGTCTCAGATAACAAATTTGAAAGCTGTTTCCGAATCCCAAGAGCAACTTTTATGGCGATTCACGATTTGATTAAAGAAGATATAAAAAAAACTAAAATGCGAAAATGTATTTCTACCGAAGAACGACTTGCTGTTTGCTTACTTTACCATAACAACAACATAAATAGAATGATTAAAATTCAAATACTTATTCACTTACCCCTGTTTCTAGGAGATTCAAGCCGACCTCTATCGCTATTAAAACCTCATAATACAAAAAAATATACGCTTTAAATTAGCACTTTAGACCCACTGTGAGTTTGACCGGGTGGTTCCCTCCCCTCTGGCCTCTGTCTCACCGCAAACAGTCCCTACCCCTGCGCATCACCCTGTATTTACATGCAGATAAAATCTGTTTAACTGCAGATGTTATCTGCCGGTATATTTGTATATGCAGATAATTATCTGACCATCTGTTGATATATGTCGGTGCCGACAGATACTGTACGAAATGTATAGAGAGCGATATTGACAGATATGCGCTCAGATACAGATATCTTATCGTATCTGCGTAGTGTGTGACTCGCTTTAGTTCATATGAAATGTATAGAGAGCGATATTGAAAGATATGCGCTCAGATACAGATATCTTATCGTATCTGCGTAGTGTGTGACTCGCTCATGCAATGGAACGCGTGAAACAACGTTTGCGAGTCTATAGAGTACGAGAGTAGGTGACCGGGGCCCAGTATCATCGAGTTGTTGTTTCGCTACTTTAAACGATAATCTTTAGAAAAAAATAATGACTTTAATCCTCAATAACTCCTTAACTATCAGTTTCCCATGTTTGGCTCCATACAAGAAAATGATAGTAACGATGGGGAGAACACGTGGTTTTCGTTTTACCCTGTATATGTGAATATTTTGGTTAATCTGCGACTTCTCATTGTAATAAACACTTAAAGGCTTGTTTTGGGTCTAGCGAAAGCGAAGCGAAACCAGTCATTTATTTTCGATTATACACAAAGACACGAAGTTCGTGAATATAACGAATAAATATCTACTAATTTCAGGTGGTTTTGAAAATTGTAAAATATAATTTAATTTCAAAGCGCTTGAGATTTTAGCAAGTCTGTACTAAAAATACCGGACCCAAAAAATAAAGAAACATAATAGGGAAAATTGGTGAAGGTGTGAGGAAAACAACAATAGAATTTTCAACGTAAATAATTTTATTCAAACTATTCTATTGAACATCACTAACTCATAAACACTGTACATCTGCAAATATGGGTATCTGGTGAGTTAAAAGTAACTAGATTAAAAAATACATTAATTACACTTAATTATACACAGTTAACACGCTCGATTAATTAAATAGAATACCTACTTAGTCGATAAAATAAATAGCTATTAAAATAAATCATTCTCATAATAAAATATTGTTAATACACCAGTGTATAGTCTTATAAGTAAAATTATTTATTATTTACACAATTCCAAACAAAGGAATCACAACCAGCTTTATAAGTATGCCAAACTAATCAACCAAAATAATAAATAAAAACCGCATTTCTATGTTGGTTATTTTGTACGGTCTAATAAAATCTTTGGTAACCAACTTGGCTAGAAGCAATGATTACATGTTACTTACATAATTATGTCTAGTTATGATTCCTCACTTTCGTCAAATTTGTCTATCATACAATCTGTATTCGACATGCGGTTGGGTTAAGTTACAACATAAGTTCAAACTACCCTCAAATAAGAATATTAAGTACATAAAATTGTTATTAAAGTTCTTTTCCATTCGAATTACTAGTGCATCAAAACAACCGTAATAATTAATTAAATATCAATATGAAACACTTTTAAAGAATAGTAATATGTTTTAAAGCACTTAGTAATATAAAAATAACATGAAGTAACAGCACTAATAATTCGATCTAAAGGTTGACATGCTTGCGTCAAAAGCCATATTTGCAGATGGGCACTAGTATTCCGTAAGAAAATAAAATTCTCAATAAATAAATGTCAAACACTATTAAATTGGTGAGACATTTCACACCATATAACACAATTGCTTACTATAAAAATGATCAACAAACAACTTGCACCTCGTCTAATGTGTCAAGGGGACATCGGTGTGCAGAAATGTCATGAGATTCAATGGTTACGATATAAATTGCCTCTTGAGCAAATAATCCTGATTATGTACGTCTTATAGCCTAGCCATGCGTGAGGTGGGTTTGACTACATAGCGTCATACAAGTACACAACTAGTAGGTATATCATACGATTCATATGGCGTTTACATCACCGGTGCACCGTGACTCGCTTCGTCCCATTATAATAACTTCACTATATGTATAATATAATAATTAATAGTAAACTCTTAATGCTGACGAAGATTTAAAATGTATCTAGCAACCTGAGTAAATTAACATGAATTATAGCATTTTATATAATTTATTATTCATTCAATATACAATAAATTTACATATTAGTTAATTGAAGCGCAATAGTGGATTTGTCAAATAATTAAAATTATTATTACATAAACATTGCATTATGACGAGATTGTCACTAGTTAAAAATTTGCACATTAAACATAAGCTTCTACTGTGATTGCATAATAATATCCTCCTGATCAACAATTTACGCACAGGTGAAAATTTACATTTAATTTAAAAATTCAAATAACTTCTTACGCTAAATGAACTCGGATAGGGGTCTCTATCAAGCATTTATTTATTAAAATTTGATCGTAAAATAGAGTCGACCGTCTAATATCACGCGGCCGCCTATCGGCGCGTGGCTCGCTCGACTCGCGGCGATATTGCTTACGCAGAGTCGCGTGCTTCTATTAATTTTATTGCTATACATCGTATCGAAAACGGCATAGCCGTCGACTAATCTAATTTTGTGACCGAGATATGCTGCATCTACCTGGTTCATTCGGCGAATTCAACGTTTTTACAGACTTATAAACTAGTAAAGGTAGACGGATATGACTAGTGAAAGCCTTGTTCAAAGAATAAGTAACTTTATAGTTTGCGTATAAAGTTGATTCTGGGAGAAAAATATTTTACTGCGATAAAATTAAACATCTTATTGCATAAGCACAACACTGCGCTTGAACGGAGCTGAGTTTTGAGTCGGTTTTACACATGATAAGCGACCCTGAAAGAGTCAGTCCAACACCATCGAGACAGATAAGTTGGTAGCTATAACAGTCACACCCGTCCACCCAAGACTACAGATGTTCCGAATCAATCTAATCTACGGATATTTGTTTAACAACAACGGTCAACCGTTAGCTCGATTCGGAAGACCATGACTATTATACCGAGAAAACAAAGGGCGAGCTTTACCGCTGGGCGAGGGGGCGAGAACTCGAGGCACTATACGGGTAAAGCGTGCGCGTGTAAGCGGGTCGGCATATTATTCAAGACTCAGCAGTTCTTTTAACAATATCGACCTTAGTAATAGAGTACCTGTGATCAGAATATAGACCGATACCATTAGTAACATATTACAGTATCTTAGAACGATTTAAAACTCAAAGTTTCAACGTCGATGAACTCTAATAAGATCTACATGTGCGCTATTCCCAAAAAAACGCGTCGTTAACAAATCTTTACAGACAACACAAAACAGTAATATTTAGGAAAAGTATTTAAACGAAATATTCCCAATTTCCACTAGCGGGGAAAATAGGAATTTCCAAAGTAAAACATTCCCAGTATCCACCAGCGGCGCAAATGGGAATTACCTAGACAAAAATCCCTATTCGTCCCTATGATCGGCAGGATGATTATCTAAAAAAAATATACATCTAGCAAACTGTTCCGCGCTGTCATTAATGTCACATTTTCATACTGTATGACAGCCAAAAATAGCGACGAAACTGAACCGAACTTTTGTTAGATAATCAGCCTTCGGGGCGAATGGAAACGGCAAAATCAAAGACCTAAATCGAGATAGACGAAAAGAGCGCTTCAAACTGTATGAGAACCTAGCGTGTCGAATTTTTCGTACCTACGATGACGTTATGAGCGAGATTTAGTTATGTGGAAATGTTATTGACGAGCTCTTGCAAGAAAGTACTGCACAATTAACCATTTTCGTTCCTGAGTGATGCGTGTTTCGATGGCAGTGGTCACAAGCGGACTGACTTAGGTCGGAAAACTTTTTACACGCAAGGTACTTACACTTTTACCGTCTATATCGATATACCCTTGGCAGCTAATAAATCGAGCCACTGCGTTATTTTCTTACAAACATGCTCACTTTACAGTCTCATAATTCAAAACGTATAAACAGTTATGTAAACATTTGTACGTCGATGTATGTAAGAATACTCTACTTGCGAATAAAAGTCCCAAAAATTCAAAAAAACTTTCAGTATTATGCAAAGCAAGAAAAACAAATTCACTCAATCCGGTTTCCTACAAATTTATATGGAATGAAAATCAACCATTTCTCTCACTGAAATTTTAGGAAATCAACAATGTTTTCATTAGGTTAGTTGAACATTTGACCTCGCCATCAACACCCAAATCTCTGCAGAAATACACATACCTTTTTATTTATTAGACCGTGAAGTGAGCGGTACAAACATGGTATGGAAATAACGCAGTGGCTAGATTTATTTGCTGCCGAGTGTAGGTCTGTGGGCCCGATAGTTGTAAGAACATTCCGATACTCTATTACAGCAGTCTAGCAGGTATACCCCGACGCGCTCGACGCGCACGCGGGCGCTGGCAGCATGGCGGGCGCGGGCGCTCACAGCGGCTCGCGGCGCGGCACCCATACGGTGGGCCCGCTCTCCGCCGTTATCACCGTCTTCACCTTGGCGTAGATCTCCTCGGGAGTGTCGCCCGTCACTACCGCTGGAACGGAAAAGTTGGGTTGAGATCGTCATCCCGTCAGGGCGACATGAGACGAGTTGCTTTTTTTCTAGTATATTTTCTTGTTTAATATTTATCACATAAAAATAGCATTGTAAAATGCAAAATTAAAGTGTTATAGTTGGGTTGAGGTTTACAGTAAACTTATCTAGAAATTATAAGGCCCGATCTCACCATCTGATTAGCAACAGACCAATTAATGCTAAACTTAATTGAAATGTCGTTTGCTAAAGGTTTAAACTTTTCGCTGGCAATGAACGAGACACAATAGAATTTTTATCTTACTAATATTATAAATGCGAAAGTTTTTAATGATGTTTGGATGTTTAGATGTTTGGTATTCTTTCACGCAAAATTTACTGAATCGATTTGGATGAAATTTGGCACGGAGATAGCAGATAGCCTGGAATAAAACATAGACTACTTTTGATCCCGATATTCCCACGGGAAAGGGAACCAAACCGCGGGCGGCCGCTAGTTATTGTTATAAATTATATCTGCTTGCCAGTGCAGGGGTTAAAGGACACGACGCGGTCGTTCAAAACACGATTATCTAATCGACAATAGGCTATTTGACAATGCGAAAAATAAAGTGTCAATTACTGTTATCAGTTACTGTTACTGTTAAAGAGTTTAAAAATGATTTTTTATTAACGTAAGTTGAAAATAATAATATATTTATTTAAAAATCCGTAAATAAAAATGCACTTTTTAAATGTTTGTCACGTGACACAAAACGCTCCTGATTCGTCGAGTGTATGATGACGTCACCTGCTTGTAAACTTCGTTTACCTACGTATGAGAATGATATGCAAAATACAGGCAAGTGACGTCACCGACCCCATTGCAGCGCCATTTTTAATTTGATATTTTTTAGCAAATATGTACCAGAAATAAAAAAACAACTTTTGCTGGGTTCCTTAAAGTCTACTACATAATATAAAATGGATTTTCAAAACCTGTCAAATAGCCTATTGGTGAACTCGGGCCTACTGTTACAAACGTAGTATCTAATTATGAGCACGCCTTTTTCAGAGATCACATCTTTGCACTTGCTACGATCTTTACAAATCTCTCCATTCCCTTCAATCCATCTGACATAATAAACTCATCCTACTTAATTTTTCAATGAAGCGTTTGAGGTTGGAGTTAGTTATCGAGTATACAGAGTGGAAAGATAAAACGGGGCACAAAGGGCAGGTACCTTAACCGATATAGATGCATGAAAACGTTCTTAGAAAACCATCCTTAATTTTTTGAGAAATTTTGAACTACATTCACCAATTTGGAAAAAAACGTACAGTTAGCAGAGTTTTCAAAAAAAATTTTTTTTATCGCGATCGATTCTGTTTCTCATGAGAATCAAAACACTCTATAACACCAACTGAAGTATGAGCATTAGGAAAGTCAGAAATCGCATAAAACTATCATCGCTATACCTGTATAGTGTTTGAACAAGAAAATACATTGTCCTCTAAATAAAAAGAAAGTTATACTAACCAGTAAAATATTCAGCAAACTCTTGCTCCATTTTAAGAGCACGTTCGTAAGTTTTCTTCGCTTGCTCTTCGGTCATTCGTTTATTCATTTCCCTGTAAAAAAATATTCAAAAAGATAGTGAATTTCGTTTGCCCGTATAAGAGTCGTGAATATAAATACGCTTTCTTTATTAAACTTACATTATAGACTCTACGCTCTTTGGTTTTATAAATATGGCAATTGGATATAGTTGCGCCACTTGCAACCTCTTTATAGCGTTCCCGCTAACGTCCAAAATGCAATGTTTGCCCTGAAACAAAAATATTGCAATTAGAAAACTATGAGAAGGAACCTTAAAAAGCTTTGATGAATTACAGTTATAACTGAGATAAGAACGGATACAGGCTTGCCTATCTTTTCGGCGACTTCCCGTACGGAGGCGACCGAAGACCGGTTGTCGTTGTATTGGCCGGACTCGATTAACAAGTGGTTCTGGATATCTCGCTGCATCTGCTCGCGACTATCCACGAAGTGGTAGTCAAATATGCGGGTATATGAGTCACAATGATATAACAGAGTATCGTATCGTCTCGGTGACTTTCCGTACGGAGGCGACAGAAGTCTCGTACAGGTTGTCGTTGGACTGGCCGGCCTCGATAAACAGGTGGTTCTGGATGTCTCGCTCCATCTGCTCGCGACTCGCCTTGAAGTGGTAGTCATCTAGGTATAAATAGCAGTAATAATACAAAGAATCATACCTTCTCGGCGACTTCCCGTACGGAGGCGACCGAAGTCCCGTACAGGTTTTCGTTGTACTGGCCGGCCTCGATGAACAAGTGGTTCTGGATGTCTCGCTCCATCTGTTCTCGGCTCGCCACGAAATGGTAGTCGCGCCCGTCCACTTCGTAGTCACGTCGCGGCCGTGTCGTATCTACAGGCGAGCATCATTAATTGGTTAACGGTTTAAAATGTATATGACGTAAAAATATTTTTTGACTATATTTACTTGCATTAACTTTATATATTGTGTATGGTGTGTAAAATTTTCTCCCTTACTACAATTTAACGAGGGAATCGCGTTTTTACAGCCCTTTTTAGTATTTGATTGGTAGTGTTAACTACCGATTAACCAATCATCAGAATTGATTAATGCAGTTCTACTAATATTTAGGATTTTCAGGAGGAATAATATGCGCGTTATTTTGCATCCAATGTAAATTAGTCGCTTAGTAGAAATTAAATGTTTTTAAAACGTAAAACAACAAATTTCTTCCATTCTTGCAAACAGAAAACTATTTTGGAATTTGATTTGCAATTAATGAAACTAAATAATACAAAATAAAGTTAAGAAACAGTAACTTACGAGGCACACAACTGCCGAACTTGTCAGGGAACTCGGATATTAGATCGTCGTTTATTCTGTCCTTGAGGGGTCCCAGGATTATGACGGGTCTCGTGTATCCGATCGTCAACTGATGCACTGTCTCATATGACAACACTGTCTCATCTTGACCTGAGAAACACAACCAATTCAGCAAGATTCCTTTAAAGTTAGATGGTACTTCCTATTCGTGAATCTATTGAGTGAAAAGCTAATATTATTAAATCATTTCTCTTTGATTAATGGTTTCTATTATAAAACTGTCAATGGAATTTTTATAATGTATTAAAGGTCAATGTTGTGTCATTTTGTAATTGTAATAACACTTTACTACACACTAGTGTTCAAATAGTGAAATTATAATGGTGCTATTAGTGCTGAACATTCTATCAGCGTGCTTATACGTGTGCTATCATCAAATACCTGTTTATTCTATCACTCAATTAGATATATAATCATAAAAATATCAACAATCCCATGTATACATATACATTTTAAATACTAATAAAAATGGATAATTAAAGTGTAGTCTATAATATCCTATCTACTCCATTTAATAAAAGGTACTATACAACTACACATTGCTTTGTTTGCTAAATTACGTTATAATTGATCACTTTATTATGTCTAACAATTTACAAAAGCATTTGTTTTCACACCAGTGCTATACGAATAATGTTATTTTACGCCTCAGTCTTATATAATGGCGAAAATATAATACATGGTAAATACATTATTGTACGCTTCATGAAGTATCATTTGTGAACATCACATGCTTCAAAGCTAATTGACTATGGTACATAGATGGAGTTCATTTATAACCAGAATTAAATAATGTTACTTTTCCTTAATACCACAAAAAACACAAAGAGTTGCCATAGCAAAGCTATGACTATAAAATCAGGCAATCACCATGTAGTAATAATTATAACATTCAAAAGTATACTGATATTGACAAATAAGATGTTAATAATGAACAATTAATTCTGGCTAATGTACTACATCGTAACAATTTAATAACCCAATGTTTAAGCGAATGTCTTATGTAAACAATTCTAAGGCATTAACATAATAACAAGTTTCTTAAACATCCGAAGCGACAAAAACTAAATCTAATAGTAAACCCAGCACAGCTTAATTTTAAATAAAAACAAGCTCGAATGAAGTATGTCGTGATCATAAGATCGTTTCTATGACGAATCTAGAGACTATATTGCTAGCGTAGATAGACGAAAATAGAGTGTCACTGACTGTATTTTTTTGTGTTATTTGTTGTATATTCAGGATTATATACATTGTCAGAATAGGTAGGTAGGTATGGTTTCATGTGAAAAGCCATCGAAATTGGTTTGACATAACTTTTAAGTTAATCGACAAAGCCAATCCAAGTGACAAACGAGTACAGTAAGAGCGAAGTATTATCCTAACACCAGAGAAGCTTTGATGAATATGTCCATCAGTGGACTTGTAATAGCGAGTAACTTGACTATGTTCATCCATCTATGGCTATGGTGTAGTATCGAGCATGCCAGTGTCGGTGTACTAAAGGCAAAGCGCGTATACCGCGTGCGTACATGCCGCGAAGCGTCAGCTCGAGTGACAGTAGGCTCTGGTGTCCTCTTGTGCTTCCAGTGGCCCCACACTCCCACTAACGCGCCTGTCGGCTCAAATTGCGACGCTAACCTCGTGACGGGTGAATTCACAATTTTGAAACATGATCCAAAATTTCGTGAGCGCGATGAACTTTCGAGTGCGAAGAGGCTATTAGAATCGTCGCGTTGTATGATTAAAAAACAACTGAACGTAAAGAAAGAATGACAAATAATAACAACAAAAACTGGAGTGTTATTGTAATGAAAACTACGTTTCTAATTGATGATCATAACCAGAATGCGGGAGGTAAGGTATCGGCTACGGCACTCGCAAGCTACGCCTCACTCCCAAAACTTACTCTCGTCCTCGAGATATATGAGCGTAATCTCCTCCATCATGGGAAGTTCCACTCGGTACAAGATTTCCCCTACACGTAGAAAAATTAACGTTACACATATTTATTATTATATTCTGCAAAGTGGACGGGTCCGTATACAGACACGGAACTTGTGCGGGTGACAAGTTTCGATGGCGAGAACCAAGTATGACATTGCGTACTCAAATAACCCATAGAACTTCGATTATCACTTTTGCATAACGCTTCATTAGCGGCTCGCTACAGTCATGAATAGCGCTTGTGAACATAAATAGCAAACAAAAATACAATATAGTAGAAATCTGATGGATGTTAACACGTTGCTTGGCACCGGTTAGGCAACTAGAAGCACGGGACGGCGGCCGAATGTGTCTTATACCAATCCGTGTGCTCGCTGCGACCCATTCTTAGTTTAACATATACTACATGTGTAACACCAACTCGAATCGCCTAAGCTCTCGCCCACAACCATGTTTTAAAAATAAAACATTCTATAAACATAAATAAAATATCTTTATCAGCTACAACAGCAAGAAAATGGAAATTAATTAAATAGAATCACTACTTTAGGTTTTAAGAAATCATAGAAAAATTTCAAGTTAAGGAAGAATTAAAACACAGTTGTGTGGTATGAGCTGCTGTCAAAAATTAGAACTATCTAACACACATAGGTAATGAGTTACATAGCTTGTCATTGGGTCGCCCACATAGTATCATCCGACAAGCGACAATAGATGCTGATACTGGATAATACTCTAAACCTATTATATAAATAATTATACCGATACCTCTGGGCCCAATTGTCGTAAAGGACAAAACGTGGGTTTTCAGGCGGCAAAAACAACAAAATAAATTGAAATTTTGATGTAGTTGTTTGTTTCTGGAGCTATTTAAATAAAACATAGAAAGAAAATAATTAGAATTTCTTGTTCTTTCAGATATATAAATACACTATGTAAATGCTATATTCACTGAAATCAGTTTCCTTTTCGACCACAACAGTACAAAAAAGTGCCTTAAACCCCTTAATTTTTTTTCACCTCACACGCTCTGAAAAGGAGTTTTTGTCAATCAGTTTAGGCGTAGAAAATCGCTTTTTGCGGCCTAGCGCGGCAAAGTACTTTTTTTATTTAATACCTAAAAATATGTCATAATGCGTTCCGAATCGCACTATTGACTTTTTGTTATATTTGATTCTTATTTTAAATAGCTTTAAATTAATTATAATACTCCGTTTTGGTTTAATTATATTATTTTAGTTGTTCATTGAATCATAAAAACAATAACATTAAGATTAAACTATTTGTTATAAAAAATTTATATTAGGCTGGGTGAGATTTCACAACCTATAATTGGGTTTCGGACTGTGACATAAATCTTTATTTTTAAATTGTCTTTGTCTTGTACCTCATGTCAGTGTCAACATTTACGGATTGTTTTTATTCTTAATAATAAGTAACTATATATTTCTACTTTAAATAACTTTGAATGAACTATAATACTCCCTTTTTTATTATTTTAGTTTTTTATATCATTAAAACAACGAGAATAAGGTCTATTTAGATTATAATTTATGTTTAAAGAATTTTTTACCGGAAGTTGACCGCGGAAACAACCATAAAATGTTCCTCGCTGTTGTGAGGTGAAAAATCCTAGAATACTTCACTTGCTCAGATTTCAATAGAGGTAACTCGCCGCCAAATAACTATTTCTATGTTTGTATCTTAGGGAATAAATAACAAGATATTTTTTTTTATCTTCGTAAAAGACTGTACTGTGGTGATTTATTGAGGATTACGCATCAAATTCACTAATTATTGTATTTAGGTATTTTTATTTTCTTAAACAGACAGTTCAATTGTATTGTTTTTTTTTTTTTATTCTACGAAAGCCGATCAGTTGATGATTTTACACTTGCGTAGTGAGAGAAAAAGGCCTAATAAAATATAAGTTAAGAAATTAAGTGCTGCCCCGTGACCACGATTTCTTCAGGCTGATTTACAAACCATCGGACACGGAATCAGAAGAAGGAAACTTGTCGAAACCTAAGGTTTAGTTTTTAATGTTTAGTTTTCACCTCGGTATTGGTATTGTTTATTAGACAAGTAATTGTTCTCTCAGTCTATTTTCGTATCAACTTGTGCAGTAGATTTAAAATAAATACTTGAATAACTTTAAGGATACTGTAAATTTATTTTTCAATGCGCTTATGTAGACATACATTTGTGGTAAACGGTGTTGTTGTCAAATTTATCATGTGTTTAGTTGATATATTTAATGTGCCTTTCAATTTGTCACTGTTTGTTTGCTCAAATAAATGAAAAAAGAAACCTCGGGTAGTCCAAAAAACCATAAAATGCCTACATGGAGATTTAATTCTGTGACTTAAAACCGATTTATTTCAAACCGTTTTAAACACGTATTTTATAACAACTTGTTTTAATCACACTTGTAAACTTTAAATGACTCTTTAAATCTCTTTACCAATAAAAATAAAACATGAAAATGAAATTGAATTGCGACATTAACTTCAAATACTAAAAGTTAGTAAGACCTTACGTAGGCATTGAAGTAAAATATTAATATTTTTCTTCATAAAAAAGCCAATAAACTGGTTAAGAAACTGTTTTCTACTATATTATTTGATAAAAAAAAAGTTTTATTTTAATTTAGGCCCACTTTTGCCAAACTAACATAACTCTGAGTTAGATGCAAGCAAAAGCTGCATTAATTCTGAGTTAAATGTGTGAACCATTTAAAAGTCCAATGCATTACAAATCTAATACTAACTACATATTTAACAAGGTCTTAAAAGACGAAAGCATTATAAATTCATTGCTTTTAACTATAAAACTAGAGGTAGTTTAAGACAATTGATTAAACTTTTTCATCCCATCTATTCGAAAAACGCTGATCGATTCGCCTATAAGTGCGAGCAAAGCAAGTCTTTTCTCCAAGAGACTTTTTCACGGGGCAGTAATGAGTTTTGAATTTCGAACATCGTCCCTTAGTGCTCCGTGACCAAAGATATCGCACGAAAATATTGTAAGAAAGAGTCACTGGCCGATTATTAGGTGACCGGCGCGTGCAACGCCGCAAAAGAAAAACGCGCGAACTACGTATTACCCTTGTATTGGACTTTATTGGAGTAAACAGTGTTTTGTGATATTTGCAGTGCATTAATTGCGAAAAATGAGTTCCACGAGCAGCGACAGTTTTTTTTTAAACTATGACTATAACATTTCAAAATTGCACAAATGTTTCAAATATAATTTTTTTTTTAACATTATAACATTATATTGGTGTTTAATATTTTTTTTTATAAATACATTCATTATTTATATTGTTTTTGTAAGTAATAACATTGTAAACAAATAAATACAAATACCTATGTGCACAACAGCTGCGAACAATTAAAATTAAATATCGTGCGCGAATGATGTCCGAGCGACGCATTCCTGGTATAAACCTGCGGGGTTTTTTTGTGAATGTCGTGAACATGTTTTAAATAAAAAAAATAAAAAAAAAAGTTGTATCTAGAAACGCCTCTTATTTTTTTTCTCATAGACGGGGATAAAAAGTAGAGTGTATCACTCGGCCGCAAAATATATTATTGGCTCGGGCGACGTACTTTGAATCCCTCGCTACGTTCAGGATTCTACGCTCTGGATTCAAAAAAGTGCCCTCGCCGTAAAAATATTATTTTGCTCCCTTATGGTACAATCTACTATTACATGTAGGTAGTAAAGGACAATAATAGTATTATTTCGATCGTATAGTTAGGTCGTAAAGGACAACTGCAAAAAAAAAAAGACGGGTTGCACTCCGGGAGTGCCGGCAGAAGTGAAAACTTGATTATTAACGTTGAGCATGTTTGATATTTTGGAATGGTTAGGGAATAATTTTGCACCAATTGCTTTATCAGTATAAAAGTACTATCATTTATGTGGTAGAATACAATATTCATTTATTGCGCTATCGTACACAAACATGACAAACCATATTAAAGTGAACGTTAAGTTAGGTAATAAGATATAAGAAAACATTAGTTATTATAGAGAATCGAAAAATATATATTGACAATAAAACAAGAGACAAGTAAAAGACATTATCAACAGTCTGTCGCTAAGCAACCGAGACCATAGTCAACCTGTCACCTCAACATTCTCCATCCGTCCTACGCTTTTTCGATCAGGTCACGTGTCCTGACGCGAGTTTAAGATTTTATACCCATTACAGAAAAAGTGCTCAACGCCGCTAAAGAAGTTTTCACTTCAAAAATAGCTTTAAAGCCACAGCTTATCGTTGATAGTTTGCTTTACTACCATGGTGATTATGTTTTGGTGGCGTATTGTTATTTACGTCTCTTTTTTTCTGTCAATTTTGCTTAGCGGTATAAAAATTGTGGGTTTTTTGGCGAATATCGCCAAACGAATTATACATATCGATAGAGAATTAATAACTAAGTAAGACTGTGTCAAAAGTGCCTTCACGCCGCTAATTTCCTTTACGACATTTGAGCCCAGAAGTATCGATATTATAGGCATCATCATGCTTATCCATATAACTACAAGCGATAATTTTTACTCACATAAATCCGATATAATTTTGTTTAAAAATAAGTGGAAGACATCACAAATGACTACGTTCAGGTTTTTTATTTACTTATCCAATAAGCGCGGCGTTGTTATTTTTTTTATAACAACAGTATTTTATAATAACCAATTCAACTACATACCTATCGAATCAGTAGTGTGCAAATAAACAGTACAGGTATAAAATGAATGTTTGGGCGAAGCACGAGCGATAACACCTCAATTTATCGTCACACTTGAGTAAATCTTCAATCATAATTAGTATCCCTAGCAAACAATACAAACTTACTGGTGTAAAGCGAAATTAATACCTGTACAATGAATATAGAGCGCGATTTAGTTCCAAAATGTCCGTGTAGGAAAAATATTGTGGTTAGAATAAGCGAATAGCTTCGATGTAACACCTAACTCAATACGTGGTTATTAGCAGCCGCATGAAATAAAACTGCGTAATGTAATGACCTACGTACAATAAACAGCAAAATAGCGAATGTAAGGATAGTGTAGAGGAGTCGTGCACTTACCGTCCGCGTTCGCGTCCTCTTGCGTATAACAAAGCATGAAAGCTGGAACAAAATAATTGCATTAATCCCGTGTTTGTATGAAGCGCTGTTTACAAGCGTTTGTGGAGAAGATTGTTAGCACATATAATGGTTTAGTATCTCCTATTTTTGGAAAATTATTAATAGTAACCGATAAGGGTTAGGTTAAATAAGAAAATCGCAAATCGTTCATTCGTAGAGTCAAGATTTTAGAGCTTGGCAAGTTTTCATAGCTACGTTAGGTATATTAACATGTGCGAATAATACGATGTGATGTGAATCTGTATGACATGTGATTTGGATTTGGAATGGAACCAGCCCATGACAGATTTGTCTACAACGAATTGAAACATCAAAAATTACAATTTGATGTAGACAAAACTTTTTTTGGGTTTGTCTTGTCATGCTATGCCTACATTTTTACATGTATTGGGTATTTATGACTTACGTTCTTGGTCTGAACCGTCTTCGGATTTGCCGTCCTCTCGGCTCTTCATGAATGGGAACTTTCTGCTGAACGATAGAGTCTTCTTTTTTCTTTCTAATGTGGATTGACTCTGTGGAATATATTCAAATATAAGTTTCTGAAAGTACATAACCTGAAGAATATTCAACCTGGCTAGCTCTTTAAGTTAGGTTGAAGTAGATAACCTTACTTTAAGAGCTAGCCTGTAAAGTAGATCTATGAGTATTTACACAGTTTTAACAATGCAGTTGGTTGCATTCATCCTGTACTGGTAAACAGGACATTTTTGTGTCCGCTAAAAACGCACTTGATTCTAGCGTATACGGCAACAGGTGCACGGTGCACGTACACGCTAGCACAAAATGCTTCGCAATAAAAGTCGGTAAAGAGATCGGTAGTCGCTACTTATTTAAATGATTTTGCGGAGTGCACCTACTGTTACTCATTTAGTCTGTGGTAGTATCAGGGGTCTCACTCCGCGTTTAGACTCTTATACATATTAGCACTCAGCTCGCGGCCTACTCGGAATGTCTCCCGTCCCCCCACCGAGCTTTCGAGCTCGGGAGCTGGTTTGATTGAAAAATATAACGTTTGGAAAAGACCGCTGTGTGTATAGTATATTCTGTTAACCAAAATGTACTTGTACTGAAATACATTGACTGCTCGTGATTGGCTGAAGATGAGACGTTTTGCCTTTGCGCCTTAATTTCAGTCAATCACGAGCGAGCGAATTGCCTGTGCACCTTATCTTTAGCCAATCACGAGCCAGAGAATTCTTTTAGTACTAGCTCGTTTCATTGAACAGACTATAGTACCATTTATAACCGCCCCTGTGGTCTAGTGGTAACAACCACCCGTGTCAGACCAAGGGGTCCCGGGTTCGATTCCCAGTGGCGGGTACATATTGTATTCGGTTTGGTTGGGGGTAGGACTTGTTGTAAGTCCACCTGGGTAAGATAGTTACCACCATCTCATCTTCGTCTGACGCCATAACAACAGTTTTCAGAATTGCTTTTCCGGCAGTTAGAGATAACATAGCCAGTTCCTCAGTAGTTGAGGACTCGGGAGAGGCTCGCTTCCATTTTCAGCCTTATCAATACTAAATATCAGGTATGACGAAGGCTAAGAGTCTCCTCGTTGATCATAAAAAAAACTGTGATATACCATGTACACACATACACACACGCACGCACACACACACACACATATATATTAATAAATATTTAAAAAAAGGTTTTTTTTCAGTTTTTCTTTGCACTTTTATAATTGTTCTCCTTTTAGTAGTATCTTTTGACACAATTTTGTAATGTATAACTTTGGAAGCGGGCGCTGATTTTCTGAGATACAGATATTTTTACACCTAGTTCAGGAATCAGATTGTATTATTGATAGTACTGACCGTGCTGACTGGCGTGCCCTGCCCCTGGAACTTGACTTGTCGATCTCGAGCGCGTTGTTTGCGCTCCCAGCGCCGCTTCGATGGGATTATGCCGATAGCGTCAGCGTCTTGCTTATCTAGCCGTCTGAAACCAAACGATCATTTCAGCAAGTTATAACCGCCTCTACTAGTGCTACAGCCACCGATATCAGACCCAGGGGTCAAGGGTTCGATTCCAAGCGGGGGTACATATTGTATTCGATTTGGTTGGTGGTAGGACTAGTTGTAAGTCCGCCTGGCTAGCTACCACAATCTTATCGTAGTCTGACGAAATAACAATAATGTTTTCAGCATTGTTGTGTTTCGGCAGCTAGAGATAAAATAGCCAGTTCCTCATTGATTGGGGATTCCGGGAGCGGCTCACTTCCAACTTTAGCATATACTTACATCAAGTATGATGAAGGCTAAGAGTCTCCCCGCCGTTCTATAATTATATTATGCCTAATATTATGTTTATGTAAAAAAAACATAATATTCTAAGGCAAATTATTTGCGAGTATTTTGTAAATTTGTTAATTTATGGTCTTTACACTTTACGCCGTCTCCATTTAAATTCAACTCGCAGTATGCCATTGGAATGTGAGCTTTGTATTGTTTTACTTAGTGTTGAAATTTCAACATTACCCGTAAGTTACGGGTAATGTTGAAATATCCGCGGTTCGCGCGTAGTCAAAGCGTTGAGCTGTGTAACGTGCGAAGACCTTTAGGCTGACAACTTCAGACACTTTTGCATTTGCGTACGAGCGAGCCGGAATGAGCGAGCCAACTACTACGCATCGTAAAACAGTCGTACGGTGCGATTAAAGTTTAAAAAAGTTGTTATTGCAAGACGGTCTCGTTATTCCCTGCCTGCGTTCCACAAATACATGATATAACTATATAAACCCCGTTTCCACTAGCGAAACATTTACAAGAAAACATGTTGTAAACGTATAATGCGGCCACTGAGAGAATGCATTATTTGACAACTCCTATCGAGAGACATGGTCATCGTCTCAGCGGGGGTAAAAAACACCCAGACGAAGAAAAACATACATGTTTAGATATTACACACAAATATTTGGTTTGAGCGGGCTTCGAACCCGCGATCTCTGAGTAGAAGGCAGAAATGCCGCCTGAGTACCTCAAAGTCTAACTAAAGTACAGTAGTTCGATTAGAGATGCCATTTATTGATTCATTTATTAATTGCAAGTCCCAGGTCAAAAGCTTTGCATTAGAATAGGTAAGCACAGTACAAGTGACGCCCTGCTATTTACCAATATAAAGTTAACATACCGTTCAGTCAACATGCAATGAATCATCCACGGTTGAATAAAAAGCGATAAGTTTAACATCAAACAGATATGGCCATGAGAAGGCGTAAATTACTATTATACGTGACTAATTCAGCTCGTTGAGCGTATGACTGATGTCACGTGATATTTTAAAGTCAATGGACGACGAATTTGACTACCTCCGTGGCTGAGTGGTACGTACACCAGTTTCAAGGTGTCGCCTACTCTGAGGTATTGGGTTCGAATCCCAGTACGGGCAAATGTTTGTATGCTGAATACGAGCATTTGTACCTGAGTTATGGACGTTTATATATTCTACACAAAAATACTTATACATAAAGTAATTATATATTGTTTGTGTCAGTAAAATTGTAAAATAATGATAACTTACATTCATTACATACATGCAATGCAAGTAATTAATAAAAAAAAAAATTAAATACAATTAACACTCGAAAGGCGAAACTGAAGTTTTGTTCCGATTGATTTTACTTTGTTGGCGGAGTTTGCCAGCACTATACATTAATTCTACGTATACAACATACTTACAAAAAAAACAAGAGTAATAATCGCGAAACCTAATAAAAATAAATCACGATTTTGTTAAAAAAAAAAAAAACGGATGAAAAAAGCATCTTTTCAAGTACCTATATACCAAAAATCAAGTCGGTCGGTTGCTTAGATAGGGCGTGAAGAAAGGACAAACAAACATACTTTTTCATTTATAATAGTTCACTCACTTATATTAATATTAGTTAGGATTAGGATATCATACCTAGCTTGCCACCACTCGTCGTCGGAGGCGTTCGTGACGTGCAAGATATCGCCGTAGCGGAAGGGCAGACCTCGGGAAGGCAGTCCATCGTCCCTGACTGGGTCGTAGTCGAATAGTGCTCTGTAATAAAATAAAGTTTGGCATAAGAACGGCTAATACTTAATTTCAGAATGAGGCCGAGAGCAAGCCTATATGTTAAAAAGACTACATAAATTAGTCAGGTATCCGTACAGTCAACAGAACGTCACGCTTTGAGCATACCATGCGAAAACAGCCGTTATTACAAGCGACATAACGGCGCTCCCAAGGCGAAAGTGTAAAGTTGACGTGCTGTTGACTACACAACAACTCGCGCTGTAACAACTGTAATGTGAAATTACTGTTTGCAAATAAAGTCAATTTAGTACTTTTTTTTAAGCAATAATGATTTGATGTTCTTGTACAGCGTCGTAAGTCATATTTTAACGGTTAATTATCGAAATCCTAAGTAGTGCACAGAGTCGTCAGGCACATAGAACCATGTCATATTGCAATGTCATGAATATAGTTGTCATAAGTAATCCAATAAAGTAATATGGCATAGTTTTATTTAGATTTATAGATTAACTAGCGGCCGCCCGCGGTTTCACCCGCGTGGTTCCCTTTTCAGTAAGCATATCGGGATATAAAGTATCCTATGTTTTAATCCAGGGTATCTACTATCTGTGTGCCAAATTTCAACCAGTTCCGTTCAGTAATTATTGCGTGAAAGAGTAACAACCATCCAAACATCCTCAAAAACTTTCGCATTTATAATTTTAATTGGGATTCACAATCAAACTCCATCGAAATCTAGATAGATTAACATACTATATTACCAGGACCTCTATTTTTGAATCGTCGCGCGAGTGGCGAGGCGAACGAGGAGGCGATCAGGCGATTAGCGACCTTGCAATCGTAGACATAGCACGCTTTTCGTTTTGCCCCACGCGCGCTCACTTTGGGAGACGGTACTACAGGCGAAAAGCGAAGCTATGTGTATACCTGCAAGGTCGCTTTTACGGAATACGGAAACTCAAACGTCGCACGAAAATCAGTAGAATCCTCGAGACGAGTGAATCAAAAATAGAGCCCCAGTGCTGCATTCATATTTATGTTACATTCCAGTTAATTAACAGTCACTCAACACGCGCGTGTTAATTAATAAGTACCTAGCGTGTTTTTACACCTTGCATAATCAATATGTAATATTCATTACATAGATCATATTTAAAATGCAAAGCACAGGATATGCAGATAACATCACATAACCTTTAAGTCAAGTATTGTTTAGTTAGTGAAATAATCACTTACCTAACATACAAAGATCGCTTCTGAGATGTTTTTAGTAATGTGTTATGCTGTTTCAGTTCATTGATACGAGCTTCAAACTTGTTGTATTCCGTTGGCCTGTAGACTACTGTCAATTTCACATTTTGGCCTGTACTCTGAAAAGAGAAGGAATTTATTAGTTCATCAATTATAAACATTCTCCATCCTATTTTTGTAATTAGATTTGATTAATATCAGTCGTAAAACAAATACTTTTATATCAAAATTCTCCAATTGATTTTGAACCTAAATGTGAGGTTAAGTTGAAAACTGATAGAGAAAATATTACTTGGTTTACGACTATGGGTAACAGAAACCGCAGAGGGTCAAATAATCAAAACTATACTATTTAATTCCTCCATGATTCTGAAAGTACGTTAGGCGGTTAGTCCCAGTATTTTCGCAGTCGTTAACCACTACGCTTTTAACTAGCGTGGTGGGTAAGTTTAGGGAATTTCCTTAAAGAGCCTTTGAGAATGAGCCATATTTAAAGAGAAATGGCTAAAGCAAACAGACGACAGCTAAAATCAAATATCAGTAAAAGAAAATACAAACCTTCAAAGCTTTAGCGGCCTGTTCATGCGTAGCGTGTGTGATATCGGTATCATTGACAGCAAGTAGTCTGTCACCCCTGCGTAGTTCCCCAGATCTTTCCGCAGGTCCACCAGCCAATAGGAACGATACGTAGATTCCATGGCCATCTTCGCCACCGACGATGTTGAATCCGAGACCTTGAGGTCCTTTTTCAATATCCACCACGCGAGGTTCTTCAGTGCTATCGGTGACGTCTTCGCGGCGAAGGGAGTTGGCAGTGCTCGACGCTGTACAATCGTTTGTACAGGCTATATTAATAAGAGATGACATTGGGTGAAAAAGGAGATGTGAATATATAATGGTATATGTATGTTGTTTGAAAGATTTGTGGAATAAAATAAATATTGGTGTGAACAATAGAAACACATTTTTTACAATGTGTTGTGCGGGAATCGAACCTGCCACCTCTGAGCAGAAAGCAGGTCTCCTAGTTTCGCAGAGTATAGATCATCGAAAGTCATATTATCTAATTTTTACTTTCATTTAACAAATGCAAAATGGGACACAATAGATATAATATTATTTTTTGTTCTGCCTCCTCAACATTTCACTTCAGACCGGGCACCAGCACGAGCCGCGCGCGCAGTGTCCATAGTACAGGGAGTGTATAGTTACGGGTGTTGGCGCGCGAGGGGCGCGGGCCGGGCACCAGCACGAGCCGCGCGCGCTGTGTCCATAGTACAGGGAGTGTATAGTTACGGGTGTTGGCGCGCGAGGGGCGCGGGCCGGGCACCAGCACGAGCCGCGCGCGCAGTGTCCATAGTACAGGGAGTGTATAGTTACGGGTGTTGGCGCGCGAGGGGCGCGGGCCGGGCACCAGCACGAGCCGCGCGCGCTGTGTCCATAGTACAGGGAGTGTATAGTTACGGGTGTTGGCGCGCGAGGGGCGCGGGCCGGGCACCAGCACGAGCCGCGCGCGCTGTGTCCATAGTACAGGGAGTGTATAGTTACGGGTGTTGGCGCGCGAGGGGCGCGGGCCGGGCACCAGCACGAGCCGCGCGCGCAGTGTCCATAGTACAGGGAGTGTATAGTTACGGGTGTTGGCGCGCGAGGGGCGCGGGCCGGGCACCAGCACGAGCCGCGCGCGCTGTGTCCATAGTACAGGGAGTGTATAGTTACGGGTGTTGGCGCGCGAGGGGCGCGGGCCGGGCACCAGCACGAGCCGCGCGCGCTGTGTCCATAGTACAGGGAGTGTATAGTTACGGGTGTTGGCGCGCGAGGGGCGCGGGCCGGGCACCAGCACGAGCCGCGCGCGCAGTGTCCATAGTACAGGGAGTGTATAGTTACGGGTGTTGGCGCGCGAGGGGCGCGGGCCGGGCACCAGCACGAGCCGCGCGCGCAGTGTCCATAGTACAGGGAGTGTATAGTTACGGGTGTTGGCGCGCGAGGGGCGCGGGCCGGGCACCAGCACGAGCCGCGCGCGCAGTGTCCATAGTACAGGGAGTGTATAGTTACGGGTGTTGGCGCGCGAGGGGCGCGGGCCGGGCACCAGCACGAGCCGCGCGCGCAGTGTCCATAGTACAGGGAGTGTATAGTTACGGGTGTTGGCGCGCGAGGGGCGCGGGCCGGGCACCAGCACGAGCCGCGCGCGCAGTGTCCATAGTACAGGGAGTGTATAGTTACGGGTGTTGGCGCGCGAGGGGCGCGGGCCGGGCACCAGCACGAGCCGCGCGCGCTGTGTCCATAGTACAGGGAGTGTATAGTTACGGGTGTTGGCGCGCGAGGGGCGCGGGCCGGGCACCAGCACGAGCCGCGCGCGCAGTGTCCATAGTACAGGGAGTGTATAGTTACGGGTGTTGGCGCGCGAGGGGCGCGGGCCGGGCACCAGCACGAGCCGCGCGCGCAGTGTCCATAGTACAGGGAGTGTATAGTTACGGGTGTTGGCGCGCGAGGGGCGCGGTGAGGGCTGCGCTTGGCGCGGGCCGGGCACCAGCACGAGCTGCACGCGTTCACCCGACGCTTTTAACGCCGCCACCGCCTCTTCGTGTGTCACGTTGTCTAGGTTCACGTCGCCGCGCTAGGACAACGGAAAGTGAACTTACAATACAATAAACAGAGTAGAAATTACTTAAATGACCACTGTTAATTGGCAAATGACTAACCATATTTTATAGAAACTTTTGATTTTAGTAGCTGTAAGTTTTGCAAGAAAACAAATGAAAGTAATAAAATAAATAAATAAATGATGATCATTGTCAATCAGGCCTCATTGTGGAAGCCCGACCCGATTGCGACCATTTTGAACCACATCTGTATGTAAATAAAGATAAAATTGAAATCGCCACAGCCGGAGGTGGCTTAAGTCTGTAGGCACGAAATCTGCATCGGGCGGAGCGATGGCGGGAGTGATAAGTAAGATAAGAGTGACCACAACCGGGTCGTTTACCCAAGATGTTAAACAATTTTTTTTTATGGTAAAATTGCATTCTCATCCGAAAAAAGTTGTTTTATTTCAATGGAAAGTACGCACGAAATTGATAATATGCTTTTGAAAGACAGAAAGATTGCGGGAATAGATCCGGCCACCTCTGAGCAGAAGGTAGTTCGTTTACAAGCGTTAAATAATTAATTCTCAATGGCACGATAATTAAGATATTCCATAGATTTTTGCGTGATTGACACGCGAATCATTTCGCAATTGATACAAATGTGCGCAATACTATAATAATGTTATCATAATCAGGTGTCAATTAGCAGCGAATTCACCAGAGACAATGAAGATACTTTAAACCGGTAAACTTCTTGTAACCAAGTAACCAAAAGCACACACTCAATATCTCAGAAGAATAGAAATATGTTATTTTTACAATCAAATCCGGATGTGAACTAGTACTTGCACAATACTGCTTTTAAGTTTGGTTTATTAAATGAGAATTAACAATAATCAATAGGTTAAGAAACTTACAATCGCAAACATCGTCGAAATCGTACTGAGCATGAGTCACATAATGTTCATCAGAATTTTATGTTCCATTGTTTCATTTAAAAGAATCCTCAGTAAATTGAATCCAAAACGAATAATTGAAATTGCTATTCAATTCAAAATGAACTGGCTTGTAAAAGGCGCGACATTTTATGTTCATCGCATTTTTTTCAAACATTTGACGTAATAAGTATTTTTATTAAGTTGTACCAAGTGTTTCAAAAATCGTGAAGTTTTCTCAGAAATGTTTATAAATGGTTAGCGGATTCCCGTGATCGGAACAATATACACGTGGGTGAAACCGCGGCCGGTAGCTAAAATTCTATAAATAAACACTGCATGATCAATCGCGTTGGATTGACCGAAAACTTTTTATGTGCGAACCGCGGTGTGAGGGTTAGATTGGATGTAAACTTGGTAAATGAAATTGATACCACTAAAGGTAAAATTAAACGGAAGTAGATGCGATAAGTATTTTAAGAGTAACTTAGGCCCACTTGCGCGAAGCTAGGTTAGCACATTTAACTCACGGGTTAATGCTACTTTGGCATACAACTCTGAGCTAAATGTCAATCTAGCTTGGCGCAACTGGGCCATAGTGTCTTCTAGTAGTTTATCTTTGATTTCTTAAACCAATTAAGTTAAAAGTTAGTTTTAGACCAACAAATAATTGTATTATATTGGCCTGCTACTATTATACTAATTAATGTAACTAACAAATTAAGGAGAGAAGGATTGTCTATAAATTTTTATGTGTTTGTGGTATGTTTTTAAGTTTAAAAGTTAGAATAACTTTTATATTTCTTTTGAATTCAGACTTTGAAATTAAGTATGGCACTCGATTTTTATAACTTAAAGTTTATCTTAACTTGTCGTTAAACACAATGATAATTACTTACAGATGTATTTTTGACCATTAACAATTTGTCTCCGACTCGTAATCTGCCGTCTCTATGGGCCGCGCCGCCGGCCATAACCTTGGTGACGTAGATGCCATTGTCTCCAGGAATGTGCTGATTGCCGAGCCCGCCCGCTATACTGAAGCCAAGACCGGATCCTCCTTTGACCAGTTCGATCTCTACTGCCTCTTCTTTACTTGTGGGCTGTGTTGAATTAAGTGTATCTTCGGTGCTTCGACGTTTTACTTTCTGGAAATAATAAAAATGACATAATTTAAGCAATGCTCCATTCATATCAATATTTGCTGCATACCAAGTTTTTTTAATGATAATGCTTCTTCTCATACAAATCTT
The DNA here is from genome assembly GCA_910589605.1 of Chrysoteuchia culmella. Lineage (NCBI taxonomy): Eukaryota > Metazoa > Arthropoda > Insecta > Lepidoptera > Crambidae > Chrysoteuchia > Chrysoteuchia culmella. The sequence goes on from OU342649.1 coordinate 10,091,215, forward strand.
AAGTTCATTTTTAAGAATTTCAGTTATCTAATTCATAAATTAAAATTAATTTTCTAGGCCCGAATTTCATAAATAAATAGACATCAAAGAACTTACCAGTCTAACAGTATTGCCTGCTTTTTTCAATGCATCTACCGCTTCTGCATGCGAGACGTTTTCGACTGTTGTGTCATTAACCTGAATAAAATAGAAAGTGTGATAAACATGAAATTCAAATGTTACTGTTTCAGGTTGTTTAACTGAATTTGTTTATAGATAGTTTAGGTTTAATTAAAAGTATAAATTAAATAATTGGCTGGTTCACACTTTAATTTATATTTTATTTAATTAAATTCGGGATTTCAGTAATTAAATAAGTTACGGAATTAAATTAAATGAGTAAAATAATTGGCTGGATCAAAATTTGAATGATTTATCTTTTATTAATTTTGGTGATTTGAATAACTTATTAAAATATATCAAGTATGAATAACCAAAACAAACAGGTCTAGGCATTGTGTCTACTTTTCATATTTTTTCTGTGATAAAACTCTTCATACCAAGTTTCAGAAGATACAGAACATAGCAAAGAATACCTGCAATATGGCATCATTTATTTGTAACAGACTGGCGGCGGCGGCGCCACCCGGAATGAGCTTGGTCACGTAGATATGTGGGTCATCGGGCACGTGTGGGTTGTCAGAGCCTCCAGCGATACTAAAGCCTAGGCCTGCGCCCCCCGCACGGGACAGCACAACTGTTAGATAAGTGTAGCCATCTTCTCCTTGAGTTCGGTCTGCTCCGCCACCTTCGATTCCATTTACCTGCAACTGAATTTTTTTTTTACTGGAAATCTCTTTTCTGGCCTTGTTTGTTATAATGATAATAAACTAAATCACCACTGACAATTTTATAGTATGCTTAATTTGGCAAAAAAATCTAATAAAAGAACTCTTAACTTGGGTCATTAAATTCCTTACTTTTATAACTTTTAAGTAACTGTTACTTCTATTAGGCTGGTTAATAATTCAATTCAAGTAGTGTCAACTGCGGGTAAACTGTATTATCCTTATAATAATGACCAGACAAACAAGAAAACTATTTACCTGCTTCATTTCAGGGGACGTAACGTGAGCCTGGAAGATAAAATACCTAAAATTAATGAGTACTTCTCTTCTATTCACTAAGTGAATTTTAATTAGTTACCTCATTAACATTTGATAATGATTGAAAGTGTTGAAATACATTCTGGAATATTTTTTCTTTAACTTATTCATGCAAATTTTAATGTGACTCATTCAAAATGCTAAATGGTGATTTTGTTTCAAACAGAAAACAGGTGTTTAATAAGCATAATAGTGAGAATTGATGATAGAAAATACATTCTCATGATTCAAACAAGTAGTATATGAACAAGTGTTAATGACCTTGATAGATATTAGTGAGTAGTTTAATAACAAATAAACAATACAATTGATAGTTGTCTCAAATTAAGACCATGTCACATGAAGATATAAAACTCATATTTAATTCTACTAATTCATATTTGGCATGTTATTGACTCATGGACCAAGAAGCAATAGGTAATCTTGATTATGACTTTGATAGAGGATGCCAATGAGATATTAATAAATCATAGATTACACAACTGAATAACTACAAAATAAAATGGAAAACATTCTATTCAAATCAATACATAATGTAGCTTTGCCATTATAGTCTATACTGGCAACTTATTTTATAAAATAATTTCAGTAAATAATGGTAAATATATATATAATTACTTTAATTTGGAAATTCCTGAAGATAGAGCAACTTATTGTCTACTCACCGTGTCAATGTTAAACAAGGAGGATACTTTTCGGAGGAATCCATTATGTGTTTTTTTCTTCCGTCTTTCTGTCATTTTGGAGGCTTAACAATCATAGCCTTCAGGTACTTTAGTGATGTCCGTTTTATACTATGTACACAGCATGCATGTTAGTTACACACTTGTGTCCGATGTCAGCACCTTACTTGATGATGTCCTGCATGCACCATTCTCTACCTAGAACCCATATCTAACTTGCACCAACATATTTCAGGTGTATGTGACCTCTTTTACAAGAATGCGACCTCTTTTCTGGTTTGGAAGTTATCATGTTAGAATTTTAATTGCAGCAATTCTTATCAATTACATATGAAATCGAGCCGAGCCCTTTTCTGATAGCGGTTTTTAGTAAATAAAGTACTGCTAGATAATTAAAAGGCGTGTTACTATACTAATTTGTGTACAATGATGGGATGGTATGAATGTCAAAGCGATGAACTTTAATTAGAATGTCCGTGTTACGTTATTAGTGTGCAATTTATGACGACTCGATAATATTATAGAGCTAAGGAACCATCAGCGAGTAACATAGCAGATTGTTACAAGCAAAACTAACTCAGAAGTCGCATTAGTCTCACCAAGAATCGAAAACGTTCCCAGAGTATAATGAAATTACTAACGTTTAAAAATAGATTAGTGTTTATTAAATGGCCTTACTTGCGACGAATACGAAATATCAGCAGTGTGAATGTCAAAATTTTGTGTGCAATATCATTTCACTGATAATCATCGGGGAGTATTTCTCAGCCGATGTAGCGTTCGTACGTCATTGGCACAGTAGTGAAATTTAACGGCACCAATACACACAACCAAGAAACGTTAGCGTACATATCGCCGAAAACTTGTACTATATTTTAGGTTATAAATAGTACTACGAGACGCGAACGAAACACCAACCATCCGCCATTACCGACACCACTTGTTGTGTAGCGTTCAGTTCAATCAGCTACCTTCACAGACGTCACGTCATCAAAGTTACAAGAACAAAACGCAATTATCGACTGGGCTGACTGATCGTTATTCGTGGTAGTCTAAAGTTATGTTAACAGATGGCGCTGTTCGTTATTTGTAAATACGGAAATTATAAGTTGCTCGATCATCGAAACTAAAGTAACTTTTAAAATATTTTCACCATATTTTTTAAGGTGCAATAAAAATAATAACAACATCTAACATCTACCTACTACACTCAAAGTCAAAAAAATATCACCTTTAAAAAAAAAAATAAGCGCTTTTCAAATGCGTGTACCTACAGCGAGTACCCCCACCAAAGTTGGTCTCGTTTGAGAGCCCAATTTATACAACATTTCATTGCATTGAATAAAAATTGGATCCACTCAAACAAAATTTTATATGTTGAAAAAAATCCCTTAAGGCGGTACCCCCACCGAAAGTGGCGCCGCGTTGAATTTTATTAAATAACGTAATTCTAATTCACAATTTTAATAAAACTAAACGTGGAATTTTTAGAGCCCATTGTCTTGTATTTTTAGAAGGTATCGCTACATCTCGTCATAGTCATTCGTAGAAGTAGATAGCAAATGTGTCAAAAACGGCCACTTTTAGCAGTTTTGCTATCTACAGTGACTACGAGGGAATGTAATGATACCGTCTAAAAATACTAGACTTAAAAAAAAAAACCACGTTTAGTTTTATTAAAATTGTGTATTAGAATTACGATATTAAATAAAATTCAACGCGGCGCCACTTTCGGTGGAGGTACCGCCTTAATCGAAAAGTGGTCTTCCTAAACTATAATATTTTTAAAAGACCTATCCATCGACACCCCACACTATGAGATTAATGAGAAAAAAAAATATTCATAAGATATCTAAAAAACCTACCGTACGTACCCAATTAATATTCACATTCTCACCAAATTACAGCTCTCTAGAAGTAAGGACCTCTGAGCTAAGCCGCGGACGGACAAACATACAGACAGACGGACAGACGGACATGAAGAAACTATAAGGGTTCCTTGTTGGTTTTACTACGGAACACGGAACCCTAAAAAAGCATAATAATAAATTTGTGACATTTAAAAAAAAGCAATTTTGTTTCATAAAAAGGCAGCTGGTTCTGTAAACGGGTGAATGCAGGTTCAATGAGGGATTATTTGTTAATTAATTAACCGTTAAAAAAAGTAGACGTTTTAATACGAAAAGTATACTTAAATAAGGAGTGTTGGTAATTGTTTTGTTAACTTTATCTTACTTTGTTCTATTCCAATAAAAAAAAATAGAATTGTTTTGGGTACTCCTTTTTTCCTCCTTACCTTTCAAATATAATATCCAACATTTCCCTCATAAATTGATTCCAAATAAGGTTTAACTAAGTTTAAAATTGGGTTTTTAAAAGGTGCGATTTTTCTGATGGTGAGTGTATTTTGTAAAAGTATAAAAAAGGTGCAAAGTAAAAAGAAAAATTTCGTTAAGATAACGACCCGGTTGTGGCTAATATAAAAAATTGGGCAAAACCGTGTCAGTGACAACAGTCGGGGTCAAGGTCGGGGTACTTAGGATACAAATCCTACCTAATGTTAAATCAAAGAAATAATTTTCCTAAAATAAAAAGCGTCCCGCATCTCATGCCATTAACAGAATTTAGTTAAATAAATTTTAATTTCATGCACATGTGCTGTAATGCTGTACTATCACTTGCCTTCTTTTCTTCAGCATTTCCACTTTGTGGTGCAACGACAATGGGCACTGGCCCTGGCGCCATCTGATAAAGCATTCCTCTTTGAAATTAAACTTTGTTTTGGATCATCATCCTACTTCTCTAAATCGTTATGTTATATGGGTGGGATAAAGAGATGAGCCAACGAAGTTAATAACAGGCAACTTATCATCATCCGTTCAGTTATGTGGGTAGGTATGTATGTACCTACGCAAACTAAGGCACACTTGCACCAAGCTAGGCTAACATTATTAATTCAGAGATAGTGCATACAAAAGTAGCATTAACTCTGCGCAACGCGCGATTACTTCGAAAATGGATAAGAGCAGCAAGTACAAAACTTTGGTACCAGTCTCTATTCGGCTCACTCTGTTTTAAGTGCTGTTTTTTTTACCTTTGTCGAATCTGGCGTTTCATTGCGGGATTCTGATCTCTTGTTATTGTCTTGTAGGAAAGCGTTCGATACCGCTCTGAAGTCTGTTTCCTCTGCTGATGATATCTGGAAGCATAATATAGCATTTTATAGTAGCTTTCATGTATAACATTTTCTTGTTTAAAATATTTCATTTTAATTAAAGTATTTTTTTTGCTAATATCTCTAAATGGTAGAATTGTTATAGGTCCAACTATCATCTTAAACATAACTTAATCAATAAATTAGCATTATTGTGTTTCAGTCTGTTTCGGTATAATAAGATAGGCAGTTCATGGTTCAAACGCTAGTACCATAAACTGAACCATCCACCTACATCCATATCATTAGGTATGATGACGGCTTAGCCTTTTACCGTTAAAGGTGAAAAACTCACTCAGAATTCTTTTTTTTCTCTATGTTCTTACTTAGAGTTTTCTCTATTTCAATATTCGCATGATTTAAGTTAAACCCGATTAATTGCTCTGTCAGGCTTTTACAGAAACTCGTTTGCGGAAGCAAAATAAACTTCAGTAATTGCAATACAGCCATGTTTGCCTTCGAACGGTGGGTTTATGCTCCGTTGCGATTTTTTTGAAAATGCAAGATTGTTGTTTTCGTATTTACAAATACAAATAATACCGTTAATTTAAATAAAAACATACGTAACTATATGGATGGAACATAGGATACTTTTTATCCCGATATTCCTATGGGAACGAGAACAACGCGGGTGATATCGCGGGCGGCCGTTAGTGGTTTAAAAGTTTCCCAACAACTAAAGCAATGTAATGTACTCAACAAAGAAACTTGCCTCCCTCCGGGTGCCATCGGCCTCCCATTTGTTGGCGATGCGGATCGTCTCCGCAGTTTTCTGCTGCACCGACTTGGTGTCATCGAGGAGGGTGAGCTCGTAAAACTCTTGGATATCTGCAAAAAACCATTTTGACAATAAGAAAATAATTTAACATTTCAGGCCCCGATTTATGAGACACAGTAAGTAGATATAATCTATTGTTCTCTAGACACCGGGTATACTGCACCTGCTAGCAAGTGACAAAATAAAGAACTAAGAAAAGCGCGGCCGAATCATCCTATTCGGTAAAAAATCTTTATAAAGAATAAAGTTTTTTTTATTCCTTTTATAACATTACGTAAGTAGGTATTGATTAGCAAAACTAACAATGTTGTAAAAGTCATCATTACGCAAAACTTTTGTAAAGAAAAATCCATGAAATCGCAAAAGAAGTCTGCTATTTCATAAATCTAATAAATCTGTACAATCGTGGAACTTTCCGGTTCATCAGTAGAGTTTTTTTGGGAAACGCTTTCTCGGAAAGTGCTAAGGTTAAAGAAATAATTTATTATTCAGATGAAGTACCTGTTAATGTTCTATTATTTGTGATATAAACGTTTTCTATATATATATATTTTACTTTATTTAATAAACCCTCCTAAAAAAACTTTACTGGTCAACCGGGAAGCTCCCCAACTGTACATAACTCAGCTTACACGAATAGAAAAGGTCCAATATGGAAGTCAATATAGATTTGGGTGCACAAAAACTGAAGAAAACATCACATAACTGCCGTTAGCCGTACCTACTTACTTACTATAAGTACCTATGACCCACTTTCGGGTTCTATTCGTTGCTTGTTGCTACAATTAAATCACAAAGGAAGGGGTATTTCGGTAACCTAGAATCAGCACAATGAATTGAAATAGGTAGGTCTTATCTAAAAGAGAGATCTTAAATATTCAACATAAGGGTACGCAGAATGCTGGCGGCACCACACCGTTTATGTTAACTCGTAGTATGATCCTTTTTTTAAAGCATTAATTAAGTAGTATAGTTTGTAAGCACTCAAGTTACTATTATTTATTATATGCTTAAGTATAGTTCACATTAGTCGTGTAAAACTATAATTTTCGCAGAAAATAACTGAATTTTCTTCAAATACACTAGGTACCTATTCTGTTAGCGCTTCTTAAAATAATTCTTTGAAGTTTATCTAGTTATACCCAATTCAATTAATCTAGAGCATGTACCTACTATTCGTAAGTTACCAGACCTTCATAAATGATGATCGAAGTCGCCTAAAGTAAACTATGTTAAACTATGAAGTTCACTTAGTTTACTCGACTTAAGCTGTGGGGCCTGCGGCTCTACCTATTGTTTAAAACAACATCTATCACAATCGCTTTCAATAGGGCAATTTGAGGATATCCATCACTGGCAAAAAATGGCAAAAAAAGGACTGGACGTCAAAGTAAGTTGTAACGTCGCAGCAATGGAAGTTTAGACTATATGAAACTCAAAGCGCCTGCGATATGTGGAGAAGTGCTTACGTGATCGTCTGATCGTTCGTTTCGATCTAACGTCTATGTGCAGTGGGCTTTAGAGGTAGTAGGAACTGTTGGAAGTATCGCGTGCGTCGCGTTGTACCGGAGATCGATCGATATCGAACGGGCGCCGACCCCATGCCATGCCTCCCCGTGTAAACTCGCTGTTATGAAATGGAACACCCGTCGAATATCATGTTTTGTTTACTGATGAAAACTTTTTTCACGTGAAACCTTTTTGATATGTTCGTTGGTGCTTTTGTGCTAGTTCCTCTACTATAGTTGCCTTGAAATATATAGGTATACTGTGACTGTAGGTTCTAATGACGTGGAAGTAGGTGATTGGTAGGAAGTCTGTTATTGTGATGGCGTAGCGCGTAGGTGTTGGGCGCCTAAGATTCACGTATCGATAGTAAGTCAATGACCGAGATATTTAAATTTAAAGTGAGTGTTAAATGTTTTGCTAGATTATGATAATAGCTACCAGCCAATGACTTCTATATAAAATAAAGATAAGGTTTCATCTCAATTTTTTCATAATTCTCTACACACTTGTGAGAGACTTAACAATGCGAACGTCGTCGTAAATTCACCCAAACTTTATTGTTACTTACTTTATTTACTTAATTGTGTAATTAAACCACAAACATGGACCTTGATTAAGTTAGCTAAGTCAATATTAAATATACCTTAATAAAGGTATTATACCACTATAAGCTACTTTGTGCTGCTACGGGCTACGAGTTTCGTAGTCGTAAAATATGAAATAAAAATCGACGTTGATTAATTTTTATTTAATTTAAGTAGAGTTATATTATGATATAACCTACCTACCTCCTTTTATAATCAAGAATTCTGGTATAAACAATAAAAAATATCATTTAATAATTCAATAAAGAAAAGTCGACTCAACTTCACAAGTTGTGGTCAGGCGAGACTAGAACCCGTAACCTTTGTTTCTTGGATGTCTAGTTGACTCCTCTCCCAGTTGAGCTAAATACTAACACCTCGTAAAGGTATTATACCACTACAAGCTACGTTGCGTTGCTACGGGCTACGAGATTCGTAGACTGACACTGACAGTGAATTCAAAATCAGTGTCGACCTTTATTTTGAGAATATCATGGAATTAATAGGTACTCTACTGGTCAACCGGGAAGTTCTCCGACTGTACTACGTACAACAAATTTCACAGTTCCGGTTTTGGCGGGAACGTTTTTTCAATAGCCACACTTAAGAACTGTCAGAATTCCGTCGAATCAAAATCAGACTATTTTTTTATTTAAATTACGTAGTTTAATGTTATGATATAAAACTAGCTCATTTATAAACAAGAATTCTGGTATAACAATAAAAATACTTATCATTTTAATAAAACAATAATACTAGAAAAAACATTGACTCCGCTTTTCAAGTTGTGCTCAGGCGAGACTTGGACTACAACCTTGTTTGTTGGGTGTCTGCTTCACTTCTCTCTCAATTGAGCTACCGATCTGTAGCTAAGTCATTATTTAAATACAGCTTATAAAGGTAATATACTACTACAAGCTACATCGCGCTGCTACGAGCTACGAGATAGTCTCAAATAAAAATCGATATCGATTTACGATCGAAATACGCGCACATAGCGGCGTCCCATTCACTGGAATATGGCTTGTAATAATAGGCCGTCATTCGAGGGCAAGCTCTTATTTCATTACTCAGGCAAGGGTAACTCTTGCATAGCACCGGGCGATATCAAGCTTTCTTATGAAACTCATAGTTAAGTTTCACTTTGTAGATTGTAGATTTGTGTTTGGCAACAACATGTTCCATTGTAAATGTTGTTGTTTCTGCTAAGGCTGATAAGTTTCTTGCGGCCGTTCTTCTTATCAGTTAAAAGATGTCCTGAATGGCTGGTAGGGAAAAAAATGTTGGACTATTCGAAAGTACTTATCTATAAGTCTATTTGAATAAAAATCTTTGACTTTGACTTTGACTTTTAACTCTTTCACTATTAGGTACCGGGCAGTACCGTAGTAGAGTATGCCTGCCCCACCTGGTTTGCGCAGGCAAGGCGTAGTGGATTGTCCCGGCTACACGCTCCGTCTTGCCTGCGCAAACCGGTTTGTGCAGGCATGCTCTCACTCAGGTAAGACGGAGCTGTAGCCGGCGCATTACAGTATACTCGTAGATAGTTGACAGTATAATCACTAGCACGTATTGATCAAAGAATTTAGTCTTGGGACTCTAAGCTATATTGTGTACGTTCTGCTCGCAACTTTAACCGCAGGGAATACGGTTATGTAATGGTTTTTACATGTCAAAATTCATCAAAAGTGGTTCAGGTGATGAGAGATAGATAGATAGCACTGTCACACTACCTATCTAAATGTTTGTAACGTAACTTAGTAGTGTGGATAGTTTGTTCTTAAGAATAATCGTTTTCACCGAGTTCAAACACATGGCAATACTCAACACAATTAAACAATACTAGGTCACATTTTCATTGTACATACTTAATATATGCGGGCGGTAAATGTTGTTTTCATGCTAGTTTTCTTAATGATTAGGTATGGCTCTAAATACATATTTTAAATACAAAAAATATATCTTGTTATATGCAAAAGTGGTTGTAACTTTTTTTTACTCTAAACATGTAGTAGGTATCTAGAATACAGGAATAGAAAACGTTTGTTTAGCACCAGTTTTGTACTTTTTATTTAAGAATACACTTTCTTACACTATACTCACGTCGCAGCTTGTTGGGACTCACTTATCTGAATCAGTAGCTCGAGACAACTCAGGGCATGCGTTTAAAATCGGGACATGTCCCAGCACACCGGCACGTGTCGAAGTACCAATCTACGTGTACGTGCACTCAGGAATAGGAGCCGTATGTTGTACTTTTTGCTAGTCTGAAGCAATATCAAAACTGACTTCACAATCAAAACAGCTTAGGGCATACCTTTAAAAATAGGGACATGTCCTAGTACACAGGGATGTGTGGTAGACCTAATCTACGTGTACGTACACACTGGAATAGGAACCGTCCATACGTTAAATATGTTTTCTCCTCAGACGCTCGGATAAGGAGCGCAGCAATTTAGGTAGGTACCTAAAAAGCGTAGAAAATCCGTAGAAAATTCCGCATTTTGCAGCCTATCGCGGTAAGGTACTTTTTTAATTTAATACTAAAAATATGTCAAAATGCGTTCCGAATAACACTATTGACTTTTTTGTTACATTTTATACTTATTTTAAATAGCTTTGAATTAATTATAATACTTCGCTTAGGATTTATTATTATTATTATTATTATTTTAGTTCATTGAATCATAAAAACAATAGGTAAAAATAAGATTAAACAATTTGTTATAAATAAATATATTAGTCTGGTTCAGATTTCACAACCTATGATTGGATTTCGGAACGTGGCATAAACCTTGCTTTTTAAATTGTCTTTGTCTTGTATTTATTTAAACACATTTACCGAATCGTTTTTAGTGTTATTTATAAGTAACAATAATATTCCTACTTTAAATAACTTTGAATTAACTATAATAGTTACTCCCTTTTTTATTATTTTAGTTTTTTATAACATTAAAACGACAAGAATAAAGTATATTTAGATTAAACTTTTTGTTTAAAGATTATTTTACCGGAAGTTAACCGCGGAAACAACCATTAAATGTTCCTCGCTGTTTGTTAGGTGAAAAATTGTGTGTTGCGCTTGGCAGAAAAGATTTTAGCGTCTTGTACCTTTGAAATTCTCACTTCGCCCAGGTTTCGATATAGGTAACTCGCCGCTAATAACCAACTTTCCAGGCTTGCATAACAAATCAATATTTCCGTGGTGGTGGAACGTTTAGTGTTAAAAAGAGGAAACAGTTTGTTCATACAGATATTAATATGAATACTTCGATCCGTCAAGCGTCCGCCATGAAGATTCACGGATGACGGAGAGAAATCGGATAGCCGGATTTTTAGATTTTTGGATTTTTAGATTTTTTATATTTGTGATCATAATTTTTTGATATTTTTATCCGGTAATGAAAGATACACTGTGATAAGTTTCAACATAAATTAGGGAATAGGTAAAAAAAAATATCATCATTATAAATATCATAATTAAATTATTGCTAAAAGAATCTTTACTGAGGAAGGTTTTTATTTTACAGGAAATAAAAGTTAAATTCCTACTTTACTCATCTTTATCGAGATCACAGACGTCCTATCTGAAGTAAAATTGAAAAAATGCAGCTGAATAGTGGGCGGAAGCTAGTATATTATTGCGTAAAGTAAAAATTCATTTCATTAATAATACTTAAAGGATAATATCCTTCGTGAAAAATATTTGCATAATTATACTGTGGATTAGGGATGTTACGGATGTGGTTATCTCGGAACCGAATTCGTACCTAATCGGAGTTTTTAGATTTGCTTTATCGGATTCGGAACCGGAATCGGAACTGAAATCGGAGGCGTAGGCAGAAGAGAGATGTGTTACGGGCAGGTCTAAAAGACAAACGGTATTTTTTATATACAGGGTGGAAAGTTAAGATGGGGTATGAAGGGCACGTACTTAAACCGTTGTAGCTACATGGAAAAGTTCTGGGGAAACCATCTTTAATTTTTGATCTTTAAATTTTAAACTGACAATGATAACTGAAAATGGTCAATTTTCATTTTTTTTTATGCATATTGATTTTGTTTCGCACGAGGATCAAAACACTGTAAGACACCAACTGAGGTTTGAGTACTAGAAACGTCAGAAATCGCGAAAAACGTGAAAATTCACGCAGCCACATTCGCTTCACCTACGAGTACCTTTGTTGAAAGAACTTATTTTCTTGGCGAATGAGGTTTGAGACAGACAGAAAACTGAGCATTTTCTTGTTTACTGTAATTTGTAAATATAGTAGAATAGTAGAATTTTGCAAGTAAAATAAATACACTAGAAAATGTCGAAGTGTCCTCATAAGTCTCGGTAGCTCAGTGATTAGAGCATTGGGTCGGACTCTCAAAGGTTGCAGTATCTAGTCCTATCGAGCATTATGAGGGCGAGTGGATATTTTCTTCGTATATTTTCTAATTTTTTCCCATAAAAATAGCATTGTAAATAATGCATTGGTAAATAAAAACTTTCAAAAACAGAAAGTAGCGAAAATCTAATTAAGTGACTCCAAAAGAAGCAAATTATACCAAAACAAAAGCTAAGTCTCGGTAGCTCTGTAATTAGAGCATTGGACCGGGTTTCCAAAGGTCATGGGTTCAAGTCCTATCTGAGAATTCACTTGTGGATGAGTAGATTTTTTAAATATTTTTCTATTTAAAATTTTCCATAAAAAGCTACGCAGTTTTATCTCCACCCCAATCTTTTTTTCAACCGGTCAACATTAGGCATAGGCACCAGTGGCGAAGGGTCCATACATCTCGATTCCCATCAGCTTCCCTTTTAGAACTATCACCCCTCCGAGTCAAGAGCATTTTTCGAGAAATTTTTGGTCCGTCTTACCTTTGCCATATTTCGACCCCTCGCCACTGTGACCAAGATGACAAAATTTTGGAGGACGATTTTTCGGTAAAATTGATTTGTCATCTCTATTGATTAAATTTTTCTTTTCACCAAATATAAACTCCGATATAACTTCCGATTGAATTTATCGGAACCGAATGTGCAAAATCAATCAGAAGTTCCGACCTTTCGGAATCGGAACCGAACCTCCGTAACATCCCTACTGTGGATATATCGATTGCACTTTAAGTACACTTACTAGGATTTTGAACTTTCAAGTGTTTCAGTAGCGATATGACTAAAAAGGATTAAGTAGCAATGTTAATTCTATAATACATTTCGTACAGGGATAATACATTTTAGACCAATACACATTGATTGATTGACACAGTTATTTCCTGATCAGCCCTTTGAAAGTCAATACTTGACATTCAGATTTCTATAACAGCTATTCATACCTCGTCAGTCTGATTCACAACAAAGGACAAGTTAGACTTTGAGGAAATTTAAATATAAAGAACCTGAAATAAACATGCACAACTAATATTTATTATAAGTACCCCAAGAGAATAGAAATATCGTTGTTTTTCAAGACGAAACAAGTATTTACATCTCTTTGTTATAACAGACTTAAGCAGTTACAAAACTTTGCAGATGAAATAATATATTTATGTTTCATAAAGCTGTTTTTATCGAATAAAAAAACCAAGATTAACAAAAGTATTTAACTATCTATATGTTTGTTTTACAAAAAATCAAATTATTACATTTTAATTTAGCATTTTATAATGCTATTTTTATGTGAAGACAAGTTGCTTTTTCTAGTATATTTTCTTGTTTAACAATTTTCAAAAAATCTTATGTAAAAAATAAAGCCATTTGGAGTTAGCACCGATGGTGCAATCTACAAAAAATATTAAGTATATTTTTCTCTTGTAAGTCGGTTTGTTCTTTGGTACCTACCTACTGAAATAAAACAATTTTTTATTCACCTCACACGCTCTGAAAAGGAGGTTTTGCCAATCAGTTTAGGCGTAGAAAATCGCTTTTTGCGGCCTAGCGCGGCAAAGTACTTTTTTTAATTTAATACCTAAATATATGTCATAATGCGTATATGTCATAATTCTTCACTTGCTCAGCTTTCAATAGAGGTAACTCGCCGCTTAATAACCAACTTTCCAGCCTTGCATAACAAATAACTATTAACGTCAGTTTTAAATAATCCAGTACTCTAAAAAGTATTAAAACTATCTAAATCAGTTCATAAACAGACATACCTTTAATAACAAATAAATAATAAATTTCCGAATATCCGTAAAAGCTCCGTAAAGTGAAATGGTTACATAAAAAATGGAGTTATTTTTTTTTATTATTAAAACAAAACTACAGCATCAAATTTTTTTTTTAATAAACGTGATACTATGTACCTAATAACGTTTGAATTATTTCAAAAGGTCCATCCGTCTTCAGGTAATCATAGAAAGTATTCAAATTTTACAACAAAAAGACAAACATAAAACCTACTTTTTGTAGTCGGTTAAAAATGTACGCAGTTTGTTCTCCCTCAGTCCTAAATGATTGGTGATAAAAAAATAACAATTAATAGTTGCGAGTGTGTTCGCAGTGATGTGGGCAATGGTGCGATTGACCCAGATTTCCGATACAGGTCAGTTAACACTAGGCCCGGACGCCCTGGTGGACTGGCGACTCTTACGGACCTCTAATTGAAATTTTAAATAACCGGCGTACTATTAATATGATGAGTTACAATGATGGAAGAAATCCATTTTTCCTGTTGGATCAGATGTTCGCAATGAGGGCTCTAACGCTGTCGAGGATGAATTTAAAACGCGAGAGTTTTCTGACAAAGTGCATGATTTTAATTTTCTTTAAAGAACAAAGCTGACGTACAAAATTTTCCTAAATTAATAGTATTTTTTATTTATTTTCTGAAGTATTGCGTTATCTATAAAGTAAGTAAGTATCTAAACTTATTAAAATATGTGATATGTAGATGAATTCTAGAAAATTTAGCTTTAGAGAAAAAATTTAAATCTGTTTCTTCTTCGAAAAAAGTAGCTTTGGTACATGTATGATAAAATTGTGCTTTGATAGTGAAATTACGGAAAAGTTTCTAAAAACATATTACAAAAATGTTATTCTCTACGTTTTTTTTTGTGCTACCTAATTACGAAAGCCTATTTTACGAAGTTCTTAAACAAGTTACTTGATAACTTTCGTGATTCTCGATAAAATTATTTTCGTAAGTTTCTATACATTTTGTAACACCAATGGCATATCGGTTGCTATACAAGGCTGCAGTTGTAAGGGGTCAAAATATTGAGAAGTTAAGTCGGATTAAAAATTTCTTGACTGTATGGTGGATCGGTGGTGTAGGATTTCTAAAAGGGAAGCCGATGGGAATAGGTATGTATGAACCCTTCGCCACCGCATTTACTTAAGTATTGTATGCCACTTGCAGAACAATATTTAAAAAAGTAATTAAAATGTGAAATAAATAAAATATAAAAAAAAATATAAATAATAAAAAAATATTTTAGTTAAAAAGAATGAGTTTATTTATTTATTATCTAATAAATTCTCGTGTCACAGTTTTCGTTCCCATACTCCTCCGAAACGGCTTGACCGATTCTCATGAAATTTTGTGAGCGTATTGAGTGAGTCTGAGAATCGGCTGCTATATATTTTTTATCGCGAAATTCCACGGGAGCGAAGCCCCGGGGCACAGCTAGTGTCTTTATAGATTTCTTTTGGCCCCTTGTTGTTGTTCGTTCAGTGACACAGTTGTGCCATTTATCACAAAGTTCAACCGATACAGAAGGAATAAACAAATGCGCCGATTACACCTAATCGTTTCTTATCGTACTCTGAATAATGCTATTGCGGTCACGTTTTCACATTTCGTTTCGGTCTTGTGTAATCAAATAAAGAAAATGTAATAAATACCATACACATACTCGTACATGAATATCCTGGGTATTTTCAAGAAGATTTTTTTTTCATTAATACTAGAAAAAGGGTGGTGAATGAAGGTGGTGGTGAATGATGAAAGGGTGGTGAAGGTGGTCCAGGTGAATTGTATCCAGTCTGGGCAGCTTGTATCCCACAAGCTGCCCAGACTGGATACAATTCACCTGGATAAAAATACCCTCTCTCGATTGTTTCTTTTTAGTAACACAATATAGTAGCGGCAAGGGGTGCATATGGCGTAGATAAACCGGACCAAGAAAAATCCACAAATCAGACAATAATAAACATAGAAAATTAAATGTTTTGTTCACTTTGCAACTGCCTCGCCTCCACTTACATTTAACTAATTGGTGTCAATTTTTTTTTATCCTATCAGCAATTAGTATTCTACTTTAATCAGATTTCATGTTCAATTATTGGCATTATGAGCGTGACTCCAGCGAGCCATCTACTCGAAGTTGTTAGTGATTGGAGCCGATTCGACTTATAATATGTCTTTTCTATTTAGGCGTTTGGAGTAAGATCTCGTCTTGAGTGCTGCAGCCAGATCATTAGGATGCTTTTCAAGTCTCTCCTGGTATTTCTTTGTGTCCTTCTGGATTTCCTCTTGGACGGTACTGATCATCAATTCCTTATGTATTTCAGCGTTTGTGACAAACCAAGGAACCACCCCACTTATTGTCCGTTACCGTAAGATAGAGTTTTGCAATGTTTGTATTTTAGTTACACTGGACTTGCAGGCGCTACCCCAGAGTTGAATACCGTAAAGCCAGATTGGCTTCAGAATGGTCTTATAGTTCAGAAACTTGTTATGGTGCTTAATTTGCTGTTGCGTCTCATAATCAAAGGTAGGTTTTTATGGCGTATATTAAGCTCTTGTCTCTTGGTTTTGATGTGGTGAGACCAAGTGAAGCGGCGATCGAGATAGAGCTCCAAGTATCTTACATGGTATTGGTGTGGTAAGGTGGCATTTTTCAGAGTACAGGGTGGACAGTTGCCTTTCGAAGCGTAAAGGTGACGTGGACTGATTTGTTCAGGCTTGCTTTTATCCGCAATTGTTTAAGCCATGCTGTTTTTTTATCCAGGCCCTTTTGAAGCATCTTTGTCGCCAATACTGGATCGCTATCACTTGCGAGTAATGCAGTATCATCAGCATATGTTGCTGTTGTGACACCATCAATCTGTGGTAAGTCTGCTGTGTATAACGTGCACAAGATTGGACCCAGGACAGACCGCTGCGGAACTCCAGCCAATATGTCGTGAAATTTAGATTTCTTATTATCTCAATCTTTGACTTGAAATATTCTTTTAGTAAGATACGACTTTAAGAAGTCCAGCAGGTCTGGGGTTTTATTGGGATTTGGTGGCCAGTATGTGGGTTCGCATGTGGATAATGCAGACAAATTATTTTTATCTATGCTACACTTTAGTTGTCTGCCTGTAATATTGTAAATATTTAATTACATGATCGGTATGGTGGATCACTGGGGTACGATTTCTGAAAGCGATGGGAATCGGTATGCATGGATGGACCCTTCGACACTGCAATATAGTTATCATAGAGAAAATAGCATTGTAAATGCAAACTTCAAAAATGTTAAAACGAACTACGGTAATCGTACACAATCAAAAGATTATTGTGATAAATAAAATATTTACTTCATGCTTGGATCTATCAAGAACATTTGGTTTTATCAATTTATCGAAAGTTAAAAAATTTATGGGTCCAATATTTTTCCTCTAACATGATTTATACAGAAATATTTAGAGACAACCTTTTTCCTTGTCTTATTACTCTTCAATTCTTTACAATCCGGAATAGACACAGTTTATATTGAAATCTAGTTGAAATCTAGCAGAAATATCTGCACCTGTCTGTGTACATATTTTACTTAGTAACTACGTTACTGAAAAACAATATCCTCTTTTATATCACAGTAAAACAATAATTTCCATCGGTCGACTGGTTCCCAAGTCCTTGCTGCTTGCGGTTGATCAGACAATGTCTGTGTTAATAATACATGTCGTTAATAACAGGACTAGATTCTATCTTCGTATGAAACTCCGAGCAAGCAACATATTGAAGTTGTAAACATCTCTAACAATTTGTATGTAAAACTGTCTGCCTTAGATACAGCCCTGCCTTTTGTTTTGCTGATGTAGTTTATCATTGTTTTTATCATTTGTCATTTATCAATAGTTTTAACGTTTACTTAAAAGTAAACATTGTAATGTTCGATGTAGGTCACAGGCAAATAAGTAGAGAAGATTTCATCTACAATGTTAAGTAAATCCGACAAAGCATAGTCTGAGCACTTAATTTTCTTGCTTACCTACTACTACTGAAACCGCCTCTGTGGTCTAGTGGTACAACCACCGCGCACCGGTATCAGACCCAAGAAAATACGAGTTACCCCGGATGTAAGTGTTAGGTAAATAAAACTTACAATAACATCTCACAATAGATAGAGACATTTCTTACTTATCAGCTTTATTGAAAATAACTGGTGTTTTGTCTGATAATAAATACGCATTTACGTAAGCACGCAGCAGTTTGTAATATTGTTTAATTCTATAAAGTATCACAAAATGTAGGTTCTGAAAGACAGATAAAGATTTTTAACAATAATCAATGAATTAACAAAAGAGGTTAGTGTTGTAGATGCGAAGTTATCTACTTTTGCGAATAAATCACTTTATTATGTAATTTAATGTAGAGTCACGTGGTGATTTTAGGAAAACCAAATAAGACGGGTAAACATAACGAAAAATAAGGTTGCTTCGAAACGTGTTTTCATCGCCTCAGCCACATCACACCTACTCCTGGGTATTGGGCTCCTTGGATCTTCACGTATACCTCAATAGGTATAAGCGTTAACTAAGTTAATCTTTACAGATTTCGGGTAAAAAAACATTTGTTAGTTACCTACACTTGGGTTGTTAGGTTCGGAATGGGCAAAGTGTAGTGTCATTGCTGTAACCTAGAATGGATTTACTTAATAGTATATATTTAAAGATAATAGGTATGTAGTGTTCGCAGTGAAGCCCAGATGAGTCGCAGCTGCAATCAAGTACACAGCGGGGCAAGGTTAATCCAATGTACTTCACTGCCTTTATAAAGCCTTTCTACTCTACATAATGCTACTTTGAATCATATACTTGCTATATATTTTTTTTTTTTGAGAAAGATCAGTTTACAAGACTCACACTTATACATAAGTGAAAAACATGATCGAGTACAAAAGACACGTAGTGTGGCCTTAGTTACAAACTGCCACGGCATGTTAGGTTCACAAAAAGCAGTATATGAAACAGTTCATGAAAATCAAAAAGTTATCTAAACAAGTTATATAAACAAAAAAAACACTTTATTATTAGAATCACTTTAGTTATCAATTTTGTTAGAATCATACAAAATGGAGCAATGTGGATTTTTTTTCTGATGCTTAAAAATGTTAAACGCCTGATGAGTTAAAGTTTGCCTACAAGGTGATTCGTTACCAGGGATTTAGTTTGAACGAACATGGGGCAAGCAAGTCCTTAATTCAGGCTTAGGTACCGATTTATGAAAAATATTTACCTAAAGCTAACTTTAGCTTTTTGTCTTCTTTAATCAATACGTCTTGCTTACTGGAAACCAAGTTAAAAACGTAGGTTAACCTTCGATACGATGATCGTTATATTAAAATATCTTATTTTGCAAGTTACCTACTGACCTTTTGATAGCGCACACGTGATTTAGTTACATAAAATATTATTGTTAAAGTCATAATAACAAATCACAAATCTACATCTGTTAAGCGTACGTAAATAATAAACTGATAATTACGACTGACAGTTAACGAAGCAGTTATTCATAAAAATATTCAATAAGATCAAAAATAAAATCGTTTTAAGAAACGTTAAACTAAATATAAGTTACCGTTATGGTATGTACCAGTCACCGAGTTGAATATTACCTTTTTCATAAAATAAGAAAATTGATTTTGTAAGTAAATTTTAAACTCAAGTCACTCTAGTTCCGTTCGAATTAATGCCCACAATAATGCATTCATGTTCATAATTTTTACATTAAAGGTGACATAAAGACACAAGACATGCAATATAGACATTGATTGATTTACGCTCTCTGGAAAATTATAAAGGGTTATAACCCATTTTATCTTCTTTTTGGATTTTTGCATTTTTCAATGCTATTTTTATACTTAAGATAAATTTTATGTTAAGTGAATTCTCAGATGAATCCCATCTGAGAATTCATTTGTGGCCAAGTTGTTTTTTTCCAATATTTTTCTATTTAAAATTTATCGTAAGTAAACTTACTAATACCTACAAATTGCTTGAAATTGACATAATTAACATTACATGAATAACTTTAATACGATGTCCGTCTTCTTCTTTATCATCTAGGTAAACGATAAGTACCCTCAGTTAAATTTAGCACAGACCTTTTCCATGATCTCTGAAAATTCTACGAAAGAGCTGTAATTTTTTCCCGAAACTGAACTATAGAGCGGTTCTGCGCTGCTGCTCTGCACGCATTCGACTGTTTCTAACCTTCATCAGATCATCAGTTCACTCTCATAGTGTCCGGTGTTGCTACAAATCGGTTGCTCAGCACGCATTCGAACCACATGAGAGAAACCTGCACGTTTTAAAAAACCTTCTTTTAAACTAAGTTACCTTTTTATTTTTTTGTCATTATTGAAATATTTATTATTTATTTATTTTTATGATGAAAACGATATCGACGATATCGAAAAGGAGTACCAAAATCATTTTTTTTTTATTGGAACAGAACACAAAGAAAGTTAATTTATAAAATAATACAATTATGCTTTTGTATTAAAATTACTTAGTACTATAATTGTATTATATAAGTATTATTATAAATACTTTTTTAACCGACTGCGTCAGAAGGAGGTTATGTTTTTAGAGAGTAATATGAATGTATAATTGTTTTGTACGCTCTGCGGCCTGAACGGCTCGATGGATTTTAGCTTGAGAGGTGTCGTTAGATTCGTATTTACTGTGAGAGTGACGCCAAAATTTTGTTTTTTTTATATATATATAACCAATATATATAAAATTGGCGCCAAATTTTAATGTTTGGCACACTGCAGCCCGAACGGCTGAAACTGGCCTGAACGGCGGAAATGTATACACACAGACTTTCACAATTAATAAGAATCTAGCGACGCCTTTGAAGCTAAAATCCATCGATATAGATTTTAGCATCGATATATACAAACTCATTCAATAATAAAACTAAAAATATAAAATAAAAAAGGTAATTTATAATATTTAAAAACCCGCCTGCATCAAAATACACGTTGAATGAAAAGATGGAAACAAGATCAATATTAAATGCAAAAATATAACGAAGATCCTGAAATTGCTAGTTATAATTTGCAGAAACAGCTCGAAGAAACCCACAAGTGGCTCTGCAAATGGCGTAGGTACCTATTCGTGCAAGTGCGCCAAAATTTCACTAGACACTAGACACACTCTTATAACAGAGTTGGTAGACACGACACTGGTGGTGAAAAGACTAAAAAGGGACCAGATAATTAATTAGGGGGAGCGGGGATGGCCGCTTCAATATACTCGTCTACATCTCTCATCCAATTCGCTTATGGTCTGGCGACCGATTGCAAATAATAAAAAAATAAGAGAGAAAATAATCTTTTTAGTTGACTTGTATTTTAAAGCAGGCTGTTTTTCAGTTTTTTAAAATTACCGTTTCTTTAAGGGTTAGATTACGAATCACTCTTAACCCTTTAACCACAGCAGATTAATAAATAGTTTACTTTAACACATGGAACAAAATTGCATTTTTTTTAATGTCACATTTCTGTTATTTTATCCTTTTTATAATGCAATGAAATGTTCTTTATTTAGTTCATTTATTGGACTTACAAACGAGGCCAATATTGGTGGGGGTACACGCCGGCGCCGTTCACGCATTTGTAAATAGATAATAACGCTTATGATATTTTTTAAAGGTGCGATTTTTTTGACGTTGAGTGTATAAGTCCATTGCTGCTTTTCTTTTATAGAGAATCACCACATTGATTTTTTACTGTAACAGCCAATGTTCATCTAGGTCAAACTCGATTGTCTACAGAAGCTATCAGAGTTACAGAATAAGGGGTCAGATCATCAGTTCACCATAAAAAGGCATAGGTTGTATGTGGATGTGGCTTAAAGATATTACTACAAATTGGTTGTACTTGCTTATAAGCTTCAGCTGTAACAAAATGTTACTTAATTTAAAAAAGAAGATATCTAGTACAGTTTTTTTACGACTCTCCTGTCTTCTTCAACATTTATGATTCGGTCGCAAGGGAAACATCAAACATGGACCTCTCCATTGATAGCTGGTTGACCTTGAGCGTTTGTACGAGACCAAAACTTATTTTTTCGTCTTGAGAGACTGCGGTACGTGATTCATCTGGAGATCCTTTTCTCTACAGTTACAAGTAAGTACAGTCTGTTCTGGGGAGTAAAATAAATGACCAGCATATTCGACGACTATACCCAACGGTTCGGAATATTAACTGAAGAGGGTTGTTGAGAGAGATGAGCATCATTCGACATAACTCTTTGTATGTAAAATTAAATTGATCTTCTAGCATCTTCTTTTTCGCGTGTATAATGTACGATACGTATGTTTTTTTAGGGTTTCGTAGCATAATGGCAAAAACGAAACCTTTAACCTTTAACAAATCTTTATATTCGTCATGTCCGATGTATGTCACAGCCACTTTATTCCAAAACTATGAGGATTACACTGTTGAAATTTGGTAGGTAGATGTATTCTATAAACTGCTTTACGGTTTTTATACAAAAATAAAAAAAATATATATATTAAGGGGGGGCTCCCCATACATGGAACTAAAGCTGAAAAAAAATATTTTCATCAAACCTATACGTGCCGGGTATCTATAGATAGGTCTTTAATGAAGTCGGTTAAAAATTACATTGAGGTTTCTAAAACAATTTTTTTTTCAAAGTCAAACGTTTGAAAGATGTACACTTCCGAAGTGGCAAAATGTGTGTCCCCCCCCCCCCCCTCTACCTTTTGAAAAAAGAAAGTGACAAAAAAAACTGTAGATCTAAATGAAAACTTTCAACGAAAATTGGTTTGAACACATTACCCAAAGTGAAAGGAAAAAATATTTTTTTTTCATCAAACCTATACGTGTGGGTAATCTATAGATAGGGCTTTAAAAATTACATTGAAGTTCTTAAATCAGTTTTTCTCAAAATCAATCGTTCGAAAGATATACACTTTTAAAGTGAAAAAATGTGTGTCCCTCCCCCTCTAACATTTTAAAATAAGAAAGTGAAAAATCTAAAAAAAGTATATGCTGTAGACCTTTATAAAAACTTTCAACGAAAATTTGTTTGAACGAAATATATTGTGCAGTTGTCATTCATACAGACACTAGGAAAAACAAAGTTATTTTTGCAGGCGAATATTATAGTGTCATTTTGGGTAGGTGTATTAATATAATAATAGGAACTTTATTGCACACAATACAAAAACAAACACATACAGAGAAAATGACAAAAAAGAGGAACACACAATAGGTGGTCTTATTGCTACATAGCAATCTCTTCCAGGCAACCTTGGGTGAGAGACGAAACCCTTCATGTGCGAGTTCGACTTGCACTTCGCCGATTTTTTTGGCAACGGACAGTAAAATTTTGACATTTCTTTTATGTCAAAATTTAATTGTCCCTAGCCAAAACAATTTATTAGTAAGTTATAGGAACCCGTGGTTGAAAAATTATGTTAGGCAGAAGGTGAATTTATGGTAAATTTTAAATAGAAAAATATTGGAAAAAATTAACTCGGCCACAAGTGAATTCTCAGACGGGATTCACTTGTGGCCGAGTTAATTTTTTCCAATATTTTTCTATTTAAAATTTACCATAAGTATAAAAAGAGCATTGAAAAATGCAAAAATTACAAAATCATAAAAAAGAAGGTGAATTCTCAAAGAACTACTAAGGACAGTGGTATTCCAAGGCCAGCAGAATTACATAATATTTGTTGACTAAACATAGGAACTAAGGACGTAAGTAGCTGAAAATTACGTAGAAGTTAGTAATTGTCTAGGCCACTGTACTTACTAACTTCTTGGAATCTATCCAGTAAAAGATACTATAACTTGGCTGACTCACAACATAATGTTAAAAGGTCGTCGTGTCTAAAGTCGGTTTTAGAAAAGCTTATGTAGTCTACAAAATAATGAATATGGAAGACATTCTGGCGGTTAAAGATCATGAAATGAATTGAATATACCTACCTACATAATGTAACATAGAGGTAGTGTGTATTGTTTACTGATATTTGATGCCTACCTAGATATTATATACAGGTTCCGGTGTCTCTACTATTAAAACCAATTTACATAATACAACAAGGTAGCACACATGTGTTTACTAGGTTAAATCGTCTATTTATGGGCATGGCGGGCGGTTAGGTTTACCAATGATCACATGATAGTGCTTTGTCTGGAAAAGTTATAAAGCTGATAGACCAGTCAAACATTTTTAGTTTTTCTTGAATCTACTTCAAACCAGATAACGGCGGGTTCTACAGGAAATAGTGTTTCTTCTAATCAATGGTCGTATCGAATAGCCAGACTACCTTCTATTTTCATTTAACCGTACCGGCAGAACGTGTTTATCTGATATCAACTGTGCGTCCGTCGGACGCTCATTGCAACCGGCTAAATATAATGCGTAGGTTAGGTATCACAATACGAGTCGTGGTCAAGGCACACTCAAGAGCGTTTGTGACGTGCGATCACGCGCTGTACTTTTATTTTTAGCTCAACAGGTTGAATGGACACTGTCCCTTAGAGTAATTGAATTGAGTAAAAATGCCGCGTAATTGTGTTAATGCAAACATTAATATTTCAAATGCACAGCAATATAGACCGATCGCGCTGAGTTATTTTGTAGGCAAAACCTTCAAAAATTCTAAAGTTTATAAAAACTTGCCTGTGGATGTATTTGCATATAAAAAGCTTATTTTTGCGTTTTGTGTCATTTCTTGCCTATGGATCTATAGAAATTCGTATATTTGTGGTGGATATAAATAATTACTAGATATAGAAAAATAAAACTTACAAAATTGATTTCAAGTTAAAAAACGCAATGGTATTGAATTTAAGATAGCCTGCGTAGTGTACAAACCTAGTTTGTGTCACATTCGTCCAGGGGAAAGTGACTTAAAGTCAGTACATTAATAACTAAGGCAAAAAAAAATTAGAGTTTAAATAACTAGTACCATAATTTGCAGATTACTTAAATAAACCCATGAAATAAATTTGTGCCAGATTCAGGCATGGGATTTTAGTATTTTTAATTGTTTTGTTTGTCCGAGCTATAAGTGCTTTAAAAAAATATTACAATTATTAGAATTTACTTATTTGATATTAAAAATGCATGATTGATGGACAGTGTGAATTTGTGTCATATTAATGCACGGCATTATTAATTAAGAAAAAAATACAAAAAAGCGCACGAAGTTAGTAGGTACATAGCGCGCGATGCGAACGAAGCGCAGACGGCAAGCCCGGCGCGGTCGACCTACCTATACGCGTGGACCGTGGTGTGACATCGCGGCGTCCGGTCCGACTCAGTCGGGTTATATTCGGTACCTACTATAATAGGTAATTAGATTATCCCGTGATTAGATCAGATTAGGTAAGGATTGAATTGATGAACGAAAGAACACACGCCGTCGTTGGGTTATGTAGAGATTATCATCACAGTCTATATTAAGCGTTAATCTACTATGCAGACGCAGGTCACATCTAATTTTCAATACTGTTACTTTAATGCAAGTGAAAGAATGACAGGGTTTCCCTGTCCGGGTCGTCGGTCGCATAGCACAGCAGATATTATACCTATATGAGTTATTTAGTAGATTTTCACTTTTACTTACAGGTACCTATCGCTTTTCGGTAGTTTTTATTTTTTTATATATCATATAAAAAAAGTATTCTGCTTTAAGTAGAGTCAGCAAAACAAAATTTATAGCGTATACTTACGAAATACGGCATAGTCGTAGATTTACAGGAACCGGGTCCGATACTCCGTTAAGAGAACCGGGAATATCGCTACTCCCGGTACTGAGAAACCCCTAAAGCTTTTTTGTATTATTGAGCTGTTTAAAATGTGTGCATAAATGAAAATGTTAGACGCAAGATGAAAGAACCATAGAAAGTGCTGCTGCTGTGAAACTATTTTTTGGTAGTTCCCCGCGTGTACACACACAAAAATCAGCTTTTATACTATAACGTACTATTGAAATACGCTCATATTACCGGTCATATTACTGTCTGGCTATTGCTGTCTCACTCTGATAAATAGGTCACTGCCCTGTTATACCGCCTAATGATAAGCTAGGAGTATCATACAATCAACGATGAGCCTAGAAGGTATTCATTAGAGATTTAGAATCCCCGGGTTTGTAAGTATTCGGAAACACAAGAACAGGTAAGAAGTTACACTCTAGCGCGGTACAGAAGATAAAAGAATCAAAACGCTTAGCCGATTTCGACGCATTGAACGCCAGTCTTTGGAATATATTGTGAAGTACATATTCGTATTTATGCTTGTCTAATGGCAGGGGAAGAGTATAGCTGTCCATTTCAGACCGAAATATATCAAATAGTAAAGCGTTAAGCTCGCAACAACGCTACTTTCTGTCTCTGCTCAAGGGGTTTGCGTTCAAGCTTATAGCAAAAATATATTTTGTGCGGCGTCGGTACCGCCACAAAAATAGATAGATACCGACGCCGCACTGTAACCGCACCGCGCGCTTTGTATTGTTTGCAAAACGACAAATGCACCGCTTCGGCACCGCAGCGATCCGACAAGAAACGTCTAAACTGAAAGCGCCCTTAAAGATGTTTGGATCTAAACTTCGATCATCAAGTCGTAGTCATCGTTTAAGCCACATGACACCACTGCTAGGTATAAGACTCCCCCAAGGATCTCCACAACGATCGGTCCTGCGCTGCCCGCATCCAGCGGCTTCCCTTGACCTTCATTAGACCGTCGCTCGGTCCACCTTGTCGGAGGCCTACCCACGTAGCGTCGTCCCGTGCGCGGTCGCCATTCCAGAACCTTTCCTCCCCAGCGGCCATCGGTTCTTCGCTGTGTGCCCCGCCCACAGCCATATCAGCCGAGTAATCCTTCGAGCGATGTCAGTTGCTTTGATCAATTTAGTTCTCCTACGGATCTCCTCATATCAGATTCGATCACGTAGGGAAACGCCGAGCATACTCATAGTTAGCGACCACGATTCACTACCGTAAATCATCACTGACAACACAAACTGGTCATAGACTTTCGTCTTGAGACACTCCGGTAAGTTGGACGCGATGATTTTACGGAGCTTCCTGAATGCTGCCCATCCGAGTTGGATTCGACGGGAGATCTCTTTCTCGAAGTTGTACTTACCTAACTGGATTGTCTGTCCAAGGTAAACGTAGTGGTCAATATTTCGAGTGTAGGGTTCCCAACGTGAACTGAAGTGGGTATAACATGGGAATTTGACATGATTTTCGCCTTTTCCATGTTCATCTTAAGACCCAATGTTTGGGAAGCACTACGGAGATCTTCGAGCATTGTGTTCAGATCTTCCAAGGTCTCAGCCGCAAGGACTATATTATTGACGACCTGTTTGGCGCAGGGGTACTAACCCCGCCTTCTGCGCCAGAGGTCCCGGGTTCGATCCCCGGACAAGACAAATATTTGTGTGCATGAACATGTCTATTTGTCTTGGTCTGGGTGTTTAGTATGTATATTAAGTATGTATTTACAAAAAAAAAGTATATAAGTATGTTTATCCGTTATCTAGTATCCATAACACAAGTTCTTTATGAAACTTAACGTGGGACTAGATAATTGGTGTGATTGTATGCGAATATTTATTTATTTATTATTTATTGACTAAACGAAGATGTGTCAGATACTGGCCATTAATGTTGATGCCGAGTCCTTTCGAGTCCAAGAGCTTAAAGATATCCTTTTTTTTTTTATGAAGTACGGGGAGACTCTTAGCCTTCATCATACCTGATGTTAAGTATTGATAAGGCTGAAGATGGAAGCGAGCCTCTCCCGGAATGGAATCCTCAATCACTGAGGAACTGGCTATCTTATCTTTAACTGCCGGAACACAACAATGCTGAGAACATTGTTGTTATGGCGTCAGACTTAGATAAGATGGTGGTAGCTAGCCAGGCGGACTTACAACAAGTCCTACCACCAACCAAACCGAATACAATATGTACCCCCGCTAGGAATCGAACCCAGGACCCCTGGGTCTTATACCGGTGGTTGTACCACTAGACCACGGAGGCGGTTAAAAAAAAATCCTTAGACGCAGCTGTGAACAGTTTTCGAGAAATGACGTCTCCCTGTCTCACACCTCGCTGAAGTTGGATGGGATTTGTGTTCTGGTTCTGTAATCGGTCCGACATGGTGGCATGTTCGTATAAGTACCTCAACACCTCGAAATACCTATAGTCCACTTGGCACCTCTGGAGAGAATGCAGCACCGCCCAGGTCTCTATCGTATCGAAGGCTTTCTTATAGTTCGAAAACGCCAAGGAAAGTAGCAAATTATACTCCTGGGTCTTCTGTTTAACCTGCCGAAGCGTATGGATGTGGTCTTTGGTGCTAAAGCCTTTTCAGAACCCGGCTTGTTCGTGAGGATGTCGTCGAACCTGCGAGCTAGACGACTCGTTATGACTCGAAAACAACTGAATTTGCGTTTGGTATAGTTGGAGGAACCATTTCAGCGTAAAAAACCTTTGCCAGTAAAGCAAAGCTTTTTCATGCTAATTAAAATTTTAATGAAATATTAAAAGTTGAAACTTAATGAAAATGACACGCATGATCATCAAGCATATCCCTCAAAGTAGGATTCAGGTTGAAAGGACTGACCTGTTTCTTATCCTGTTAATCTTACAGCCTCAGTGGACAACCGAATTAGGGAATTAGGGACAAGATGTAAGTTAGCATTGGCTTGGCTATTTCACTAAAGGCCAGGGCGAAACAATTTAACGATTCTACATCTATATAAATAAAAGCTATAGACTTGCTCGGTCGTCAACTGAAGCTTTTTGGGTTACATGACAAGGGGGCAGAGTTGTATTGCGCTATTAAGAGTCTGCCTGCGGAGACAGGTTCATGAACCAGTTCAGTAGGGGCTCGTGCATCAAATTTAAATTCAAATTCAATATCATTTATTCAGTCTATGCTGTTACAAGCACTTATGAACGTCAAAGAAGCTACGCCATCGGCTCACAAACCCTACGGCTGGATACTGGATTTTCTTTTCTAGGAAGGCATTGAATGATGACCCGATATTAAATTTTCACCATACTTGTGAACAACGATAAGATGCTTAATTAGTAGCTACCTGGGCAAATAAACCTGTCTCCACAATCCCCCCAAAACCGGAAAGTTTCCGATCTCAGGAGATTGCAATGCAAATATGGCTAGCCAAAGGAAAGGTCAGAAGTCAGATAATGTTTATATAACATCGATAAATAATGCTAGGGCATAGTCCCAGGTACTTCTGGTTACGAATTTTCCCGAGATTCCCGATACGGTACTTATTGGGGCACATTAACTGGCATCGGTTTTAACATGGTATCGCAGAACCGGTTCTCATTAATAGTAAACTTCAATATAAATTATATTCAAATGAATGTTCGAGATAGGGAAAAGTACCGGGAATTCAAAGTTCAATCTTTTTACCGGGACTCCCAGTACTGACGCAAATTAACTGACATCGGTACCATCGTATAGAAGAACCAGTATTCTTGGTTCTCATTAATAATAATGAATGGGTTAGAAATGCAAAACTTAACAAAATATATTAAACGAGAGATTGACAGTGGGTGCATGATTTCTAATTTCAATTTTAACAATCAGAAAGGCTGTCATTTAGAATAGTGGCACTTGAGGTGGTATAAAGTAAAAACAAATTATACTTACCTACTTGCCTAGATCAGATATATATCCTGTTTTCTTTTTTTGCTTTTTATTTAATGTTTACCTACTTCTAAAAAACATCTTAGTCTGGTCATCAACTTACTTAAAAATAATTAAGTAGGTACCTTCTTGACTAGCAATGTAGGTACCGTCAACAGCACGTACGGCTTTACATTTGCGCTACGAAAACCACCGACGAGCGACGTAAGGGCGCTCTCAAGGTCACACACACCGCTCGCGTGTCGCGTCGCGTCCCATGCGCTTGCTCTTAGCGGCAAATTTCAAAATGTTCCGGAATTAAACTGAATCTAATAATATAAGATTCCATGGATAAAAACGACACAAATTTTGAATAGTGTTTCGTTATATCATAAAGATAATAAAAACATAAACTCTAATAACTTGAATTTTCTTTTGTGACTTTTACAGCGTTTTGAACAAATAAAGGAAAGTTTCTGAAAATGCCATGGAGGAATCTGACACAAAACATTATAAACAAAAGATACCATTGATCTAAAACTTATAACACTTATTTCACCAACTCTAATATTCTTTTGTGCTACTGAGGCGACATCTTAGGTAATGGTTAAATAACAGTATTCCCGTGGAGAGAGATGACACAAAAACCTCTTGTACATCGTTTACGACTTTCTAATCCCCATGAAAGTAAAATTATCGTCTCTAATTTTCTTTTCGGCCGATAATGTCAGAAAAGACAAAAACGTCAATATATACTTATCCCTGCACCTAAGATGACACAAAATCATATATTAGGTTAAGTAAATGGTCCTGGAACTGTATACCAAAAATCAAGAACTTTAATATTTTTGAAACCTCAAAACTTATCCCTATCGGTCTAATAAGCCCAATCACAGGACCAAGAGAGTAGAGCAATCTACAACAAAAAACATTTTTTTTTAATTTCTTTCACCTACCTACCTATTAAGTACTACCTTAATACTAACGTAATACTAAGTTATACTTAAAATGCATATTATAACATAACTATGCTACAAATCCGAAATACAAATAAGTTGTATAATAAAAAAAGCTAAGACTAGTTTTGTAAATATGTAGGTATGCACACACAGAAAAAAAAAATTAAGTTAAAGCCGTTACCTAAATGTTATTTATGTTAACGTTAAGTTGTCATATTTTGTTAAATGGCAAACTTTACATCTGTTTATTTACAGTAACCCAAAATTTTAGCGTACCTGGGTACTTGTTTGAAGTGAATTAGGTAGCGCTGTTATGATTTTTCTTTCATTACGAGCAAGTGGTTTATCAATACATTCTTTGTTTACGCATAAGTTGTTCATAAACCTTAGAACTAGAGCAATACCTTCTAACTACATGTAAATTTATAAGGCTTACCTAGAAGTGCTTGAAAAAGTCTGGACTTGAATATTCTGATGACTCTCTCGATGGCCAGTCTTAGTTGACGGTCCTGGGGTTTCACCAACTTACTGTGGTAGTCTTCCAGCAGTTCTAATGCTCGATGGGCCTCTGGGTACCGTAAAAAGAGTACCGCAATTAGTTATTTTTATGAACAACACGAAGATTTCAATAAAAACTTTTTGAATTTTGGCAAATAAAATTATTCATTACGCGTATTGGTCATCCTACAGACGGTAACATGTAGCTCTGGTGAATGTGTACGTAAACTTTCTTTTTAGAAAACATAATTAAGTAAACTTAGTTCAGGAAAAAAATAAGTTTTATGAATATATCAGTTGGCAACACCACTAACTATCGATGCGAATCAACAGCCGCATCCGTGGGGTGAGACGTGCGTACCCGAACCCCTTCAACACACGAATGCGTTTACAATAATAGGGGATGAACTCAATGCTCACTTACAAAATTAATCCTAATTCACTATAAAACAACCGTACCCTTCTATAATCGTTACATCAACGTTAAACACGAGATCTATAATCACCTTGCTTACGAACTGGCATCACGGCACCACCCCCTAACGTAATTTTAGAAACTTACTACACTTCAGTGAAAAATAAAATTTATAACAACTTCACAGCAACACAGCGATTTAAATGCACATTTTAAACAATTTCCATCACAGCAGAGAGCCTATTGGAACCGCACATATTGTCGCAAAATGAAAACATTAGAGGATAAGGTGCGAAGTGATGCGCGTTGCGGCCACACTGGCTGTACTTGCGAGGGCCATCGAGCACTGTGCCCATTGGGATTGGTCGATTTTCACCGTGACGTCAGGGGGTGGAAGCATAGACAATGGAAAACGTAGAGCCGAGGGTTGGGGCGCACAAGTGAAGCGGAGTTGCCAGAGCGTAAGTTATTTTTCTAACATAGGAGTATTTTTGTTGTGTGTCAATGGTAAGTTATTGCAATAATTGCTTTCAATTCTTAGTTTATGAAACTGGGGCCCAATTCTGCTAATGCATAGTCACAATCGTATTCCAATCGTGTTTCAATTGTGGTGCTGTTTTACAAAGATCATGTTACATCTTGATCTTGAACATTAGCATTTTTTATCAACTGAACTTTAGCCGTACTGTAAACTTACCTATCAATGAATAAAGCTATTTCACATACACGACTACTATTAAAGCTTCGCAATCGCAACTCAGTAATGCAAACTTAAATGTCAACATGAAAGTTATTATTAATAAAAAAACTTTACCTAGGTAGGTACTTCACGAATTTTGATTTATGTAGGTACTAGCTGGGACATTTACGGTCAAAGGAACTGGATCAATGTTGTCGCTGAAGGTGATTTTTAGCACGTTGAAACATTAGAAGTGGTGAAATATACTCGTTGAGCATTCTCCAGATGCACCTCTAAATGCAGAACAGTGGGATGACGTTCGTGAATAGGTAATGATGAATTTACGCCAAATGGCTTTATTGCAGTTCACATAGCCACCAACTTGATGTCACGTAATTACGTAATTACGTGACATCAAGTTGGTATTGGAGGTATGGATGGATGCCAAAAATCATTTCCTCCCTTTTGTGACTTAAATATTTGCAGATGTATTTGATGGCCTTCAATGATTTGCAATACTCAACGTTGCAATATGTCTTGAACGAACTAAATAAGTGGTGAATATGGAACAATCCAACTGCTGTCGACCACAAAATCCGATCTTTTAACTTTTGTTGTGATAGTTCAATCGTTATAATCGGGTGATCGACGCCGGTACAGTGGACAACCATAGTTGCCAGTGAGTCTCCGCCTTATTTTCCGTGGATATCGTATGGAACATTTGCCGTCGACCATGCACGGTGGTTGATGGCATCGGGGGTTGATGGCGCCACAGCCACACGGTTCAAGAATCATATTTGTAATTACAACATCATGTATCTAGATCAGTTTCGTGATCGGGAATCTCGGCACTTACGAATTTATGATATCTTCTATTTGGTCTGGTGGAAATTCTTTCGTTTAACCAAATAATAATGTTTGTGTGTGTGGGTGTGTGTGCGGCAGGCCTCGTTTTTGCTATTTGATTGAATACATCCAGCATCGAGTATCCCCAAGGCGGTTTCTTTAACAATATATTTCATCAGGGACCGCATACATACACATACGTTTGCGTTATTTTCAATACAAATTTAACCCGAGCTGTAAGATATTTTTATAATAATATTACTCGCTGTCAGTTGCGGTTTGTTACACCATTTATATAAAATTAATGGCTAAACTGATGTTTTGACTACTGTTTTTTTTATAATTTTTATCCTGTTCCGGACGAAGACAAATCCAAACACACAAAAATCATCAAAATCAGTCTAGCCGTTCTTGAGTTATAAATGGTGTAACTAACACGTCTTTGTTTTATAATTATATACCTACATAACCATTTTATTTTCGTTAAGTGTAAGCTATTGTGAATACTGAGGCTGTAGTGTATGTGTCGTATAAATATTTGTGATATTTCCACAGCTCCAGAGGTGTTTCTGAAGGACCGATCTTAAGAATCAGAATCGATCTGTCGATTCGATAGACAGGCTATAAAGTGATTCAATAAGATCCTTTTGAGGGATGATCACTTGGAAACCGAAACATTTTACGTCGGAACTTGTTTTACTAATTTATTTTAAAAGTCGCCGAATTTAATAACTTTGATATTTAAAATTGTTTTTCCCGACAGCGCGTCGGTAGGTATGGAGCAAAATGCAAATTTCTTATTACGAGTATGTTGATAAACTTGTTTAGAAAATGAGTTTAACCTTGGATATTGTAGGTAGGTATTGTGCGTCTCTTGAAGTCTCGATTTCCCTATAAAAAGTCGTGCGTGGTACTGGTACAGCATTAGATTTTTTTTATCCGGCAGCGACTACTTCCGCATGGATTTTGAAAAACTTTTCCGTAAAGTAAAACGTGTTTTTTTATACAAACTTTGTCTTGAAAAAATATATGACAAAAAAAAGAATAATTATCCAACTTTCTAAATAATCTAATGACACAATTTTTTTATTATAACACGAATTTCATAGCGCTCTCAAGGTCAAACTTCATAGCCTGTTCGTGCTGGTGGCCTAAATATTTATTACTGATCTTATTTTATCCATTTCGCTAAGTCATCGAATAGGTAGTTTAAACTACATAATTTTGGAATTCGTTGATGTCTTTTACTTTACTTTAATAGGATATAGACGATTTTCTTTTTAAAATTTGTCTACTACCGTCACAAAATTTTTAAAATTTTATTGAGATCTCTACTTATACTCTCTACTACACTACTACTTACTTATATCCAATTATTGTGGGTTTTATTTGTATGCTATCTTCGGTTTGAGTTGGCGAAATTCCAACAACAAATTGATAATTTGTGGCGAAAATAGGCCAACAAAACATTTTTTTTTTTGGGAGGAGTTGGTATTATGTGATAATAACTATGGGTTGAACACACGGGGATACCACTAACATCACAAATTTAATAACTAATTGGAAAAATCTTATGAAAAAAAAGGTGGATAAAACCTAGGTTTCGTAGTTATATTCAAGAAAAACTTTGGTTATGTTAATATACCTAATAAATTAAACTAAATTAAAAGGTTTTCAAAGTTCTTAGGTTCATTATCTAAAAATATTATTGCAGAAAAGCGAAAACATAGGGTAGGTGTCTTTTTTAGGTAGCAATTTTAAATTGCTAACGAAAAATCTAATCAAATTATTCCAGTTTAATAGAAAAAATAAGGGAACTATGAAACGATAATTTTCATATGATTTTTTCAAAACCCTCGCCCTTGTTTGTAATGGTTTAAAAGTTATGTTACCTGCATCTCTATATAGCATAGGTAGGAATAAAATTAAATTCATCAAATATATTGTTAATGGAAGGCAAAATTGTATTTTCCTCAAAATGTTTGAAGTGATAAGTAGATACGTCTTCTTAGTAATTTCAAAAGAGTTAGGTTCAAAATGGTCATCAATAAAAAACCTGATAACTGTCTGTGTTCTGTGTGCGTAGTGCTAGTTTTTTCTACTCACGGTCGATAGTGAACGCGTTAGGTTTTTGTATGGCATTGATTTAGTCCGTGGCGTAATCCGCTAGATGGTGGGTCGCTGATTTCATACAGAAATCGACGCGTTCACGATCGACTGTGAGTAGAAAAACTCGCACTGAGCAATCGGAGGTATTCCTCGAAGCGCACCTATTTTAAGAGCACCTATTGAAAGTACCAGGATCGCAGGTTTTAAGTAATAAGTACCTTTTTTTTTAACGAGTGGAAAATGCGTTATGCATACCTATGTCGCCTGGGAGAGCAAACAAAAGGTTATGTGGGACTCTCCCCGCCGATGGGCCTACCCACTAAAAACCACTCGCCGTGTCCTTCTTCACATAGTGTCTCGGCAATGGCTATCGCTGTAGCATTATCCATTAGCCTCAACTGGGTAGCTCGCCGAAGCAAGCCCACCTCGGGATGCAGAAACTACTTCTGCCATCCCATGGGATTTCTCCCAAACGCCAGAAAGCGCACTGCACGGATGCGCACCAACCAGCTTGGGGTCCATAAACTTAAAAGCAAGGTCTCCCAACCGAGCTCGGGACCCACTACAGCGTACTACCCATAATTTTCCGCCTCCATATGGACGCGTAGTCCTTCCTGGTCTCCGCATTCGAATGAGAGAGACATAGGCTTTCGGATTCACCGCACACTTTGCGTCACCTTAGTCCATTGTCTCACTCAGAGCGTCCGCCACTAAGAGACTCGTGTGTACTAACTTCCGGTTTCCGCCTCTATGTAAGACATAGGCGTAGTCCCTCTCAGGTTTCCACATTGTCGCTCGAATATTGAGTTTCCAACGGAAACTAGGCGCGCCTCTCGCGCTTATCCCTCAGTCCTCACTGTTTTCGAGCGTCCGCCTCTAAGCGACTTTCGCTACGCTCGTGTGTACTTTCTTCCGGTTTCCGCCTCTATGTAAGTCATAGAGCGTATTCCCTCTCAGATTTCCACAATCAAACGCGTACTATCCGAAAGGTTTCCGTTTCCGTGTAAACACAGATACATGTAGTCTCTCTCAAACCTCCGCAACCGTTCGAGAGCGGTTGCTCACCGCTCTGTATATGTAAGGATATACGCTCTTAGTATATGTAAGGAAACATCATGATTTATTTATAAAGCATAGTGATGTTCATAATTTTAATACTAGAAACAAGAATAAGCTTGCCGTTCCAAAATTTCGGCTTGAAAAATGTAGACGCTCGTTTTTGGGGAAAGGCATAGCCTTTTTTAATAAAGTTCCACAACAAGTTATTGAGCTGCCTTTGCATAAATTTAAAATATATGTTAAAAAAACGCTCTTAAGCAAAGGTTATTACAAGGTAGATGACTATTTAAAAGACCAAAATGCATGGATGTGATACCAACATTAAACATACTATTGTAAATAGTGTAAGAGGAAAATATTCTAATATGAGTATGAGAAAATTTTCTTCTTTTATTAAATATATTTCAAGATTGTAGATTTGTGTTTGGCAACAACATGTTCCATTGTAAATGTTGTTGTTTCTGCTAAGGCTGATAAGTTTCTTGCGGCCGTTCTTCTTATCAGTTAAAAGATGTCCTGAATGGCTGGTAGGGAAAAAAAATGTTGGACTATTCGAAAGTACTTATCTATAAGTCTATTTGAATAAAAATCTTTGACTTTGACTTTGACTTTGACTCTGGTTTTGGAACCAAAGTTCGTGCCGGCAAGCCGGTAGCCCCTATATCTAGAGGCCGTTCCCCAATCCACCACCTGGGGACGCGCCCGATAGCAGACCAGAAACTGCTACGGGAAGTAATAAGTAATAAAATTAAAAGGATATTTGGCATAAATACTAAATGAAAATGACATTTAAAAATAAAAATAATAACATTCACAAAAAAATATAGTGTTTCCATTTCTAAGGGTGATTCACCCTCGTAACCAGGGGTTATTTTAAATGTTTCGAGAAGTTCCTGATTTATTTTATAATAAGGCCTTTCATGAAGTATAAGAATTCCTGGTTGGTTATGCTGCCCTGGTACGTTTTGTTCAATATTTTGATATTTTAATAATAATACTCTATCGTAGTGTGAAAGGGCAGTAAGTAGGTTTATCTGTTACAAAATTGCTTTAATTTAAAAAAGTGACCCGAACGTCACTTACTCATATTTTTTGCAAATTAACAAAACAGTAACGTGCATTACCTACTACGTTATTTTTAGTTAGTTTCATCACCCATCCCATCACTATTCAAAATTTGAACATAGGTGCGCTTCGAGGAATACTCTGTGCCATTCCCGACTGAAATTATTATTAACACTAATAATAAAAAAATGGTTAACTGCGCACCAAAATTAAACAAATCACAAAGAAAGGAAGACATTCAATCAGAAGGAATGGCTATTGCTCTTCCAGACAACCTTCCGCCTAACAATAAGGCGAAGACAAAGGGGAGAAGCAATTACGAGAAAGAATATCCTAATCCTAAGTATCATAGGTACTTACCCTATATTATTGTAAATTTTATTATTAATATTATAAATGCGAAAGCGTGTCTGTTTGTTGATCTCGACAATCGACTTGATTTTTGGCATAAAGTTAAAAGGACGGAGAGTAACAAGGTACTTTTATCCCGATATTCCCACGGGAAAGGGGACCATGCGGGTGAAACCGCGGGCGGCCGCTAATTTTGATATAAGTAGATACATTATATAGAGTTATGATACCTATGCAGAAATAATAGATTGAAAGGCATAGTGCGAGTTTTATGTACTCACGGTTGATAGTGAGCGCGTTAGGTTTTTGTATGGCGTTGGTGTAGTCCGTGGCGAAATGCGCTAAATGGCGAGCCCCTCATTTCATACAAATATACAAAAATCGACGCGTTCACGGTCGACCGTGAGTAGAAAAAAACTCGGACTAAGCACTCAGACAGCGTGCACGGAGAAGGAGTAGAATGGAAATCGAGAGAATAAAACTTTCGCAGCACTTTGCGTAGATGAGTTCTGAGGGCCTATTGAGAGTTTGCAAATGTCCAAATGTTACCAACGCGTGAAAGTAAAATTTCGTCAGATAGCCATAATACAATTGGAATAAGGTTGAGAATTAAACTCTATTCGCAAACTGCGGCGTAAGCGAATAAGGTGAGACAAGCGCCACGCGGATGCATAGCGTAGATAGGTACTTGCTTGTCGTATTTGTGTCGCACAAAACGTCAATTTGAGTATAGGTAAAGGTAAGTATAGGTAAAGCAATTACATACAACGTCTTGGGTACCTATACCCAAGACGTTGTATGTAATTGCTTTATTTCAGAGGAGGCATTCATGTTTGTAACGTTTACTTGATAAATTATGTACCTACATAAGTATATAATTCAGCGCAAAACGGTAGATGATAGTGATGGCGTCTATGTTATCGCATAGCACTGTAGCTCCCAAAGCTGTCTGGGCTACGACCCATCTAATACAAGTTTTCAAACTCTGGGCCCACCTCTAGGCTGTCTAAGTGGTAGGGAAAAGGTGGCATAAAATTGGTAATTCCCAGATACCCTAGTCTAGGGCCTCGTCACTAGGGTGTGACGAGTTATGTTGTGAGACTACATAATACAGTCTTGTCTGTTTGAAATTTGTCGAAAATCGTTCTACAGGGCCCACTCAATATTCGATCGCGATCCATACCTACCTTAGACAGTGCGACACAAAAGAGTAGAAAATAATTGGGGGCGCCTCTAGTCAATCAATAACTAGCAAAAATATTTCACTATTTAATACGAAATTAGCTAATTAGTAGGAAGACGCTAAAGGTTTAACAGTAGAATGACAATCTTGACAGTCGTCATGTTGCCTATTGAAGTTGGTAATTGGGAGTTTCAACCGAGTTCTTTTCGTAATAACACGTGTTGTGAGGCTCCATTTTTAACTCAATCTACCGTACAATTTCTATTACAAAATATATTTACTTGACATTGGCAAAATTCGCGATTTTTACGACGACGTCATTAATTGAGAAAGAAGAAGAAGTTAGAAATTAATATTGTGTTTATCAAAAATCCGTTTTCTACTCTAAAGGTCGTAGGTACTGAATTTATACCTACTCTAGCCGTTCGCTTTCGCTGTGGCGTTGCTCTGTGTGGCCGCACCGACCGGCATCGACACCGTGACCGTGTAATGTAAACGATAAATAATTAAAAAAGAATGATTGCCTATTAATATTGTGTATTTGACTGTTTTATTGTTTTAGTAATGCCATATAACTTAAATATAAGGAAACCGAGAAAAATATTTGTCTTTATAATATATGATAATGTGTGGAACGAAACGTAACGTGCAGTGAATTTTTGACAAATCGACTGACCTTGAGCGCCCTGCGCAACATACCTACATTTGCCAACATTCCGTTTATCCGTGAAGCTCACAAGCTGAAGCCAGCCAAGCCACCGAGTAAGATTATTATTCTGTCCAGTCAGTCTCGGTATATCTACCATATGTACGTAGATATTTAGTTAATTGTTAGTGTAGGACGACATCTGCAAGCGTGGGGCGCCAAGATGCCTCTGTTTGGCAAGAAGGATTTTGGAAGAAAATCTAAAAAGGATGCACGGGATTCGGAGAAGCAGCCATCAATCGAGGACAAATACACCGTTAAAGATCTGTTGGGTACAGGTGCCTTTTCTGAAGTGCGATTGATAGAAAGCAAAGAAAACGGCCAGCTGTTTGCCTGCAAGATTATCGATAAAAAAGCTTTAAAAGGGAAAGAAGACTCTTTGGAGAATGAGATAAGAGTATTGAAGAGATTTAGTGAGCAAGCTAAAGTTGAGGGAGGCGAGAAAAAAATGTTTTCTCATCCAAATATCGTCCAGCTGCTAGAGACCTATGAAGACAAAAGTAAAGTGTACCTTGTGATGGAGCTTGTGACAGGTGGTGAGCTTTTTGACCGAATCGTTGAAAAGGGATCCTATACCGAAAAGGATGCATCAAATCTGATTAGACAAGTGTTGGAGGCTGTTGATTACATGCATTCTCAGGGTGTAGTTCACAGAGATTTGAAGCCAGAGAATCTCTTGTACTATAGTGCTGATGAGGATAGCAAAATAATGATCAGTGACTTTGGTTTATCGAAGATTGAAGACTCCGGTATAATGGCTACGGCTTGTGGAACACCAGGTTATGTCGCCCCAGAAGTGTTAGCCCAAAAACCATATGGGAAGGCAGTTGATGTGTGGAGTATAGGAGTGATTTCCTATATATTGCTTTGTGGATATCCTCCATTCTATGATGAAAATGACGCTAACTTGTTTGCCCAAATATTGAAAGGAGATTTTGAGTTTGACTCACCTTACTGGGATGACATCAGTGACTCGGCAAAAGACTTCATTCGGCATTTGATGTGTGTAGATGTGGAGAGAAGGTATACTTGCAAGTAAGTACACTTATTATTTATTTTCACCACTAAAAAAGAATGTATTCCAGCATAGTATTTTTAAAGATTAATTAAACCTTAATCTTTAAAAATACCCCAATTTAAAAGCACCCCAATTCACCTACTATAAAATATAAAAACTAAAAAAACTAAACTAAGCCTAAACAACTATAGCTATTGATTTTTGAAACCCCATACAAGAGCTCTCGCTGAGGCAATCACTGAAAGTGATAGTTTACTAAAAATGCAATAGTGAATCCAATAAGCATGGAATACACACGTTACATAGAAGAACATAAGCATGCTAGTTTCGAGCATGTGCTACTTAGTAGCAAGCAACTGGCATGTCTATACAAAAAGAGCATGTTGGTCATGTATACACTCGGAGAATGCTTGTTAGTAGCAAGCAAGCATGCTTATTTGTAGCGTGTGTATTCCAGGCTACAGAATATGTAGGAATTAGACATATACTTTATTGTTGAAGGGCTTTATGAGACTTTGAAGTTTGAATGCTATAGCGATAGCACAAGCTATACAGTTAGGCAGTCAGGGTGCAGTCCCGAGTTATGAGACACAATATATAATAACAATCATAATCATCCTTATGTACTGGTTATTGACTATCCAAAAATACGATATTAATGAAATGAAATAGAGACCATGCATCAACCACATTCCTATTTCTGTTTTGACTTAAAAAAATCATCTACAGAGTAATTATGCAAAACTTTTTTAAATTTTCTCTGTGACAAACATTTTATGTCTTCAGGTATATATGGTTAAAAATGGTAATACTCATTGCATAAATTTTTTTAAGGAAACACATTGTTTTGGGACGGTGTCTAGTACTAATCTGTTTCGGTTTCTGTTACTTGTACATGTTAGACTTTAGATTTTTTGAATTCATTTAAATTTTGTTATGGGAGTATTCCCATAACAAAATCTATTCCCACTTCAAAAATATAAAAACACGGTAGCAGCAGTATATTTTACAAGTCCTAAACACGGCCAGCATGGCAGCGCGTACACACCATTTTTGTGCAATAAAGGCCTTTTTATTTTCTGTTCTGTTTCCCCAAATCAGAAGCCCATATCTCAGAATGGATTCGACATAGGCGAAATATGTTATTAATGCTGTGTTTCTACATGCTACCATACTAAGTTTATACAGAGCATATGCAAACCTATTCAACTCGTTGGATACCTTTTCGACATGATTTTTCCAGTCAAATCTTAAATCAATAATTATACCTAAGAATGTCACATTTTAAACCGTCCATAGATTTTGTCTGTTAAAAGTAATGTCAATAGTGTAATCTTGAAAATTATTGAACACATCTTTGATAAATTAATTTTCAGATTATTATTTAACCAATTTGTTATTAATGTCAGAGTCTATTATATCCCCCTGGTGCTGGTCCAACGAGGCGTCAGGATTTGATGATTCTATTATTGATATAACGTTGTAACAGTATAGTTTCGTGTTTGGTGACGGGAACAATATACTAACGACACAAACGCAAATGTATACCTTTTGAGCTGTTTATCTTTAATTTTTTTATATTAAATGGCGTAGATGAGGCCGACAAAGGAGCGATTTCGCCCAGAAGAAGCATGTTTACTTGCACCTTGAAAAGGTTTGGGTTGTGCTCGGGAAAACAGACAACGACAGGGCATTCCACTCATTTCATTAAAGCAATGAAGTCATTAGCGTACTTGTTGAAAATATCTATGTATTTTTATTTATATTATTTTACTCATTAAAATAATGTATCAACTCTACAAGTTATAAAGTTCTAGTTTTAGAATTTAAATCGCATTTTAAATGCAGAAACATAAAACGTTAATAATATGCTCATTGTTTAAAAACTCACAGTAAGAAAATAGGCAATAAAACCTATAGTAGACAACTATATTTAGCGGTCTGAGCTAATAAGCCTCATAATTTTTTCAGGCAAGCTTTGGCACATCCTTGGATTTCTGGAAACGCAGCCAGCAACAAGAACATCCATGGTACTGTGTCTGAGCAGCTCAAGAAGAACTTTGCAAAGTCCCGTTGGAAACAAGCGTACCATGCTACCACCGTGATCAGGCAAATGCAAAAGATGGCATTAAACAGCAGCAGCTCGAGTCGTAATGCTAACACCCAGCCCAAATAATAACTGTGCCATTTTAGATCCCTTATCCTACCAACATATTTACATCTGCATGAAAGAGGTACTTAATACATATTATTGAATTAAAACATTCAGAGTTGGCCATGCCCACATTCTCACTGATATGTCAGTGGTTCTTATTAAATTGGTAGATGTGCCATAGTAATTGATGTTCATTGTCCAAACAGTTGCTAACAGACATGCCTGAGATTTGTGTCATTGCTATATATAAACATTATCAGCGCTTGAAAATTTAATTGGAGCATTGCTTACAAAACTAATTACTAAGCATATTTAGGTAATTGAAATCAACGAACTGTTATAAGACATTATATACCTAGTCATTTTATGATTTCTGCTAACTTTGAATAACATTTAGAACTTGTCAATAATATCTAATCTTGAATGTTGTCAAATCTCTTGCTTCAGTTCCTTGTTAACTTTTTAACATCTCAGTAAATCCCATCTCATCATTTACTTCT
This sequence comes from Chrysoteuchia culmella, assembly GCA_910589605.1. Lineage (NCBI taxonomy): Eukaryota > Metazoa > Arthropoda > Insecta > Lepidoptera > Crambidae > Chrysoteuchia > Chrysoteuchia culmella. The sequence continues at coordinate 10,134,542 of OU342649.1, forward strand.
TTATGAGTGAATTGGAATCTCATCTTGAATTCACTGAGGATGTGTCTCAAAAGATCTGTAAACTCTACATGACATGTATAATATGAAACTATTCTTCATAAACCTTTTTAACTCCCTATCCTTAACTTCACTTTTTTTAATAATAAAATAGGTAGGTTAAAAAATGTTCTCTTTAAAGATACTGACTAATATATTTAGATATGGTGATAATCACTTAAATATACTTAATTATATAATTATAAGATCTGTTGCAAATTCATTAGGAATAATAATAATGATGAATATTATAAATGTAAACAATAAACTCACCATAACTTCTAAACATCTTTAGTAAGCATGCATGATGCAATCAATGTGTACATTTTGAACCAACATATACATTTATGGTCATAAACTATGTGACTGGAGTAATATGTAATGTATAATTATAAAATCGTAAACCTATTTAATCCTTCAAATACCTAGTAGTTGTTTTTAAATTCGTGAAAGTAATGTTATTGCTATGATATAGTGTAAGTTTTCTGATTCTAAAGTTTTATCCTTCCTGTCTGGTTATCACAAACGCCTATTTTAAGTAGAATAGTGGTTTGTTTATATAATGCACTGTAAAATTAAATTGGGTTATAAGCAAAATACTCCGAAACGCATCTAGTAGAGCAGTATGAATTAATTATGTATGAAAATTTAACTGGACTTGTTGTATGCCATTGATGAAACAGGCCTAATCACATCATTTACAACCACAACAAATAAGTTCGGCTCATTGAATGAAAAATAAACTTTTAACATAAAAAACTGTCAGTCTAGGGAGCTATAAATAAGACATGTCGTCGAAACAGGTTCTAAAAATAACAAAAAAAAGTTTTATGATCTGTCTATAAGACTGAACAGTCGGGGGTTTTTATTAGAATATTGTACAACCTTGAATATTGTACCCCACAAATAGTTTGTTCTAAAAATAAGGATTATATCGAGATAGTACATTAAATTAATTGTTTTTATCTGTTTGTTGGTGACAACAATTTGCTTTGTACAAATAATCTTTTATACATAATTTTATGTAAACTAACAAAATAAGGGTCTACTCATTACCGCAGATCGAAGTGCTTCGAAGCGTTAATAGTATTTTTATCTTAATTTCCACAACGTAATGCCCATATTTTTACTGAAATAAAATGAAGACTCGCGTCTGAGCGTGATCAATACTATATGCATTATATCTATATACTTAATTCAGGTTCGCAAAATTTGTGACGACTTGATAGGGACTTTGGCGCGTAGTACGCGGCCGAGTAACGGCCGGTTTCAATAATCTATCCCTTACAACAGATAGGTCTATCTTGGTTACGTTACTTAGCAACCGCTGTTATTTTGGGTTATTTTGGGCTGATTAACAAAAATATCTAGGCAACAAAGCTCTAGTAAGCCTATCTCTTACAGCAGTTAGGTTATTAAAACCGACCGTTAGGTATCAAATTAAAGGTAATCGAGTCTATTTGTTCCGAAAACTATAAAATATACAAAATGTTAAACGTGATGATCACAAACTGCAATTAAAGATTTTCGCATAATTTGGAATTTTTCGTCGATCGACGAACCCGAGTATCGGGTTGTAACCGCCCTAGTTGTGGACATAAGGTTGAATTTGCTGTTAAGTTTTAGATTGATGCTTCGATGCGCTTCGACTCTGCGCTCGTATGACTCAAAGAGTTTTATCACATTTTGTGTATATGTACACAAAACATTTATACATTCCAATTTACAGAAAAATATTGATATTTTTAAATGGATTCTAACTCGATTTTTATTAACATTCCAAAACTCAGTATTCATGGAGCTAATATTTCATGAGAATTACATGTATTTTACTGTTTTTATTATGTTGTATAAAATTGGATTGGTGACATATTTTTCTAATGAATAATTTTAAGATAACACATTATGACTTGGTGCTTGGCCAGACTACACACGAGGGCGCGGGGCGGGCGCGGCGCGATGTACTCAAGCATATGAAATCTTATTGGACTGTCCACAGTGGGCACGCGGGCGCGGCGAGTAGGTCGTATGTTTGAGTCATCGCGCCGCGCCCTCCCCGCGCCCGCGTGTCAATCTGGCCAAGCACTTAAAGGAATCATGTTATGGGCTTTTTAATTAAACATTCCACCTGTTTGGGAACATTCATAATGTAATATACACATTCTGAGAAGGATGGAAGTTTAAGAACATTTTAATAATTATTATTACTACCAGCACGGATAAATAATGGGTTTGAAAATGGCAGCTCTCTAAGTATTTACCATCGACAAAAAAGTTAAAACATTTTACTTTTTATGAAATATTTGGTATTTTTATTCATATAAATTAAGACAACGTGATTATCAAATTTATATGTACTTTTAATATTATAACTTAATTGATATGATTGAAAATATTGTTTCATCTGCAAATAATGATTTTAATTTTAATTTAAAGGTTAACTATATGTTATCTTTATAAGGATTATTATAAATAAAAAAAATAAATAAAAAAAAATAGTAGTAAGAAAGAGAACAAAAATAAACGTTCAAAAGGCCAAATCGTTTCTTCACTTTCAAAACTGTACATCATTAATTAAACAGTAGATTAAGAGTCCAGCTGTTTAAATAGAATTAGGCTTATTTGAATAGGAGAAATTGGCTTCGACTATTTTTTTGTTAAGGAAAGTTGCGTAATGTCACTTCATGCATTTTTTGCTAATAGTACGTGCATGTACTAGTATAGACAGCGATAGTGTGCGAGCGAGATGTAATAGACGTAACGATCCCTTTCTTTATCCGTGCGGGTTATTCTCATAAATGTAACGGTGGTCAACACTTGGAAAAGGTACATATTCCATTTGCATACAGATATGTATCTTCCGTCCATCCATTTCGATTGAATAGTGTAGAAAAGATTTTTTTACTTACGAACGTAAATTGTATACATTTTAATTTGTCTGCTGAAGGGATTGAGAATAATTAGCGATTTATGTTATTATAACTGTAGTAAGTACATGCTACTTGTCTTCCTTCTGTAGAACATTAAGTAAATCGTTTTTAGATGATTACTTATTATTGACATGTAACGAAGACACGTAAAAGCAATTTTTTAACATCAAATAGTATTTAAATAATAGGAAATTTGTTTATTTTTGATAAAATTTTAACCCTGTTTTTCAAAATTCTTCAATACAATATTGATAATAATTTGGTGATAAAAGATACAGCACTGTAGCAGGTTTAGTGAAGTACTCGATAAAGTATCCATACAAGTAAAAAAACCCTTCTTACCCTTATTGACCTCAGAAAAAACACACCAAAATTTGAGGAACTTTTAAAATTGACATTGTGCTGATATTATTGTTTTAACTGTGATTCTTTAGTGATGATGATTATGTTTCTGCTATCAAAATTATGTTTGAAATCCAACTATTGACACACCCTCCTAAAAGCGAAGATATCCAGTATTTAGACGAAAAATTAAAGGCCATTCTATAATTATTTAATTTCAGTACCCCTTAGGGATACTGAAATTCCCTCCCTTATACAGGGAGGAAATTTAAAACGGGGCACGAAGGGCAGGTACCTTAATCGTTGTAGCTACATGAGACCGTTCTTAGGAAATCATCCTTAATTTTTTGAGACATTTTGAACTTCACCGATTTTGAAAAATAATTACAGTCAGCAGAATAATGAGTTTTCAAAACTATTAATATAAGGTACCTGCTTCGTGCCCCGTTTTAAATTTCCATCCTGTATATTTATTAAATCCACAATTTACTTCAATACATATTAAACCTTACGTTGTTTGGCGTTAGGTTCATAATACATGGAGGAAAATTTACATATTACCTACCCAAAGTACTGCCGACCTACTTTGTTTTACACTTAATGCAGTGTAACACTCAATGGCATTTAAGTCCATAACACAAAACCGTTTCCTGGTTATGGAAATGTAAGTTTTCTTGTTACGAATAGTTGCTATCGTTATGTATTTCCATATTATGTACTAGCTTGATTGTTATAAAGCATTGTATCGCTTAAGATTTTAATATTTAAGTGTAGTATACACGGAATATTCGTCTAAATGCGCCTTAATCTGTGTAACTAGTACTTTTGTGGTCCTTGTAATGGATACATTAGTTTTAAGAATAACCTGTTGACATGCTGTTATTAGATCTGTCGATGTTTTTGCAAAGGCACTTTTTATATAATTTAAATAATGTTCTGTAAAAGCGTTCATGCACTGTGGATCTTATTTCCTCTTATTGTTAAATTCCATTGCAAATTCAAACATTATATGAAAGTTTTTTCTCTATAGCGAGGTATTTTCGCCATTTTCAAACAAGCTAGTAACGCGATTTCAAAGAACATGTTGGAAAATTATAGTGACATTACTAATTACAAAGAGTTATCTATACATGTTATTACGCTTACATGTTATTATCAATATTATCATTCATACAAAATAATATTATCTATTAAATATGTATAATGTTATCAAATACAATTTTGCTTACCTTACCGGCTAAGCAGTAACTTGGTCCAGACGACAGAAAAAACAGCTCTTGTGCTTGGAGCCTCGGTACTTTTCGCTTGCCCGCAGCGGGAAGCACTTTGTAGTTGATATTTCGCGAATTATTTAATATTTTGATTCTTATCTGCTAACCAATAAATTATATTTTTTCAACAGGCAAAAACAAAGTTTTTCAGTTTATTGTGCCTTAACTGAGAAGGAATGTTTGTGTTTTTACTCCCGTTTGTACGATTTTATGGGATTTATTATGCACTTCTTAACTTTTGCAGCGCAAAGTTTCAACTTTGGTATCTGAATCACAGTGTTTAATGCTTACTTATGTGCCATGTTTATCTGTTCATAAAAATATCTATTCGATTTATTTATTGACTACATACATTGAAACTTAAGTGTCTCCAATATTTTTTTTTGTATTTGCGCACAATATTTTAAAAGATTGTATGACATCAATGTTGTTATTGGATATATATCTTCACCCATAATGACTTTGATATTTACACTAGTTATAAAATATTACTTCATCATAGTGTTATGTCTGTATTTGGAATTTTAAAACATCTTTTTCGTTTATGCACAAACATATCTTTCGAATAGTTTGATAAAACAGATTTTTAGATATGTTGTGATCTTGCCATGACTTCACCGTGTTAGCATAATACCGTTTTGAAACTGTGCTCTCTTCACTCATGTGGTTTATGAGAGAAATGTGTCATAATATATTAAAAACTAAATTGAAGCCGAATCATGACGTCTAGTTATTTACAATTATTCTAGTTACTTAATTTATTGAATTATCTCATGTTTTATGTTACTTAATCTTATATTAAATTTTATGATGATAATTTTATTTTAATCTATGTGGTGTCGTGGAATTTTGACGGAAATGGAGAAATGGTTGTAATAATCCAACTTTTGGGATATAACTATTTATCTCACTTGAACAATCATTGTTTTGTAAAATTGGTTTGACGATTTATCGATTGAATTGGATTGAAATTTAACACGGACCTAAAGACGTAGCATAAGGTAGATAAGCCGGTTGTGGCCGCTTTAATTTTGTCCTTATTGTCATAGCATTAGAGTTCAAAATAGCTACAACCGGGTTAGTGGTACAGTCCGGGAACTTCCCGGTTGATCGGTAGAGTCTTTTTTGTTGAGAAACGATATTTCGGAAAGTATAAAGGTCAAAGAAATAATTTATTTATAAAATAAAATACCTATTAAAGCTCTATCTCTATTTGTGATATAAACGTTTTCTTAGAGTATATTACTTTTTGAGATAACTTTCATCAAAAAAACTACTGATCAACCGGGAAGTTCCCCGATTGTACCTGGGCTACTACCTTACGTTTTGAATACTAGACCGTGAAATATTATTTTTTAATATTTGATGCCACACCTCTCTCTTAGGCCCGAGTTTAATTTATTCACTGTGCCAAAACCATATCATGATCCGTGATAGATATATTTACTTATAAGAATTACGTTTATTATTATCTGATCAGAAGTTTTAAAATACTTAAACGAATAATAGTTTTATCCGTCAGCAACTGTTATTTTACACCTGTTCACGCAGTACTAAGATGTTCAAGTTCCTTGTTCACTGAAATAAAGTTATTTTTGTTTATCAATATATGCTTAATATAAGGATAATACCTAACACATATTAGCTATTTTTCGAGGGTTATTCATTACGCGTTTTAATAATAAATTATACAGTTTAGTTTTTAAATAAGCACAATAGTATAAGGGCTGGGAAACTCGGAATTTATTTCAGGACATCTCAAGTTGTATATCATTTAACATATTAATAATATTTCATTGTGTTCATATTGCGTTTGAAAGTTTTGCCATTTCGAGAACTTTATGAAGCTTAGTCGTTCATGTTTTGAGATCTGATACTGTTAAAATACTACTCTTGTGATTTAGATTTTATACTTCTTGTTCAAAACAATAAAAAAATTGTAGTGTATTAGATGTTAGCTATATTTTCAATGTCATTGTAAATAAAATGCCAACTTGTTGAAACATGTTTCATTGTCCACCGCTTACCTAATAATATTATACAAGTCCAATATTTGGTAAATATATATAGCAATAATTTATAATATCATAATTATTATACATTGTAACAGGTGAGATGGGAATGTTCACTGTATCTCTTCTCCTAAGAGGGAAAGTTGTTTCAAAAACTGCGATGCATTAGGTAGCGTTGTGGATCCATAGATGATTTTCCTAGGAGTGCCGCTAGCCGCTTGTTGCTGAAAATAAAAACGTTTATTTACATGTAATATGAGCTAAAATGGAATAAGTATAACAATATTTGTATAAATTAGGTATAGGAAAGAAGTCTAGTCTTAACTTATATTAGTTCTGCGCCTAGAAAGACGTGTCAAGTGATCTAAGCATTCGAAACATTAAGGTGCACTTTCGTCTGAGAAAGTCACCAAATGAAAGTGCACCTTCAATGTCTTGAGATATGGGTGATTTTGTCAAATGATTAGGTATTTTGGTAGGTTTGAATGCGCAAATCATTTTGGCGCTGACTGTTCAGAAACGCACGAGCAAACCATGTCACATCACATTACAATATTTAATGTCTTGTGCACACGGACGGAGAGCTTTGTTTCAGTGTTTCATTCCACAGAACCAAAGAGCCCGTCCTGTACGAACAAAATGAATCTACAAAAACGAAGTAATACGTCGTCATCGTCACTATTATTCACATTACCTTGTATTAAAATGTTTTGTAATACATGTGTATTAAGTAACGCCATTGCAACCAAGAACAAAAACATTAACGGCTCCATTCTACAATGGATTGATTGAATGATCCTCTGTTATTGACGTTAATGGAACGCGATTGTTTTCAATTGTTTATTTAAGCCGCGCGCGACTGGCTTTTGCCATTGTCGTAGTTTATCACGAATCCCATAAAATGTAGGTATTTATCTATACTTCAGCCATCTTAGGGAAAGAATGTAAACAAACCGCCCATACTTAACCTCAAAATTACTTTTTTATTACATGTTTTAGAAATATGTGCAATTCATAAATATCTTACTTAAATTGTTCAAATTTGATATTCGGTTAAAAAACTCGGCAATTTGAAAGAATGTTTGTAAACAAACATTTGAACACTTAAACCCACTGTATATTTTTTAAAGTATGTTTTAACATAACGTCGTCAGTTGTCAACCGATTTTATTAATTCTTTTTTTATCTGAAAGAACATAGTTCAAGTGTGGTCCCATATTTTTTTACGAAGATCTAGCTGGTAGTTTTTTCATAATCCTGAAAAATATGTATTACGTTTAGGCAAATAGTAGTTTATGACATCATTGTAATGGCCGATGTTTAGTGTAACTACGGGACATAATGTAGGTAAATAATAAAAAATTGGTAAAGTAAAAATCTTTTTATAAAAACAATTAAAACCAATTTCAAAAAGTAAAAAATAAAACTTGGAGTCGGTGTCACCCAATGCAAGTAAAATTAAATTAAAGGTAAGTAATACCAAGAAGTGCAATGTAGATTGCCTTGGCTGGCACCCACTCCAAGTTTTACTTTTTACTTTTGAAGTTGTTTTAATAAAAAAAATTGTACTATCCGCGGTATAATCTCTATTAATTAAGGAATGCTATGGATAAACATTTCTTGCACGTTTTTTTTAAATACGGATATGTCTCTCGCTGCTGTACCTACACGTCTAGGTAATTGTTACGTAATTGAAGAGGTGAATATCGAAAGTCAGCGTAATAATAAATATATCTAATGAGCACGCACGATCACACGTTTTAAAGTAATAGGCCACGCCCACTAACTTAACCGAAAAATAGAAACGACATTACTATGAGTACATACATTTTTATTTAGTAGTTTGTACATGTAGATATAATCGGGGAACTTTCCGGTTGACCAGTAGAGTTTTTTGGGAAACGTTTATCGGAAAGTTCTAAGGTTAAAGAAATATTTTTATTATTCAAATGAAATTATTCGTGATATCTAAACGTTTTCTATATAAGTATCTATTACTTTTTTAATAAAGCTCCCTAAAAAACTACTGGTTAACCGGGAAGTTCCCCGACTGTACACAGTAGGGCTCCAGGTTATTGCCGCCGTCGACTAGGAAGACGACGGCGTCGGTCGGTCAATGGCGAGTGGCGCGCGAGTCTATACAGTCATGAAGGCCTAGTGTGAGTTTGCAAATGCCCAAACGTTACCATCCTAATTGTAAAATTTTGACAGATAGACCTTAATACAGGCCCGTCCAACATACCGCCCCCGAGCCATAATGTGGCCCGCATAAGTCCTTCATCCGGCCCGCAACGACATCAATAGCTAGGAGAGTGGTTACTTAATCCTTCACTATTGGGCATTTCTTTTGGCCCGCTACGGTTACAAAAATACTAAACCTGGCCCTCCACAAAACATGTTGGACAACCTGCCTTAATACAATGGGAATAGGAGGCTTGAGTATTAAACTCTATTCACAAACTTCGGCGTAAGCGAGAAAACTCGCACAAGCACTTGCCATTTGCGCTTGTTATGGCAGGCCTGTTTCACTCCCCGTGTACGTTCGAAAACATACCTGTACCCCTATTACGAGTTTGCTCAACATGACATTTACAGGACTCGTGAGCGTAGACTAACGGATACACTGCTCATGTCGGTAAAACAGTCGCTAAATATGAAAGAGACAGAGCTACATTTTACATTAACGTTTACTGTAACGTCGAGTTTGCCAAACTCGTAATAAGCCTACTGCGCGCGACCGTCGAGTGGTGCGCAGCGCGGGGACTTACAGTCAGCTGTTGTGGGGACGGTCTCACCTTGGCGAAGTCGAGGAGGTTGTGGTACTCGATGTAGTTGCCACCTCCTACGGTGAACACCACAGCGTCGGTGGGCGGAGAGTGACGAGCGGCGCGGGCGCGGGCGGCGGCGTCAGTGCGAGCGGCGCGCGGATCCATCCACGTTAGTTCTGCGCTCGCTTCCCCGCCGCTGAGGGCCGCTTCTACCATCCGACTCACGGGGAGTTTCTGTGAAATTATGGTTATAATATATCAATTTGGAAATGTCATAGTCAGACTCAAAATATTTTTATTCAAATAAACTTTTATATAAGTGCTTTCGAATAGTCCATTTTTTTCCTACCAGAAGAATTCAAATAATAAACCTCTAAATTGCCAATTGCACCAGTTCAATCACGATAGTCTCTCTATTTATTTACTACCACTCTTTTTTAACTCTCTTTTTATGCAACCAGCACTCAAGTGTGCTATGAGCGTAAGCGCAACGCGCACGTAATGGAAGTGCCATAGTGTTGGAAAAATGTTCTTAGTTTGAGGGTCTTGACAGTGCAGTGTTGAAAACGCATACTACAGTAGAGAAGTTTTTGTATTGTAATGGCTTGTAGGCAAGTATAAGTTGCTATTTGACACTTAGTCAACATAAATATGTAATATTACAATATAAACCTAAAGTATATGTAAATAAGGATTAAATGAAGGTGGGTCCACAACACTGGGTCGTCCACCTTACTATCGCTTTTTTGAGGAAAAAGACGATAATGATTTATGATAAAGAATAATAAGTTTTAAGTTAACTAATGGAATGGTATGTATATTGAAGATTTAGGAAGAATACTTACATGTTTCTTAACTACTAAATTCTTTACTCCTTCCATCACAAACGAGGAACCCTGAGATACCAACTTAGAGAACATGGAAACAGTTTTTGTTCCTCCTCCTTCATATTGGCTGGACATTTTTGTGAACCCTCTGAAAATAATTTATTTGAAACAAATATTAAGATCTGGAATCAACTCACGACAATAATTGCGTGGCATCTGTGTCAACTTTCGGCTCAAATTAAACTAGTTAAAGTTTATAAAGAAATAAAAAAATAATTGAATAGGTAATTTTTATACTCATAGTGATATAATAATCAGCAAAATATTTTTTTAATATGTTGTAGGTAGAGTATGGGGTATGGTCAAAATCGGAGGTGCAATCAACAACTTTAGCATAAAGATCTTTGAAGAAATATGTTGCCATTTTTATGTATAGAGTCGCAAAGTGAGCATGTTTGTATGAAAATAACGGGGTGGGCCCTTGGATGAGTGTAGATTACTGGTTTTCTGACGGACAGATGCCTGCTGTGCCTTAACGCAGCGGACGCCCTGGAGTCGTATTTTAGAATCATTCGAAATTCTCATGCGAATACAATTCACATTCGAATTGAAATTCAGTGATTTCCATTTTCTCGCATTTTTTAATCACTTGAATACGGTGTTGCCGTTTTCTTAAACTTCCTTGACATTAATTCATTTTACACAGAATATTGATAAACCGGAAACTAATTCTCCATAATTTGTAAAAATCGATACTGAGTCGGACTTGAATCACGCGAAACAAAATGTTTTAAAAGTTGTCTATCCGTTTGTACTATCCGTCATGTCAATGTCAATTTGAAAATTACATTAAATGCGAAACATCAAACTTTCAATCGCTCGAATAATAAAAGAGTGGTCGGACCGCTCGTTGAAGATTCGAATTCGTATGAAATTAAAAAAATAGGGTTTTTAGTATTCGCACGCGAATCTTGCGATTCCGTATGCGAATAGTAATTCGAATGATTTAAAAATACGTCTCCTGAGCCCTTAATACGAGTTGACATAATTTACTGTCAACATTTTCGATATCGAATCCTCTACTCATGTCGGTAAAGCAGTGTAAAGCAGCCTATGGATATGAAAGAGACAAAACTATCGTTTTCGAAAACGATTTTAATTTGCCAAACTCGTACTAAGGGTACTGAGGGCTTAGTGTGACTTTGCAAAAGTAATATTTTGACAGATAGCCTTAAGGCAATGGGAATAAGGTTGACAATTAAAATCAATTTGCAAATTGCGGCGTAAGCGAGTAAGGTGAGAAAACTCACACTAAGCACTCTGAAAGCGAACTTGACTGAATTTAAACGTCAGTAAAATAAAAAAAGAGATTGAAATAAGATAAATCGAATAATCTCGAATTCAACACGATAATTCGGTGTCATCAGACACAGCGAACACTAATCATTTTGGATTATACGCGGTACTTCTAAGGACTTATTATATCTGTCTTGCGATAAATCATGCGTCATTCAAATACGATATGTTTACTATCAAGTTTGCTTACTTTAATCTCCTCATATACGTCATGGGTTTAACGTCACAGTTAGCAGTCTGTAGTGCGGACTCAAACTTTTTATACTCGTCGTCAGGTATTTGTGATGTGCACAGGTAATAAATGATGAACAGACGCATCTTATCCTCTTCGGTCCCAGCGCTAGGGTCCGCTATTAAATCCATAACAGCTTTGCTTTCTACACTGCTGCTTTTACTCATTATCTTCTCTTCCAATTCAAAGAATGAGTCTAGCCTTCTCGACTTGATCGCGTTCAGTATTGCTGTTGTTAAAAAAATATATGTTTGAAAAAGAAAGTTTATGCAATTTTGTTTTCGAATTCCACTATTTTAATAAATGTAAATGTTTTAGACATTTGTGTAACACAATCACACAAAAACGACGATTTGAATGAAATTTGTCAAACAGATAGTTTATTTATAAAAAAATATAGGATACTTTTTATCATGGTCAAATATTTTCTTGGATAACAATAATCTGAATGTCTTCACAGACGCAATTAAGTTCCTTTACCTGTTGCAATCGTAGTATGCATATCAATAAGGCGTTTCTTCTCCATAAGTTGTGGCAGTGAGTTGACAGCACTGGTTAACCGTTGGGTGTTATCGCTGACCAGACTGAGGGCCAGATCACTATCAGCATCCAATCCCATGGAACTTTTTAGTTTCTTCACTTCAGCTTCTGAACTCCTAGGGATATAAATACAACCAAAGTTAGCTTGGCCCCGTTCCAACTTCATTGTATTTAAATATTTAGATTGAGATTAAAACAATGCATAAATAATAACTAATAAAAAAATGGCATTAAGAAAAACAAAACACAAATAAAGTACTATACTATTGTTCGAAAAGTTCACAGCCAGTTACTACATTTATTTGGCTAATAGGTAGGTTAGGCTAGGCATTAAACAACCAACTAAGTTCACTAACCACCAAGTTCTGTCTTTGATAAGTAACACCATAAAATTCATAACTTTATAAAACTTATTGCTTGAATGTTATGAAATAAAACTTCACCTGTATTTGTCTAAATCTTCTTGTATAGCCTCTGCAACAGTAGGAAATGGGCTACCTTTGTGCTCTGTCCAAAGAGGATCCCTAGAATCCAAGTCACATACACGGGTTTTAACTTTTTGCCCTGATACTGCTGTGCTGGTGCTTTCTGGAACCATAGCTCTGTAACAAGTAAGAAAGCATATATCATTCAGAAACAATAAATTTCAAGCTCAACAGTTACAACCAAACTAAGCAAACAGTTCCCAAGAGTAAAAAAAAAAGTTAAATGCATTATTGTTATGACTCTTGATTTACTATTATCTTATTAATTTACCCTTTTTACCAACTATACTGCAGTTAATTTCTGGAGGCAATGTGTGTCATTAAACTGACTAATAATGTTAATATTGAGAGTATACTTCATATTTATGACTTATTATTATTATTTTTTTTTTTTTGGAGAGGGGACGCCAGTAAGGCCGGACGGATGAAGATCTTTATGACTTATTAGACATACAATTTTTTTTCAATTAGTCTAAGTATTGAAATTTAGACATAACCCAATAAGATTCCATAGACAATAATAGACATTGTTTAATAACCAGATCAAGTTCAAACCTGTTCAGCGATAAGTCCAATACATCATGTGCAAGAGCTTGGTAAGTCCATGTGTGGTGTAAAGGTGTGGCCATATCAATGTTCCTATCCAACAAAATGAGCATAGGACGTGTGAAGCTGAAAGAACTTCCTTGGCCCGTGTTGCCATGAAACAAATTGTTTCTCGCATCCCATAAATTCTCCCTTAGTTTTTTATCTAGCTTTTTTGCTACCATTTCTGCAGCATTTCCTTTACTACTCCGTATTATTGGAACATTGCCTATAATTAAAAAAGATTTTATTTATTTATTGCAAGTCACAGGTTACAGAAGGTTGCAGAATTGGTAAGGTACAAGTGACGCCCTGCTAGGGCACAGAAAACATGAGGGGCAACTGTCATAATACAATAAGTACTTTTTAACCCTATTAACCCATCAGAACATCTTTTGTCTTTGTTTTTTTCTTAGCATAAATAAAAACGACTCTAAGCTATAAATCAATTTGGAATTTAAATTTTCACAATAGCGATTATAGTCGCGTAGCACGGAAAGTCGAGCGCGGTCACTGGAGACCGCTTAGTGGTAATTGGGTAAATATCAAAACATAAATTAGTCAACACCTAGGAATAAAATTGACACTGTCACTTTAATTAGATAAAAGGAAGTGTGAGACAACATTAGATTTAAAGATAAGCGTAAGTTTATTCCATGTTTCTATATTCATCAAACCTGAACCGGACCGGTGTGTCCAGTGAACAATGGAATATTTATTGTGTGTCATAATTAGGGGCCGGAAAGGTTAATATGGTGGTAATATTGTAAATGAGAATAATATAAACTTTTCTTACCTAGCGTGACAAACACTGAAAACAAACTTTCTACTATATTATCCATTATAGCTTCCATCTCAGTATCTTTAGTGTCTCCTTTATTTATGGCTGAAAAGTTCCAGTTAAAAATGAGATTCAATCAGGTACCTTATGTTTTTTTTAAATTAAAATGTTCTCTTATAATATAACAACATAACATAACGCACTAGCAATACCAATGTTATTAACAGTCAAATTAGAAGCAGAATAGTGTGCCAGATATTGCTTTTTGAATTCTCAATAATAATAATGACTCAAAAACTTACCATAATAAGATAACAAATCTGATTGTTGATGTTTCATAATGAAGAGATCATCTTCTAAGCAAATAAAGTTAAGATATTGATCAAAAACTTTTTGGATGTTTACAGCAGAATTTGACTGTATGGCAGATGCAGCTAAATCTTCAAGTTTTTGCCTTGTAATAGGTGATATGAAGTTAAGGTGGTAAAGATCATAAATTCCATTATCAAGATCTTGACATATCCTGCCAAGATTTTCTTCTGTTGGGGCACAGAAGTATACTGCTGGTACCTCTGGTATCGGGTCTCTATCAGAATGAAGTTGGCTAAAGCAAAAATGATAATTATTATTCTCTAATAAACTATTTATTGAATAAATGAAGCAGATGTGTTATGTAGATAAATAAGAACTTACACGTGTAAAGTCACACCTAGTTCCCTTAGTTCTTTGATTGAAATAAGCGGAGAAATTATATCTTGACCAACTCTGTCATATATTAGGACTTTCCAAGTGGGTTCATTTGCTATTGTTTTAGTTATGGGTTGGTTCAAATTGAGCATTTGCTTGAGAGCATCTGTGAAATTCGTAAAACAATAATCATTTTGATCACAGTGTAAAAATGAGAAAGTAATTTTTGTGTCTTAAATCATAGGTAATTACTTAGTTGTCGTTCTCGCAGCGTAGTCATTTTTTAAATATAATGCCATTCACTAAGTACACAGTTTCGATTATTCCTATGATATTTAAAATCAAAATTATAATAATTTTGGAAATCAACACAACCACGAAAACTTGAAACAATGACAGCTGAAACGTCAAGTTGACATTTACACGTCAGCCGGTATGAGTGCCGTTCAGAAATCATTTAGGTTGGTTTTTTAACCCTGCGTTTGCACTGAAAAACAAATCACATGAAACGAGCTCGACTCGATACAATCATGTTTAGATGCGTTCCCACCGCCAAACATTGTGTGTTTTTTGCCACCAGCGTAGAAGGCAGGTATAGTACTCTTGTGCAAAACAGGTCATCAAGATTACAATGATTCATCCACTTCAGAGTCAGTATTTAAAGTTCAATAAAGGTTAAAACCGGTCCATGGGCCGTAACGCGCAAGCGGCTTCGGCAACGAAATCGGCTACGCAGCCATCTACAACGAAATATTGATTGATTGATTACATTTGACAGACGATGTGACACATTGCTGCTTCTTTTTGACACAAATGAAAACTTACCAAAGACTAAGAGCAATATGTCACATCCAACTGTCAAATGGAGTCGATGTCGATGCCGACGACACTTGCGCGGTAGGGTATAAAACTTATTTTGAGTTTTTGTTACTCAGAAAGCGATGAAAAGCAAATAATAAACAATATTGCCTTGGAAAAGTCTAAAGCCAACAATTTAAATTTATTGAATTTAAAGTTAAAATGTTATACAAAAAAAGAAAAAAAAATGTTTCAGACAAAGTTAAATGTTTATATCATCTTGTTATATGTACTTACCTTCCGTAAAAATAAATAATAAGAAATGTGATATGTGAAACCGACGGCAGCCGCTAGTATTATAAGTTTGTGTTTGTGAAGAAGTTTTGGTGGATGTTTTTATTTTACTCGTTCAATCAAAAACTACTGAACGGTTTTGGTTTTCATTCGGCACACAGAATGATAGTAGATAGCCTGGATTAAAACATACTGTTCACACCTCCAATGCGTGAACGAAACGCCGCGCCTTTGATAGATAGACGTCACCGATTGGCGCCAATCGAGCCGTCACTTTGCTCTGCGACGCGAACATACGAAACTGTCAACCAATTTTCATGTACCAAACATTTTTACATTTCATTATATTTTTCAAAGCAAGTCTCATTTTTTATTCATCAATCAAGTTATGTTAGAAGCCCTAACATCTGGCGACCGTGTAAAATATTAGTTGCTGGGAGCAACTACTACAATCTTCGGATTACTTCGAGTACCTACCTACCTACCGCTCAAAGAAGACGCTAAGAAAAAAAAGGATTTCTACTGGGCGCTGCTGACTTCGCTGCCGACTTTGATGGTGACCAAGGAGTATTGAGGAGCTCTAGACATTTGGTTGGTTTTTCCGAGGGAAGTATTGGCCTAAATCCTTTCTGTAATTTCCCGTCTTTCCAATTCGATTTGTGTAAGCAGCTTGCCGCTCCGGTGTGTTAAGATAGTATCTAGCTACAATAATTTATTCTAAAGCGTATTATCTTACATTTGCACATCGGCCTATGCGCAGTAAAAGCCCTTGCAACATTTTTTTTACAATATTTTCCCGACCCAATTCTCAATCTATATTTTAATTTGCACTTCAAGCAAACTTAATCCAATTATTTAACTTATTCTATACGCATTTCACTATTGCAACTATTTATATTCCATAGTGATTAAATCACTCAGTAAAACTGTGACCTTTAACTACCTACCTACCTACATTATAAAATAAAAAAAATTGTTCTCATACGTATTTGCCGACTATTTCAGTGAGAACCAGCTATCATTTTCGAGGCGTCGAAGCCGTGTCCGGCTGGCGCTGTCGGTGCTCCTTCGCTGCCCGAACTGTGCTCAGCACGAGCGCTGCATAGGTGATTGGATTAAAAGTACTAAACAGTGCTTTGAGAGGTTTGAGTTTTTGTTTCTACCTAGTTCATTGCTACTCATATTTGTATTCATTTAATAGTGTGCCATGGAAGCTGCTCTTAAGGAGTTAATTAAAAAACGTAGTATTATAAAAGGTAGATTAACTAAATTTAAAGACCATGTCAATAATTTGAGTCAATTGAGTTCTAGTAAAGTTACCACTGTTCAAATTAGAGATTTATCAATGCGAGTGGAAAAATTCCAAGAATTACTTTCTGACTTTAACAATTTACAAACTGAAATTGAATTACTCGCGACGAATACTGATGAACAACTGACTGAGCGAGACACATTAGAAACTCAGTTTTTCTCTCTTATTTCCACTGCACAAGAATTGATTGAAACATCTTCATCTGCTAAAGAAATAAATGCCATCGAAAGTGTTGCGGGTTCACATTGTTCACATCCCTTCAATTCAATAAAACTACCAACTATCAATTTGTCAAAGTTTGATGGGAACTATTTAAAGTGGCTAGAATTCCGGGACACTTTTGATTCATTAATTAATAAAAATGAATCTATACCATTAATAAATAAATTCCACTACTTAAGGTCTAGTTTAGAAGGTGGAGCATCCGTTGTAATAAGATCAATAGAGTTTACCTCTAATAATTATAACAATGCTTGGCAGTTGCTGTGTGACAGATACAACAACAAAAATATTTTAATAAACAATCATTTAAAGTCATTAATGAGTGTTGACGTTATGACTAGAGAATCTTTTAAGGCACTGCGATATTTGATTGATCACTTATCTAAAAACCTAAAATCTTTGCAATCACTAGGACTTCCCACTGAACAGTGGGATGTACTTTTGATATTTATTGTCTCAGCAAAGTTAGATTCCAATACGAATAGGAAGTGGGAGGAACATAAAAATAGTTTAGTAGAATTACCCACTTTAGAAGATTTTTATACCTTTTTACGTAACCGAGCTGATATTTTGGAAACAACTCATTATAATAGAAGCGAAAAGTTCGAGCCAAGGTCAAACCTCCATAATAAAAGCATTAAATCATTTTTTGCTTCGTCAGACACTAATACTAAACGTTATTCATCGTGTGTATTATGCAATAAGAATCATTTACTCCATGAATGTTCTAAGTTTCAAGAATTGGATGTAGACGGAAGGGCACGCGAAGTATCCAATTTGAAACTTTGCACAATTTGTTTACGTGGTGGGCATAATGCTTATCAGTGTCGATTAAAAGGTTTGTGTAGATTATGCAAAGGCAGACACAACACTTTGCTGCATAAGCAATCGGCGCCGCCGCCGCCCGTGCATGAATTAGAACAAGTTTTGCCTAGCGCACTCAGCGCATCTAGCGCGGGCGCCGCCGCTGGGCCCGTCGCCTTATCAACTGTGACGATGACTCACACGTTATTGTGTACCGCGCGGGTCGAACTAGTTAATGAAAGAAATAATACGAGCGTTATTGTGCGGGCATTATTAGATACCGGCAGTCAGTCGTCTTTTGTAACAGAAAATATGTTTATTAAGTTAGGGTTACGTCAAGAATCAAAACAAAGTTTAAGTGTTTGTGGCCTTAATAATGTTAAGTGCGATATTACTGGAAGTTGTAAAGTGATAATAAAATCACTTTTGTCTCCATATAGTACTCAAATTTCGTGCCTAGTAGTACCTACGATTACAGGTACGCCACCCGGAGTTGAAATAAATGCTAAGCAGTTAAGTATACCGGGCAATATTCGATTAGCAGACCCTACTTTTTTCAAGCCCTCTTCTATTGATATTCTCTTAGGGGCTGACGTGTTTTGGAATATAATAGGGACTAATCAAATAAAGTTAGGTTGTAATATGCCTACTTTACAAGAATCAGAGCTGGGGTGGCTGATAGCCGGCCCAGTAGGTATTAATCAGCCTAGGGCGAAGGTCTATTGTAATCTGAGCTTAGCCGAATTAGATAGAAATATTAAAAAATTCTGGCAAGTTGATGAACTGCCATCAGAGGTAAAAACTTTGTCTTTAGAGGAACAGTTTTGTGAGGATCATTTTTTAGAAAACACAACCCGTCTAGAGGACGGACGATTTTGTGTTAAAATGCCACTGAAAGAATCTGAAAGTAATTTAGGTGATTCTTTTTATTTAGCTAAGAAGCGTTTTGAAAATTTAGATATTAAATTAAATAAAAATCCGCAACTTAAGGAATCATACTTCAAATTTATAAATGAATATAAAACTTTAGGTCATTTATGCGAAATAGACCGTCCAAAGAGTGGTAATTACCTGCCCCATCATTGTGTCACTCGAAATAAGAGTGAGACAACTAAGCTAAGGGTGGTGTTTGACGCTTCAGTGAAAACCTCTTCGGGCAAATCGTTGAACGATATCCAGGCTGTAGGCCCGGTTATTCAAAGTGATTTACTGTCAATTTTATTAAGATTCCGTGGACATAGATTTGTTTTATTGGGTGACATTGAGAAAATGTATAGACAAATTTTATTACATCCTTCTCAACGTCACCTCCAGTTGATTTTATGGAAAGATTCGAATCTGTCCGAGGTCAAAGAAATAAAAACGTTACAACTACTTACTGTCTCGTATGGTACAGCCAGTGCTCCTTTTTTAAGTACAAGATGTCTATTACAATTAGCGAACGAATGCAATGATAAATTAATTTCAAATATTATTAAAGATGATTTTTACATTGATGATTTAAACACGGGAGCAGAGACAGAAAGTGAATTAAAATACATATATAAACACGTCAACGATGTATTAAAGTCCGCATGTTTCCCATTAAGAAAAATTCGGACAAATTGTTCACAAGCATTTATTAATGATGAATCAATTAGGGATTTAGTGGACTTAACTAAAGAGTCAAGTGTGTTAGGATTAAATTACTGTCCTAAAAATGACATTATTCAATTTTCAGCTAATATTGAAATTGTCTTGCAATATACAAAAAGGCTAGTCATTTCTACAACTTGTAAAATATTTGATCCGCTAGGACTTATTTGTGCTGTTGTTATAAAGGCGAAAATATTTTTACAACAACTGTGGATCGAAAAGTTAGGTTGGGATGATCCTTTACCTGAGAAACTTATGTGTGATTGGTTAAATTTTATAAATAATTTGCATTTTATTACAAATATAAAAATCAATAGAAAGGTTTTATGTGAAGCTCCAGTATTTACAGAATTGCACTGCTTTGTGGACGCCTCGCAAGTTGCATTTTCTGCATGTGTATACTTACGTTCAATAAACGAACGTCAAGAAGTAACTGTTAGGCTTTTGTGTGGTAAAGCTAGGGTTTGTCCCCTAGGGTGTACCACTATACCGAGAAAAGAATTACTAGGGGCGTTATTAGGGGCACGGTTATGTGCAAAGGTAATAGAATCTTTTCGTTTTGAACTTAATAATAAAACTATATGGACTGATTCAACTATTGTTTTAGGGTGGCTAAAAACAGATGTTAAAAATTTAAAAACTTTTGTATGCAATAGAGTTAATGAAATTAATAAGTTGACTATTGGCTTTCAGTGGAGACATGTACCCACAAGTATGAACCCAGCTGACCTCGCATCTAGGGGAGTTGACCCTCAGAATTTAGCTTCTTCACGTTTGTGGTGGGAAGGTCCTTCCTTTCTCAAGGACAGCGAATCTGAGTGGCCACAGCATTCATACACGTCACAAAAATTGCCCGAGTTGAAAGTACATACTTTATTAACTAATTGTCCAAGTTTAAATGAGCCTTTAATTAATTTTAGTAGATACTCAAATTTCTTAAGGCTGGTTAGAAGTTTCGCTTACGTTTTACGCTTTATTAACAATTGCAATAAAAATAAACAAAAATTGTCTGGTCCATTAGATATAATCGAAATTAATTATTCGCAAAAACATTTAATTAAATTTTGTCAGTCTGAGTCATTTTCTAGTGAGATTGGGGCTCTTAAACAGGGTCAAAGTTTACATAGAAAGAGTAAATTATTAGATTTAACGCCTTTTATTGATTCAGACGGGATCGCCCGAGTAGGCGGTCGCTTAACAAACTCGAGTTATGATTTTGATAAAAAACATCAAGTTATTTTACATGCCAAACATAGTTTAACAGAACTTATAATGATGCATGAACATTTGAGATTATTTCACGCTGGCCCTCAATTAACTCTAGCTTCAGTGCGAGACAAATACTGGCCGATTGGGGGTAGACGTCTAGCTCGTAGTGTAGTACAAAAATGCGTTACTTGTACTCGTTTGCGAGCGGTTACTGTACAACCCATTATGGGACACTTACCTGAAGCTCGAACTGTCGCTGCCTTTCCTTTCCATTCGGTTGGGGTTGACTTTGCTGGGCCGTTCATGATTTGCAGTAAGAAGGGGCGTGGTAATCGTATCAGTAAATGTTATCTATGCCTATTTGTGTGCCTAAGTACAAAGGCTGTACATTTAGAAGTTGTCAGCGATTTGAGTACTCAAGCCTTTATCCTATGCCTCAAGAGATTCGTAGCACGTAGAGGTAAGCCCTATGAAATCTATTGTGATAATGGTAGGAATTTCTTAGGAGCCAGCAATGAACTGGGTAGAGTACTGAAATCCAGCCGCCAATCAGTTTATGAATACTCGAGTAGCGAAGGAATTAAGTTTGTTTTCAGCCCGGCCTATTCTCCACATTTCGGAGGAATATTCGAGGCTGGTATCAAATCAGCTAAACATCACTTAAAACGTGTGGCTGGAAATGCTGCCTTGACTTTTGAGGAGTTGGCAACACTGTTTGCACAAATTGAATCAATCCTTAACTCGCGTCCTCTATCTCCTCTCTCGTCCGACTGTACCGATCCCTCTCCTCTGACCCCAGGCCATTTTCTTATCGGGAGAC
The DNA here is from genome assembly GCA_910589605.1 of Chrysoteuchia culmella. Taxonomy (NCBI): domain Eukaryota; kingdom Metazoa; phylum Arthropoda; class Insecta; order Lepidoptera; family Crambidae; genus Chrysoteuchia; species Chrysoteuchia culmella. Next base: position 10,156,488 of record OU342649.1, read on the forward strand.
CACTAATGTCGATTCCTACAGAGCCTGTGAATGTCACCAGACCCAACAGATACCAGCTGGTCGAGAGGATACGCCAAAACTTCTGGGAGCGATGGAGCCGGGAGTACATATCAGAAATGCAGCAGCGCACGAAGTGGCGCACGCCTCAGCGGGAGCTAACCTGCGGGGATATTGTAATTTTAAAGGAAGATAACCTGCCGCCGCTGCAGTGGCGCCTTGGACGGGTGGCCCGCCTGTATCCTGGAACGGATGGCGTCGGCAGGGTTGCCGATCTAACGACTTCAAAGGGCGTCGTACGAAGAGCGGTTAACAAGTTGTGTTTGTTGCCGACAAAACCCACCACCACTGATGATGCTCTTGAAAGCTAACTTTCAACGTCCGGGACGATGTTCACACCTCCAATGCGTGAACGAAACGCCGCGCCTTTGATAGATAGACGTCACCGATTGGCGCCAATCGAGCCGTCACTTTGCTCTGCGACGCGAACATACGAAACTGTCAACCAATTTTCATGTACCAAACATTTTTACATTTCATTATATTTTTCAAAGCAAGTCTCATTTTTTATTCATCAATCAAGTTATGTTAGAAGCCCTAACACATACTATACTTTTTATCTCGATATTCCCACGGGAACGGGAACCACGCGGGTGAAATCGCAAGCGGCCGCTAGTTTTTGTTATTTGTTTATTGTGTGTCAATCTTCACATTAAGTACTTAGCTTTGTTGTATTAGCTAGAAATCTGACGACGTATCCGTTTATAAGTAGATTAAGTAGGTAATTTCTTCAATGTTAAGCTTTTAAGGGTTCCGTAGCCAAATGGCAAAAAACGGAACCCTTATAGATTCGTCATGTCCGATGTATGTCACAGCCACTTTATTCCAAAACTATGAGGATTACACAGATGCGGGCAGCACAGGACCGATCTCCGTGGAGATCCTTGGGGGAGGCCTATACCCAGCAGTGGGTGTCATGCGGCTGAGACGACGACGACGGGGCTCCCCATACATGGAACTGAAACTGATTTTTTTTTCTTTAAACTTAAACGTGTGGGGTATCTATAATATAGGTTTTTAATCATTACATTGAGGTTTCTAAAACGATTTTTTCTCAAAGTCAACCGTTTGAAAGATGTACACTTCCAAAGTGGTAAAATGTGTGGGGGACACAACCTCTAACTTTTGAAATAAGAGAGTCAAAAATCAAAAAAAATAAAATGCTGTAGACCTTAATAAAAACTTTCAACGAAAATTGGTTTGAACGAAATATATTTAGCCGTTTCAGAGCTATATACATTTTCCAATACCGCAAATATAATTTTGTCATTCATACAAACACTATAAAAAACAAAGTTATAATGGCATTTTGGGTAAGTAGTTGTATTTAATATAATAATAATAATAACAATAATAGAATCTTTATTGCAAACGATACAAACACAAACGCGTACAGAGAAAATGACAAAAAAGAGGAACACACAATAGGCGGCCTTATGCTACATAGCAATCACTTCTAGGAAACCTTGGGTGAGAGAAAAAACCCTTCATGAGCAAGTTCGACTCGCACTTGGCCGATTTTTTTAAATATTGAAATAATATTCAATAACAAATCGTAACACATTGTTACTTGCCCCTACAGACCTATAATAGGTTTGTGCTTGCCCCCAACCAGCTCCAACAGAATTATTAAAGAAACATTCAAAATCATCCAAAACCAAGAACGGCCTTAGAATGAACCTACACTGTTACTATTCTCCTTGTCTTTCAACTTGATATTTTAACTGTTCCTGAAAACTTATGCCAAAATAATGTGTCTTGATTATCACACCAACGCGCCGTGTATGTAGTACTTACATAGCGAGTGCGACATTTTAGGCATGAAATAGGCAGACGAGATAGGAGCACCGGTTTATAGCTAGACGAAAATAAGTTCTCTGGAGTCGTATTTTTTAATCATTCAAACCGCCTCTGTGGTCTAGTGGTACAACCACCGGTATCAGACCTAGGGGTCCTGGGTTCGATTCCCAGCGGGGGTACATATTGTATTCGGTTTGGATGCATGTAGGACTTGTTGTAAGTCTGCCTGGCTAGCTACCACCATCTTATCTAAGTCTGAAGCCATAACAACAATGTTTTCAGTATTGTTGTGTTCTGGCAGTTAAGATAAGATAGCCAGTTCCTTAGTAATTAAGGATTCCAGGAGTGGCTCGCTTCCATCTTCTGCCTTATCAATACTTAACATCAGGTATGATGAAGGCTAAGAGTCTCCTCGTCGTTCATTAAAAAAAAACGAATTTAGTAGGTAAGTACAACGTGGTGTTAAACGAAAGAATTCGCATGCGAATCTTGCGATCCTGTATGCGAATGTAACTCGAGTGATCGTTGTCTCACGAGTCTAAACGTGTATGTAGGTACGTGAACAACCGAGTTTGGCTTAGTGAGGTTTGGCTTACTCTGGCTGCTATGGTAAAAATTAATGTGGCAATTCTTAAAAAACTGAGTAAAAAAGCAACAATGCACTATCACTATGTGTGTCAATCTCGGTTGTCCACTGACGCTGTCGTACAAAATGGGCCTGCTAGTCAAGCTCTAGACTCCCCATTTCAGATCACGTGGATCTTGTCTGAAATAAGTCCATCATCAGCTATTTTAATGTCCCCAATGCTGCAGCACTGGCCTTCCATAAGAATGGATAAGGAGAATGGGCCATAACCCACCACGCGGGCACAATGCGGTGGGGTTGGTGGGGTTTCGTCATTAGCCATTTTTATTGTCCCCACTGCTGGGGCACTGGCCTGCCTTATGGATGGATGGTGGGGTTTAACCACTGCTAATACAGCCGGGACCAACGTTTTCACGTGCCTTCCGAAGCGCGGAGGAGCTCGAGATAACACATTTTGGGTCACCCACGCTGTGACCGACCGTTGCGAAAGCTAACTCAAGTCGGTACTTACGCAAAAGCAAATCATAAATGGCTGTTTCATCTTAATCGATTGTCAAATATTTATTAAAAATGTTTCTTTCGAGTACGAGCGAGGATATTCCTTTCATCGTCTCATCGATGAAATAACGCTGGCCTATACAGCTTAGCAAAACATAAAAAAAGTACAAAATAAAATCTTCGGGTGCTCACTCACAAGACTAATTGCTGCGGGTTCAAGTCCCGTCTGAGACTACCTTTGTGAGCCGAGTTGACTTTTTCTAGTAAGTTTTTTTCTAATAAAATTTATCGTAAACGATTGCATTGAAAATGCAAACTTTCAATGTTATAAAAAATGGAAAAGATTGCTCTCGAAAAGATGGTTTCATCGCTGCTACCACAGCTTGGTGTCTGTCCTTGCGATCTCCAAAGGTAATTTAGAAATCCAAAAGATAAGTGGCAAGTCTACTCGCAATAAGTAAAGTAAGTTCAAATAAGTAATCGTAAAACTAAGTTAGAATACGTTCAAATACGTACTACTTTGTTACTACGAGTAGTACTTCTACAGTCTACTAATTAACCTACTTTACTTATACTCTGTAAAGGAAAATCATTTTGTTCGAGAAATGACGTTAATATCTACACTCAAATTGATTTTAATTATTGATTTTACTTGACTATGCAAATGCAATAATATTTTTTAAGTATTTCCCAAAATTTTATAGGAGCTTAAGTATTTTTAAACATCTGTTTAAAATTTATAATATTTCTATCTTAACAACATTTAAATCTACACGAGTGAATATTTATGTAAGGGCTCTTTATAACCAATAAACACATCTAAAAAGCCACCCCAGTAATTGCAAAGGATTTCCAAAAAAAACGTATAAAGGTTAAAATACAACTAAACAATAAGTAAAAAAGGGTAATTTTACATTGTAATGTGCCTTTAAACGACTATAATTGATAATAAAAATGTCACCATGGCGATGTCAATAAAAAAAAAATAAAAAAATGTGTATTTGCTGCAGGTGTGTGCAATTTTTGTATTAACTCTACAGCCCATTTTGTTTTCCTAAATGTGTTGGTTGTCTTAATTTATTATATTTGAAAATATAAAAATCCCTTAATACTTATTTAAGAATTTTGTGTAAAAAAAAGAACTTTAAACCAACTTATTTCCGAAACCTCTCAAAATAAATTGGTCTAAGGTACAGGTAGGTATAGGATGTTCAAACAAATGAAATACTACTCTCTACTGTAGATTTTTATCAGCAGGAGTCATGGGATCGAGAGTTTCGTGCCCGTTTTCTTAAAACGCTAAATAGGGGGAAAATAAAAATAGGGGGAAACTGCAAAGTGCAATAACTGTAAATAATGTTCAGAAAAAGGAATTAACCGAAAGAGCATTTGGACCGGATTTCCAAAGGTCATGGGTTCGATTCCCGTCTGAGAATTCACTTGTGGCCGAGTCAATTTTTTCCAATATTTTTCTATTTAAAATTTGCCATAAATTTCTATTAGAATACGTTCAAATACGTACTACTTTGTTACTACGAGTAGTACTTCTACAGTCTACTAATTAACCTACTTTACTTATACTCTGTAAAGGAAAATCATTTTGTTCGAGAAAATGACGTTAATACCTACACTCAAATTGATTTTAATTATTGATTTTACTTGACTATGCAAATGCAATAATATTTTTTAAGTATTTCCCAAAATTTTATAGGAGCTTAAGTATTTTTAAACATCTGTTTCAAAGTCAAAGTCAAAGTCAATATCACTTATTCAGTCTAGGCTGTTACAAGCACTTATGAACGTCAAAGAAGCTATGCCATCGGTTCACAAACCCTACGGCGGGAGACCTTGTAACGAGAAGAACCGGCAAGAAACTCGTCAAGGGCTGTTTTTTTCTCCCTGTTTTATTTCATACAGAGTCGTCAAATTGAAAAATGACCCTAACATATCAGTAAGGTCAATTTCCATCACAAAAATAAATACTAATTATAATATTAAATTTTATGGTTATTGTAACCGTAAACAATTTTCAACTGGCAAAGAAAGACATTTTAAAATTTATAATATTTCTATCTTAACAACATTTAAATCTACACGAGTGAATATTTATGTAAGGGCTCTTTATAACCAATAAACACATCTAAAAAGCCACCCCAGTAATTGCAAAGGATTTCCAAAAAAAACGTATAAAGGTTAAAATACAACTAAACAATAAGTAAAAAAGGGTAATTTTACATTGTAATGTGCCTTTAAACGACTATAATTGATAATAAATATGTCACCATGGCGAAGTCAATAAAAAAAAATAAAAAAAAAATGTATTTGCTGCAGGTGTGTGCAATTTTTGTATTAACTCTACAGCCCATTTTGTTTTCCTAAATGTGTTGGTTGTCTTAATTTATTATATTTGAAAATATAAAAATCCCTAAATACTTATTTAAGAATTTTGTGTAAAAAAAAGAACTTTAAACCAACTTATTTCCGAAACCTCTCAAAATAAATTGGTCTAAGGTACAGGTAGGTATAGGATGTTCAAACAAATGAAATCCTACTCTCTACTGTAGATTTTTATCAGCAGGAGTCATGGGATCGAGAGTTTCGTGCCCGTTTTCTTAAAACGCTAAATAGGGGGAAAATAAAAATAGGGGGAAACTGCAAAGTGCAATAACTGTAAATAATGTTCAGAAAAAGGAATTAACCGAAAGAGCATTTGGACCGGATTTCCAAAGGTCATGGGTTCGATTCCCGTCTGAGAATTCACTTGTGGCCGAGTCAATTTTTTCCAATATTTTTCTATTTAAAATTTGCCATAAATTTCTATCATTTTTAGAATTAATGTCTGTCCGTCTGTCTGTATGTCTGTGTGTTTGAATGAGCATCACACCAAAACCACTGCTCTAAGTCCACAGAATTGTTTATATGTTTAAAGTCCGTATCTCAACTTACCGTATATTTTACTTACTTTATTTCATCAAAATCGGTCAAGTCCACAGACATGTCAAGTCTATCAAAAGCAATTACATTTTAAAAAGAGGACGGACGGAGAAATTTATTTTGTGACGCGCTTATGCAGAAGGCAGAGTGCAAGAAATTTCTTCTCCTCTCCTCTTCTTTGTCATTTTCTCTGTACGTGTTTGTTTTTGTATCGTGTGCAATAAAGTTTCTAATATTATTATTATTATTATATTAAATAAGGTAATCACTTGACTACCGATATGTATGCGAAAAACAAAGTTATTTTTCGTCTGCAAAATATTCAAATAACTTTGTTTTTCATAGTGTTTGTATGAATGACAAAGTTATATTTGCGGCTATAAGTCTGACTGCTAAATATATTTTGTTCAAACCAATTTTCTTTGAAAGTTTTTATAAAGATCCACAGCATATAGTTTTTGTATATTTTTAACTGTCTTATTTTAAAAGTTAGAGGGGCGGGGACACACATTTTACCACTTTTTAAGGGTTGATTTTAAGAAAAAAAAATCGTTATGGAAACCTCAATGTAATTTTTAAAGACCTATCTATTGATACCCCACAGGTATATGTATGATGAAAAAAAAAAACAGTTTCAGTTCCATGTATTGGGAGCCCTCCTTAATATATCATATATTTTTTTATTTTTGTGTAAAAATCGTAAAGCGGTTTACAGAATACATCTACCTACCAAGTTTCAACTGTGTAATTCTCATAGTTTTGGAATAAAGTGGCTGTGACATATGGACGGACAGACAGACATGACGAGTCTAATCTCCATTTTTTGCCATTAGGCTACGGAACCCTAAAAGGAGGAATTTATCAATGTGTCACGAATAGAAGTGTTATTTTTATGTAGTCTACAGCAGGTCAGGCTTTATACTTTGTGCTTGAGATTGCTCTTTACCTATGTTGTTAATTTTAGATGCGGTTTTCGTAATACAAGTAGCACACTGGCACCAACTCTGGAGTATTTTTTGTAATAGGAATTTTGACGTCATGACCTTTTTGTTCTTACTAAGATATGCCTCAGCACTTTAAATGCCCAAAAACGAATAGAAATGTGGGTATTAAATTAAGGGTCCGTTTCGTCAACTACTGGTAAGTTATGGTTAGCTTATGTGGCATATAAACTGTAATTTTTTATATAACAAACTGTCAAAAGATCTGCAATTCAACTATTCAGAACTTATTAGTAGGTGGTAAAACCGGCCCGTAAAGTTGTTTTGTTCTGTGGATAGAGCAAATGGTACAGGGGGTAAGAATGGGTTCATGTTGTCCAATCATGATTTTTATGATAGTATGACTTCCCAGTCGACCAGTAGACTTTCTTATGGAGTGTTACCTATTTCTCTATACGTGTATACTATTTTACCAGCTGTATACAACCTACGTAAGGGAAATTATGCGGAATATAGTGGTATACTAAGGCCTAAGGTCGGTCGCGGGGTGGGTGACCAAAAATAACAATCTTGAGCAACTCTTGTTAATTTCGAAGGCGTGTTACAAAGCCACATTGAAACATGACTGATGAAACTAAATCACAGGCATCGGCTGTCTAATTATTATCATCGCAACAAAAAAAAACGACTTCAAAAAGATGGTACTTTGCATTTTAATAGATAATTTTACTCTTAGTTCTATCATAAAATATAGGTAAGTACGTAGGTACTGGTTAATTGATAAACTTCTCTATTGAAGGCGATAAGATGATAAGAATGTAATTAATTGGTACCATATGTAAAGTTTTCTCTTCAAAAAGTAAAGAATATAGGTGACTCAATAGCCTCTTCCTTTTTTGAAGTTGGTTAAAAAGACCGCCTTATTGAAAATTTAGTCGGGAATGATTGCAAACGATGTTCCAGTTCTCACGCGAACCAAGTTGCGGGCACAGCTACAGCTAGTGTATAATAATAATCTGCATTAAATGGTCTATAAACCAATCATTTCTTTTGGTATTTTCTATTATAATTAAGGTTTTTTAAGATACGACCCTCGTCTGTAAATTTTTTTTACCTTAAAAATGTAAATACTAATTCGTTTCAATCTGCTGTCGAACGGGGTATATGTTTACTGAACATAAATTCATTGAACTTTTACAATGTTAACATGTGGGAAATGGTATTTTAAATCAGCACAATTTGTTGAAAACGGACTTCAATAGGTGGGTGATACAAGACGAGATGGAGATTGGGGGGTGCTGACAACTTGGTAAGTAACTGGTCCGTCCCTTGGTTCAGGGCGAGGAGATGGATATCGGTGCGCTGGCAGCTCGATAAGTATTAGGTCTATCTCTTTCTCCAGGGCGAGGAGATGGAGATCGGGGTGTGCTGGTATCATGGTAAGTAACTGGTTCGTCCCTTGTTCCACGCCGAGGAGATGGAGATCGGGGTGTGCTGGTAGCATGGTAAGTAACTGTTTCGTCCCTTGTTCCAGGGCAAGGAGATGGAGATCGGGGTGTGCTGGTAGCATGGTAAGTAACTGGTTCGTCCCTTGTTCCAGGGCGAGGAGATGGAGATCGGGTTGTGCTGGCAGGTTGGTAAGTAACTGGTTGAACTTATATGGCGGACCAAGTTGCACTTGCACCTAAGTGGCCTGGCAATATTTGTAGTTATTACAATATAATTAGCTACTAAACACTGATTAAATTTTATAATTACTAAATAATATCATGAAACTTATCAACTTTTATACATACCTACCTTGATAGAAAATTTATTAATTTATTTCATTTATGGAAGACCAACATGTTATAATTACAATATTTACCAACATGTTATAAGTACATTAGGAAACAGTCAATTACAGGTCCTCGCTAATAACTATTTAAAATATTGTAACTTCTAGTATAACAAGTACTTATATATGAATGAAGAATATATAAAAAAAACATCTTGATAACTTATAACCTCTTAAATTGTAACTTAAAAGTGAGTTGTTTCTTAAAGATTTAGAGGGTACTCTTATTAACAGATCAATCAAACCGGTTATAAAGTTAAGTAGACTTATATTACATTATTATTATATAATTATTTCACTGAAACAAAACAGACACAACCTTTATAAAGGCGTCCACGCAGCGACTGTAGCTTGCCTGGAGTGTAAGCTAGAGAATGTTCCCGAAATTTATTATGGATAAAACCATAATAAATTTCGTTGGTTTGGGTTGTTTTCCATCACCCACAAAATTTAGTATCTAAGAAGTTATTCTTTGTCCTTAGAAAAATACGTACCTTCAAAATATCTTAAGCAAGGAAATATTAAAAATGCATACCGCAATAAGGTCGTATCAGATATAGTGCATATAAACACAAACTTCTACTTCGTCGTGCCTCCAGACAGTTTAAATTGGCCGTTTTATAGGTAGTTACGCCTAAAAATAATCATAGCTTTCAAAATACTGCCCGATTATTGAATTTCATGTCGTCGTAGAGCAACGAGACCTAGACCAATCGGCGCAGGAAAAAGTTGATTATTAACTTATACGTATTGTTGTAAAGGTCCTCGCGTGTAACGAACTTTTAAGGGGATACGCCCTTAGGTTTTCCATCGCCGATATATATGTAGTGTACATAATAATATATTGGAAGTCCTTAAATAGGTTGCGGACCCAAGTTGGCCGAAATAGGGAAAATATACGCAGGTGGGGTTATAGCTCAGAGAGCGCGTCTCCATATGGTATTGCTCCCCAGACCATGGAACATCTTCTGTCCTGCCCTGCGTGTCCTTACAGTACACGCGAGGACTTTTACAAGGCCACTGACAGTGCCGTTTCGGTGGCCGAATGTTGGTCTCCGCGACGATCGTTCCTGCGCTGTCCGCATCCAGCGGATTCGCGCGATCATTACTACATCGTCGGTCCACCTTGTTCAATAGCTTCAAATACAACTCAATAGCTTCAAATGTTTAAGAAATAAGAAATCTTTGATGATACGAGTTGCTAAATTGTGAATGTTATCTCATATTGTTACGCGGACCCATTGTCAACATAGTCTAGCTTTGCAGGTAATGTTGCCAGTGTCAGAGGATCAGGAGAAAGCCGTCAGTGGAGGTCGGCCGGCGGCGGGTCGGCGGCGGCGACGTTAGCTGCGCTGGCGCAGAGTTGAGCTCGCCAGTGCGTGCGCGGCGGTGAAAGGTGCCATGTCGCGAGTACGAGTGAACGGTGCGGTTATCATGGCCAGTTTATCTTATACGACGATTCTTCTCATATGTGCCATTCTAGGAAACGGTTAGTTAATTAAATATCCACTATTTTAATATAAAAAATAACTGCATTTTAAAACTATTCGAAATATTTGCGTGATAATGTGATCGTACACAAATGTAATGCAACAAACTCGTAATTCGTAATCTTATGCAAGTAATACGGCTATCAGTTTGTTAACGTAACTGTTACCGCAAAATATAGTGAAAGCTATTCGCATGCTAGATTCGAGTTTGGCAGATATATACGTTAATGCTGCGAAATGTGAAAGTGTGAGAAAAATTTACTGTGCTGGAAGTTTTCTTTGATTTTTTACGTACTGGTTAATTGTTTACATGCTTAGAAATCACTGGTTATGTGACACGAATAGTTTTAACGCCTAATTGCAATTCTGCGCGTACGTCCCTTCTTTCACTTGACATTGAAGGTGTCTGACCGGTTAGTTTGAGGATATTGACTGAACTACCTGTTTAAGTTATTAATATCCTTAAAAACAAACATTCTTTGAAGGTTATTTCGAAATTATTTGAGGTATCAATAGTAATTTACCAATAAAAAGCTTCGATATTTTAATATTCGACATTAAAATTAAAAACATTTGTTTAATGTTCATTACTTTACCAAGAAATATTTTGTCTGTTTAAGTCAGTAGCCTTTTTTATTTATGGGGGCATATATCTTTCATCATACCTGCTTTTAAATGAGTATCATCATTAAAAGCTGAAGTTGGGATCTCGCTTCTCCAGGAATCTTTAACCACTGTAAAAGTGGCTATCTTAACTGTAACTGTTGGAAAATGCTGGAAAAAAACTGTTACGGCGACAAACACAGATAAAATGGTACTTAGTTGCTAGCCAGGAGATTAACAAATCCTAACACCAACCAATGTCATTGTAAATAGCTTGAAGTTATTATTATTATCAAAAAGTAGGAAAAACCTAAGCGATTTCCCGCTTGTATGGTTTTTTTTTTTAATTAACAATTACCTACCGGTGTTATAAAATAAGCGGTCCTTTCATTAAAAATATATCTGAACTCCTATGTGGTTGTAAAGTTAGTTGGAACCTAACCGGAACTTGATTAAGCAGACCTTATGTGAAATTATACACGGATTTAAGCGCGTTTAAGTCCTTTGTCACAAATAATGTGTTTTCATCAAAAGCCTTGAAATTGGCGGCTTTGACTTCACAATGATGTGAATTTTCAAAGGTTACGATTACAATTAAGATTTTTCACCATTATGTTAAATATTTTGGCTTAATTAAATACCAATTGGATTTATCTCTTGAGAAAAATACTGTTTGCTAGGAACTGACAAGTTTTATAACATTTATGTGGTCTTTAAAATTAGGGACTTGTGCTGTCAAATTGAATGGCTCTTAACAAATTTAAGGTTTAATGTCTTTAAGACATAAAATTGTTAGTGTTTAGTATTAAGTAACTAGGTTTAATAGTTATGTACTAGGTAAGTAAGCTAGTAAGTTAGCTATATAGCTAGTAACTAGGTTTACTTGCATACAAATATTACGAATACCGTCATTAAATGACGATAAAACACAGGTAAGGAAACATCAGTATACCGGTACCTATAAGTACTTATTCTTATTGATATTGTGCTAATATCATTTACCGACCATTTAACCACCGGCAATTTTTCGATTAGGATAAAGTAAGATACCTGCACTAGTAACTATAAATGATAAAAGAATTGTGATAAGTTTTTTTGTGACCGACTTATTTTTTAATGCAGTTCTAAATTGTTCGCGTTGACCTTTGCCGATTGCGTTCAATTTATTGAAAAGAGGTTCAATAAAAAAAAAATCATTACTGTGAATGGCGTCCATAGATCGCATATGCATTGGCACTTGTGCACAAAGTGGGCAATACTCAATTTAGTTCGAAGCACTGTTATTGATTACCATGGCATTTCATCCATATCAATTTCTATTCACGTAGTGCCAGTTATTCGCGAATTGCAGGAATGTGATTCTATCTCTCGTGGCAATTTATTAAAAATATTCTCGTCGCTTATGGACTATTTTACAATTTTTTACTAGGAGGTAACCATCGACTACTAAAGTAGGTATTTTCCGAAATTATACACGTTAAATTGTACCTACACATATTACCTACCTACTTATAGTAAAATTATTTGATATATATTTCGATCTAAAGTAGAATTAATTTGTATATACTTAAGTAACTGCTCAATAGTGATTTAATAAAATATGTTCAATATTTATCTCGATAAATATTACCTATCTCCTGAAATAAATGTTTTATTTACAAATCAAATTGATGGAAGATAAACATTTTCAAGATATTTTCGTTACTAGGACTTTATCACTATTTTTGCGTTTCGTACGCTACATTAATTATCTTATAAAGAGTTTTATTTCGTGTAGGTATCCCTTTATTTCTTAGTCTATACTAATATTGTAAAGAGGAAAGATTTGATTGTTGTTTGTATGTTTGTTTGCAACGAATAGACTCAAAACTAATGAACGGATTTGAATGAAATTTGGTACACAGATAGTACCTAGATAGCCATGAACATAGGTACATAACACTTTTTATCCCGATATTCCCACGGGAACGGGAACCACTCGGATGAAACTGCGAGCGGCCGCTAGTATATGATAAAATCCTAGAAAAAAGTCTCCATATGACTGACACGGGACAAAAAGAAAAGCTTTTTTCACCTCGCACGCTCGGAAAAGGAGGTTTTGTCGTTCGATTTCAGCGTGGTAAATCACATTTCGGTTTCGGTACAGTATTTATTTAATTAAGAAAGATAAATATCTCATAATACGTTCCGAATCGCACTATTGACTTTTTATGTTACATTTTATTCTTATTTGAATTAATCAGTATACTCCGTTTTGGTTTTATTATATTATATTAGTTCCTTGAATCATAGAAACAGTCACAATAAGATTTACGTATTTGTTATAAAAAAAATCAATTTACGGTGTGTGAGATTTCACAACCTATGATTGGATTTAGAACGTGACAAAATTTGTTGCACCTAAACGTTTTCAGAATCGTTTTTATTTTTATTATGTTTATTCTTTTTATTTTATGATTTTTGAATTTTTGCATTTTTCAATGCTATTTTTATACTTATGATAAATTTTAAAGAGAAAAATATTGGAAACAATTAACTCGGCCACAAGTGAATTCTTAGATGCCACTCGAACCCACGACCTTTGGAAATCCGGTCCAATGCTCTACAATTTATACATTTTATTCTTATTTAAAAGAACTTTGAATTAATTATAATACTTCGTTTTGGTTTTATCATATTGTTTTAGTTCCTTGAATCATAAAAACAGTAACAATAAGATTTAAGTATTTGTTATAAAAAAAAACAATTAACGGTGCGTGAGATTTCTCAATCTATGATTGGATTTCGGAACGTGATGTCTTGCACCTAAACATTTTCGGAATCGTTTTTATTTTTATTATAAGCAACATTTTATTCCTATTTTTAATAACTTTGATATAACTATAATATTTTAGTAATTTAAATCATAAAAACAACAAGAATAAGGTGTATTTCAAATATATTTTTACCGGAATTTGACAGCGGAAAAACCCTGAAAATTTGAGGTGTGAGGTGAAAAATTGTGTGTTGCACTTGGCAACAAAGTTTTTAGCGTCTCATAATTTTGAAGTAACTCGTCCCGAAATCCAACTTTCCAGTCTTACATAAAAAATAACTGTTAGTAGGTAGGTGTACATAGTGAGAATAAATATAAGTGGTAAGAGTATATTGTTAGTAAAAACTAAATTAATGGTTAATAGGATTAACATATGCAAATTACTGGTGCAAAAGTTAGCGCACAGAATGTATGGTGCGCCTTTGCAAGGATGTGCGTTAACTAGGTGTAATATCTCTCAACGTGCTAGGTTGTTTGTGTAAATTAGGATTTGCCAGAGCAAGACTAAGTGTGTTGTTAGAACATTAACTTGGATTGAGTACTTATTATGATCAAAATTCGTAGGGAGATTCTGCATTCGTAGAAAATTTACTGAGGTTCTCTGATTTAGTAGTGCCGCGTTCTTTTTTGGTACTTAACAGTATTAAATTATAAAGAGCTTCTGCTAAATCATTTCATATTAGCTATATTTGATTTATAAATATCAGCAACACTCATTTTTAAAGAGTTGAATGAACTTTGTTTCCTAGATTGAATTGAGAGGCTACAATATTGTTTTTCTAGAAAAAGTAGGTTTTCTTATTGAATTTCTGCGTCGAAAATCGCATTTCCCGGTAAAGTATTTTTTTTATTAAGAAAGAAAAATACGTCACGATTGACTTTTTATGTTACATTTTATTAAATTTTTAAATAACTTAGAATTGATTATAATACTCCGTTTTGGGTTTATTATATTATTTTAGTTCCTTAAATCATAAAAAATAACGATAAGATTAACTATTTGTTATAAGAATTTTCAATTTACGGTGAGTGAGATTTCACAACCTCATGATTGGACTTCGGAACGCGACATGAACCTTTCTTCTTCTTCTTCTTTCTTAATTAATGGCGTGCTGGCGATACACTTCGCGAGTTTTGCCAATGTCAAGTAAATATATTTTGTATTTATAGAAATTGTACGGTAGATTGAGTAAAAAATGGAGCCTCACAACACGTGTTATTACGAAAAGAACTCGGGTGAATCTTGACATGAACCTTTATTTTTGAATTGTCTTTGTCAATGTCAATATGTCAATGACAACATTTACCGAATCTTTTTATTGTTATTATAGACAATAATTTATTCCTATTTTCAATAACTTTGAATTAACTATAATACTCTCTTTTTTATTATTTTAGTTTTATATCATTAAAACAACGAGAATAAGGTATATTTAGATTATGTACACTTTAGTAAAATATATTTTTTTCGCTGTTGTGTGGTGAAATGTTGTGTGTTGGCTTGGCAGAAAAGTTTTTGGCGTTTCGTACGTTTGAAACCCTCGCTACGCTCAGGATTCAAATCTTAGAATCTCTTGCTCAGGTTTCAATAGGGGTAACTCGCCGCTAAATCCAACTTTCCAGACTTGCATAAAAAATAACTAAGTACAGAAGTTATGGAGTAACTTCTTTTGTGATTCTTCTTGAGTAATTTTGAGAAGCTCTCAAAATACTTTCTTCTAACATTTATGAACACCAACAAAAAACACCCAAAGACCTTTTATTAATTGTAAATCATTTATACAAGCGGCAATTATTTTCTATTTACCAATATTAAGAATATTGTCTGTTCATTTGAGAATCATAATCTGTTACACAACCAGCTATTTATGTTCATTCTTTGACTTTTGCTAGACCGGTTACCGAACATTGGTGTATGATTATGTCAGTAGGTACGAGGAAGATCGTGACTTCCTTTTGTAACAAGTTTGGTATAACGGGTATTGCTATGAATCATTCCTATAATGGAAGAAATAGCACTAAGACGCTATAAAACGCTTTCACTTTCAATTAAAATAAATATTAAAAGGAGTGTGAACAATTGAAAGTGAGCATGCATAGATATGTGTAAGAAATTAGTTGTTATAAACAGAACAAAAGAAGAAAAAAAAATCTTGATGCCAACAACATATAAACACGACGGTTAAAACTTAATTTAAAAAGGATAAAATAATATAAAAACCTCCGACTTTATTATCCGTCGGGGGCTGCCATCACTATAAATTATGAATATAAATAAATCCAATTATTCACGTTGCTTAAAAACTGAAAAAGTATAGTTCTTTTAATGGCAGCCCCCGACGGATAATTAAGTCGGAGGTTTTTATATTATTTTATCCTTTTTAAATTACGTTTTAATCGTATGTATGGGTTTTTTAATTTTGCTTTTTTGGAACATGAACATAAGTCTTGCAATTTTATTATTTTACTTTTACATTTTAATTTGTTAGGTAGGTAGTAATTTTGTATGAGTCTATCATTTGATAATGTACGATTGTTTAAAATATTATTAATTATGATATGGACACTTCAAATGTAACCTTAACTTTTACTATAATAACAGTTCGTAATAACACTATTACGTGATACGTTTAATTAGAAATTAAAAAAATCATATATAATTATTATCACAATAAGCGGGAAACTTATTTATAAGAAAAAAAACCGCGACAATTGTGGTGTCTTATTCTTTTTTTTCGTTCAGACTGTTTAGCAAGCACACATTAATTTAAGAGCAACATACTCTATCTTTCAGTTTTGTTTATAACAATATTAAAATAGCGGCTGCCCGCGGTTTCACCCGCGTACTTCCCGTTCCCTTGGGAATATCGGGATAAAAAGTAGACTATTTGTTGGTCCACTACTTGAAGTCCCTATACCAAATTTCATCCAAATCCATTCAGCAGTTCTTGCGTGGAAGATAACAAACAAACAAACAAACAAACAAACTGACATACTTTCACATTTATAATATTAGTAGGATGATTTGAATTTTGTTTTGATGACTTTGAAAATAATGTTTACATGTCAATCCGGGTTACCTACCAGACGTTTTGAATAGTTTCTCTGTAAATCATCAAAGCTTCTTTACAGGCAGTCATTCAGTCATCAGCCACATTAAAGTCCTCACTGAAGACCGCTGCCCCACTGGGCCACTGGTCTTCCTTATGGCTGGATAAGGAGGAGAATAAGGAGATCAGAAACTAACTTATATCACTGAGCATTGTTCTTAACGAATTCTGCAAATAAAACACATCAAAAGTGTCTAGGGATCAAGTACTTTTTTAACGATAAAAGACATCCAATTAATAATACCAAATTAAGTCTACAGGCTGCCTTTTTTGCCTTTAATTCTTTCTTCATTCAAACAGTGAAGTTTTGAAAAAATAATCATAATCGATTCAAAAAAGTTAAAACAATAATCCTCTAAAGAGCGGCGATACTCTAAAACGTAATTGATCCCTAGACACTTTTGATGTGTGTAGTAATAATCTGCTGCCAATAAATAGTAGGTAATCTTCCATTTTTCTGCACCCGTCACAATTAGGGAAGCTATCTTACTTCAAAAGCAGCGTTTTCCCAAGTAACAAAATACACCACGTTAATCCGTTGTTCGTAAAAGTTCTTAATCTTATTTAATTGTTTTCAGTGAGGTGTCAGCAGAAGGATAAGGACGCCCCCGAGTACGTTTGTCCGGAAGGCACGCAAGGCAACGGCAATTTCGCTGACCCAGCTACTTGCAGACGCTTCTATCAAGTACGGCTCATTCTATTCCAATGTTTACCTTTAACTTTATCTTTAGTTAAGTCTTTGAGAGCTTTAAGCGTAATAAAAAATCAAATCAATATCATTTATTCAGTCTAGGCTGTTACAAGCACTTATGAACGTCAAAGAAGCTACGCCATCGGTTCACAAACCCTACGGCGGGAGACCTTGTAACGAGAAGAACCGGCAAGAAACTCGTCAAGGGCTATTTTTTTCTCCCTGTTTTATTTCATACAGAGTCGTAATCAATCATACAGCGATATTACTAAATACGTACCTAAACCTAATGTCGATAGCACAGAATCTTATAGATATAGGCAGCACTCTTATATTTTAGTTATACTAGATCGTTTCTTTCTTCTTCAGAACCTTATTTACATCCTAATGGTATCGAAGTTAACATTAAATTATGAATAATATTACCCGTATGAAAGTGCGAGTCAGTCAGATTACTGCTTTAACAGAATCTCAGAGTTGTATCGTCTCGTTATTACAACAACTTAGGTCATATACATCGTATAAGACAACATCTCCACTCTATCTATTACTTAACTTTGACTCGTCACTGTTACATTCTAAGGCTGAGTATCACCTGATAACCTTAACCGATTTACGTTTATCTATTATCAAGTCATACACTTTTTTTCAAAAATTGTTAATGTTAAAGTTATCGTTAATATTAGATGGTGCAATTCACACCATATAAGATAGATGTACAGTCAATGGTACGTCATAAGCTTTTTGCACTAGTACCAAAAGCGCCGATAGGTACTACGATTATCTTAAAGGAGCTCTCAACGTCAAACTCCAAAACCTGAAGTGCTGATAACTGTACCATATAACGACATTTTTAAGCGTTTTTTTACTTTGAGGCTTTTTTTTGAAAAAAAAGGAGGTGCTAGGAATGGTAACTATTTAGTTTTTTTTTTTAATTGGAATGTAGAACATCGTTCTGCGCCCATTTTCATAAAGCATCAGTTGACAAAAAAAGGTGTTTAATTTGATTCACAGCAATCCTAAAATATTTAGTTTCTAACGAAGAGGCACAAAATATATTTGTCTCTTTTAGATTAAATACATTTACTTACATGAAATTCTTAAGAAACATGTTCTGCCACCTACGCTCACCGACGACAGTACGGAACTTCAGTATGAAGGCGAATACGACACAAACACCACGTCCTGGTCGCTGTCGCTTCGCTCAAAAAAAATATAATAGTGCTCAAACCACCTAAAAATGTGCAATAAGTGAAACTTTGGTACTCCATTGACTAATGGACCAAGAAGCAAAAAAAAAATCATAAGGTGCTCAATATCTTTAAATTGAGCCTCACTGCATCCTGAGTCGACGTTTGAATCAGGTTATTCCGTAAATACTTAAGGTGTTGAGAGGCATCGTAAACTGTTCGTCATCGTTACTGAAAGCACCCTGCCCTGAGACATCTTGGATAGCCTTAGCAGTTTGAGGAACTAGCGCTGAAGAAAATGCTCCGTGTGCTGATCAGGTACCCCAGGGAACTCCTGAACTACTATCAGACTATCACAATGAAATATCGGTCCATGATCGGAGTCTAACACTGTCAATTTTGGTCCCAGATAACCGAGTTTGGGCATTCGATTCGGTACAAAAACGTGGTCGATTTGCTGCAAAGGATTCCCAAAATATCACCATAAAAACACGCGCATAAAAGGACACCAAATTGCAAAAGACTTACAATCGCCAAATTGTGCAACCTCTTCGAGTTCACTGGGGCCATCAATATAAAATACCAATTAGGATACTAAAAATAGTTTTCAAATAATAATTTGCATAACAAATATGCCCATCTGACTGACCATGTAGGTGAGTGGTGTTTTATTTTATATATTAGACCCGTTCTACCTACAGAAAAACCAGTCATTCTAATGAACAACAGTAAGATGTCATCATCCCCAGCTGAAACCAACCCAACCCAAGCACAACAGAACACAACATATATATTAACATTAGCCGAGTGTGGCAAACCTGGCATCAAGTTAAGAAGTGTTGCTCTCTTCATGGATAACAACACCGAGCGGCTAGGAATAGCCTTCTGCAACACCTTGGCTAAAAATAGGGTCACCATATCACCTGGTCTCGGAGCCATATTAAACGGAAGCACAAACAAGATAACCATGCAGCGAAAAATGTTCAACGAACTTCCTCAAATAATAGTAGAAAATCAAACATGTAGGATAGTACGGAAGTATAACAAAACTATAGTTCTGTTCGATATGAATAATTGTGTGACCATCACAGCGTTTGAACAAATGTGCATGGTGCTAACTAGCCTTGGGAAACGAGCTAAATCAAACGCACCTTCTAAAAAGATTAGTGTGGACGCTATGACCGTAGGTTTAATGTTCGGCGAAACAAAGGATCTAGAAGGTGCAATCTTGGCTTCAAGTTACCACGAATTGGTAATATATGAGGACAGAGGTCAGAATCTGAATTATCTATTAACAGTAACCAGCGACCAAAGCTCGACACAACTCCCCACAGACTTCTGGGGCCTCCCGATAATGAACCCTAACATAAGCGGATCAGAACGATTACAAAAGCGGCTGCAAACGGAGAAAATGCTGGCAACCATCAATATGATCACACTCACAAATATGACATCACGACAACGACTAGACCTCCCACAACGTCCTCGCACAAAAGCGGACATGGGACAAGTGACACCACCCAGGCTCAGATCAGCACACGGACCAGAAGACCACATGGTCAATGCGTTCATTGAATTCGTAACAGTAACTGAGGCAACGAGGAAACTTAGTATGGATATATGCAACACCATCATGCAGTTATATCGCCTAAATACACGGGAACTACTACGAATGAAACTGGAAAAAGCCGAAGCAGCCATCTACAATAACGAAAACGCTCAAGTCCTAATGGGCAGAATGTCGGGATCATATATGGGTGCTTTTAGCGCTACATCTGGTTTTGTACCCAAAGACGAGGACAGGTCAGAAAACGAACCGAACAACACTTTTAAAACACCTTCACAAGACCCGATTGTGGTAGTTGCCAAGTGTACCAAATTAATGCTGGAAGACAGAATTATTAACAAGGCAAGTGAAGTGGCAGGAGATCTAAACAAAGGCAAAAATCCGGACCACTGGATGACACCCACTATAACGTGGATTAATGGTGTTCCAGGTAGCGGTAAAACAACGTGGATAATGTCACAGATTGACACAGAAAAGGACATAATCCTGACAGCTACCACTGAAGCCGCCATAGATTTGAGGAAAAAGCTACATCCTCAAATTGGCGATAAGGCTAAAAGACGAGTACGAACTATGGAATCTTTCCTAGTAAAAGGAATTAATGAGGACGAATCGTGTACACGCCTAATGGTCGACGACGCTCTGATCTACCACTTCGGATCTATAGTTATGGCTATTCAACTCGCCAAAGCCAGCGAAGCCCTCTTAATAGGAGATAATAACCAACCATTTTACATTGACTCGGATAATCTCTTCCCTATAAAATACAATAAGCCAAGCTCCGTAACGAGTATTATGACGGAACTTCTCTGTACCCACAGGAACCCTTTAGACGTAGCATATGCCCTCAACGAAATTTACAGTGGAATATACTCGGCCAGCAATCTCATCAAATCCCTGTCGCTGAAAAGATACACAGGTTCAGTAATTCCCAAAGTGGATGGAATTTTGTACCTTGTCCATACCCAGGCCGAAAAGAAATACCTTATCAGCCAAGGATACGGAACACAAACACAATCCCAAACCCTGATCATAGATGAAGCCAGGGGTTTAACTTATGAGACAGTAATTATTGTGCGTACCAACACACGTAAATCCAACCTTTTCGATAGCGTCCCCCACGCTGTTGTCTCAATCTCCAGGCACACTAAGACCTGTATCTACTACACAGATAGCATACGTGATGACGCTACGGCTCGCCTTATACTCCGCGCAGAGAATGCGACAACGGCAAAAATCAAGGACTACAATCTCAAAATGGCAATAAGGTGCGGTGATGTGAAAGTCAGAGAAAACATCTTCAAAAGTTTCCGATGTCCGGACGCTTCAAATTGATGGAAAATGCAGGGAGGCATCTTGATGCTGTTTTCCCAAGCCACATGTAAAAAAAAATGAAACTTTCCTGTAATAAATATAAAAAGAAACGTAACAATTTGACCAATTTTATATACCAGTAAAAATATGGTAAAATATTAAACAAATAACAGAAAAGAAAATCCACATGATCGTCGTCCTCGTCATCTCAGCCACATGCCACCAGCAAGAACATTAATTTTAAATTACTCGTAGTAGGTATATTGTGTGCATATAAAACTTATTACCTATAAAAACTAATTCTGTAACGCTTTTTATTGAGTATTGATGTATAGGTCTTAACCACAGCCATAATCAGCCTAAAACAAGCTAGTGTTCTTTGCATTTGTTTATGTCTAGAATAGATCTAATGTACAGTTAGCAGCACGAGATCGCCCTTGTGTAGCACATAATAGCGATGGTTTTCGTTAGTATAAATCCTTTCTCCGTATAAATACTTTCTTATACAAGTATAAATCCTTTCTCGTGCTTTTGACTGCACCATATCGGTGTATCGACCTTGCGGCTCAAAGGGCGTAACCACCATTTTGACCAAAATGAGTTTTAAATGCCATCTTGTTCAGTTGTTTCTGCGCTATCGAACTGTATTTTTAAAGTTCTCAAATTCTGAAAACAATGGTGAATACGACCTCAAATTTCAAAGCTGGTAATGCAGATTTTTTTTGTATTTTTGGACGTAAAAGCAATCATTATTAGGCATCATCAAAGTACTGGACGTCAATATCAAATGAAATTGTAGGGCGTATATCCGTATGACATAAAGCCTTAAAGAATATATTGAACTATAGCAAATTGTTAAAAATAATATGTAGTTCCAATTAATTTGTCTTATTATTTATTACCTCCTTCAGGACTAGCCAACAATCAAGATTATTTTGCAATATGATAAGGTTTAGTAGCCTTTTACTCTTACCTTCCTTCTAGTAACTAACTATAAAATACTAAAATTATTTTGTCATTATAAAAGTAAAAAAAAACTTCCCTAGTTATAAATATCAGAATAGAATACCAGCCTCTGATGGTGGCAAAATTGACCTATTCTACTAAAAACAGTTCTAAGTATTGTAATATAAACCCAAAAAAATTAATAACTAATAAGAGAACGATAATAACTACAGTTTTGATTTTGAAAGTTGGTGGTTATACTCTGCGTTACTAACGCAGCACTCATTTTATGGGGCATAAAAGACAGCATTACTAACGCAGCAGTCATTTTATGGGCATAAAAGACATACATGTTTGATTTTGTGGGGCGTATTCACCAGCAAACTATTTAATTACAAATATTTCTTAAAATGTTATGTTTTAACATTATGCATCTCAAAAATGAATGAGTGTAAGAATCATTATATAGGATCAATAACAACAAAGTTGCGATAAATACAAAATTTTAATTTAAGTTTTTGGCTCGCCTGAAAAGTCGTGTTTTGGTGGTTACGCCTTTTGAGCCGCAAGGTATCGATATGCAAATTCTTCGCATATGGTGCAGTTCTTTTAATTATATTTACGTTTACTACGAACTTTTTCACCCTTTGATAGTTACAATTCGAATGATGTTACATAAACGCTTTATAAAAGCAAGCAAAACGGTGTTTGTTTTCGCAATTTCATCTTGCGAGGTTAGGAAATATTAACCCCATTGGACAGAAATAGGTCGATTTGGATAAATGAGGGAAGGAAACCAACCACTTAGTTTTTTGGGTTCTAATTGTTTGTTTTAATAAAGGAATTCTACATTTAGGCAATGTCAGTTTTAATAGTAGAAATAATTTGTACCAATCTAAGATGGCTCTATTTTTTGCCCCAAAATGAAGTTTGAGAAATAGGTTTATATTAAAAGGGATATTAAAATGGTTAGAAATAAATGTTGTCGGCTTTTATACCAGATAACCGTATAAATTGTGGTAGCTTTAGTTAATGAACATAATAAGAAAACTGTATTAATTGCTGGCTTTGGGAAAATTTTCTTTTATTATTTGGAAATTGCTTTTCCAGTAAGTACAATATTAAGTTATTTTGTTTTGTATTTTTGCATAGCTAAATGTTTTATTACATAAACATCAACCATTTTTAATATCACCACTGCTGGGACACTGGGACCCTTATGGATGGATAAGGAGAATGGGGTATGATCCACCACGCGAGCCCAATGTGGATTAGTGGATTATTTATAATACATTTTAAATAGAAAAATATTGGAAAAAATTAACTCGGCCACAAGTGAATTCTCAGATGGGAATCGAACCCATGACCTTTGGAAATTCGGTCCAATGCTCGCTAATGCTAGTGGGTTATTACTAAGATGAGTGACAAAATAGTTATTGATAAAAAAGCAGTCTGTGTCCAATATTGTTAACTCTGTCTAAAGGCCTTAACTTTATCAGATATTTTATTCAATCACACCAACGACATTGAATCTTAATTCTCAATTCGAGAACAGCACACGCAAAACATTAAACACCGTTGACATTTACTAGATCGACCGGTTCTTGACAAGATTAGTCGGAATGACGACAAAACCTACTCGAACTATGGTGTAAGAGTGTTCCAAGTATAAAAACTGATATACTATGTTAAGTTACAAACTATCGGTTGCATGACACGTTGTGACATACGAGTACCTACATAGTATGCCGGTGCCTCATAAAGTATGAGGTTGCGAACCTAATATGTCATTAATCATGACAGAGCGGAAAGTATGTTTCGATGAAATAAATCCCTCTTCAAATAACGTAATTAAAAACTTGATTTCTTCAAATAAAACCGGCCAAGTGCGAGTCGGACTCGCGCACGAAGGGTTCTGTTTGCTGTATGAAAGCCCCTTAAATATTTATTTTGCTGTTATAGCGGCAACAGAAATACACCATCTGTGAAAATTTCAACTGTCTAACTATCACGGTTCATAAGATACAGCCTAGTGACAGATTGACAGACAGAAGGACGGTAGGACAACGGAGTCTTAGTAATATCTTAAAAATCGCGAAAAGATTAGCTGATTCATACAATTTAGTAGAGTTCAAATAACATTTTGTATGAAGCAGCTGCTTTTTACGCGATTTCAGGGTTGCTTCCAAACAATGAGTTGTTCATAATGATGAGTTCTACTACAAATGGTTTTGACTTAACCTCTCAGTTATGAGACACATAGATAATCTATTGTTCTCTGGATACCGGTGTCCTGCTAGCAAGTGATAAAATAACTAGCCATTTTAAACCAAAACCACTTGAGAAAAACTAACTATTATTGATATAATACGATTTTATTATGTGCTCTGTCAAAATTAGCATAACTAGGAACTTACGCCATTAGTGACTAACAAGACTGCCACTTCTGAACTTTATTTACTTAGCTGAATTATTAAACTTAGTTACAAGTTCGACTTAAGCTTTACAATACTGCTATCTGTTCTACATTCATAGTATTTGTCACACATGAACAACATTGAATGGGATCAAAAATTTGAAGCTGATCCGTATGTCAATATTTATGTTCGCGTGACATAATCCGTGTATATCTCCGTAGAAGAAAGGTTTTTATTGTTTAAGAATTATATTTCCTCGCAACTCGAAGAAAAAACAAGGGGAGTACTACCCCTGTAGTACCAGTAGTACTTATTATATTATTATCTAGGAACGTATGTTACTTCCCATAAGGTGTCTTCTACCGGACACTATGTTGCAAAATACGTTCCCAATTCATACCATCGATACGTGATAAATAATAAAATAAATGCAGTTAAAAAGAAGTACATAATTTATTTAAAGTTAAGCATAATCGCTAGGATTATTGTTAAGTTTATCTTTAATAAAAAACACAGGGTCCGTAGACAAAGTAACATCGTTATGTAGCGAAACGATAATTCGATTCGTTATTGTCGATATTCGCTAATTAACTTGCGGTAAGACCACGTGATTTAGCGCGGCCTATGCCAATCCCATACATTTAAATTATTTTCGAACTTCGTTATCGTTTTTGAATTGGTACTTTGGCTAAGGGCCCAGGTATCTAAAGATTCACAGAGCCCTTTCGTATGAAGATTTCTCTATTTAATGAATAACGAAAAGCTTATGTATTAAATTTGATGTGAATCTGACAAGATTCACATCAAATTTAATACAATATATAACATGTATTAATTTCTCTTTTCAGTGTGTCGACGGCTATCCCTATTTGAATAGATGCCCTTCGGGATTATATTTTGACGATATTAGCAAGTTTTGTACGTTCAAAGTCGAGGCGAGGTGTGGGCCTATTGCTACAAGTAAGTTTATGAATAGAACAACGCTTTGTCCTAAAGTAAATTCGAATAATAATTTGATCATGAAGCTTATCCTATTTTTTATTAAGATTTTAGATAGATAGATTTTTATGATAACTATTTAGGTATGACTAATGATTGTATTACTGTGCGTTCTCACGGAGACATGTCGGATCCGATTTTGCTGGATCCGGTTTAGTCACAATATTATTTATATGAATGTGTTCACACGTGCATCCGATTTTAACAACCGACAATTAATATAAACTAAAATCGGATCCGGCAAAATCAGGGTTCGATACGGATTTTCTCTTGTGCCAAGGAATAGAGCATTAAAAGTAGAAACAAATTAGGGATGCTTTAAAACACCTCAATGTTATGTTAAACCGCTAACTGATTATATTTGAATGTAGTTTTTTTTTATATTTTAACACAATGATGATGTGGTACTTGGTATAGAAATCAGTAATGAATATTCTAATCTGTACCGCATCTGAAATATTTAAGACTATTTCGCAATTTTATATAAGTCTGCTTCACCTCCGCTTTTGTTAAAGCTAGAATAATGTAAAACGTGAACTAAATTTTTAGTAACAGTTAGATACTTCATTAAATACGTGACCAAAATTTAAGAGAGACGTAATCGAGCTTAATATAAAAATTGGGCAGGTGCTAGCTTGACATAAGAACGACCGTTTTTAAATTTATGTCTTATTAGTTTTCATAAAAAAAAAACCAGAGAAAAATTATATATTAGAATTATATGTCATGGGAAAGTACAGAAAATGTTTTAATTTATTTAGTTTCTTTAGAATACTAGATATTGAGAATATTGTTATGAAAATATGTGAAATTGGTAGATTTTTTATATTCCTCCTAGATGTGGAATTCTATTTGATATTTTTGACGTCGAAAGAGATGCAAAAACAGTAGAACCGCTAAGTGCAATACTATGTGCGATAATTGTCAGTTTAACGACTGCTTCGTAGCTACAATAGGCTATT
This sequence comes from Chrysoteuchia culmella, assembly GCA_910589605.1. Lineage (NCBI taxonomy): Eukaryota > Metazoa > Arthropoda > Insecta > Lepidoptera > Crambidae > Chrysoteuchia > Chrysoteuchia culmella. The sequence goes on from OU342649.1 coordinate 10,183,244, forward strand.
TGACAATGCGAAAAATAAAGTGTCAATTACTGTTTATCAGTATAAATTAAGAGTTTGTATACGGTTATTTATTAACGTAAGTTGAAAATAATAATAAATTTCTTTTAAAATCCGTAAATAAAAATGCATTTTTCAAACATTTGTCACGTGACACAAAACGTTCCTGATTCGTCGAGTTTATGATGACGTCACCTGCTTGTAAACCTCGTTTGCCTACGTATGTGTATGTTATGTCAAACAGATCAGAATACAGGCAAGTGACGTCACCCACGCCATTGCAGCGCCATATTGTCAAAGTAGCGTTTTGGCACGCTATTTAAATATTGAATTTTTAATTAGATATTTTTCAGCAAATATGTACCAGAATTAAAAAAAAAAAACTTTTACTGGGTTCCTTAAACTCTACTATATAATATAAAATGGATTTTAAAAATCTGTCAAATAGTCTATTGTGAGGTTAGAACATATTCGGGAACTACACTCACGAGCAAAAATATGGAATCACTTTTTGTTTGTGACCATAGATGGGAATAGATGGATAGCCATAGTTTTATTGAATGGAGGCAGTTACAAGCACTTTTATTAACGTTTTTATTCACCTTGCTTTATGTGAATCGGAAAATGAAATGGATTTAAGTATGAAGTTAAGTGCGGCTTATACATACAATGTGATATAATCAAATTACATCCCACTTTACACATCTCACTCTCCCTAACTCTTGCCGGGTAGTGAGTTTGGATTAAATCCTCAATTCAGTGAATTCAGCTAACTTATCAGTGTCAAGTAATTGTCACCTACTGATTCAGTTACAAGGTATAGTGTATGAGCATGAAGCGATTGCCTGTTACAAAGTGAAAACCAGGGCTATGATCGACTTTCTGCAAGTGCGATCTGCTTGCGAATCGCATCCACACTTTTTTTAAACAATTTTTACACGGCATTTCATAATATTTTCTGTGTCACCAGCGACAAATGAAAACATATAAAACTATTAACACATTATTTTTTTAAACAAAGGTTCCTATGTTCCAGATTCGAAAAAAGAGGCGTCGACATAAAGAATAGACAGAACTGAAACGACTAATTTTGGTTTATGCTGGACTGTTTAAACTCAATTAAGTATTTTAGACGTGCATCCGAATTCTGCACTACCACACTTTTCGTATAAAATAAATAACATTCCGACACGAAAATAACATTTTAGACTTTCAGGTGGACGGCCATACCTAAATAAGTGACTAAAAAGCATAAAATGTACACTCAAGCAGTTAGTGCCTATGAATTTTCAATTGCGTTCGTTTGGCTGGTCCAGGTTTCCACCGATGGTCAAACGTAATGCAATTTAGAGGCTAATTGACATCCAGTCTATTTGCGGAGAACACACTCTCCCTGTATTACCAGCCGACTAAGCATTTGGCTTTGTAATCAAAGCTTATTGATTCAACTCTTGGACAAATGGGGAATCGTCAGTCCTATAACGGCATTATTTGCGAAGTTTGAACACGTTTATGGAGATTCATTTCCGCCTTCAATGGTGGTTTATGGTTAAGGATTTCTTAGTTAAATATGGATGAGAATTTGGAGATCAGGTTTATACCTAACTTTTCCATCAGTAGTTATAACAATATTATCAGTATGCCCTGCGTATAGTGCCACCTCACCTTACAATTAGTGATGTTTAACTGCCGAAAATGTCATGAATTAATTTTATTAAAATTAAATTAGTGGTACATAGTAATTATAGTACCATGGCGTGATACAATACCACGATAATACAGTAGAGATTATTTAGGCCCTAAATAAAAAAAAGAAAACCTCTAGAGGATCATCGCGTTTTCTTCCTTTTTTAAAAATATTTATACATACTCGTACCTACTACTTTTCTATCGAAAGAGTCAAATATAACAACACGCTTGTATTGTGATGCTAGTTCATCACAGTACTTTACCTTTATTTGTTAGGACTCTTTAATCATCACATGTTATTTTTCAGCGCCAGCTCCCATCACTGAAGCTCCAGTTGACTTAGCCACAAAATGTGATCCTGCCGAGTGCCAGCTGCCGTACTGCTTCTGCTCCAAAGATGGCACGTTGATACCCGGCGGTATCGACCCTGAAGAGGTAGGATTTATTTGCTTATAAAAAAATATGTTTTTTTAGTGATTCGTCAGTTAAAGTTTATATTTATATTACGAGTAGTACCAGACGACGCTCCGTCGGTAGGCTTCTGACAAGGCGAACGATTTGGTGCGCGGTCGAGGGAAGCCGCTGGATGCGGCAAACGAAGGACCGATCATCCTGGAGGTCCTTGGGATAATATTTGTTTATAACTTTTATTTTGCATTTTACGATGCTACTTTTATGTGATAAATATTAAACAAGAAAATTTACTAGATGGCTGTTTCATCTTTATCGATAGTCAAACATCTGGAAAAATGTTTCTTTCGAATGCGAGGATATTAATTCTCTCATTGATGAAACGACGACGGTGGCCAATACCGTAGAAAGGGGAATATACTGGAAAAATTCGACGTGTCCACGTAGGTCTCTGTAGCATAATTGGTTCGTGCATTGGACAGGTTTCCCAAGGATGCAGGTTCGAATCCCGTCAGGGCGACATGAGACTAGTTGTTTTTTTCTAGTATGTATATTTTTTTTGTTCAATAATATTTGTATTAGTTTTTATGGTTCTGATATCTAACAAAGTGCTTATAAAATTTTCAGCAGAATCTGATCAATAAAAGTATGTTACCTGATATAGGCTTCTTTGTGCATTTAACCATGTACTGTAAAAATTTTATATTGTATACTTACAGACTCCTCAAATGATAATGTTAACTTTCGATGGGGCTGTCAACTTGAACAACTTTGATCTCTACAAGAAAGTTTTCAATGGAAAAATTAAGAATCCCAACGGATGTTCCATACGGGGCACATATTTCCTCTCACACGAGTACAGGTAACTGCTGATAATACTTGACAGATAATTAGTGAATAGTCTTACTAGAAAGTAAAGACGACAGAACCATTGTGTTTCATCCAGCATTTAGTGATAAAATAGCCAGTTCCTCAGTGGTTGAGGATTGCGGGAAAATCTTGATTTTACCTTCAGCCTTGTCATTACTTAACATCATATATGATGAAGGCTAAGAGCGCTTACGCACTGCGTCCGAATCCGTAAAAAAAGGGATGCGTGAAAATACGGTCCGTCGTAACTATTTGTATGGTAGCTTACGCACTACATCCGCTTTCTTCTCTCCGTCATCCGTGAATCTCCACTACGGACCGTATGAACAAACTGTTTCCCTTTATTTCTCTTTCCACCACCACGGAGAACATGTTAGCATAAATTTTATTGATTGCACAACTCATTAAAAAAAAACAGAATTAAAATCGCAAGTCAAGTAAACAAAAATGGCTGACAAAAACTTAGTGTCTCGACTCGCGATTTTGTTTTTGTTTTTTAAGTAATTTGTGTTGTGAAATCAATAAAAATTCTGCTTAAACTTGTTGTACGTGATGGTGAAAGTAAGTGCAGACCAAGATCCTAACTTTTCCTTTCACTGATAGTGTTAAAAATAGGAAGTTACGTATCGGATTCGGATCGAGTTCGGATCGCAGTGCGTAAGCGACATCCGAATTCTGGATCAGTGTTTTCACGGATTCGGACGCAGTGCGTAAGCGCTCTAAGCGTTCCTCTATTAGCTACGTGAAAGGGCTTTTGAAGTTTAAGATGTTAAACTTGAATGACTACATTTTACAAAATAACTAACGTTTTAACTTTTCACTCTCTATTTTTAAATAACCTTTAAAAATTAGGGTTTCAAAATCAATTCAGCAATATCTTGGCGCTCTTGTACCTATGTCGTTGACTTGTTTGATTCACGTAGTTGGATTTTCATGGCTTTTCCATATAGTGCCAGAGAAAACATTTTCTTTGCGTACCATTTTAATGTTTTTTTTATTTTTTCAGTAATTATGCGATGGTCCAATCGCTCGCCTACGACGGTCACGAGGTAATTAGATAACAATTTATGCCGTGAATAACGTCTATTAGACATTCACCATAATATTATATTCTTATATGTTACTACTAGCTACCACCCCTGCGACATTATCCACGTGGACATTGGCAATGTAAGCTGTAAATGATCAAAATAATTTAAATTCGTTCCCCCGTTTTTGTGTGATTGGTGTACTTGGATTGGATGTATACTAACATCTAAACTTTCGTATTTATAATATTTTATGGGATTAGGGAAAATTTATTGATGCATATCTGTTATGTGTTATCAGATCGCTACCGGCACGGTCTCCCAACAGCAAGGTCTGCAGGATAAGGGTTATGAAGAGTGGGCGGGAGAGATGATCGGCATGCGTGAGATCCTGCGCCGGTTCGCTAACGTGTCGCGCGCGGAGGTTGTGGGTGCGCGTGCGCCGTTCTTGAAGCCGGGACGGAACACACAGTTTAAGGTAAAACGTGTTTGTTATTAGATCGCTACCGGTACAGTCTCGCAACAGCAAGGGCTGCAGGACGACAGTTATGAAGAGTGGGCGGGAGAGATGATCGGCATGCGCGATATCCTGCGCCGGTTCGCCAACGTGTCGCGCACGGAGGTCGTGGGTGCGCGTGCGCCGTTCTTGAAGCCGGGACGGAACACGCAGCTTAAGGTGACGAGTGTTTGTTACAAGATTGCTACTGGCACTGTATCACAAAAGCAAGGCTTACCTACAGGACAAGTGTTACGAAGAATTGGCGGGAGAGATGATCGGCATGCGCGAGATTCTATCGGTGTCGAGAACGAAAGTCGCGGCTGTGCGCGCGCCGTTCTTGAAGCTCTTATTCAGTCTATGCTGTTACAAGCACTTATGAACGTGAAAGAAGCTACGCCATCGATTCACAAACCGTACGGGGCGGGAGACTTAATAACGAGAAGAACCGGCAAGAAACTCGTCAAGGGCTGTTTTTTCTCCATGTTTTATTTCATACAGAGTGGTCAAATTGTTGTTTTTTTTTTGCCTTCTTTGTAACATCTAATATAAATTAGCGATTCTTTCTTCTGGATCCAGGGACATAATATAAATAAGAAATTAGAAAATGGAAGTTAATTTTGTACTTAGAATCTAGATTCAAAGTTACTTTAAGGGATATAACACGAACCTACGTATATGTTTTGAAACTTTTTTATTTATTGACTTAGTTACACGAAAAACTTTTAGTTTGATAATTCAAGAAAGTTTGTAGTAATACTCCTGATCATTGTAGGTGTTGGAAGATTTCGGCTACATCTACGACAGTTCGGTGGGAGTACCGCCCCTCCCGATTCCCGTGTGGCCATACACGCTGGACTACAAGATCTCTCACGAGTGCAAATCGGCGACATGCCCCACTAAATCCTTCCCTGGTAAGTTTAATTCCTTAGCAACAACAAGTCATATTATTATTATTTTAGTGAATATTTTAGTTTGAGGGAGGACAAACTGTGCAATTTTAAATCGGAAAAGACATACTAACTATTTGAGAACACGATCTACGGTTTTAGTTAGACATAGTAATTCTATTAAGTTTATTTGCCTAAAGATTATAAAAAAAATAGTTTTTCAGTTTACAATTTTGTTTATTTACTACCTAGTTATAGAGTAGCTCTACTCTGTAGTCTATTATTATTTTAAGACGTAGAGAAGTTTTATTGACTTTTATAATAGTAGATTATGCACTAAGCAGTTTTTTTCTTTAGATGTATAATTCCGTTGGCAATGAATAAGATATATGTGACCAAGACTGCACACATTCACAGTTCCTCAATTTGCCAGGTTTTACATAAAAGTAGGACAAAAGACAAAAGGTTTTTCTGAGTAGTCATTCAGTTAACGGTCTTAATATGACCATCTATTGGAAATAATGCCGGGTCTGAGGCGCTTGCTTTTTTAGAATTATATCGAATTCTACATTTTTAGGCCAGAAATCTATATTAATAGTTTACTGAATTTTGACAGTGGTAGGGATTCCTTTATTGTTAAATTAAGTAAAATCTGTATACTGTCAAATAATACTATAATACTTTAGTATCTTTTAATGTTGAAGCTTGTTTTCAGCAGATTTTTAAAACACATTTCTGGCTTCAAAAAATGACGAATTCGACGAGTATGTGAATTACGATGTGAATATCATTTCGTAGTCCGCACGCAATCAAACCACCACTTTATTGAAAGGTTTTTTTTATTAACTAACAGAAAACTAACAAACTAACTAACAAAAAATATTAAAAAAAAACAACTTAACCTAGACTTTACTATTAATTAATTATTAGTATAGTATGAGGTACCTCATAATAATATAGGTAGTTGTTGACAATATTTTTTCGAAAGTTTTTCGTGCTAGCCCGACAGGTTTTAGTTCTTATTGTTGTCATGATTAAAGACCTTCACAGTTTTAATAACTAAATTTATGTTAAGTTAAGGTTACAAACTACAATGTGGTTAAATTTGGTCGACTGTAACAGTACAAGAATTCAAGGCAGGCTGCTGTCCGTCTTAGTTATTTGTACCTGAGAGAGTTCAAAGTCGGTCTGCCGTTGGGGAAATTTCGGGGAAATTTGAAATTGTTATTTACTTCATTAATCTATGTTTAGAAGTTTGTCGTTTCTGTATTAGGAGTTATGATGTAGGGTTTGTTCAATATTTTAGGGTGACCACGCAATAAAGTCTATTTGAATTGTTTTTATTTCTAGTAATTTGATTTTATTAACCTCTCAGGGCCGGGGCCGGGTTATGAGACACAATAGATAATCAATTGTTGTCCTGCTAGCAAATGGCATTCAATTAAAACATAATAAATGGCAGTCCATCATCAAATCGTAATCTGCAAAAAAGAATAAAAATATTTTTTGAATTTAAAGTATTTTTACAATTTAACATGGTTATTATTCCATTTTGATACTAAATAAAAATATTAACTTAGGATTAGAAACAGAAGTTTTAATTAAATTTTTTATTGCACCTTATCCGAATTCTGTAGATCATAAAAGAAAGAGATTTTATTTCTAAGCATTTTAAATTATGTGCGTTCGGTGATGTGAATAAAAATATATAAATATATAATAATACACTTATGATACTTAAATTTTTTGTTAGTGACTTAATGTTTAGACTATAAACCCCTTGTCTCTTTTATTACTTTACCCTTCATCTCAATTACCACAATTGAACTTAGCTCTTTTTATTTTCAAAGACGCCATTTAATTTCAATTGAAATGACAGGTGTCGTCGTACAATCGAAACTTTTCTCGTTTCAAATGACATTTCAATTTGACGACTTTACGTCGGGGAATTTAATTTTGTGATTTCCGTTTTATGGCTGTTATACACGCTAAGGGAAATTGCAACGATTGTATCAAGTCGCTTTAAGGAACACGGTAAATCGAAATTTGATCAGAAAAGAGTTCTTTAAAGTTTTAATTACTTATAACTACTGTACTTACGATGTATACAGAGGCCCAGTCTCTTCTCTTATCGTTTGAGAATTAGTGGCCACCTCTAGTGTCAGAGTTTATCAAGCCTATAAGGCCTCTGATCTGACTTAACGATTGTTATCAGATGACAACAAAAAGGACCGACGGTTTAACGTGCCCTCCGAAGCACGGAATTGCTCAGTTGTAATACCAGTTTACGGTCACCCATACGACACCTGACCGGGCCGAACGTTGCATAACAAACGTGATCGAATACGATCAGTCTGTCAAGCGCCGCCATGAGCGGTTCAAATACCCAGTGGCCCAGGATGTAAGAAGCAGCCGAACCTTAACGTGCCTTCCGAAGCACCGAGAATTACGACATGTCTTTGGCGTTTTTTTTGTTGTATATTATTTAATGTTATATAAATTTTAATACTGTTGTGTTACTTCTAACTTTACAATGTTAATTTTAAATTATTTTGTTAAAATATAGTAATTCTAGTTTAATAATAATAATAATTTAGTTTCTAAATGTAGAACTTTAACAAATTTTGCTACGCCCTTACAGGGAGTCACTTATGCTTTATGTACCTACAATATAATATTATGCAATATTGTTAAACATGTTGTGAGTGACTTGCAATAAATATATGAATGAGAATATGAATAAATTTAACTCCTTCAAGAGAAAATTTTGTGAATTTTCTATGCTCGTAATTCTTTCTTTTTTCATTGCACTAGCAAATATTAATTTGAATTTTATGTGTATTTTAATAGCTATAAAAATATTTTAAGTTCTGTCACAAAAAATTCGTTACCAATCCTGTGTATACCTAAAATTGGCTTATATACCAGAACAATACCAGATTTATAACTTTTACTTCAATGTTATGTATATTATGCTGTTGGTGTACCTTTTAAATAAATAAATGAATAGTAAACAGTTCGTTACCCATCCCGAGCCGACCATTGCGAACCTTGCCCCACAGCAGGCCAAACGCGCCCACACTCCGTCACCGAGCTTTTCGATCATCATGATTATCTTGATACGGATTTCTACCGCGTGGGGCCTAAACCGGGGAAAATATTTAAAATAGAGACTCTCTAGAGTATTAGTATTTATTCTGAAAAGATTTCAGTTAATCAAAACCCATGCATTACTCACAATAAGAATTAAAGGTTACGATTCATAATCAGTGTAGTATTGCAAAACGATATTATCGCTAACGTTGCGAACTAATCGTGGTACAGGGGATAACAAAAAACTTACCGCAAAACATCATGATATCACTATCCATCAGAAAATTTACCTTTAACTCCTTGAATAGCAACAGCCCCCGCTACTTCCCATAGCTTAAAATCTCTGTTTAAAATTATTTAAAATTTGTTTATTATTAAACATCGCAATAACAGTTATCTGTTTTTTTATTTTATTATTATAGTTTTGGCTCTTCCGTTTTCCACAGAAACAGTACCCCTATTACGAGTTTGCTTAACATGACATTTACAGTAGGCTTATTACGAGTTTGGCAAACTCGACGTTACAGTAAACGTTAATGTAAAATGTAGCTCTGTCTCTTTCATATTTAGCGACTGTTTTACCGACATGAGCAGTGTATCCGATAGTCTACGCTCACGAGTCCTGTAAATGTCATGTTAAGCAAACTCGTAATAGGGGTACAGGACTCGTGAGCGTAGACTATCGGATACACTGCTCATGTCGGTAAAACAGTCGCTAAGTGTGAAAGAGACAGAGCTACATTTTACGTTAACGTTTACTGTAAAGTCAAGTTTGCCAAACTCGTAATAAGCCTACGTTATCTGTTTTTAATTTTATCCATCATGCATGACATGTCATGTCAATCAATACCAATTATACTCTTTGTACCAAGTAGGTTCAGCCATGGAATTATTTAGTACTAGTACGTAGTACCTGTTAATTCCATGGATTCTACGCTTTTTACATTATGGTCTTTTTATAAAGAAGATCATAGTGTAAAAAGAGTGTAAATTCAAAAGAATAATTTTGATTAGTAAAGTCAGAAAATTGTCATGGGAATTTCTTTGGTTTCAGTTTCAATTAACTTTAATTTAAGTAATCGAATTGGATTCATTTACAGAATTTGTAATTCAATGTGAAAATGGTTTTGAGTGCAAAAAACACTCCAAAAAGAAAACAATACCTACGTGGATTCATGAATTACGATAGTAAGTAAGTAAGACAGTATTATTTTTCTATCAGCCGACACATAAATTGTCAAAAAGACGTTCCAAGTAGCTCCGAAAAAGTTGAGCGGTACTGTTGTTTGCATTATATTGAATTCACGAAATTAAGTTTGTTAGAAAAAAATAAAAAAGTAAAGATTTGGTTTTAATTATTTGGAACTCTAATGATTCAATCACTAGTGACCTATAGAGTCTCCGTTTTTAATATTATCCCCGGTTCTAGGCCCCAAACGGTATAACTTTGTAATAAATGAACTAGGTACATTTTAGTTTTGTAAATAGGTAAATATTGAAAATTTAAACGGGTATTAAACGCGTAGAACGTGATAGGTATTTCAGCTTCCCCGACGTTTCGGCCAAGTTACATCGGCCGTGGCCATGAGTCGGCTCGTGAATTGTTTTTAACCCGTTTCAATTTTCAATATTTATATTGTAAATAGGTAGTAAATAGATTAGAATAGGTAATAGGATAGAATAAGTTCAACCCATTTCCTAAGTATCTCGGTGTAGCTTTGGATAGATCGCTCACATAAAGGGAACATCTTACAAAGCTGGGTCAAAAACTTTCAACTCGCAACAACATACTCCACAAACTATGCGGCACTACTTGGGGAGCCTCCACCGACTGCCTTCGTACGACCGGCTTGGCCCTGGTGTACTCGGCTGCGGAGTACTGCTGTCCAGTCTGGCTTGAAAGCGCACACACAAATAAAGTGGAAACGAAGTTGAACGAGACGATGCGTTGTGTTTCTGGAACCGTAAAATCTACACCGCTAGGCTCCCGGCCCTCAGCCACATAGCTCCGCCGCATTTGCGACGAACGCATGCTCTAAAGAGAGAGTTCGATAAAATTGAATCGCAGGCTGCACTACCTGTCCATAAGGAATTCGTCTACCCACCGCCGCATAGACTAAAATCAAGGCATCCTCCATATGCATCTGCCAAATCGCTCCGACACTTCACAACTAACGACCTCTGGAAAAGAGAGTGGAACGAGGATATGACAGATGGCACTCATGCCCAGACCATTGACCCCACATCTAAACCAAAGGGCTTTAATCTGCCGCGTAAACTGTAGTGCCGTCTCAACCGATTAAAAACAGGGCACGGTCGTTGCAACGCCTGTCGACATAAATGGGGATGGTCAGATAGCCCAATTTGCGACTGCGCTGAGGAGGCTCAGACTATGGAACACATCGTGGAGCGATGCCCTATTCGCGCGTATCCAGGACCTAGTAGTAATATGAACGAGCTAACACCCGACTTCATTAATTGGCTCCGAGACCTGGACATTGACTTATAATTAGGATTGGATTTTGATGAGATTTAGTATTAAGCAATTTTCGACTTTATATATTAATTACTCCTTTGCCTATTTCATGTTATCATACGATTAAATAAATAAATAAATAGGTAAATAGATTCACAACCATATTTTCATTAAGCTTTCACATTATTAAATGCACTGTTTCACGCTTGACTTACATGCGTTGTTTAATTACATATAGATTGGCATTTACGATCTTCTCTGAATTGCAAGCAACAATACATATTTCCTTTGGGAATCTTATCTTAATTCCGCTCGATTGAACGGAATCTCGCCAGCAAGTAATTGGCTAGTTGGTTGCAAACTGTGGTTGAACATTTGGTTGTTCCTTTGATAAATTAATTACGCTGCTACAAGTATTGGACGAAACTTGTGAAATTTTATTCATATTGGTTCTTATAAACATAACTCTCTCACATATTTTTAATGGGAATTACGTTTCAACACATTCCAATCTAGGTCTAAATTAAATCATTATAATTTTTTATTTCTTAGAAATTATGGAAATAAGAAAATTTTTAATGTCTGCGAGTACATTTTTTTTATAAACACATTTAATTCCGTGTTATTTAAGGGATTTTTTAAATTCCCGCCGATTATCCCGTGACTATTGCTCAGGAAAGATATAAAAAAAAACTTAAAACTTGAAATAATTTGAATTATGTTTTAATCGGCAAAAGTCGTTTTATTCAATTCCAGCAATGCCTAATCATAGGTTGTGAAACAGGAATTCAGTATGTGAAAATCATTGTACATAATGCCCTTTTGTTTCAGGTCTATGGGAAGTGCCTTTCAATGCTCATTACGTGGAAACATTCGAAGGAGGACACTGCCCTTACCTGGATCAGTGCGTGCTGCATAACCATGATTCTGATGAGGTAGATATTGCTTATTTAAATAATCTTTTAAAAAAGTGGCTGTGACATACATCGATTTGGGCGAATCTATAAGGGTTTCGTTTTTTGCCTTTAGGTTACGAAACCCTAAAAACAGCATACAAAACGTTGAGATCCAATTGAAATTGCAACATTAAACGGTAGTAAAATTAAGCTAGAACTTTGTAATAAACATTTAAAACTCAATAAATTTGATCCTACCCTAACCCTACGTATTGTTTTCTTGTGAAAAGAATTTTTTTACAATGTATGTACTATGTACCCTATACGGGTACAGTTTTTTTTATTAAAAATAGGTCGAAGAGATACAAACGAATCTAGTTTAAAAGCATATTGCTTTTACTGCTCCCCTGCCAACAGCAATATGAAAAGAAATAAGTTCCCATATAAAAACGTGGCTATTCGATTTGTGACGCGGAGCAATTGATTTGATAACGTCCGTGACTTATAAAACGGGATTTGTCTTGGGATGCATTGTGCCCATACACACAATAGTTTTCCCAACATTATTGAAATTGTTAACAATGGACGCAGTCGACCTAAGAAATATCATAAAAGGAAATTATGACGAAAGGAGGAAAATGTATCGTCTTCAGGATTGTGATGTTTATTTTCAGTACGATTGGCTGCTGAAGTGTTTTGGTTCACGATAATAGAATTTTATATTTTTATTGAAAAATAAATGGAGTTTATATTTAATTCCTTTGATCGAGAACTGATTGGTAGTAATTTTACAATTTCTGAAAAATACCGAGCCATATGAGAATCTCGAACCACTCCGAATATTTCATTCAGAAAACTCGAAAAATGCTTGCTTATTTCGCATACTTACTTCAAGCAAAGGAATTTTTTGGCAAAGAAAGTATTGTTATTAGCTCATCACGTCGCGACGACTCGCATTAAGCAAATCTTCACCTCCGAAAAATCATATTGTCATGCATTTGAAAGAATTCTAAGAAATTTTAAGTAAAGAGGTTGTTTATGTATTACAAGCTGCTAGCGTCCTGCTCGCGACTTCATAGAATGCGTAGAATTTAATATTATTCCGCTCCTTAGGGATCGTTTCAACTGCGAGAAAAAATTGGCGTAATAATTTCTGTGACAGACTAATCTATTTCTAAAAAATATTACAATTGGTTAAATTTTTTGGACAGATAAGTAGGTAACATACGACCACTTTTCACTTATAAAATTTCTATGGATTGGACAGTGATTGACGCATTTCTCTCACATTTAAAAAACCACCTGACAACTGGGAATTACTTCAGTAACGAATAGCTACTTCAGCTGCTTTAGAAAAGAACTTAGATTTAAAAATATCTTTGTGAGAAGCGCATAAAATATATAAAATCATAATTTATAATATGTAAGCCCTAGAGTAAATGTGTATTTTTCGTTACATATTGATGGCAATTTATATTTATATGTTTTTTTTATTGTTAGGTTTTGGAATGGCTACAAGAAGACTTCAACCGCCACTATGAACAGAACAGAGCACCATACATGATGCCGTTCCACACGAACTGGTTCCAGATCAAGGAGTTAGAGCGAGGGTTGCACAAGTTCCTGCATTGGGCCTCTAATTTGTGAGTATATATATATTCAAATAATATTACTTAGCATGATCTTAAATATTATAAGCTTCGCGAAATAACTAGAACCAATTGTAATTTCAATTGTAATTTCAATAAGGCGAAACTTTTAAATTTCATTAAAACCACGGTCTCATTAACAAAAACTTTGAAGAATTGAAATAGTCAGTCGTCTGTTTTAATAATGAAAATGAAACAAGGTTAACGAAGATCAAAGTAAATAAGAGACTGGAAATAATAGTGTAATCCTAAAATCGTGATAAAAGATTCTGTAATTTGGTTGGTTTTGAAGTCTTTAATTTCGCTTGGACCGAAGCCTAATCACAATTTGCATAAATTTTCGCCAGAAAAAAGTATAGTGATTATTTATTCTGAAACAAGGCATAATGAAAAAGTCATAAATTATTTATAAAAGTATTTTCTTTATTAAGAAAAAAAGAAGCATTACTTTCAAAGAAAATATAACACATATATCGTTTATTGAAAGGAATTATATTTATTTCTTTAAATAGGTAGGTACTGTAAAAACAAAACTGGTTCACTTTATGTAACAAATAAATTTTGGTGCTATTTATTTGGAAACGAAGTGATATTGAATCGTTGAAAATATTTGAATGTGTATCTATTTATATTTGAAATATTTTCGTTCACACGACTAAACGGATTTCTATAATTAAGATATCGTTAGATTGGTCTTGTTATACCAAGTGTTCTTAGGTAAGTGATATTAAAAAAATACCACTAAAGCGCCTGTGAGGTGCTATTATTTGAAGTGGAGAAAAAAAATATTTTTTAGAATCCTGCAATATGGGTATCAAATTAGAGAGCTGATCTTTATAAGTTTATCATGACCAATAAATAACTAAAAAGATATAAATAAAAAATATATAAATTTAAAACCCTAAAAAACCCGCCAGCATCAATTGATGTCATCTGAAAATATGTAAACAAGATCAAAATATGAAAGGCAAATTTAAAAATATAAAAAAAAAATCTTTTATATTTGATCTTGTTTCGATATTATCAGTTGACTTGTCTTTTGATAGAGGGGGGTTTTTAAATATTATCTAACTGAAGTAGTACACGCAATGATAAAAATAATCTTAAAAATGGTAAATACCTCTTTTTATTACCTACTCGAAAAGACAAAGCACAGAAACATTTTTGTCTTCACTAAAGCCTATAATAGATAAACCATGTTTTATAGTCGACGTTATCTCATTCGAAACAAAATTATGTTGGTGATTCAGTGAAAATAATTTATTCGTGAGATAAAACCAAATATCAATGAATTATTTTTTTGCAGCGCTCTTTGAATATGTGTTTGTGTTTTCTATCTGTGTTGTTATCTGATTTTTTATTTTTATAAAAGTTAATTATTCTGGTACTTTATTCAGTGCACAAAATACTTTTCTCTTTAGGCTGAAATAATCTACAGTTCATCCAAGTTTTACTTGTTGTTAATTCAAAGAGAAATTTCCTTAAATTATGCTGAAGAATATGGAACTTGTTGGAAGTCTCGCATTCATGTGCGATGAGTATAAATTGAATACTAACCTAACTACTATTAGTTGACATGGTGAAGACTGCACGTGGAGTTTTGTTGCAACCGCACAGTTCCTTAAGGAAAGTTTCCCTTTTGTAATTAGAAGTCCCGGATAGGACTGAGGAAATAATTGAGAATTTGAGTACACATTTGAGGTACTTCAGCTAACCTTAATATACTCATTTGTCAAAGTAAGCTAGTGTAGATTGCGCTTCTGCAGAATGAGGACACTTTATAAATTAATTTAAAAGTTCATTTCTATATTTAGCAGTGTTTAATCCATACTATACTTATATTACTAACACGAAAGCAATTTTGCTTGATTGTTAACTTCTTAAAAAGCCTAAAAAATTCTCATAATTCTCTAGATAGATTGCAGAAAAACAAACGCTATGATTCCACGGAAAGAACGGCAAACATGAATAATTTTATTGGAAATGCAATAAAAATACGAATTACAGAGATGAAGTCAATAAAAAATATGCTGGTTTCGAAATAAATCATTTATACTTATTTTCTCTATTTCTATGATTGTCAGAACTTATGAAAGAATCTTTTAATAATAAACAATTCATAGTGTTGATAAGGTTATTTCACCCGGAACAAAATTATTATAAATCTTTTAATGCAAAATCTTGCATATCCGCAAAAGCTTTTAACCTCTTTTTCGCAAAATAAAGTTTTAACGTACAATGTTGAAGCATTTTATATTTTGTATGTAATATTTCGAGGCGAAGAGTCCACATTATGCTAAAATTTCGCAAATAAGATACATTTTACACTCGTATACTGACATTAGTTTGTTTAGACACAGATTTTTCAACAACATCTAGTGTGGTTTATTTTTTTTTTTAAGTTGCAAGAATTTTGTTTTCTTGCTCAATAGATTTGGATATTTCATTCAGCTTGTTTTTATAGTTTTGTACCTGTATTTGTAGTTAAGGCTTTTTCTTAGGTTCAACTAGGTAAAAAAAAATGTTAACTATTCAGCAGAAATCGTGTTATTCTGCCCAGCCCAACCAACTTACAAATTTTTGCATATTTGTTTTCTATTTTAAAAAAAATCTTATAAGTACCTTTTGTAGAATCAACCGCAGGTCAGGCTTTACAGAACTGTAAAATTTCTCCAATCGACTTGAACTTAAAAAGGTGAGCCATTGAGTCCGAAATAGGCTGCGATTTGGCGTTAATTGCCGTTGACTGTACTTCAACCTTTTTCGTTACACTTCAAGAAAACGGGAATTAATGTTTCTTTCTTAACTAAACAAAAAAAAAAAAACTACTTAGGTACTTATATAGCATTTTTATCCTTTTTTTGTTCATTAAAAAAAAGTATTTCTTCTAGGAAGGACGTATGGTTCGTGACAGTGACTCAAGCGTTGACCTGGATGACTGACCCGAAGCCAGCAAAAGCCATGGCCAACTACGAGCCCTGGCGGTGCGACAACCGGGAATTGCCGGCCAAGCCGTGCAACCTGAACAATAAATGCGCGCTGTCCTTTAAACACCCAGACACGAACTTCACGGATACGCGTTATATGGAGACTTGTTACGAATGCCCTAACCAGTAAGTTAAATTATGAAATTTAGGGCTGGTTTCACACCGACAGATAAGTCCTAGATAGCTTATTCGGTAGATAATTTGACAGTTGTAATAGAAATATTTTAAAATGTTAGTAAAATTTACATTACATTTATTGAAAATGTTAGTAAAATCTTTACTACGGTCAAGATACTTTAGTTTCAATGATCTTTGACAATCCTATAATGTTGAAGATTGTTTTCAGTGAGTTTTAAAAATAGATTTATGGCTCCAAAAAACAAATTACGCTTTTAGATTTGTAAATATTGTAAAAAAAATATCTTTCGAATGTGAGGATATTCCTCTCATTGATAAAATAATGCTAACTTACCGCTGTTTCATTGAGAAATGTAAAAAAATACCAGAATAATTTGTCATGACCTCATTTAGTAAATTTTGACAAAATTATATTTTTCTAGGTATCCTTGGCTAGGCGATTCTGGTGGCACGGGTGTTCCAGGCAAAGACAACTACATACCTGATAATCTGAAGAGGAAGTAACTATAGTTTTAGCTATAGGTTTGACTGTATAATCTAATGAACCAGAGCGTAAAGCCAAGTCTCAGAAAGACTACCTCTGCTTTTATTTCAACAAATGCTTTGGTTAGATTACGCTTGTACATAAAACTCATTCATTAAAATGAAAAGTAGTTAAGGGAATGGTGACTAGTCGTCGCAACTCATATTAGTTTTAACTTAATGTATTTTTGTAAAACTCACTTATTTATACTTATTTTTTTTTATAGTCAGTTGTCGAAATCATTTAGGATTTTTATTACCTTTACAAAGGGTTTTGTAGTGCTATTTTTATTATTCTTTTACTATTGTGCGACTGTTAACTTTTACTCATTTTTATAATAAAGGCAGATCTCACAATACGAGTAATACGAGTAATAACACTATACATTTTGTACATAGAAAAAACTTAACATGACAATTTGATTATTTAGTATTAGTTTCGTTCTTACTGTTAAACTATTGTAAACATGGATAACTATTTTTCAATAATAGTTAGTACAAAATATATAGTATAAAAATAAAAAATTATAGGTACCTCCAAAAAAATAATTATAGTCCTAACTTATTCTATTCGATTGTTACCAACATTGAAATTTATTACTTCAAGATAACTACTTAAATTCACCTTTCGTATTGTATTTGTTATTTTTCTATAAATTTCTTTCTATCATACTTCGTTATGCCATAACAGTTGTCTTATTCTACTTATTTATTAAGCAACCGAAATTTAGCGTTCTAATAATTCCACAATGTTATTAATCAATTACAATTTGTGGAAATATAAAATAAATATATCCATGTTTTCATTACGTTAATTCTGTGTTGTCATAAAATAAATTATGTATTCTCAGCGAGTTCGGTGCTCTTAGTAATTATTGTAAGGTAAAATACCTGTACATTTGTTAAACGAAATAAAATTAATAATAATCTGAAAATGTGTTTCTCTGTTTACTTGAAAATCGTGTATTTTTAAATGTGCCCTGATTAGTTAACCATGGCATTATCATAAAATGTTTATTATACAATAAATAAATAGTTTTTACAGTGATTATTCTCGTCATAACTATCATAGTTACTAAAAAAAAGCTTTGTTTTCAGTAATACATTACACGTAATATTTGCTTTTACTTGGATTTTAGTCAGTTATGAAAGTGGTGAAATGATAGTTTATTGATAAACAATTATATTCAAAAAGGAATACTCCATTAGGTATTAAATATTCAAACAAAATATACGGTTACTTTTCAAACAGAGCTGTATTTAAATTAATAAGAGTGTAATTATTTGTGATTTCGTGGGCTGCTATTGTTATATTACTTAGTAATAATCCATAATAATAAGGTATGATAAACCGGTAATATTTCTCACCTTATTGATCGTTCATTAGAATAATATCAATGACTTTTATTTCAGTTTGACAAGCTATTCATAACAAATAGTCAAGGCTGACTTTCCCTACGAAAATCCCTACTTTTATGTTCTAGTTTTAAGTGGCCGTGATGCTTGGTAATGTGAGAATATCGGGGTAAAATATTTCAAATATAAACTTTATGTGTACCAAATTTCATCTAAATCCGTTGAACTGTTTCGTGTCACGTGTTTGAGTAACAAACGTGAAAATTCACTTCTCCATTCGTCTTTCACTTTCCAAACTTACAGATTTCTAATACTTATTAGTAGTATAACTTAGTTTTGATTGGTCACTCAGTCAAATACGAATAGTATTCGGAGTAGCTGTAAATAACCAGGAACGAGGTATTATGTTATTTCATTAAACTTTTCCCATATTTCTACGAGCCAGGGGACCTATTGTGTTTGAGATTTAATTTGAGATTGCGCCAATGCAATGGCTCCGACAAAAACTTTAATAGAAGACATTATGGTTTTGAAGTTTTATTTTTATATTTTCTATTAGTCTACCTGCGACACTGTCTGTTATATGTTTGGGGATTGTTGCGTGATGTTCTATCTTTACCAATTAAGCTATCTTTACCAATATGTTTTCTGTCTGGTTCCAAAGCTTCTAACCATAGTTATAAGCTTCTTACCATACAACAAAGAGTTTAGAAGGGTTTAATTGACAAATGTCAGATTACAGAAATGCTAGACGTGTTTAAAACGCCGGATTCTATGAATGCCAGATTCTACAAATGCCAGATTCCCGCTAAAGGTTGGCAGCACATGAGCCCCAACTTACTACTTCTTACATTTTTTGTTTGTTCTAACAAATAAGCATATCTCTATTTCAATCGAAAACCTTACACCCAATAAAAATTTATAAGTATACGAGGTGAAAACAAAGGTTTTATACCAGTCAAATGCTCCCAGGGTTTTACAAATGTCGAGAAGTTGCGTGCGCAAGCTTGTAAAGCCTGTAGAACATATATTTTCACATATATGCATAAACAAATAGCGCTATTACATTCGTGTCACATTTACATGGACAAGTGGACACGAGCTTACATCAATAGCAGCAATATAATAAGGTCTACAGCAATTGTCCCAAATATAACAAGCTTTAGTACTCAAGCCTCCATAAAATATAATAAGACGATTACTCCCATGTAGTGATGTCATTTGGGATTGCCCATGCAAATATCAAGGGTGGAACGGGTAATCAGAACCATAACACGCAACTAACCGAACTATTTTGTATGAAAATGTATGTAACTGAAAACGATTTACTAGAATCACTTCTGAATCCGTTTTATAATTATCATCGTTTTGTTTAATAAACATTGTACTAACAATATACCAATTTATTTGTCACGTTTTATAATTATCATCGTTTTGTTTATAAAACAATAACAATAATCGACGGTGAAACGATGGAATACGATATGAGATATTTTTTTAAATTTAATAAAATCGAGTAGTCCCACGGTATGTGTACCTACACTCCCGACCCAACCCTTGCCCGCCTTCTGTGTATTTTAAGGTAAAAATTAATTCACATACCTTCTTATTTTTTTAAAGTGCAATCATTGTGTTTACCTATTCCATAACGAAGTTATTAAACACAAAAAATGTTTTACTTAAAACCAGAATGAAACTTTCGCTATGAACGAGGTGAAATTGGGCATCGTTAAAGCTATTACAAAGCTCCATAATAATTAAAGTTTATTCTTGCAATTAACACAAAAGTAAGTTTCGCAGCTCAGAGATGTTCGTTTAATTTCATTTGAAATTTCATAACATGTTTCTGAGAAGCTGATCGTTTTAATAAAATTATGTCTTTGAATAAAATGTGAGCTTTTGTTTTCACTAGATACCAGTTTTGAAGAAAAGTTTTTCCTTATTTTATAGCAGTATGGTAAGTGATGCATATACCTTAGTTTTTATCCTATGTATTGCTTTCAATTTAAGTTTTCATTAAAGAAGGCAAGACCAAGTAAGTAAGTAAGGTCACTGAAGTAATTGTAAGGCCAATCAGCGTTACAGTTAGCTCAGTGTTTTAAATTCCAAATTTCAAACCACGTCGCACCTGGCTTATGAATTTATATTGCTGTATCCAAATTCTCCTATACAGAAACTCTCTTCACGTAAAGCATTGAATCTGAACTGCCTTTATTTGCTGTTGGAGCATATAATTCTCAGTGCAATAAAGAAAGAAGGTTGCTTTTAATAAAGGAATTCTCTGTATACTCTTCAAAATACTCTTACCACAAATGAGAATAAGTTTATATATATATTGTATCTTACACAAGGTGTGAAATGAAATTCTGAAACAGTTCTAGTTGTTTTTTCTCTCTGAATCGGGGGCGTTGTTTAAAGAATATATGGGAATGCCCGACAATAGTCGGTCCGTTTATCGCGTACCCTCTATGATTCAAATTTTGCTTTCGTATTGAAATTGCGTCAATTACAATGCGAAAGGGAAATTTGAATTTGTAAATAACGGTGAAAATATACCCACAAAGAGATAAATAACAACAGTATTTTGATATAAGAGCGGTACTAAGGCGATAAGTAAAAAGGGCGTATAGGTTAATTTTTTTACGAGTTTGTATGTGGTGTACAAACTAACTAAGGTGTAAAAGCCGTATAGTGCCAGTTTAGAATAGCACTACCCCCTCTCGTCCCGTGGGTGTCGTAAAAGGCGACTAAGGCAACACAGCCTACAAAAGACGGGCAGCAGCGTTTTTTATAAAACTTGGGCCTACTGCGATCGCCAACCCGCCTGTCAAGCGTGGCGATTATGGCTAACCCCCCATATTGAATACGCACCATAAAAATCGGCCTATGCTATTTCTAGCTACGATGGCGGTTATGGTAACGGCAGGGAAGGGGGTGTCAAACATTCCCGGGTTACGGGGTTACGGACGGCTAGCGTACCTCACGACACTCAGAATATAAACAGGTCTTGAGAGTGGGGCAATTTGGAGTGGGGCAACGGAATGCCAGAGGCCAGATGCTGGCCGTCTTTATGGAGTAGGGAGAACCTCTTTTTAACGAACTCCTTCTTCTAAAATCCGGAAAGCCGAAAGTGGACTTGGATCAGTCCAGGCGGTAAAGTAAAAAATGAGATAGATTTTATCATTTCGACGAAGAAGCAAATATTCAATGATGTCACTGTGATCAACACCGTCAAGATGGGGAGCGATCACCTTATGGTTCGTGTCACATTGAATATCAACGTGAAGCTGAACCGATCGCGGCTGATAAAATCTACGCTCCGACCATTACCGGCCTTCAACTAGAGCTCCAAAACGAATCCCTTGAGAACAGCATCGATGTGGACGACGAACACGGTAGTGGATACTGTCCGTACGGTAGGGTCCAAGTACTATAAAACCCGCCGTCCAAAATTAGAGAAACTCTCCGACCACACACTCCTACACATGGATCAGAGACGTGAAATGAGGCTTCAGAACTCAGCGGATGCTCATCGTTATCGGCAGCTAAATAGGTTCTCTAAGTCTTTGACCGAATATTGATCCGAATTAAAGAGGCTATCGAGCGGAATAAGGGTTCCAAAGAGTTCTGTCTATTGCGCAAATCCAGATGACAAAGCTGAAAACTGGCGACGGTCGCATCATTTCTACGCAACCTAAATGCTGAGAGAGATCGAGAGTTTCCATGGGCAGTTATATACCACGCAGACACATGTTGAAAGCAAGGCTAAAACCCCAGAGCCAAGCTTAACCGACACTTCACCGAAAATATCCCGGACGTCACAGCCTGTACGAGATTGGCATAGATGGGCAGTATTCGGAATGCTCCGTAAAATCTCCGCGTCCAACTTACCTCAGTGTCTCAAGACGAAAGTCTGTGATCAGTGTGTATTGCAAGTGATGACTTATGGCAGTGAAACGTAGTCGCTAACTTTGGGTCTGATAAGAAGGCTCAAGGTCCCACAGCGTGCAATGGAGAGAGCTATGCTCGGGGTCTCCCTACGCGATCGAATCAGAATTGAGGAATCCGTAGGAGACCTAAAGTAACCGACATCGTTCGAAGGATTGCTCAGCTTAGGTGGCAGTGGGCGGGACACATAGTGAGAAGAACCGATAGCCGTTCGGGCGGAAAGGTTCTGAAATGGCGACCGCGCACCGGACGACGCTCCGTGGGTAGTCGACACGGTGGACCGACGATCGGGTGAAGGTCGCGGGAGGCCGCTGGAGGTGAGCAGCGCAGGACCGATATTCGTCCCCGCAGTGCCATGAGTGCGGCGCTGCGGAGGACAGTACGGAGCACACTATTACCGTGTGCCCTGCCTGGGCTCCGCAGCGCGGTCGCTGCGACAGGGTGGGATCTCTCGCTGCCCGGTATGGCACGCGCCATGCTGGCCACCGAGAGATGCTGGGAGGCGGCTGTCTCCTTTTGTGAATATGTCATGTCACAAAAGGAGGCGTCAGAGCGGATCCGCGAGCAGGATGCTCACGCGGATCGGATCCGACGCAGGCGGGTAGGCAGAAGGAGGCAGCGCTATGCGCACCTCATTCCGCTGTAGTGGGATCAGATGGAAGGAGGTGGGTGATCCCCACCGTCTGGAGAGATGGCCACACTTGCTCGGCCATCTCTCCGCCGCGACGAGGCCTGGGTAGCCGGGCGGGCCACCAGTCATAGGGGTGAGTATCACAAGGGTCCCCCAGGACGTATGGCGGCGAGAGGGCAATTAAAAAAAAAAAAAAGGACCGATTTTCGTGGAGATCCCTGGGGGAGGCCTATACCCAGCAGTGGGTGTCATGTGTCTGAGACGAAAACGACGACGACGTACAAAAAAATAATAATAAGAAACCGTATATGAATTTGTTGTTATTTTCTATTAGTTAAAATAGTAAAACATTTTCAAAATAAATAAATGTTCAAAGTTATTACGACTATACCAAAGAAGGTATTATTACAATCGAATATTATAGAAATGACCAACCGATTGAATCAATGACCTGAGAAAATACGGAAAAAATCTCAGTTGAATACTTCATCGTTAAGCCTATGTGTTTAAATAAAGAATATCTCGCTGTTTTCAACCACTACGTACCATCTATCCTCTAACTTATTTAATAGTATTAATTTTTTTTGTAATAACATACACCGGATATTTCTATCAAGAAGATTGATAAATTAATAGAAGTTTTTTATTACTTAATTTTATTAAGGACATGTTCCGTTTCCATGTATTTATTAAGCACAATTCATAGTATAGCTTATCATGTTTATCAGTGGACTTACCGCAATTTGACTTGATTAACTTATCCACAATAACAACTTAACCAGGATCGAAGGAAAGGAGCCTTCATTATTTTTCCTTATCAACGCATTTGCTCAGATAAATCCAGTGAATTATTTTCACAGACGACATTTTTATGTACTCAGAATAGGGAAATAACGAAGTCATAAATGGAAGTTGGACGATAAACAAGCAGTGTTCTTGGAGATAAGGACCGATGGTTCTTGGGGACTTCTAATGCGCGACGCAGGGAATAACAGGCTAGTTCTGTATGCATTATAACGAGGCACTATTAAACTCTGAGATTTAATGAAAGAAGTTGATATATAATATGAAATAAGTTTTTATAGCTTTCAAATGTTATGTACCCATGGATTAAAGCTCCATGGTTATTACTTAGGTACCCACAGTTGACCACAATGGCAAGTGATTAAGGTAAATGTTGGTGAATTTGGTCTGCATCAATTATTTAACATCCGAAGTGCGATTACCAATGTATGTGATTCAGATTGGTTTTAATTTCATAGACAATGAAGTTAGAAGCTTACTAAAACACTAGTTACCCCAAATCCATGGAAACCCATGATGAGTTGTTCATATAGTGTAATCTTCGTAATGTATGCACCTATTACATAAATTAAAAGAAGTGACTGAAACATACCAGCGAGTGCTTCACAATCACGCATCTAGCCTTTTCCACGTAGATTTCACATGAGAATTTGTATGGTCTTGTATGTCTGTTTATTTAAGTGAAATTTAATCATAGTAATAGCTACAGCCCGCTCGAGTTACTTTTCGAAATGAAGTTGACGTCCGCTGCTGACGGCAATACATTATGGAGATGTGCTTTTTAGAATATTTACTGTTATATTTATTGTTTGCTTTGCTTGGAATATTCATATTGTTGTCTACATTCAAATAAGATACAATATATATTTTATTGTTGTGAGACTGCGGGCGGTCTAATGATGCTTCAAATTATATGTGAAAATGAAGGCTTAACCAACGTATCATTTTGTTAGTTGTGTTTGAAGAACATTAGATTGTTAACCTCAACAAGTAATTTATTGAATACAATACAACCTATGTGGGTAGGTGGTATTGTATGGTATGTCATAAATTATTTATCCGAGTAGCTTTTCATATTATCGTTTATTTGAAAAACTGGTCTATATCTTGGACTAGTTAAACACCTACCTACATATGAAGATACAAAAACTACCACTACCATAGAGTTTCTATATTGCAAGAAAACAATGATATTGTTTGTACAGTCAACAACAGCTACAGCTTTACATTTTGACTTTGAGAGCGCCCTTACGTCGCTCGTAATATCAGCGGTTTTGGTAGTGCAAATGTAAAGCTGTTGACCTTACAAAAATAATTGAGTTGAAACGCCAGGACCAACTAATTAACCCAACCTTAATTACCTTAATAATTACCTTTGAAAATCAAATTCAACTGAATGTCACCATTTGGTGTGAGCATAGAATCAATGATGCTTTGATAACTAGACTGATTTCGTTTTGAATAGACAGAGGCGGCTAAGGGGAGCTAACGTTTCGTGAAAGGCGAGAGTCGAGTAACGGAGGATCTACTGTGAAAATTGCAACACTAAGGCTGCCTTTCCACCGGAGTTGTGTTATGCAGCTATGCTACGAGGATGTGAAGCCAAGCTACGAAACTAAGTGACCTTTTCCCCTGATGCTACCTAAGCCATGTAGCGGAGAGAGTAAGATGTGCTATAAAAATCGCCGCCGCGAAGTAGCTGTGTGAGGAGGATGCGCAGCTCGAACTATGCAATGTATCGACAGTAGGGAAGCACGCATTCATAGGTCACATCCTAGCATGCATCCTTCCATATAAAAACACTAACTGCCACCCGCGGTTTCACCCGTGTGGTTCCAGGAGTTTCAGTGTGAAAGAGTAACAAACAAACAAACTGACAAAGGTAATTACTACTACTGTTTATAATATTAGTAGAAAACCGTTCGTTTCCAGCAGTGCTAAGCTTTATGAACAAATGAATAATTATGATTAGTGGATATCAAACGTATCCATAGCAACGTAGCATAGCACATCTCCGGCGGAAAGGCACCCTAACGTAGCAGCCCTTCACACGAGACGAGACAACACGACAAATGTGTTTTCCTTGAAAGGCAAAATCATTTAAAGCCTAAAGTTTCGTTTCGCTGTAGCGAACGAAATACAAATGTTGCTGAAAGTACTCGTATGTAAAAACTTAACAAAACGGATTGATGGATTTTTATAAATCTGTAAGTATACAAAACGTATTACGCTTTTATCATAAATGTTCAATGAAAGTCTGATATATTTTTTTTTATATTATTTGAGTCTCATTCTTCGTTTTGTTTATCTGTAGGTTTATTTCAGTGAGCTCGTGAGGTACTCAAATATCGACTTTGTGTAGTTTTTTCCAGTTTTTTTCAAATGCGCCAAAACTGTTTTGTGGTCAATTCCCAGTTCTTCAGCTACGTCGTAACTACTGATATGCCGATCTTGCTCCACTTTTTTAAAAATGGCACCCATTTTATCCGTAATAGGGCGACCAGAGCGACGTGCATTTTTGACATCAAAATTTCCGCATTGAAAACGCTTAAACCAAACTTGTGCTACTCACACTCACAGACACTGCACTAGGTCCATAAACCTTGCAAATTTTTATCGCGGCTTGCGTTGCTATTTACCTTTTTTGTAGTAAAATTTTAAAATATATCGAATTTCTTCATTAGATTCAATCATCTTGACAGTAAGAAAAACAAATGAAAATCACACAAATTCCTAATTTGAATTATCTTCTATTAAAATTAAACTTTTAGTGATACCAAAACCAGCCAGATTAAAATAGTATAGCGAAAGAGATTTTATTACAAGTTCATACATACTATGCGAAAAGACTTTTTGCCCAACCTAATATATTAATTCTATACCTTACTTATAATTTGTTTTTACTTTATTTTGTGACTTAGGGTTTTTCTGCTTGTTCTATTTAGTTAAGTATTATAAATTTTTTTTAGAGTGTTTACTATTAGTTATGAATTTAGTAAATGAATTATTTGCTGTTTATTTTTTGATTATTTTAAGAATGTCGGTTGGGTTGATTTTTAGGTTGCGGCATATAATAAAGTGGTTATGCCGCACAGTGGCGTATCTGGGGCAGTCTACGAGTAGTAGTAAGTGTTCTAGTGTTTGGGAGGTTTGGTTATCACAAGGATACGCGTCGTTATCTGTGATTTTGAAACGGTAAAGGCCTTGTGATAGCCATGCCACGTGAGCACTTGAGCGAGGGCAAATGAAACGCCCATGCTACCGATTGCCGCCCAGCAGTTAAGAAGCTTTGTAAACCAAGACTTGGTGACGCTGGCTTGTGGCGCTGTAGCGTATCTTTGTCGCCAAGTTGCAAGAGATTGTTTCCTCAAGAGGCTTTTGATGTAAGACACAAGCCTGCATGCGTTTACTAAGGCTAGCAACGCTGCAGACACTTTGGAGCTAGAATTTTCGCGTGAATAAGGGTCTAGTTTCGCCAGGCGCATAACAGACGAGAGCTGCACCGGCCATCTCGTCTTCCTGCTTGCTCCCGTCCGCGTATATGGTATTCGCCTTGCCTTGGTGGTTCTTATCTATTGGTGACACTCTTATGCTAGGATGCTGCAGTTCAGTCAATGTCGTCAGTGTAGGTGCTGGTGATGCGGGTGTTTTCGATGGTGTGTACTTATGAAATCATAAGGTCCAGAGGTGTGAACCGTGCAAGCGCAGTGGCGCTTGCACCACGCTGTGGTGGAGATCTTTTAAATCCTCGGGAGTGTCTTAATGGTAAAACACCTCTGTACCCCATCGAGCCTGCGTTTTATATATTTGTTCTTGACAGCCTTGCCCCAGATCCCGGCCGCGTATGTAATAGTCAATTTTATAACCTGCCAATATATGGTTGCCCCAGATCCCGGCCGCGTATGTAATAGTCGGTTTTATAACCTTCCAACATATGGTTGAGGCATTCTCTGGTTGTCCTCCACAAGTCAGTCTGGTGAACAAGCATAGCCTCTGAAACAGCCGCATGGCATTCTCGGTGATGTACTTGACATGCGGTCCAAATTTTAGCTGTTTGTCAATAAGTACACCTACAATCTTGATTTGGTCGGAAAATTGGAGTGACTCGCCAGACATGGTGATATTGGCAGCTTCCGCCTTCCGGTTGAAGGCTATTATTTGAGTCTTGTCCAGCCCGAAGGGCAGCTTGAGGTCCGTCGTCGGCGAATGCCCGCAGATGACATCAGGCAGGGAGCTGCACCTCAAATAGGTCATCCAAAATAATGTTCCACATGAGTGATCCGCAGGTCCCTGGACACAATCGTTGGACATAGTTTTGGTGACTCGGTTGTTGGCGTGGTCGAAAATAATGTTTTGATCCTGGACGTAATCTTGGAGGTTTCCGAAGATGTTGCGCGGACACTGTTTTTTACAGAGTTGGTGAAATAACACGGGCCATCAAGCGTTGTTAAACACGGATTTTATGTCAAGCGACACTGCCATTTCGCTTGCCGCCTTAGCTGCTGCGTACATGGATCAATCTCCAAAACGGGCGTATTCGTGTGATCGCTCTGGTGCTTTTCAGATATTGATATTTAATAGTAATTATGTATCTCATTAAAAATAATAATATTCAAATAGTACATTTTTACTATTGGCCTTCACTTTACACAAACAGTTACGGAAATATTTAAGTTCAAAAAATTTCGTGACCAGAGCAATCATAATTGGTGCCAGAGCGATCATAAATGGTGAAACCAGTGAAACAAAAAAAACAAATATTGATAAAATATTATTTATTTAGTCATATTCAGTATACGTGCAACAAGATTATAGGTATTTTTTTTATGAAGTACGGGGAGACTCTTAGCCTTCATCATACCTGATGTTAAGTATTGATAAGGCTGAAGATGGAAGCGAGCCTCTCCCGGAATCCCCAATCACTGAGGATCTGGCTATCTTATCTTTAACTGCCGGAACACAACAATGCTGAAAACGTTGTTGTTATGGCGTCAGACTCAGATAAGATGGTGGTAGCTAGCCAGGCGGACTTACAACAAGTCCTTCCACCAACCAAACCGAATACAATATGTACCCCCGCTGAGAATCGAACCCGAGACCCCTGGGTCTGATACCGGTGGTTGTACCACTAGACCACAGAGGCGGATGTAAGAGTAATGTATAATTTTAGAAAAATCAGTCATGCATTTCAAAAATACGGAATATGTTATATAAATATTAACTTTTGGTTTAGTTTCATTTATTTGGACTTAATTAAATAACTTCTAGGTAAGTAAATGAGACTAATTTAAAAAACTTTTGAAATCAACCATTAATACCTACAGTCTTATAGTTATAAAATGACTTAGACTCATAAAATATTAATTTTTATAACGTTATTAAAGAAAACTAACGTTTATAAAGAACAAGATAAAATACTTAAAACTAAAAATGTATAAAACGTAATCATTTGTAATCATATTGCTTAATAGGACTTAGAATCATTACTAAAATAACAGTTTTTTCAAGATTATCTAAGAGATTTGTAATAATTACATTTTCCTTAACTATATCTTTAGTGGAAAGTAAAGAATTAAAAAGAACAGATAAAAATACAATTTCTATAAGGCTTAGTTGATCAACAAACTAAGAAAATAAGGTTTATTGGAAGCTCAGAAAATTTAATAGTCATCGGAGTCGGAGTCGGGTAAATCTTCTGCTGCAGCAACCTTTGTCAAGGTGTTATCGTTTTGCATCGAAGATAAAACTACCTCGGAAATATTCAATATATGGGACTACATCCCAAAAACTGTCCGGCAGGTCCGAGTTGTATAATGATTGTTGACTTTGATTTGCAGTTATAGTCTGTCTATTATTTAGCATTTGTGGGAGCTGAATTTGCTTCTCCAGATTGCATTTTTTTGAACGCTTAACCAGCGAAGGTCGGCTTGTCTTCCTTGATGCCCGTGACATGTTTGTCTT
The DNA here is from genome assembly GCA_910589605.1 of Chrysoteuchia culmella. Taxonomy (NCBI): domain Eukaryota; kingdom Metazoa; phylum Arthropoda; class Insecta; order Lepidoptera; family Crambidae; genus Chrysoteuchia; species Chrysoteuchia culmella. The sequence goes on from OU342649.1 coordinate 10,213,086, forward strand.
TGAGGTGTTTTGGTTCGAGTCGCTATTAATTTGGTAATAGCCTAAGTGTTTGCCGTGCGGACATTGTACAGCCTCTTGTGAGCAGTTGTCTAAATCGCAGCTTAGTCGCCTCATAGCCAAAACGTTTTTAGTATTTGCTGACCAAATTACCTGGTGTACCATCATAGTAGGCACCCTGAAATTCTTTTATTTCTTGCGGTATTAACATTTCTTTTTCTGATATGGCAAATTCTGCAACTTCTTCCATGATAATTCCTGACACATTTGTTTTGAGAAAAGGTATAAACGTTTTCGTTTCAGGTATATTTAATCCATGAGTCACCATTATATCGGCAGTCCTCTTAAGCGTTCCTCCAGCACCATCAGGAGCACCTTTACCGTGACTCTTTTCCGAATAGTTCCATATAAGTTCGTTCGAGTCCCGTGAGGGTGAGATGAGACAAGTTGCTTTTTTCTAGTATATTTACTTGATTAAAAAAAAGTTCCATATAACTTTACGTAGAATTAATATTGCCAGTGTAGTTTTGATATAGGTAATCTGTTTATGGGTTTAGGTTATCCAAAGAAACCCAGGAAAGGTTATAGGCATATGTCATTGTTTGTCATTGTTACAGTCTGGTACTAAGTACTACTTAAAATAGATTTATAACGTACAATTAATGCAAAATATCATCGCTCTGGTCTTTTTGGACAGAGTAATCACAGCCATAGCGATCACAAAAAGTCACAAATTCATAAATATAGCCGAATTTAAAAGTTGTGATTACGTCTCATAAAAACATCATAACGATCACTTAATTCACATAACAAACACATTTACAAGCTTACTATTTAATTTAAATAACGTGCCATAGCAATCATAAAATTCGAGAACCAAATCCAGAGCAATCATGAACTTACCTTCGTAATGTTGGAGCGCAGGAACATAGCACACAGGTATCCTCCTCAGCGGTTAGACCACTACTTGCATTGCCCCGCGGAGGGGAATAGAGTGTCTATAACGCGTAACTAGCGATGAGCGCGATGTTTTACATCAGCGCAGAGCGATGAGATAAAATGCCCGGTCACGACTTTAAATTCAAATTGTGGCAAAAGTATTGTTAATATAACTAAAAATATTTTATTACTATGAAGATTAACTATTTGATATGTAATCTAAATAAGTTGTTTCATACGAACCTTCTCATTAAAAAGTTAAAGAATATTTTTTTCATTCAATCGGGAGTTGGGTCAACCCAGAGCGATCAGGATTTTAGGGTTTAAGATTTTTTTTTATATATTTAAAATAAACTTATTCGTTATATTAGCCTTGTATCACGTAGATTAGACACCGAACTACATATAAAAAAATATTTTAAAAACGTTATTCGATTTTAAAATGGGTTTATCCAGCCCGACACGAAAAAAAATGCCTCTGGAGATCGACCCACATGAGACCCTGATGGTAAAGAGCTTTTCAAGCAGTTTCCCAAACACCCGGATGAGTCCGGTTGGTCGAAAGGAATCGAGGGACCTGGTGTCAAATTTCCAGGGCTTGGGAATTATTTTGACGTTATACCACTAAGTTATATTGTAAGACTAAAGTTATCGAAAGTTAAATCTAAAATACTTATCTTCCAACGTAGCATCTGTCTAGTTTTATGAAAGACAGACCTACAGTACATACTAATATAGCTGTTGGTAGGTATAATATTTCTTTCATAACAATCTTGATCATATGCTCACTTCAATAACTAAGTTTCGTAACTATATTAAATTCTGCTACTTACAAACAAAACGAGTTCAAAACAAAATCTGTTTGTAACGAAAGCTGTTTACATTTTGTTGCGCTCACTGTTGTTATTGTTGGGAGTTCCATATAAGGTGGTTTCCTACGTGAGCGATTTGTGGACCTACCGCGTAAGTGCCGTCGGCATTGCTGTCGACTTCATTTTGACAGACGACGTCGTTTTCGTACAGCGATACTTCAATTATCGTCCTAAGAATAAGACTCCTTTTCAATAGTCAGTTAATACTCGACACTGTGTGTGACCGAGACAGCGCTATCAGCGGTCGCCTGTGAAGAGTTGCGCCCATATTCGACTTAGAAACTTCACTTCTTTACGGATATTTCGAATTCTTTCTGCAATTGTAAAATGCGCTGCGCTGCGCGCCGACTCCATATGTTCGGTGCGTATCATACATTACGCGGTAGAGCCACTGGATGCGAACGCGAAGCGGCGCGGGGCGGCGCGTAAACAATAAACCATCGATACAGTGTGTTTCATCGAATATTCCCTTTTCCGTTGGGTTGGTACCCCCTGTTTGTCAAAAAGGCGTGTACATGCGTTAGAAACATAATTTCAAAACAATTTTACTTTCACCTCTTTTTGATGTTTTGAGCATGAGTTAAACACAGAATCCAAAACTTAAAATTCTGCATCAAATTCTTATCCTAAATTAACCTAACCTTTTGACAGAAATCTACAGCCATGCCAACATAGCGGAAAAGGGAATATACGATAAAATGCACTATACCTATTGAAGTGCGTATCCTATGTGGCCAAACGCAGGTTGCTATTCTCGGCAAATAACTTGTCACTCGCGCGGCGAAACAAAAAATGCGCAGTAGCTACAAAAACTAGTCGTCGCGCATCTACTGTGTAGCCGCATGTGGGTCTAGATGTTAGACAGTATTTTTATTCGCTTCGCGCTCGCATCTAGTCGCTCACGTAGGACGCTGCGTTAGAGAAGATTTTTACTTTGGCCAAGCCAAGGAATTTGGCTGACTTTCGTATTCCAGACAAATAACATGTTCCATCTGATAAGAGGCTGTCGTCGGCTCGTCTGTCTGAACAACCAATCGTTCTCTCGGACTTTTCTCATCCCATCTTGTTATTGTAGCGAGAATAAACGTCCAATTGTTGTTTTACAAAACCCATTAAGTAATGTTTCGGGGGACGAAATAGTAATTGATGACGACTATTGCGGCGGTTGGTTTCGGCTTTTGTTATTCTATCAATACTTAGTGATAGGGTTTGCGAAGATTTTTTGAATGTATGAACTATATGGTAAGTATTATAATTTTATATTCAAAAGAATAGCGACATGTGTGGGTATTGATAGGAATTAGTTTCTTTGAGCTATTGCTCAATGACATTATTATGTCTATAACGTACTACATGACCAAGACAATTGTGCCAAATGTGCAAAACCGCATTCCTGCGTCTAGCATGACAAGAATGCGGTTTTGCACTTTTGGCAGCTACAGCCCACGTATATCTCTTATTATCTGATTTATTAGCGCTACAGTGATTAATTGATTGAAAGAAAGAAAGAGAGAAAGCTTCTTCCTCTTCTTCTTCCCCTTTCTCGGACCACTAATTTACAACAGTCTTAATGATACTCTTCACATCTATGCAATCCTGACTACTAACTGCAAGCGTACTGTGACCAAGTTTTTGACGACTCTTGACTACGACGCGACTGAAAAACTACTCTGCATTCTGAAATAATATTAATTAAAAATGTTCTCATACTCAATATAATGTAATAAACTAAGATTATCCTTTAATAATTAAGAAAGAATAGATCTCGTAACGTTGCCTATCTCCTCGCTTCCACATATACTCATACATCCACACACACTCACACCCATACACACGCACACACACGCACACACACACACACACACCACTCATGCACTCAAACGACACATGCGATCTCACTCACACATACACATGCTCACACTCATTCACAATGTCTTAGCTTTGGGTTATCTACTTATAATAGTAATTTTATATAATTTAGCCTACCTACTTTGTTTTGTATTTTAAGCTTCTTATCCTAAAGTCTAAACTTAAGAAGTGTACTGTCATATTACACCCACTAATAATATTTATACATCATTCTATTGTCTGTAGGTGGGTCTGGCAACCTGTTGCCCAGGTTTCGATTTCTGAAACCTAATGCTTGGCTTTTTGGCCAGCGCTGGTCTTCCGCCGGTACCGTTTTGATTGATTACCACTTCTTGAATTTTTGGTTCTTAGTTAGATTTTTTAAGGTTTTCTCAGCTGTTGGTCAGTACCCTTAGCACGAACAACTATCGAGAAAGTATCGAGCACGTATTTTTTTACTACACGTTAACTCACTCGATACGATTACTTTTGTATTTGGTAGCACGAAACATACCTGTCGAGCTGCTGTCGACTAACGTCCACTTGAAGACAATTTTAATGAACGAATGGATGAATGGTACCTAGTAATTATTATAACAGCATAAGATCTTAGCGTAGGGAAGAGAGGTTTTATATACTGTGGTATTATAATAATCCCTGATGGTGCGTCCCGAAACCTGTGTATTTGTTATAAAATTTAAAGGTACTACAAAGTTAAGTTATAATGATGGAATAAATACTCCTAACACTTTATTCAATATGTATCTGATAATATGTCTTAGCATTTTTTCACTAATACCAATCAACAATAATTACCAAAATGTCTCAAATATTTTATGCAAATTTGAATTTTCAACGGCCTTTGTTATGCTCTTTGCCAAGAGTAAACTTATGAAGAGTATGGGTACTCTTGTGCATTGATTGTACTCTCCGTCGTGCTCGTATATCTAAAATGTACCTATATTTGTTTTAAAATAAAAACTCGGCTTCAGAAGCATAGGAAGCCGATTATATTATATTATAGTAGTATATTATATATTTGATGATAATTTATTCTGAGTTTGTGGTTGTTAGATTTTAAGGCAAAGTAAAATACAATGTATCATCAAAGTTGCAATTCTACGTCGAATCATCAATTATGCTTTCATTACATAAAATTTTGGCATTATTCTCTGGAAATGGATACTTTTTGAAGCAAAAGGCGGCTTTCGAGGAGGCTAGTGGTGCTAAAAAAGTGGAAGGAGCTCACTGCCAAACTTAAGTGATAGTATGAGAGTCTCGCAATTGGAAGAAACAGCAAAAAAAATCTAAATCTATGGAAAGAAAGCTGGCAGTAGATAGATCACATTTGCTTGCTTTAAGCCTGCGGCCCAGGTAAGAGCGGCTGCAGCCTGCGAAATCACATGTGGCTCGAATAAATTTAGAGAAGACGCGCGGATATGTCCTAGTCAAGAGCCAGCGGAATAGACAGTATCACACGTGTTATAAATATCTTTACAGTTATTATTATTTGCCTAATTATTTGTGAATTAATAATATTCGTTCTTTAATAAGTTATTTCTAATATACGTAAAATATTAAAAGATCATTTATGATTACATTATTTTATTTTTATCTATATAATTTTTACCAGGTTTGTATTTGCTTTTGAGTCCCGGATATTTCGGCGCAGTTGCATACGCTTCATCGCCATGATTACGGAATAAGCAATTGCTACAAAACCGACTTCCAAAAAAAGGAGGATGTTCTCAATTCTTCGGAATATTTTTTTTATGTATGCTACTCGAAGACGGCTGGACCGATTTGAGTAATTCTTTTTTGTTCGAAAGCGTATACTTCACAGGTGGTCTTATTGTCATCATGTCAGGATCTGATGATGGGATCCTGGAGAAACCCAGAGAAGTCTTCAAATATTGTAGGTACTCTTATCGCGATTCCGTTGTTTTCTTTAGTAACTCATGCATATGCTTTCGAGAAGTACCATTTAGTGAAGTGGAACTGATGATGAAGACCACAAATGGTCATCGGAACTGTCAAAATCCTTACCATTTCACGAAAGCGATAAGATTACTTTAGTGTGGTTCGTAAGCAATTTATGCTGGTCTCAATGCATTTGATGAAGTGAAGCTGATGATGAAGTACCAGGAGAATTCCTAAATAATTAACGTCTCTGCGCCGGGAAAAGCAGCGTTTGTAGGAAAAGCATCTGCAATAGTGTAAAACACGGGACACCTTTAAAAATTGAGAATTAAAAAACTACTTATAAAATAATGAAAACCGACTTCAAAAAACTAAGGCATTCTACATTGCGGTCCTCTTTTATGTTTCTTGCCTTGGCTGGCACCGACTCCAAAAGGCTTATTTATTACTTTTTAGGTTTTTGAAGTTAGTTTTAATATTTTTATAAAAAGATTTTTCGTAATAATTATAGGTAACAGAAGAAATGAAAATTCATGTATTTGATCTTTTAATTTTTAGGATCTTAATTGATTAATGACAAACAAGGAAATGATATAAATTACACCTATTCCAGATGTTATTAGCTCAAAACAAAGAACAACATTTTTAGAAAACACCTTCTCACTTAATAATTCTTAGTGAGACAAAATTCGATACCCAGTTTTCGAATTCAATGTTTTGATTGTCAAAAAAGGTTCGTGCTACCGATTCTCATACTAAGTTTTATTTACTTCACTTTCATCACTCGATGGCGATACGAATACTTTACGCAGCTTATTGTCACGAGATGTTCATGCTACGGCTTTTTAGTTCTCGTTTTAGTCATGGAGGCACTGTTGAAGTTTCTATACATGTCTATCGTATAAATGTTCGATGACAGCTCGAATACGCTAACTACTAGCAAAAACACGAATTATTCTTGCTAAGGGTACAGATAGTAAAAGTAAAATTTTGTAATGTAAATGTAGTATTTATTTTTGTTGTGTACTTTATTCTTATTGATTATACTAATATTAAAATTATTTAAGTTAAAAACCGCGATAGTCACATGATGTAATCATCATATAAACGACGCACGACGAAACGTGCCGATCGACCCTATTTGTGTATCTCTCTCGAGTATATTTCACATATTTTAATAGGACGAAGTTTTAACGATTTCAGTAACTTTGGATGTCAGTTTAATGAGACATGTTTGTCAAAAAACTTGTGCATAAACGAAAAGTCGAAATGAAATGTGAAATCAAATTTTAATGACATATAAAATGCGCAGACGATGAAAGATAATAATACAAGGACCTAAGTGTTATAGTTGGGGAACTTTACGATTGACCAGTAGAGTTTTTTAGGGAGCTTTTTTAAAACAAGTAATAGATATATAGTAAATGTAAATATCGCAAATAATAGAAAATTAAAAAGTTTATCATTTGAATTATAAATTATTTCCTTAACCTTAGAACTTTTCGAGAAAACGTTTCCTTAAAAATGTCTACCGGTCAACCGGGAAGTTCCCCGGTAGTACCTAAGTGCTTAGAAATAGCCACTAAGGAAATAAATTTAAGTTCATTATGCTTCTCTCACAAAACTCAACAAATTTAAATGTTCATACAATAACATGCATGATGAGTGATGTTTAAAAAGGCCAAGGATACATAATTTTGTTAGGTGTCCGTGGTTATATTAACAAAAGCTAACCAACGTTACTAAAAGTGTCCGTGGTCAGATCAATCTAACCAAAGCAATCTGACCACGGTTACTGAAGGAGACGTTTTCAACATGAAATCTAGAATTCTAATTTAAAAACTAACCACATATTTGACGAGCCCGATGGCATAGTGTCACTGATCATGCCTTCTGTCCTAGGACGAACGTATAACATATACCAACACATTCATACATAAGATACAAAACAAAAACAAATGTTCATTACATGAATATTGGTTCGTACCCACTACCCCTAGGCTAGGGGGCTCTTATGTATGAATGTGTTGGTATATGTTATACGTTCGTTAGTTCGATATCCGCAACACAGGCGCTTTCTATACGGAAAAAGTATGTACTTTTTGATATAAAACTATAGGGTTGTTAGAGATGCTACAAATCTGATAATTATACATTCCTTCATATCTTTATCAGGATTAGTAATGTACCAGAAACACGATTTTATTAATTTGCCTCGACACTTTTTCTTTATTAAATAACGCCTTATTGTGATTTCGTGGTTTTTTCGTCTAATCTGCTAAATCGGTCTCGCTCTCGCGCGCGTCCTTTTCTCATTACTATCTCGCTTCAGTCGTATAGCGCCTTAAGCTACATACCTATCTAGGAATCAGCAAAAAAAGGAAACAAAATTACAACGCGAACAGTAACGTATTGTAACAATAACAGACTCGCAATCTGTGCTCCAATTATATTTGATTTGAGTAAAATCACGTTCCACGCGCAATGGCCTGCCTCAGTTTTGCATTGTTGGATTGCATTATTTAGTTGGTTTTCCTTGTTTGACTTCAGAACGAACAGACCCGTTTAGTTGCAATGTTCAATCTAGAGGTAAATCAGACGTTCGCTTCACCCCGACATGTTTGTTTATTCCAAAAAGATAATAGGAAAAGGTTTACGTCAGGGATATAGGTAATATTAGAGGGCGCACCAAAAGTACTAATGTGTTTTTTTTTCTCTTTATTTTGGCACAAAGTCATTAAAAAGAAATTGACATAGAATACGGTTATTATGTTGTAGACAACGAGTGCCCAAAATTAAACAACAAAAAAGTTGGATACAGCTTATTTAAGGCTAAGTTAAAAGTAACAATATGCAGTAATTAAATAACGAAATGCAAAAAGATACAATAATAGGATGAGCATAGTTGACTTGAAACAGATCAAAACAGAAGGTTCATTTTAACATTTCAAAAATTTCTTGTTTAATATGTTCGCAGTTTAATACCAGTTAAGGAATTGCAAAACAAATCTAAATTGGGAAAATGATTATTATACATTTTTAGACAGCGAGAAAAGTAGCTATTTCGGGTATAATTTTTCCGATAGTATGGTGGTACGTGGGTGGTGCAAATATTTTGATTGGGCGTAAGGGGCGTGCGGGTAGTCGTGCTTTAGTTATAAGGTTTACCTTTGATAGAAGGGCTGGGCAATCTATCTTGTAGTTTATTAACTTAAAAAGAAAAACTAAGTCGAACATCTTTCGGCGATTTTCCAATGACAATAAATTGTGTTTTTTTAAAGAATCAGTGTAGGTATTCCATTTTCCGAATATTAGCACGGAAGTTAAGCAATTTTATAAATTTTTGTTGCATTCTTTCCTAAAAATACTAATAAAATGCACATTTGATTTTTTTTTTGCATTTTCCCTCATTGGTAGGGTTCATTAACGGTAAATGTCATTAATTAATTTGAAATTTAAAGGATCCGAGGGCTGATTATCTAACGAAAACACGCTTCACTTTCAGTTTGGTCGCTATTGTGGCTGTCATACAGTATGAAAATGTGTCATTAATGATAGGACGCGACTGAATCAGAACCGAGTTTCCGTTAGATAATCGGCCTGCAGAACAATATTTTAAACCACGAATATGCAGATTGCTTTTGTGCGTATCTATTTAAAATATTGCCACATTATCGATACATTTACATCAAAAGATAAACAAACCGAAACGAAGATTCGTGTTCGTTCATTTCGGTTTGTCAGAAACCGAACATAATTAATTTTTGTATCTACTACATGCTGCGATATACTACAAAGTCTTAGGCCAGGGGCCTTACCATCAACTGTAATGCAATTCATTGTAGGTTGTGAGAGTGGGATGCTGCCATATGGCGCGTCTTGCGGCGTCCCGCTCTTACTTCCTGAAAATAACCTAAAATGAATCGCATTACGGTTGATGGTAGGCCCCCAGATGAGTACTTTAACACGGTTCAAGTTGTACAGCTACAACTTGAACCGTGTTATAGTACTCATCTGGCGCTGATACCTCTTGCTACTGGGATAGCATACTCTGCGTAATTTACCGATCGGTAGACATGCACAAACCCGAAAACGGTGTAACGATCAATGAAATTGACTGGGCGGTAAAAATCATGCGTAGGTAATACGCTTTGCTACATTGATATCTGGGCGCAAATTGCACAGCACATCGTCTGCAGCGGGTGCGATTCGGTTGGCATAAAAACAGTTGATCTAATTTCAATGGCACTAACGTTCACTTGATATAATTTTTATTTGACCTAAAAATATATGACATAATTTTTATTTGACCTAAAAATATATGACATAATTTTTATTTAACCTATTGTTCATTTCGTATAATTATTATTTTCTATATTTTTAATTACCCTAACGTTTATATCCCATAAGTTTCATTTGATATAATGTTTTCTTTACATAACTATCATTTTATATCATTTGATAACTACCTAATCGCTCAATATCGTTCATAAAACAGAAAAGCCAGTGGAAGGGGGGACGGTGGGGAGCGGAGCCCAACACCAGGGCCCCCCTGGTCTAGTACATACTAGTCAGTGACAGAAACGAATTGCCTAAAAACCGACTACACGTAGTCTTGTATGCCCTACCCCTAGAGTGAAATTTAATCCCGCGCAGGCGCGGAGGGGTGAGGCGGCCCGCGTGCAGACGAGCAGGTGGTTTTAAAGCTGGAGTGAGCTAAAACCATCTGCGTCGATTGCACGCGTGGGACCGCCGGAGCCTCGCAGCGCCGGAGCCGTGACAGAACACTTGCTTGCGCTGCATGCTTGCTTGCATGCTTGATTGCATGCTTGCTTGCATGCTTGCTTGCATGCTTGCTTGCATGCTTGCTTGCATGCTTGCTTGCATGCTTGCTTGCATGCTTGCTTGCATGCTTGCTTGCATGCTTGCCTGCATGCTTGCTTGCGTTGGGCGTTAGAGTTGGGCGTTGGGCACTGAAATCACCATAATACTGTTGGCTTGAATTTTTATGGCATTTAAAGTATAGGTAAAACAAATTATGTGAAACGTTGATTAGACTATATGAATGTTATGTAAAATAAGCATTATATCATTGAATGATTAGGTCAAATAATTATTAGGCCAATCGATTTTTATATCAAATGAAATTATGGTAAATGAAATTATATAATTCGTATGTTATGTAATGTGATCGGTATGTCAAATGAATTTCATATGAAATGTCATTATATCAACTGATCGTTAGTTCATGTAATTTTATGTCATACATTACACACCCCGTCTGCAGCTTATCTTAGCGACTGGCTACAAGACATTTCAATATTCTATCCTTAGTAAATACCTAAGAGATTGGCTTATCTAAGATAACCATAACCGTACCATATTCTTAGTCATCAAATCATGAAGAGATTGGTGACGCAGTGGTATGCACGTTCGGCCTGGGAATATAGCCGTTAACAAATTTTTGCAACGGTCGGTCACGGGATAGGTGATCATCCCAGCTGTATTTGCATTAGTTAAAACCCAACAATCCGCATTGGGCCCCAGTGGTGGACCATACTCCTTGTCAATCCAGTGGGGACATATGGCTGATGATCATGATAAAAAGAACGGAATTATAGGATCACCAAAATAAATAATAAAACCTTGTTCTAACGAAGCTTTCATTGTGGTTCTCAGTAATCGAAATGGCCACAGCCTGCAGGCTGCATTATGAATTTGTACCCCTTTTGTCCCCCTGTTTTTAATTCTACCGGTAAAATGTATTGTTCACGGAACAAAAGTCGCGGGTGTCATTGTTGTTGGCCAAAGTTCATTTAAATTCCGCGCTCGTGAGAGGGAACAGTAGCAAATATGAATTCCTTTAGTCCTATTGTCAAACTGCTTTTGCTTTGCAGAATAATACCTTTGAGAGACTCATTGTGTTACGTGTGTGCCTTAGTTACTCGTATATAAACTGAGTGAAACTATAAATTTTAGTGGATCTTTCTCAATTCTCAATTCATTTCCAAAATGGGTTGCGTTAAACTTTGTCATTATGGAACGATAAATAACGAATATTGGGGAACTCGCCCCTTTATATTTGGTGCTTTACTTTGGAGAAATGGTTTGGTTTAACACCGCTTGTTGCCCTCCCATTTTTACGCGGGATTTTCAATTTTGTAATGAATTTAATACTAAAGTTAATCAATGTCCCATAGAAGGTGTTCTTTGAAATTGAAAGCACGATGATGGAATGAACAATATGAAAACGATTAAATAGGTCGAGTGTAGACCTTATCTTCTGGAGAGGGCTTTGTTCGGCATTCCCATACGTGATCGAATCAGAAATAAGGAGATCCGTAGGAGAACCAAACTAATTGACATCGCTCGAAGGATTGCTCAGCAGATGTGGCAGTGGGCGGGACACATAGCGAGAAAAACCGATGGCCGTTTGGGCGGAAAGGTTCTGGAATGGCGACCGCGCACAAGACGAGACGCTCCGTGGGTAGGCCCCCGACAAGGTGGACCGACGATCTGGTGAAGGTGCGGGTAGCGCAGGACCGATCGTTGTAGAGATCCTTGGGGAGGCCTATAACCAGCAGTGGGTGTTATTTGACGTCGTGACCATAACTTTAGAAAAATATTACTTGCAAAGTTCATGCAATATAACATACATACATTCACGCCATTAATAAATGCCTTGAATGGTTCGTAGAGCACCAAAGGTGCTGCAGCTTGAGAGAGAAATGTATAAAATTACTCTCACGGCTACACCTCAACAACGCCACATTTGGTATTGGTTGGTTGTAAAATGTTGTTGGAAAAACAATGTTACAGGTTGCCAGCCTATCCCCTGTATACATTTTTGAATGTACCCTGTCCATAGATAGGCTTTTACTACTGCGTAAAGAGAAGTTATAATTATATGGACTGTGCTTTTACTATCTGCACTGGAAAGCTGCTGACACATTCTATTTCACTCCTAGTCCAGCATGGGAGCAAATTCCCTTTTTACCTCACACGCTCGGAAAAGGTGGTTTTGTCATTCTATCTTCATTCTTATCTGCGCCTTTTACCGGCCTAGCGTGTTAATTTTTAATTTAGAATGAAAAATACGTCATAATGCGTTCCGAATCGCACTATTGTCTTTTTATGTTACATTTAATGCTTATTATAAATAACTTTGAATTAATTATAATACTCCGTTTTGGTTTTATTACATTATTTTAGTTCAATGAATCATAAAAACAATAACAATAATATTAAAATACGTATTCGTTATAAGAATTTTGTATTTAGGCTAAGGCTGAGATTTCACAACCTATGATTGGAATTTGTGACATAAACACTTATTTTTAAATTGTCTTTGTCTTGTACCTTATGTCAATGTCAAATTTACTTAACAAAACCGAATTGTTTTTATTGTTATTATAGGTAACAATTTATTCCTATTTTAAATAATGTGTGAGGTGAAAATAACTATTTAGGTACCACAAATAAGCAGCGGATACTGGCTTTCCTCCCTAAACCAAAATGGCAACAAATTTACTGCCGCATTATAAAGTCGTGGCATTAACACAACGAGACAAAAAGGATTTACGATAGCATCTCGACTATTAGCAATTCATTTTAAACGAATCAAAGTGCGCTACGTTCGCCAAAGAGGCAGTGACCATACTGGCTCTATTCCAAGTTCCCCGCCATCGTGCCATCGCAACAAGTTATGGATCATAGCTTGCGTTCCAAACTATTGGTCTCAACTTGGACGCTAGATTACCTATTATCCATGAGGAATTCATGCATTTAAAAAGTTAATCAGTTTATGCTATTCTGTAAAAATAGAAACTAGTCTCATGTCGTGAGACAAGATGCTTTTTTCTAGTATATTTTATTTTGTATTTTGTTTAATACATTTATTCGATATTAAAATAGCATGTAGTAAAATTCAAAATTAAAAAGGTATAAATATAAACTCTGTTGTCGTAGTGGATTCAAATTCTACAACAACGACCGCCTGTATGAGTGGTTAACGGATAAACAAATAATTTTATAAATAAATATTTCTTACACTCACACCAATTAACCTATCCCCAAAGTAAGCACGGTAAGGCTTGTGTTATAGGATACTAGGGTAACGGATATATATACATATAATTATACATATATAGGTATTTATGTGTAGCAATACATATAAACGTCCATGACTCGGGTACAAATGCGCGTATTCATCATAGAAGCATTTGCCACTATCGGGATTCGAACCCATGGCCACTCGAACCCAGAATATCAGAGTAGGCGACACCTTGAAACCGAATGCTTAGTACGAGTTTTTTCTACTCACGGTCGATAGTGAACGCGTCGACTGTTGAATAAAATCAGCGGCCCGCCATCTAGCGGATACGCTACGGACTACACCAACGCCATACAAAAACCTAACGCGCTCACGATCGACCGTAAGTAGAAAAAACCGCACTAAGCACTCCGGGTACGTACTACTTTACCATGGAGGTCGTGAAACATTCATACATGTTACATGCAATGATGTAAGTTTCTACTTCGTTTACATTAAACTTTTTTCATCTCAGTGTACCTACTGGTGATGGAAAAATAAAGCTAATTTGTTCACAAAATGGGTTCACAATATTATTGTTAAAGTATTTTGTTTACTTTTGCAAGGAGCCGAGACTACACGTAAATGTACTTAAGGCAATTTTCCTTATTTTCACATGAGGGTAAAACCTTACCTGAACAATAAAGTAATCTAACTGTCCAAGTTACTTAAATGTTAGAAATGCTTTTATTGTTGTTTAATGTGTTTTATCGATCTTATAACGATGTGAACCAAAGTTGAAGCGGAAAAAAACTTTGAAGTTTAAATTATTCTTCTATTACCCTCTAATCAAATGCCGAAGATATTTTTAAATAACTTTTATATGACTCAATAAAAATAAACGACTAATATCGGTTTTTCTTTCACCATATAAGGAAGGCAATACAATCGGGAGAACGATAGTATCGAATTCTAATAAATATTTCATTATTACTAAAATAGTGTCTGGTCCGATTTTTAATTCATTATAGTAGTTTGACAGGTGACAATGTCACTTTATAAAAATAATCCTGCTTTAAACTGTTTTTAGTAATGATTTGCGCAGATCCAGTTCAGTAAGTATTGATACCATTCACGCACACAAATTCAATTAAAAATCCGACTATATTTTTTATCTTTTCAGGGGGCAGTACCCGCAAGTTGACGTCTATTTGAGTTTTAACTGTTTTATTAAAAGTAAAATTACTGGGTCTGCCAGATGATCCTTTTGGCCATGATACAATGACAACACTGAGTTAATTTTGATGATCTTTGGAAGAACACAGATCACCTTTTGGCGTTAAAATTAGTCTGAACCAGAATGAATGGGTATGAACATTATGCATTATCTGTGCATCATAAAAAACACCACAAATGGAATTGCAACTAATAGTCAAAATAGACTTATGAACTAACAACAAAACAGATTTTAAGCTATTCTAAGCTACCAATTTGATTATCTGATCGCGGTTAATACTATTGAGTATTACTCGTATAAATATGTGCCAAGAGAAAAAAAAAGAGATCTGGAAGTGACCGCACTGGCACGGTTCCAGTCCCGTCTTGTCATCACGTCGTTGGGACTGTTTGCTAGTTTACGTAAGAAAGTATACTTATTCTTGGGTAAGTATCATACCTAAATTTGGAAAACTAGTCGGAAGAGTGGTAGTAGAAAACCGGAAGTTCATATCACAAAGATCAAAAGTTTTAGTTAAGTAACAATAAGAATTTATTTCAATAACATTTTTAAATTTTTTATATAGTGACCGGAGTAACCTTTTAAGCAAAAAATGCCTGTGTCAGGTGACTCCGCTCTTCCATAACTACTTAGTTATAAACATTAGAAGCTTCTTGTTCCAATAAATAATTTCATAATTACTAAAATAGTGTCTGGTCCGATTTTTAATTCATTACAGTAATTTGACAGGTGCCAATGTCACTTTATAAAAATAATCCTGCTTTAAAATGTTTTTCGTAATGATTTGCGCAGTTCCAGTTCAGTATGTAGTTCAAGAGTTAGGAATAATTAAATTAAAATTAAAGAAAAAAATAATAAATAATAAAAATTATGTGTGCATGCGTGTGTATGTGTATGTATGTTGTGTGTATGTAAATGTGTTTGTTATGTGATTTATTTCGAGTGATTCAATAACATATCTGTCTCCTCATAATATAAAGGCATTAGAAAGGCATTAGAATAAAGTTGGTAATAATTTTCTTACATTCGTGCAGTGATTTATCATAAATTTTAATACTCTATTAAATTTATTGTATAAATAAGCAGAACGACTATAAAACTGCTTCTCAAAAGTGAACCACTTTTGAGAAGTTCGTGTGAAGTAAATATGTAACGTGTACGAATAGCAGTTACATAAAAGTTATGTGACAATCAGCCTCTTTTTCAGTGGTCGGTCACAGAATGGGAGACCTATTTTTATGTTAAAAGCAGTGGTTAAAAACCCAAAGTAGTCTAATTCTCCTTACCCATCCACAAGGACGACCAGTGCCCTAAATAATTCCTGATCCATCAAAATATCGCAAAGTATTTTGATATTAAAATCATCGTTTATAAAACGGAATCTGTACCAATTTACATTTCTGCAATATACAGATCACAAGTATAATTTGATTTCTACAATTATTAAAGTCAATTTTCATTATTTCTCAGTTCAAATGGCGGGTTGCGAGGGCGAAGAAATTTTGTCAGGCCCGAATGAAACTTGAAAAAGGAAAATTACACAATTCGCTAATGGCCACGGCACGGTTCATAATAATTGTTACTTGGTTTTATTACTTAGAAAAGGTATAAATGCTAATAGAAATTTATATTTACGATTTCACGAAGAAAAATTATTGAAGGAATTGGTTCAGATGGATATTTTATGACGATCATCTTAGATACACACTCCTATTACTCGACCCCATTTTATTTACTGAACTTATTCTTTTATACGATAATTTACTGTGTCTAAATTAAAACCTAAAAACTTAACATAAGAATGGGATTGTTTAATTTGGCCACAGCGTAAGGAGGAGCGCAGATGAGTTGCTTTATTAAAACTGTTGGGGTAGCCGGCAGGTGGGCTCAATTCTGGGCCGGATTACGGACAGCGGTAAAGGCGGTTGAGGTCAGCCGGTCTGTATAAACGCGCGATTTGGCGGCAAATTTACAACTTTTTCCCGGCTCACGGCGTCGGAGACGGCAGTAAACTGAGAAGCAATCTCGCCGCACGGGCCGCCGAGTTATTTCGCAGAATATTGCGGGGCGCGCAACTAATAAAATGACAAATAGCTGGCGGTCCCAGGACACACGTGCGAACCCCGGCGGGCGAACCGAAAGCCGCGTCTCCACTGAATGTTAGGAAACAGTTTCCAACACGTGTTGGTGACAAAAGTTTCCAACAAATTTTGGTGGATACGCTGCTAAGCATTTGTTGGTAACAAAAATATGTCTGTAATGAATTGGCTTACGCCTTAAAGCTCAAAACATTAAGAGCCGTTGGTTGAGTCCAAAATTGTCTGAAGTAATTAATTTTTTCAATACTGCGGCTGCTTGCATATGCCGTTGGCGGAGACAACTTGTTGCAAATGTTTCAAAAATTGTAGGAAGCTCGGTGGAGACATTATTGAAACAAAAGTTGGTGATTTTCTGGAGTGTTGCAAACAGTTACGTTGCCAAAAATGTTGATGGACGCCTGACACGCACCTGAACGTTGCCGGCTGTGAAAACATACAAAGCGTAAGCATTTAAATAAACGTTGCTTGCAACCGAATTGGCATAATTTCACAACGTTGAACCCTTTCCCAATTGTTTGTGGAGATTAGGCCATCAGTAAAGGTAAATATTTGTTTTGTCGTTTGTCTTCATTTTCTTGTGGTCGCGGCGCTCGGCGCTACTTCAAATTAGTTGCTCCCTATCCTACCCAAACATGATTTGATGTTTGTCTTATTCAATGACCATAAATAGGTTTATGTGAATATATTACCTACCAGTGGCGAGTGGTCGAAATATGACAAAGGTAAGCCAGACCAAAAATTGATTCAGTGGGTTGGGATTTTCAAAATGGAAGCCGATGAGAATCTGCTTGTATGGAGCCTTTGCCACTGCTACCTCTATAATTTTGGTTAAGTAATGCACATTTTTCAACTGAATTAAATTTATTTTGTGATTTTTATGTCTCTTTACATTCTCAAGTGCAACACATATATTTTTTGAGTGTTTACTTTTCGTTTAGTTTAAATGACCAATATTTTTTCAAATATTTGCGGTTTTTTTTAACTTTCAGAACATTATTGAAATTATATTGCAGTACGTTTTATTATAAAATCTCGGTTCAGTTTCATTTTCGTCCTGTCATTACTGCCACATTTACATACAGCCAAAACAGCGACGAAACTGAAATTGAATCGCTGGGTTAATACCTTTGCAACAGCAACGCGACAGAGTAAAGCAACTATCACTGTCGCGATGCTGTGCAAAGATAGGTAATAACCCCGCCGAGTTTTCGTTACATAATCAGGCCTCGGAGCGGGACACCGATGTCCAGAGAACAATGGAATATGTATTGTGTATCATAACTCGGGCCCTGAGAGGTTAAATTATAACTCGATGGAATTGACTATAATAGATACAATAACGGTCATAGCAAAGCATGTATCAAACGATGTTATTAATGAGCGTAGATTGCTAATAGTGTAGTTAAAAAAATGGTATTGATACTGTTGACGATATTAGGGGATAAAACCTTTGTGCCATATCCAACCGCTATTTTGTTTTTTACATTTAGGTACACGATGAAAGTACAGTCGGTATATATTATTCATATAAATTTATAAGTACCTACAAATTATAAAGGATACTTATACAAACTAAAATTTAGCAGATTTCATAAAAAACTTTTTATATAAAAACCTGTTTGAGTCAAACTAGTAGTTGCTAACACTACTAGATTGAGTCAAACCGAAGTGCGGGACTTATTCTAACTTTTTCTAAACTGTGAAATAAAAACGTTTTATAAAAAAAATTAAAGTCGACTTCAATAATCAAAAAGTAAAAAATAAGCCTTTTGGAGTCGTTGCAAGCTAAGGAATTCTACATTGCATTTCTATCAAGGTCGACTCTATCTGTATGCCTGTAAATTCATCAAAATAAGTTCAGACAGACTTAATTTCTTTTTTGTGGATGAAATAAATTAAACTTTAAATATGAACTTTTCACAAACTATCATAAGATTGACTATCAAATTGTTCGCCAGCCTTTAAAACCGTGAGTTCCCATCTTGTCAGCGCTGTGAGCATCGTGAGTCGTATACTTGAGCTATGCTCAAATTCTTTCGGCCAAGTACCTCGGCAAGCAATTTTCAGGTAACAATGTGTATACTACACTTTACAACCTTGGTAGTTTAGTCCTCATTTTAATTGAAATGAGATCTTATTAAATAGAAAATAAATAAAGTTCCATCCACTACATTCGTAGTAGAATTGTTACTGAATACGTCGTAATTATGTTACATTAATAATGTATTTCCAAAAGATAGTGTCAAAAATATTGAAACATGACAATATGATCAAAGATCACTGTCTTGTAGTTTTACAGGCAAGGATTTAGGTCACTTCTATCAAATAATAAAAAATGCGCAAAATAATTCAAAGAAGTACCAGAAAGGTCCATTGCCAAGTGTACCGAAGTAAAACATAAAGGATTTAGGTTCGTGCCGATAACTTAATCCTGTTCCGATTAGACCGAACCCTTTCTGGAGTAAATTATTCTAATGCCTATTAGATAACGCGTCCTAATAAATTTTCAATTGAACCGAAAAGTCCTAGTGAACTATCTTAGTACTGAGAGAAAATAGGATTATTTATATATGGAGTCCAATAGACAGTTTATGTACTTAAGTACCTAGATTAGTAGGTAGAATACCGTCTAACCTTATTACTACTGAACAACTTATCCAAAGTATTATATATTTTGTCAATAAGGTATAGTCAACCTTAGGTAAGCCGCAATATGTCAATAAATTCCGAAACCAGCGACTAATTTTATTTTAGTTTCAAAATTAATGACAAAAATATACAGGTTTGTCAACCCTGATATACAGTTGACTGAAAAATATGTACTTTCCTATTTTAACCAGAAACCTCAAAAAACAACCACCAAACCAAATATTACCCTATATCAAATCGTTTACCAAAAACGGAACATACAACATTTTTACAAACCATAACACAAATAATTACTACAACGAAGGAAAATGTGTGTGACCAATAAAACGAAACAGGCCATCAGAAGCAGACGAAACCACCGCGGCCCGTGACATTGACAAATAAGTTCCCCTGAAAAAGATCCCTGGTGCCCCTACTATGATCATTATCGGTTGTTTGTTTTGATTGGACCCCACTTATAAAAAAGAAATGTCGTCTATAAGCCCAATGGCGAATGTGATAGTTATCCTGTCTGCGCCAGGCGTCCGTGTGCTCGATACTATGGGATTTATTCACCCATGGGATGATTATTTTCACCTTCAAAGGAGGTAAAAATAATCATCCCGTGGTCAAAAATAATCATCCGTTGCTTCAGAAATTTTTGTGGCCTAGCGTGGTAAAGTACATTTTTAATTTAAAACCTAAAAATATGTCATAATGCGTTCCGAATCGCACTATTGATATTTTATGTTACATTTATTCTTATTCAAATAGCTTTGAATTAATTATCATACTCCGTTTCGGTTCTATTATATTACTTTAGTTCCTTGAATAAAAAAAACAATAACAATAACAATATAACAATAAGATTAAACTATTTGTTATATGAATTTTATATTAGGCTGGGTGAGATTTCACAACCTATAACCCTAAGTATGATTGGATTTCGGAAGGTGACATAAACCTTTCATTTTAAATTGTCTTTGCTTAAAAACTATTCGGTAAATGTTGACATTGACATGAGGTACAACTCATGTCAATGTCAACATTTACCGAATAGTTTTTATTTTTATTTTAATCAACAATTTTTCCTATTTAAATAACTTTGTTTAACTATAAAACTCCCTTTTTATTATATTAGTTTATATATTTATATATCATTAAAACAACAAGAATAAGGTATATTAAGATTAAACTTTTTGTAAAAAGATTTTTTTAAGTTGACCGCGGAAACAACCTAAACATTTTCCTCGCTGTTGTAAGGTGAAAAGTTTTTAGCGTCTCGTACCTTTGAAACCATCGCATCCCTCAGGATTCAATAGAGGTACTCGCCGCTAAAATACAACTTTCCAGCCTCGCATAATAAATAACAATTGTTATTGTATTCTTGTGTCTGGGTGTTATCATTCATTGAAGAACATATAAATTATAATTCAGATAATTTATATAAATAAAAAATAATCACCGAAATATATGTAAGCGCCTAATTTCCGATCGACTGCACCAAATTGGATATTTGTTTTGTTGTGTTCGTTATTGCCAGGACAAGGTTTGTAATATTATATTATTCCCATGGGAACGGCACCACGCGGGTGGAACCGTGGGCGGCCGCTAATTTATTATAATTATAACTTCATTTTGTTCTAATTTAAAACTGAAAAGTAATGCTAAAAAGATATTCTTAATATTGTTTTGCTACATCCGATAATTGAAACTCACTTTTAACTACTTATGAAATAGAGTAACTTATACGTCATTAAAATTTCATTTTTATTCACACCACAGAAGTATTAATGAAACGATCCTAACCAATTTAATGCTATTCAAAATATGTAACTGAGTATATTTTTTAATAAAACTTTTACTATCCATGTTACAGAATAGCTTAAAATGCTTCATATTCTTATAGTAGGTGCACTGAATACGGAACATTGCAAAACTGATCCGTATTACGAATTTAATCTCGTAGAAATGCGGTATCGCAGAATTGCCAACGAAGCTCCTGTTTACGACAAACGCCGGAGCCCGCGGGAAAAATTTAAACCAATCCGGGAACAATGGACATGTGACGGCATGAATCCTTTATTAAAACAGAGATAAAACGAAACGAAAAATGTATTTTGAATATGTTGTAGGAGAATGAATACGGCTGCGTATGGGCATTCTCTAGAATGTGTATGTGGTTTTAATGTAAAGATTTCGTTACATAAATTGGTTTGTTATCTTCAGCTATTTAAGTCCACACTACTGGAACAAAAAACATTTTATAAAAAAAATCAAACCGACTTCAAAAAGTAAAAAATAAAACTTTTGGAGTCGGTGCCAGCCAAAGCATTCTACATTGCACTTCTATTAACTATATTTTTTTGGCCTTAGCTAACTAGCACCGACTCCAAAAGTTTTATTTTTTACTTTTTGAAGTCGGTTTGATTTTTTTTATAAAATGTTTTTATTTCAAATTTTTTGGTTACATTATGTGCCGTTACTTACACTAAAAATCAGCCCATACACAACAATGATGTCATCTAGGTATACGACTACTTGCCAAAAGGTGATTGATATTTTTGAGGATTATGAAAAAACTACTAGCCAGATCTTCGTAAAAATTATATGGGACCACACATAAACCATTTTCTTAGAATTATAAAAATCTGTTAACAACTGGCGAAGTTATAATGGAACATACATAAAAAAAAAAAAAAAAAAACAGTCGACTTGAGAACCTCCTCCTTTTTTTGAAGTCGGTTAAAAAGCGTCCATTATGGATAAGAAGAATGGCTCGTAAACCCACACAGGCACAAGCAGGACCAATATATGGTTTAAGTGCTTTCTAAAGAAGTTACGGGTGATGGTGGTGAAATAAATTTATCCTTAAATGGACTAATTTTTTCACCACCGATCTCGTGAGTCCGTGAGCGACTATTGCTAACCCTTTCGCTACGAACTCCTTTTCTATTTTTAACCGACTTCAAAAAAGGAGGAGGTTCTCAATTCGGTTGGTATAATTTTTTTTTTTATAAATATTTCTCTAGAATATTAGTGCTTAATAAATTATTAAGTAATTATAGGATTATTTTTATAATTTGTATTTCCTTGTCGTCTGGATATTACATAGTTATGTAGTTTCGATCAATTTCATTGCAGGACATCAATAATGAATTGATTGTATTTTTAATATTTTTATAGCACGGAACAAAGTTAAAAAATATATTTATAACTGACATCGAATTTAAGAGAAAGTTTCGATCAGACTAATTTAAGACTCAATTAAAGGTTCAAATACATCAAAGGAAAGTACGTGACACAAAGACCTTTTAAAGTTGGCACGGAAAATGGTTTCGTAAATTAATCAAAGGGGATAAAGTTGATTTTTAACCGACTTCCAAAAAGGACGAGGTTCTCAATTCGGTTGGTATTTTTTTTTATTATTTTTATTTTATTTATGTACATCGATTACGCTGCGATTTCTAATCCGATTTATGTAAAAAATTGATGCGGAATAGCTGCCATTTGGTCCCATAAAAAAAATATTCAGTTTGGCCTAGTAATTTTTACTTTATGAGCATTTTTGTTAGGTTGAACGATGTTATTTTTGTTAACTTTGATGATGTAATTTTCACGAACTTTGTTTTTAATGTACAAACAGGGAACTCCCCGGTTGATCAGTAGTGTTTTTTTGTGAAAAGATTTCTCGGAAAGTACTACGGTTAAAGAGATAATTTACTGTTCAAATTAAATACCTGTTAATGGTCTATTATTTGTGATATCAAAGTTTCTAAATAAAAAAATCCTAAAATAACTCTACTGGTCAACAGAGAATTTCCCCGACTGTACATGAAACTTAATCTAATCTAGAAAAATCCGACTGTAGTTTACAAAACAACCTATTACAGACACTAAAAAGTTAAAAATAAAAAGAAACTGTGTTAAAAAAAACGACTTCGGAAACCAAATTAAAGGTTATTTTTAATGTCCGAAATGTTTGAATCTACAGGTTTCGCAGATTTATTTAGCCAGTGTCTGCTTCAATTACGATAAGTTTATATAAGTGACTATGATAAGGTTTTCTTCACAATAAGTAACTTTAAAGAGGCTGAAATACCGCAACACAACACTTGACCGCAATATCTTCAAAAGTACCCGACCTAGCTTTATAAAATAAGAACTAAATTAAAGAATATTTGAATGTCCTTAAATGAAAATGAAGAAATGAATTCAAGCTTTTTATTTTTTACTAGCGGCCGCTCGCGGTTTCACCCGCGTGGTTCCCGTTCCCGTGGAAATATCGGGATAAAAAGTTGTTCCTGTTCATAACCAGGGTATCTACTATCTGTGACCAAATTTCATCTAAATCTGTTCAGTAGTTTCGGAGACTATTCAATGCAAACAAATAAATAAATCTTTCCTCTTTATAATAATATTATAGATAATTGTCTAATAAATAAAAATGCGTAGTTTGAAGATATTGAAGATTTTCTAACCGACAGTTTTTCATTGCGGTCCAGTGTATGTATAAGTGTCTGGAAATAATTGAATAATATACACAAATGTAGAAAGTTGCAGGTCGCAGCTAGGATATTCAAATATTTTATCGCTATGACTGTAGTTATTTCAGATACAGCAAATACTACTGGCTATTTCTAACATTCGAAAATAAATAACTCAAGATTTAGTTTGGCCTGAACCGAAAGACATCAAATGCGCATGTGTTTTGATGATAATGTAATCCCTTGATGTCACAAACAATCAAAATATATTCGACATACATGGCTGTGTATAATATTTTATATAAAAAATTACCAGTTGCGATAGAAGTTTGCAAAGTAGGTCAAAGGGAGTGATAGATTGAATGGGGAGAACGGTTGTCAGTTCAGTGATGGTGGATCCTTTTGCAAAATATAATGTCATGCAGTATTCATGTTAACGTGAGAACTATATATTTTATGAAAAATGTTACGTGAATATATTTGGTGTATTGTTTTTAGATTTTAATAATATTTGACCATAGTACCACAGCGTAGAAGTTTAAAGACTGTTATAATGGAATCGAGGAACTTTCTGGTACACCAGTCAGTAGAGATTTTTTAAGGACTTCAAAAAAAGGAGGAGAATCTCAAGTCGATTTTACGTATGTTTTACCATAACTCCGTCACTTAACAACTGTGTTTTAATAATTATTTCTTTTATCAGAAAGAACGTTTATGGGTGGTTTCATAAAAAAATACAAAGATCTGGCTAGTAGGTTTTTCATAATCCTGAAAAATATCAATGACGTATTGGCACGACATTGGGCAAGTTGTTTAAGACAAATGAAAGAACATTTTATAAACCAAAAAGAAATAAAAAAAAAACCTTATCCTAAGCTACATTTTCCTACATAGGTAAATGTCATACAACACTATTAAGGACAATATCGTCGACAACGTTGTTGGCACATTATTGCAGGAGTCGGATGACGGAGTGACGCCACAAACATGTTGAGAACAAGCCGACATCGAGTGACAGAATGTCTGAGGAGACCATCGGATACACAAATATAGAGTGACAGTTTAATTAGACGAAGCCGGTTTTGCAACGTAATTTAATTGTACATTTCTTGTTAGACTTGTTTGGAACAAATTAAAGAACTTGAAAACGAACTTGTTAAAGAATAAAAAAAAATGTACGGGGTACAAAATATCAACTGAAAAGTAAGTAATGAATGGTGTTTATGAGTTCTTTGAGGCACTATTATCTTCAGTTACTTGTGAGTAAAAACATAAATTCACAGCCTAGCATAAGTTGAAGTCTAGTAAAGCCAATATAAATACTTTTTAATTGAATTAATATTTTATACAAACTTACTTATACATATATACACATAATTATGTTAGGTATGCAAAACACTACATTAGAAACTGAAAAAATAAGTTACCTACTTAATTCGCCATTCGAGTAAATCGAGAACCTGATATTTTGATGACGATATTGACAATTATAAAACAAGTAACATTTATGTTTATATTTTAATATTTTTTCCCTCACCTATAATTCTTTTTGACATGCTGCGATGGTACTTAATATAGTTCATAGACGATTTTGACATTTGTATTCTAATGTTTCTTTATTGTATTCTTTAATAATTTATATTTTTTTTGACTTAGTTCTCAAGATGCCCCTTTGACAATAATAGTATTGTGTAAATTTTGTACGTACCTATTAATTATTGACATTTTTTCATATATAATCTGCAAATTTAATTTATTTTGAATTGTTACTATAATTCTACGAATAATAATGTACTTATCCTAACTTGCTGGCGTTTTGGGAAAACTGTAAGCCAGTAAGTACTCTGTTTTAATAAATAAATAAATAAAAACATTGAAATTAACAATGACTGTATTTCGTCTAAAGAAAAACGTATAAAGCAATGCAACTCGATAAAGAACGACGCAAATATCATTAATGTCGAGTTGCAGTGCCAACTAGTAACTCTTGTT
Source organism: Chrysoteuchia culmella (assembly GCA_910589605.1). Lineage (NCBI taxonomy): Eukaryota > Metazoa > Arthropoda > Insecta > Lepidoptera > Crambidae > Chrysoteuchia > Chrysoteuchia culmella. The sequence goes on from OU342649.1 coordinate 10,239,137, forward strand.
ACTGCAATTTGCGTATTGGAGTGGAATATTCTCGGTGCCATGTCACAGCGCACAAAAGTTTTTCAATCTTGTCAGGAGCTAGGGAATGTGTCGTATCTCTTTGCGCACTGCCATGCTGAATCGAATAATGCATGCGGAGGTGACACTTCACTGTATTGAGCAATCACGAACAGAAGGCCAATTCATTTCGTTACGCGGATGTGAATGTTCTCGTTACTGCAAAATTTTCTTCAGTTACGATTAGGTTAATAATACCTAATAAGGCAAATGTTTGCCGATGGCACCTTGATTTAAAGTTGTATAAATAAATATAACTAGATAACCACTGTAGCAACAACGGAAATTGTCGTATTTATAAAGTATTGATCTACATTATAATCTTGACTGATGAATCTACCTATTTAAGTAGATACGATAGAGTGGTAGATTAATTAAACAATTATTAAATTTTTTGTAGTATATTTTCTTGTTTATATAATATATTTAATATTTATCACATAAAAATAGCATTATAAAATGCAAAATTTAAAAGTTATAATTATTCAATTTCTATTTTATGTTTGGTATTATATAAATAAATGGGACGTTATGAGTATAAAACGCTGAAATGTTTTACTAAGCTAGACAGCTTGCATTATTTATTAATACCAAAATGACATCGATTTATTTTTTCAAGTAACTAAAAAATATGGCTCATTATCTGCATCTGATCTCATTGAAACTTAACTTTTGTTTTCAAGTGTGTAGTATTTTTTATAATTTTTTAAATTATTTATGTGATAAACTTAACTAATTCATATTCAATATAATAAAATATGTACCTAAACTGTCTGACCTTTACTTTATGGTGCTCACACCTTATCCACTGAATCAAGCTTTCTGGATTTTGAATTAGAGATAGATTAAAACTTGGCGAGAAGGGGGTACACATTGTATTCGGTTTGGTTGGTGGTAGGACTTGTTGTAAGTCCGCCTGGCTAGCTACCACCATCTTATCTAAGCCTGACGCCATAACATCAATGATTTCAGCATTGTTGTGTTCTGACATTTTGAGATAAGATGGCTATCTTCATTGCTTGAACTAGCTAGTTCCTCAATGATGAGCATCCCAAGAGAGGCTCGCTTCAATCTTCATCCTTATCAATACTTAACATCAGGTATGATAGAGGTTGTCTTCCCATTGTTCGTAAAAAAATAACCGAATTTCTCGCAAATCAAGTCAGATCAAAAAATCTTTTTTTGCGAACTCGAATCGAATAAACAATTTTAGTAATAATACCCAAATAATTTTAAAAGTATGTTAGGAAGCTTTCTGATGTTTTTTTTATTTAATGGATGTCGCAAGCCGGAAACGAATATCTATAATAAGGCAAACCCGTACACCAGTAAATTTCATTATATTGAGGAAATAACCCTGGCATAGTTATCTAATCCTCGTTACAGCAATGTGAGTATTGGAGTAGAACAGTCACACGGCAGGAGCTCGCTGCACAGAAGTTTTCCAATCTAACTTCATGGTACATCAGGAATTGCCCGCTTCTTAACGTGCTGGCTAAATATAATTTTGGATAAATATCTGTGTCGCTGTGTTCCTCTTATGAATATGCATTGTGTTTGCCGTATCAAAACGTTTTAGAGCCTAATGGCCTCCGACTAAATATTTAATAACTGCTCTTCGAAAGCAGCTTGTATCAAAGGAATGTAATCTCTTTTACGACGTTACTATATCGAAAATATCTCAATAACCTTTCGAGTATGCTTTGCTATGCATATTTGTATTTGTAATATTAAAGAGTCGAGCTATATTACGACTCGGATAAAACTCGTAACATCATTTTACGTATGTCTGGTTAGAACGTCATTAGTTCTAAGTGATAGCTGTACACGAATGTCGTACAAGAGATATCCCAAAACTCATTCATTTGCTTTGATGTCGCTTTCTTTTTATTTCTATAGCCAAATGAAAGCCATCCGCACTTTGGCACACGTTAAAAGGTGACTGCTAACTACGGCGTCGCAAGATTAAAGGAGTGGTTATTCAGTATGTCACGCCGGAACGAAATGTTCTGTATAAATAATCCAGAATAAAGCCTTCACACAAAATGGCGAGCGGGAGGAAGGAGATTTATCCTCTTGAATCTAATCTTGCGGATGGCGAAAAGAGCAGTTTTATACAAAAAAATTGTCTCAATCCTGGTGGGCGACACTACATGGAGCGTCTCCCGTCCGCCGGGAGCTCATTTGTGGAGATGAGGGGACGGTGGCACTTAAAAGGCCGTTCGTATAATAAACGATACATCTTTTAATCTTTGTTTCCATAATACGAACATACCATCTGAATTGTAAAAGGGATATGGCTATCGCCCGGGGATGTTGAGATAGGCACTTAAGTATATGTTATTTGCCCATTCTTCTATGTTTTCATACTGAGACAGGGTAAAATGATATAAAAACATTTTCATTATTTTAGCTCCCGAAATTTGATATAACATGAAAGAAATATGAAAATTTATTTCGTGTTTTCGTTATTAAAGGTCGGATTTTTCGTGACGGACCAAAGTCAGGATAATCAAAGGGAAGCAACCACGTAATCATCCATTCTACATATTTTTGTTGGTTGTGGTTATTTAATACACTAGCACTTATTGTTTTGGACATACAGAACAAGGCTATTTTTTGTCATTACTATATCTAAGCAAAATGTGTTCTAATAGGAAGTGACAAGTACATAATATAACACAACATAATATACCTATTATCATATTATTCATCATGCTAATAACTTAAACATGTTGGTTATATCAAATTTACTTCTTATTATTGCAAAAAATAGCTTTCAAGCATATTTTATCTGAAATGAAATACAACAACGTATTGTTGTTGCTGCAGCTCTGCCTCATAATTGAAAAACTTGCAAATAGCAGTTGATTTACGTGGCTATGCGAATGAACTATAGCGAGTGTGCACGATCAATGTGATGCGAACTATGCACACACCAGTGAGCAACGGCGAGAGCCTTGCAAAAGCATATGAGCATAATGTTTGTTACTGATTTTTGTACATGGAACGGAGAAACGCTTAGCTTTCATTATGCCTGATGTTAAGTAGTGATAAACCTCAAAATAGAATCGCACTAATCCCAGAATTCTCAACATTGAGAAACTGGATAGCTTAGAGCGTTTTTACATCACCCGATCCGATATCGGTATCCTCATTGACACCGATATCGGGGAGAGTAAAATGCAGAGATGTAACTAATCTAAGATACAAGTATCTGAATAAATATACAAGACACAAACTTATATTTAAATACCCTTTGTTTGGTATCTTAGTATTTTGTAGATACTACTATGCTTGCTAAAATACTTTTAGTAATAGGTAACTAATTCTATGGTCACATCTGAGGCAGTGCTGCCAACTTCAGAAAGGCAAAAAGCAGCAGAAGGAACTTAAAAAAACAGCAAAATTGTAATTTCAAAACATCGAATCTACTGTCCAACATTCATAGAATTGATTAAGTACTATTGTTTGATTTACCGGAAAGAGCCTTTAAATAAGGATTTTCTGGATATTGTGTAAGGTAAATCAAAACCAAATGAAAAGATTACATCAAATTATTCATTTTATTAATATATAATAATTATTCATTAATATTTTAAATTTCACGGTCTTCAACGTTTTCGGAATAAATATTTTTTATATTTATTTTCAGTAAGATAGAGTCATCGCACACTAGTCCTGGCTGCGCAGCCAAGTCAGGCTGCGGCTGCCTAAACATTAGAGGAGCCTGTTATAGCAGCCAATAGTGATAAACTGTTTGAAGAACTGGTTTTATTTAATTAAAAACCTTAAAAATATCATATTACTTTGTGTCAACGCAATTTACATGTAAAAAAATAAACTTTGATAAAAAAAATATGTTTTATTTTATAATGATCTAATAGTTCAGATACAATTCCAGAAAGTTATTTGCATTTGGTATCTGAAATACTTAATTTTAAAGTATTTTGCTATTGGTATTCCAGGTTTATTTAAGGAACTTATATATCACTGGTAAAATGTATGAACATTAAGTACCTGCCTTTAACATTTTTCGATCGGATATCGCAGCCGAGTATCGGACGATAATATTTTAACACTGTAAGTGGAAGGATACGTTATTATCCTGGAATAAAACAACTTTTACGGATATCAAACGCGCTATATTTCACGAACTAAGTAGTTTGTGAACTGCCAGTAGATCCTTTAGTTTTCTCTTTTCTTAATAATAAAGATTTAAAATAATAATTAAATCAAAATATCAAATCAATAATAGTTGTTGCCATAGGAAATGTCTAACCGTATCCGAACGAAAAAATAAATTAACTTTTCGAGGGTAGACTTATAAGTAGCCAGTCATCCCGTGACCACGGCAGCTGAAAAGGTGCCGAAACGTCGGGAAAATCAAAAAACCCCTAAAAACCTAAAAATACGGACAATTACAACTTAGTTCGTGAAATATAGCGCGTTTGATATCCGTAAAAGTTGTTTTATTTCAATGAACAGTGCGTGCCAAAACATAAGATGTTATTATCCTGGATTTCACTTACTTCCACCAGTACGAAGAACACATATATGCACAATTTCTATTGATTAAACAACGCCATAAAAAACACGTACAAAATCGCGAGTCCAGACACTAAGCTGACAGATTTTATCGGCCGATAACATCGACAATATGTGAGGACGCAGCGATATCGGATATCGGCTGTTGGCTTTCAGCCCCGATACCGAAATCGGATCGGATAAATCTAAAAACGCTCTTATATCTAAATTGCCGAATCACAACAACACTTAAAACAATGTTGCTATGACGACAAACTTAGAAAAGATGTTGGTAATTAGCCAGGCGGACCTATAACGAGTCCTGCCACCAACCATCTCTGAGTCTGATACCGGTGGGTGTTGCCAGTTGACCACAGAAGCGGTTAAAAGGTATAAAATCTAAGTAAGCTATACCTGTTTTTATAAAGCTTTGCAGGGCGATTCTCTAAAACTCGAAGGAAAACCCGATCCAGAAAACACAAATTAACAAACCCGATGCAAATTGGATTTTGCACTAACGCCACGAACGGACGGTGCAGTTGAGTCATTTTTAAATTTCGACACATACGAGTTTTCGAGCATTGAAATACTGTTTTAAATGCATTTCTTTTAAAGACCTGATTGTGTTAATTTTCTATGAAAACTATCAAATCTGAGACCTTTTATTTGGGCCAAAAATTATAATTTAGCTTTATATAACTTTACTTAATAAGTTGTATTTGACACCCGAAATTACCTTCGCCGAGTTCAGAATACAGTTTAAGTCTTTTTTGTAAACATAATCAGAATATAATAAGATTTGCTTTTAATACGATTGTTAAGATTGGGTACAATACTGTCAAATAGAATTAGTAGTTGAATTAAGTGTGCAGTGTTACAGGTGAAGAGCAGACGAACGAGCAGACGACGACGAAAGTCAAATTACAGAGAAAGAATAATGTAAATGCAACGATGCAAGAAGCAAGGATTAAATGGGAGAATGAAAAAAATGCATTAATCAAACGCTAAATTCTAAAGCCAGATGTCACAAAGTGCAGTGTTCAGACGGTGGTTGACAACTTATTGCCGCGTTTTTTCAATTTTAGTTATTATTTAGATCATTTGATCTAAATATTAATATGAAAAACATTCGGATGTTCATGCATCGTACAAGGTGAAAGACTCTGTGCTTTCGTCTATTTTACAAGTAATTGAAGCATTCACTGCATCATAAATCGTTTGTACGCTGTGTAGTAATAAGAACGGTGTTCCACTGAATGGTGTCAAGAACGGAGAGACGGTTTCACCTAAATAAAAGAACAACACAACCGTGGCAGCGGTTAATTGTATATCAGAAAAGTTGGGGAGCAGACTGATTCTTAATTGGTTATTATATTTTTTAATTAAAAAAAGCAGATCTGCGACTTGATGTTTTTTATAATGTTGGTGTGCTCATTTTTTGATTTACTTTATAATTGAAATAAATGTCTGTAATATTATTTTCTTCGGAATATAAATATTTGCATAATGTGACAGCTTTTAGGGCGTACTTTAGAAAATAAGAAAAGGCCCGCGTTAAAATGTGTAACTTCACCTAAAGCTCATAAAACAACAAAATTCAACTCTAATAAACGAATTCTTGTTTTCTACATGTTGATGCCTCTTCATTATCATCATTCAGCCGCATTACACCCACTGTTGAGTATAGGTCAGTCCCAAGTACGCTCCATACGTATTTATTTTAACTATGTCAAAAAATTAGTTTTTTTCTAAGTGAATGCAAAAACTGTATAATAAATCATCATCGTCGTCATCAGCCATTTTTAATGTCCCCACTGCTGGGGCACTGGCTTTCCTTATGGATGGATAAGGAGAACGGGCCATGTTTCACCACGCGGACCCAATGCGGATTGGTGGGTTTAACTACTGCAAACGCAGCCGGGACCAACGGCTTAACGTGCCTTTGGTCCCGGCTGCTGACCGACCGACCTTTGCGAAAGTTGCTTAACCTCAACCATCGCAGGCCGAACTGCGCCACGGGTTCCTCAAATATAATATATAAGTATAATAAACAGTCGGTTTTTTTTTATTAGGTCCTCTACGTTTTTCGACGTATCATAGCTTCGTGGCAGCGTGGCAGTCTCAAATTAAATTTGGGACCCGTAAGAGGGCCATGCACGTCCATTTCCTTGTCCAGGTGTCTGATCACAGGTGGGGTTGATGTTGACAGATTTCGGGCACGGGTCAGATATGGGTCCTATAAAAAATTAAAACGGTACAATACGTAGCTGTTTTTTTGGGTCGCAGCACTTGTCATTGAGAATTCCACTCACCCTCGGGGAAGTGTTTTTTTTAGGAAAATCTCCAGAATAATAAACTTTATTCAGTTATCTAGTTTTGTTTTGAAATATTCGAAAGCTAAATACGATTTTCCAGCGCTTTGACAATATTTCAGTATTATACGTGGATGTGTACTGTTTTTTGTTTGTAGAAGGTACGTACAATACTACGGTATTTAGGGTGTGTTGAAAAATACTCAAACGTATGAAACATTCAATAACAAAATTCAAAATGTAATTAATTGTATTCTTATAAGATTATATTGACAAAGTTTAAAACCACAAGGTTGAATGTGTTTTACTCGAAAACAGTTTTTTCTGCACATTACCATTAACTTTTCACACGCAAAAGCTATAAAGTTATATAAAGCTATAAAAGTCATAAGCTTATAAGCTTTCCGACTTACCGAAGAGGACGATAATCCTATAAGATCAGTTTTTAATATTTCATCGTATATACTTCGAGCTTTTAGCATTAAAACGTCAGAAGCAACCTTATCTACCGCAGCAGCCGGAGACTTTAATGTTATTTGTGCGAATCTCTCTGTGTGGATGGCGGAGTTCGAGCTACCTTTGTGTACCATTCTTTTCGATTCCACCGTGGTACCTAACGTATTGGAAATAGAGTTTCGATTCCAATTCCTGATAAGCTCCAAGTTGCTGACAGTACCTTAGTCGATTCGAAGTCGAGAGTCGACTTATTTGGTCACGTAAGTCGGTCCGAACTCTCCGCCCGTAGTTTCTAATCTGCTATCAAACTAACTTTTTTATTACTTGGTAACTAGTAAACAACGCAGGGGGAAAATTTGTTCCTTGTACGTGTTCCTGGTACAACTGCCATCGGTACGGGCAATTCAATTGATAGTTATCTAAGTAGTTATCCCTATCTTAATTGTTTTGCTAATTCGGTAATTGGGGAGCTGCAAAGACGTTCATCACATATGCGTTAGGTTAAGCTATTATAACAATTACTTAACTTTTGATAATTGCTTTTGTTATAATTTGATAACATAATATACTCGTACTTACTTTCTAATTTGTGCTTAAAAGTTAATTTACTCATAAATATTGAGTTTCGTTTCAATGGAAAACTCGGTAAAGTAACAAGATAGGGAAGCAAATAATCTTTAATGATCTTTTTGTGATTATTTTTGTTAAATAGTCTAATAGTATTGGACCGGATTTCCAAAGGTCGCGGGTTCGATTCCCGTCTGAGAATTCACTTGTGGCCGAGTTAATTTTTTCCAATATTTTTCTATTTAAAATTTACCATAAGTATAAATAGTCTAAGTTATCTGTATCGATTTATCATTGGTCTCCGCGTTGGTACGACTAGATACCGCACTTTATACAAACAACGGATCAAACAATGAGAAAGTTTTGACGTTTTTCTTCAACCAACTGACTCGGTCGCTAGGGCTGATTATTGATGCAGTATGTCGTTGTCACAGTAGACAGTGCCGTTTGTGGCAAAGTAAAACGGTCAAGAGCTAATTGAGGGCAGTATCTAGTTGTAGCAACGCGGAACCAATAATAAATGTATGGTACTCTAAAGGTCGCACCTCATTTTCAAAAAAATATTTAAATGCATTTACAGTGTACCTACATTTTTACTACCACGAATAATGTAACATAACATTTTAATCGCGATTTTCGCTCAGGGGACGGAGGAAATTGAGAAATCGAATCACAACCGCGGACGTGAGAGAGTAATCAAAATTTATTATTCTTTTCTCTACAACCACCGTAGGACGTACCAAGTTATTTTGGTGGAAATTCATTTCAATTCGAATATTCTATCAAGCTTTCGGCCTTTTATTGATATTAAAGATTTGTTTTGAAAAAGTCTGAATGATTTTACTTTCCGAATTCTTAAGTCCGATTAAAAGGAAATATTAGATTTAAAATTGCTAGGGCGTAGATTTGCTTTAGTAATGTCAAAGTAGTTTTTCTTCTTCTAGAAGAAAACACGAATGACTATTTTATATGAAAATAACTCATGACTATGGCCGCAAAACCGATTTGTTGTATTAAATACTTTGTACAATTCAAGTATCGAAAACTCAAATTTTATTTTGTTATGGGATTATTTTCTCACAAACACAAACTGTGAAATTTCCAATAGCATTATATTACAATGTTATTGTAAAGTTTTAATAATGAAAATAAAATTTGATAGAAGCTTGATTTTAGTACTTTTGTAAACTGGTAAACTTACCTCAGGAATAAACATGGATCGTGAAAAGTCCTACATCTTTCGATTGCATAGTCTATTTTTACACAGTCTGTGAAAATAATGATAGCTAACCTTTGCGGAGGTAACGAAAATAAGATGAAACCTAACAATCTGCTAAACGTATTAACAAAAACTTTGAACTAGACCAAAGTTCTTGAAAACGCAGCTCTCGAATGCGATTGGTCTTTATTATATTCCGAATGCGTTTCCAAACGGGTTTTGTTCCCGAAACGTCGTTATATCAGCTGTTTGATATGCAATCAGCCGTGTTGTTCTCATGAATAAAATTATGTTACTTCGGAATGCGGCACATTACCCGGTGTGGCTCTATCTCTCTACAGGGTGTAGTTACTTTCATTTTAACTTCCACAACGATGTGAAAATATTCCTCGCGCCGTTTATTGCCAGCCAGAGAGTTGTGGTTCAAACGCGCAGCGGAATTTAGTTGTTCTGAATTATTAGAACTGCCCATCTGAATAATGCATCCCTAACTTTTCGGTAAACTCTTTTTTACGTTGGAAATACACACAAAGAGTTTGATAGAGTTTACGATTTTCATGGGTTGTTTTGCAATTGATTTTGCTTTTTTTTGTTTGCTTTACAGCGAGATATTATTTTTTAATCATACTTAAATACTCTTTGCAAAAATTGAGTGTAATTTATTGGTTGGACAACTTTTTGAACTGCAAAAAAAGGTTTTTGACAAAGGAAATATTGCGCGCCTAAAACGCTTTCTGTAGTATTTCTGAATCTACAGATCATGAGGTTTTTTTTTAATGTTTCATACATCTTTACATGTTTGGAGGAAACATTTCCCCAATTATTTTCTCGATGATGTTAGACGTGGAATTAAAACATGCAGAATGAAATTCAAATCCTAATTTGAACAAAAAAGAACAGGAAAGTCTGTTGTCAGTTTAGTAAACTTTTATAAAAGTCTTTAATTGTGTTTAATTCGTCGTCTCAGCCATATGACACCCACTGCTGGGTATAGGCCTCCCCCAAATGGGGGGGGTTTGCCATAATCGCCACGCTTGGCAGGCGGGTCGCAGTATGGCCAAGTTTGTAGGAGACGCTGCTGCCCGTCTCCTGAAGGCCGAGTCCCTTAGTCGCCTTTTACGACACCCACGGGATGAGTGCTATTCTAAGCCGACACTACACAGCTAATTGTGTTTAATTATTTTAATTTAATTCATATAATTTTTTATATTTCCAACTGATTTTCACTGAAATTGGCATTACGTGTTTGATTTGAGGTAAGTACCATTTAAATTACAAGGTATCAATGGTATTTTCAAAGCAAAAGTGAATTATTTTTATGTAATCGTAAAAGATACGTTAAAGATTTAGTTTTCATTTCATCGTTATATAATTAGTAAGATAGTACTCCGCGTATAGTAATTGAAACTTTACAAAAAAAGTATGTGCCTACACAGCTCTGGGGGTCAATCCTGCTAGCTAAATATCTCAATCGTATTTCAATTGATCTGCTTTTCTAAGCTGTAGTATCCATAACTGGGCTAAAGGGTACTACAATTTGAAACATGATTAAGATACGATTATGACCAAACCTTATTAGAATTGAACAGCAGCAGTCGGGCAATTCTAAATTTTGTAGAAACTCAGGTCAAGGGCCCGTTTCCGTTTGGAAGCTTCATTTGACATTCATAAGACGTTGTAAAAGCCTAAATTGAATAAAGGAATATTGACTTTGACTTTAACCAACATTTCGTTACAAATATTCTTTTCGGCTTTGCTGAAAGCATCGGTTTTGATCGAGATTAACGGATTGTTTATGTTGTGTCGATATCTTGTGGTGGTAGATAACTTAAAAAAAAATATTCATTAACATGTAGTTGTATAATTATTGTGAGATAAAAGAGTTCGAAGCATTAAATAAAAGATAAATATAGTATTTCGTTTTGTTCTGTGTTACAAATGTCAGTTAAATTAGGGTCAATATTTTTGAATAGGTCATTTATCGTCGTCAACAATTGCCTTCTTTTTATCAGTCTTTAATGGTATACACTTGATCTTTTAATGGTATTACTAGTTAAGCTTTTCTTTAAGAATGTAATCGCAGTTAGCGTGAAGCTAACGGTATTACCGTACCAGCCGAGTCTAGATAGGCTACTCTATTAGCGAGCTGTCGTCGCCGTCCACGGCGCAAGATGTTTCTTGAACACTGGCTGACGTCTGACATTCGTGATTGCATTGCTTGATAGCTGTTACCGTACATTCAAATACAAGGTAATTTTATTCTTTCTCAAAACCTGAGAAACATCTGTAGAACTTTTCATTACGAACAACTTTTTGTATGAAAGCAAGTCTGAAATTGAGAAAAAAGCACTTGTTTAATTATCATAATTTGGATTGCCGACAAAACCTGCCTTCTTTTTTATCAGTCTTTAATGGTATTACAAGTAGAGCATGCAGTCGGAGTTAGCGTGAAGCTAACAGTATTACCGCCACAGCCGAGTCTAGATCGGCTACTCTATTGCATTGCTTGATCACTGTCACTACATTTAATTATACAGGCTTATTTGTAAAGCACCGACAACTTTGTGGGACTAGATAGCAAACATTAATAAGTAGAATGCTTTTTTCGAATTCGTCAGCTACGCATATAGATGTCCAAGATTACTCTAGCCACTTTAGCCCCGATTTCTATGAGGCTCGTTCTTCACGTACTAGATCTTCTTTACAGAACTCTTCGGCGGCTACCAGTCCAACGGGGTGTATCGACATTGCGAGGCTGCCTTACAAACACCTATTTGAACGTTGCCGTTAGCGAGCGTCGCTCGGGTCGCTTTCGGGTTTCGATGTCGGTGTGAAAAGGTGCGCTGGGGACGCATGTGTGTGTGACGCTCTCGCGCGCTCGCGACAGAAGAACTTCTCTATTCAACTTCCACTGAGACAAAAGGTAAACAAAGCATAAAAAGGTAAACAAAGCATAAAAAGGTTTTTTTAAATGGCTCCGTAATTTTAAGCATAACGTTTATTGTCATTAATATTTATTATTGGTATTAAAATCCATAATTTTAATACCAATAATCATTATGTTGCATATAATCGCGACGCATAATTTAAAAGTCCTAATATGGAGTAGGCTAAAATTGTTTGTCATAAGTATTAAAATGCATAAATTTTAAACGCAGAATAGCTGCTGCTGCTTTAAGCAGAATTTTTAAAAGCATTACTTATGTAAAGCATATTGATCACAACGAATAATATCTTAACGCATATTTTGTTTAAAGCATAATGAATGTATAGTATTATGATCACTTTTTTTTATCAATTTATCATTTTTTTATTCATTTTCTTAACCATGTAAATTATTATTAAGCAGGCATGCAGCAGCAAGCAGCATGCAAGCAGGCGTGCAGCATGCAAGCAGTCGTGCAGCATGCAAGCAGGCATGCAGCATGCTGCAAGCCTGCTTGCATTTCTGTCACGGTTCCGGCGCTGCGGGCTTAAATTACACTCCAGGAGTAGGTTTTGAATAAAACAATACCCTTGTATGCCCTAGCATACAAGGGTATTGTCTTGTTTTTTATAATATTCCTTGCAATAATTTCATTTGCCATAATGATCCTCGGTCATAATATTCGTTTGCATTATCCTTATTTATACTAATAAAGCATGATATAATCATTTACTAGCAATAACTCTCATTTGCCATAAAATGAGATGCCATATTAACAAATGCTATAATTATTAGAAACTATAAATATCATTCAACATAATCTTTATTTGACATAATAATACACGTCTTATAACGTTTATTTTTAGCTAACTTTATGTAGATAACCAATAAATAAAAAAACGAATAATATTCAAAACCGACTCAGTAGACCCCGACTGCCCATAGTCTTGTATGCTGTATGCCACCCTACCCCTAGAGTGTAATTTAGAGCCGCAAGGTTGCGGAGGGGTGAGGCGGCCCGCGTGCTGAGGAGCAGGTGGTGAGTGAAAGCCATCTGTGTCGATAAGTACGCGTGGGACCGCCGGAACCCCGCAGCGCCGGAGCCGTGACAAAAGACTTGCGTGTTGCATGCCTGCTTGCCTGCTGCATGCCTGCTTGTATGCTGCATGCCTGCTTGCATGCTGCATGCCTGCTTGCATGCTGCATGCCTGCTTGCATGCTGCACATGCCTGGCTGCATAATGCATGCTGCACACGCCTGGCTGCATAATGCATGCTGCACATGCCTGACTGTATAATGCATGTCTGCCTACATGGGGTTTGCAATTCTAGTACTTAAAGTAAATAAAACAAATAAAACAATCAACCGTACCGGACGTATAGTCATATTATTTATTTTTGTATAATAATAACAATCAGATACATGAAACCAACATAATGTACCAATACAACATAATAAACCAATATAGTAGGGGAGCCCAAGCGGGGATTTCGGGATTTACTAAAGCGCGGCAGATTAATATAGAGGGGGATAGCTTGTGCCTGGTTAAGTACCTCCACCAAATATGAGCCCCATTTATAAGGCCGCACGTCGAGGATAAAGAATCAGATTAGTAAAAAAAAATTGATCATCAGACATTCTCGAGCGCGTCAGATTAAGGTAGGGTGAGTTAATTACATGCTCAAAAGTGTATATTCCACTAATCTGACAATTTGAGAGTGACGTAAAGAAAGGGGAGGGCTACAAATTTGTAAAAAAAACGTCATCTCGACATTCTCGAGCGTTGTTATTATTTTTTTTATTTTGAAGGAAATATTTCAAGGATAACGAAAAATTTCTAAACTGACGATTTCCACAAGCCGAAGTAACAAAATTCGTAGATAAAGTTGTCGACGAAAAGTTCAAAATGATCTGCCCCCTAATTGTCTAATTTAAAATCTATCACAATCCCTTTCAAAGGTATTGTGATTGTGATATTGCTTAGACAGTTCAATTTCGTTTATTCCATACCTTTTAAAACGCGTCCCGATCACAATCCCTTTCAAATAACAAAAAGTGACGGCCTGAATTTCTTTCAAATTACGAATTAAAAGAGATTTAAATAAGACAATTAGCCCCCTGGTTTGCAGGTGATCAATTGCAGAAAGCGTATGAAGATGTAGTCATAAAACCTGATATTCTTGAGGATACTCCAGAATCAGGTTTATCTTTTCTCAAATAATAAAAAAACACGTTATTCATAACAAAATAATGTTAAATATCTTAATGTTTATTTTTTTGATTGTTTTTTATTATTTCCTGTTAAATACATGTATTCCACTGAAAAAACATACACTCTTTTATTTCCATGCTATTTCCTGAGCTTTTCAATTAATTAAGTTCAATGATTTAAAAATATTTTTTGGTTTTTGTCAGATTAGGCGAATCCCTATAGATAATAGGCAGATTATGAGAAAGCACGTCTAGGACATAAAGATGAACCATATATATCTTAATCTGACGCGCTTGAGTATTTCAAAACGGCGATATTTTTTGCATATTTAAATAATGGCCGCGAGTTTGTGTCACATCGGAATCGTCAGATTACTAAATGAGAGCTTTTTTTTAGGTTCACTTAATACCCCCTTAAAAAATCTGACGCGCTCGAATATTTTTTTTTTTCATTTTCAACCCTTACGTACGACCACCCGCATCATGCAAACGATCAGATTAACATACGTACATTATTAAAAATACGTAGGACTCGAGTATGTCCATGCAACAGTTTTTTTTTACATAATTGAAAGTCTAGCCGCTCCCCCCACCGATGAAAAGGTATATATTATATACATTTTTTTCTTCTTATCTTCGTCTAAGCTTTGCAACCCAATAGGTTTCTATGACGCTCGAGTAAATCCCCATTTAGCATCGTGTTGGGCTCCCCTACTATAAACGGTATAATCATAGAAATATAAAAAACCGCTCTTCTATCGCTTTCGCTTTTTGTAGCAAATGTTCATTTCAAAATAATCGTAAATACTTAATAATTAGGGGAACCAACTTGATAAGTCATTAATTATTATTTTAAGTATAGGTTTTATGGTAAATTATTGTTATGGATATTAAATATATTGAAAATGAAATGTATAGCAAATAAAATAATGGAATAAAGTAGTTATGGCGTTTGATTGATTATGAAGAATGAAATTATAGCAATCAATTTTATGTAATTTGATAGTAATGGCAACAGAAACGTTATTTCTAATGGAATTATGGCAAATGAAATTATGTCAAACGAAATTATTGCATTTGAAATTCGGGCATACATTAGTAAACCGCATACAAGACTGTGTGGCGATTCGTTTCTGTCACTGACTAGTATGCAAGACTATAATAGAAATTGTTATGTATCATTTTTTTTCCATGAAAATTGAAAAATATTGACCATTTTATGGTCAAGAATTTAAGTACTACCTATAATATGCCAAATAAAATTAGGTTTTTCTATAGTTATGGCAAATAAAATTATGCTAAGGGATTTTAGGACTGCCTCATATTATGCCAAATGAAATTAGGCATTTAATTTATTATACTTCATACTAATATGCCTTTAGACAGTTATGCTAGATAAAGGTTAGCCTTCAAAAACCATTTTCACCGTACAGCGCATGAATGAATGTGAGCGCTATCTCAGCACTTTTTATCTAGATTGTACTTAACATTACATAGTACATATTTAAGATACACAAGGGGTTAGCACTTTTTATTTTATAACCTCTCAGGCATCGGAAAACGAAACACAATAGATATTTTATTATTTGCAACCCCGGTGTTCGCTGCGCTGCTTTACTAATGAAGTATTTGTTGAATAATACAATAAGTACTTAATAGTAATATTTTTTTGGGACATTTTTGCTTACTTACATGTTTTATGTATTAATCTATACTAATATTATAAAGAGGCAAAATTTGTTTGTTTGTTTGTTTGCATTGAATAGGCTCCGAAACTACTGAACGGATTTGGATGAAGTATGGTACACAGATAGTAGATAGCCTGGTGTCTGTAATAGGCTATTAGGTAATAGGCAGGGTTTTTCTAGATTAGATAAGGTTTCATGTACATTATAAACAAAATTATCGTAAATACTACATCGTCCAAGTCAACAATGAAATGAAATATATAAAAATGCTCATAACATAAAAAGTACTGGGTCAAACGAAACCAAATTTTTATGGAACCAATTGGCATCTATTCTGCATCGAACAAAAGAAGAATCATGGAAATCGGTTCAGAAAACTCGGCGTAATCGGTGTACATACATAAAATATATATATATATATACCAACCGAATTGAGAACCTCCTCCTTTTTTGAAGTCGGTTAAAAATACTAGCGGCCGCTCGCGATATCACTCGCGTGGTTCCCGTTCCCGTGGGAATACCGGGATAAAATATAGCTTATGTTAATCAGGGATAGTGTAGCATTCTAAAAGAATTTTTGAAATCGGTCCAGTAGTTTTTGAGTTTATTAATTACATTCATACATACACATCTTTCCTCTTTATCACTACATAGTATAAAGCAAAGTCGCTTCCCGCTGTCTGTCCCTATGTATGCTTAGATCTTTAAAACTACGCAACGGATTTTGATGCGGTTTTTTTTAGATAGAGTGATTCAAGAGGAAGGTAAAATAACCTTCAATATATAGTAGAGAAATACTGTAATTTTTAAGGTTTCTAATGTGATGTCGTAAATAATTAAATTTTTTTCGCTTACATTGCAAACGCAGGCTGAACCCTACGAGATTTATTAATATAAGGTAATAAGTATTTGTACACCTTGAAAATGTCTACAGAAAACTCCGCGGTGGTTTATGTTTATCTCTTATGGATAACCCACAATAGCATAAGTCGTGTAGTCCACGCGGGCGAAGCCGCGGGCGGGAAGCTAGTAATATTATATAGTATAGAAGTATAGAAAACGGTAACATGATGATCCAACAACCACCACCACTTTTTTTTTGATTGAGGAAACACTGCAATTTTTATCAAAATCTGTTCAGCAGTGGTTTAAAAAAAAGATATTATAATGGGCAAACACACTAAGAAATCTTAAAATTTAGAGTATCAATTACATTCTTGTCACTTGTGCAATTTAAAAAAGTTGCAATTGCATTTGTTGCAATTTATACATCAAAATTAATATTGTGATGTTATGTAAATAAACAATAATATAAAATAAATAATAAAAAAATAATAAAAAGAAATCTACCATCAGAAGTCTCGAACCCTAACTCTTTGATATCTAGCCGAGTACGTAGACCGCTGGGCTACTTTATCATTTTCAGCTGGGTCGAAATATTCTACTACAAGAAACTCAGAAATAAGGTATGCATGTGTGAGTGATTAGTAAAATTTGGAGACAGAAACACTCTCTCGAGATATTTGGATGATTTATGTACTACAAAAAGATAAATGTTGGTTTCGAAAATTCAATATTTATTTATAGAATGCGCTAGTAGTATTTTGAGTTAAAAAGATACAAAGAACAATTAACAAATAAATAAAAACTACTAAATAGCGAAAGTAGCGCCATCTAACGACCGTTCAGCTTTTTGTAACTTAATCGTTCCTCCTTAAACTGGAACTGAGCTATCAAACGCTAGTTTTATTAACCGACTTCCTAAGAAAAATAAATATACTTATTGAGTTATATACCTATATTGTAACAATAATTTGTCTCGTAGGTGACTTGACAATTTTATTTTCATATCAATATTAATTAAAAAAAAAATAGAAACATTGGTTTATTTGTTTACCTTTAGTGTCAGAGGAAGTTGAATAAAGTAAGAGATATTTTAAGATACTTCTCGAGGATACCTCGCAATTTCGATTCACGTTACGTCTTTAGGTTTGGACTACAAGTGCGCGAGTGACTCGTACTAAATTACTTCTTAGCCAACGAAAATAAGACGTCATACAAGATATATTAACGAGATACCATTTATTCCTTATGTAAATCATTATTTTGAAGTTATCCACAGAGATGGGTCAATAACGATTCAGTCGCTTGTGCAATATAAAATTGTTCTGTATTGAATCGATTTCAAAGATGTCGTTACTGTAATAGTTTGCCGATCAAATTTCAAAGCGAGCACCAAGTTAAGAAAGAATATCTTTCTGGTATATTAAGTTTATAGAATAAGGTTTTCGATTCACTGAAAAAGAAATGTTTTCTGCTGTCCATTATTGATTACGTTGATGTCTGTTACACTGAACTTTCTGAGGAGCTACTTGATAAATTGGAGCGTCTGCAGAATGTTGGCATCAGATTTATTTTCAACCTTCGCAAATATGACCACGTGTCACACTTCCGCACCAAACTTAATTGTCTCCCTATTCGCCGGCGCAGGGACTTACACACTCTAAAGCTCATTTACTCTATTCTTTTCCTTCCTACTTCCCCACCTTATCTTAAACAATGCTTTTCCTTTCGTTCTTCGTCCTCAAACTGTACTTTGCGATCCACTTTTAACCTTGCCCTAGAAATCCCACGCCACTCTTCTGATTTTGCTTCCTACTCCTTCTCTGTGCATGCCGTTCGCTTATGGAACGCGCTTCCTGATGGTATCAGAAAGGATCAGACTCTGCGATCTTTTGGTGATCAAGTAAGAAGTTATTTCCTCTCTCTTTCACTTTAATTTATTATATTATCTGCCAGAGAGTGGAATGCTCTGCCTGAGTCTGTGTTTCCTGATACTTATAATTTGGGGGTCTTCAAGTCGCGTGTGAATAGGTATCTTCTAGGCAAGCGCGTTTCATCCTAGATCGCATCATCGCTTACCATCAGGCGAGATAGCGCTCAAGAGCTAACCTATACATAATAAAAAATAAAATATCTTAGTATTTCCTTTAATTGTAAGTAACTATTATATTGATTATTTGTCACTTTCTATTTTTGCACCCAATCCCCATTTATCCTAATTACCTGTTATTTTTCTCACCATTGTATGCCTGAAAGAGATTGCTACGTAACAATAAGGCCGCCTATTGTGTGTTTCTCTTTTTTCTGTAATCTCTCTATATTTGTCTTTAAATCGTGTGCAATAAAGATTTTATTATTATTATTATGTTTACTGAAGTATTTTATTAAAAAGGGAAACTAGAGATTAAATGGGTCCGAGTGTAATAATACAATTATTTAAAAACTATATTTATTTAAACTAAACTGAACTAAAAATAGACTAAAACTAGACTTTAGACTCCTCTCATCCCGTGGGTGTCGTAAAAGGCGACAAAGGGACTCAGCCTTCAGGAGACGATCAGCAGCGTCTCCTACAAACTTGGCCATACTGCGATCGCCAACCCGCCTGCCAAGCGTGGCGATTATGGCAACCCCCCCCCCCCCCCCCTTTAGGGGGAGGCCTATACCCAGCAGTGGGTGTTATGTAGCTGAGACGACGACGACGACGACGAGACTTTAGACTAAAAATATTTGAATATTATGTATACCATTATTATTGTAGTAAGCTTTGTGTACCTAAGCTTACTGTTTATAAAAGAGCGTTAGCTGTTTACACATGAATGTACCTAAATTATAAAGTATAGGAAGTTTGAAGTAACTTGTAATATCTTTGTAATAAAATAAGAAAGCACTTCGGCAAAAAAAAAATATATATGTTGAACATTATGTGTTTAAAAATATTATATACGTAAACAATAACAACAATAATAATATAAACATTAAAACAAACGGATTAAACAACAGTAACAGCTTTGTACATTTTCTGGTACCGACATGCCGCATCCAGAATTCATGTACGCGCCTTAGATCCTTGGTTGTTCGGTTAAGTGATTTTTGTCACAAGTTTACATCGAACACCGTGTCTTTTTTATGATTACCCGTCGTTATTTTTTTATTTAAGTTTCGATACAAAACTGTATAAATTCTTTACTTAATAGTGCACGCTCTTGTTTCGATTATTATTAAGTTATAAATTATTGTTTTTTCTCAGTAAGTGAATTTTTTTGTAATTCTTTATGAGAAAATAAAGTTCTTAAACCACAACTTGGGTCAGGAGGGCATGTTCGTTTTAAAATAAAACTCAGATTTCATAGTTCCAACCAATTTTTCAACGTATAAAAGAATAATTTAACCTTTATTATTGCTAAGTTATTTACTGACTTTAATTAACTTTGTTCTTTTACGCCAATTATGTATATTGTTGCAGCTTGATTTGCGTAGCCTGTCTTATCAGATCAATTGGTTTCCGGTTCCATTCTCTGAAGTGCAGTTTGATATTGTACTACATACATTGGCACTTGACCTGTGGGTTCACGAAAGGTTATCCGTTGTACGATATATCTATTTCCAGTTATAGGCAGATCAAGCACTTAATTTTTTTTTTGTTGAAAATTTAATCATATTTTAGGTTATCAACAAAAAATGTTTGCAGAGAGAGACGGAGGGAGAAAAAGTATAATGTCTACGAGTACAAAACGACCAATAATAAAGAAAAACATAATTATGGACCTTGATATTCATGAAAAGAAAAGAGCAAAAGGAATTCAATTGTTTTTCGCATGATGCCTTGCGACTTACCTAACTTCTCAAATGTGCAAATTCTCAAAGCGAATTCGCCGTACAACTACTATCTACGAGCTAATTTATTGGAACACTTGAACGAGCAAGAGTTCGATTGGTACAATAAATTTCAAATTTCATTATTTGAAGAGGAAGTCGCGACTTGCCAATTGCAATTCAGTTTCCAGATCACGTCTCCATACTATTGGTGGGATATTGGAAGCACCTGGGGTCGCTGTATGAGCATCTAACCGCGCTCTCCTCGATAAACCGACCGTGAAATATTCGCGGTGTTCGTTCACAACCGCATTTCCTTATGAATGATACATTCCGCATCGGTCGCAGGGCCGTTGGTGGCATACATCAGTGGCGCCGATAGACCGCGCGATACGTATTTCATGTGGCATGTTTTTATTAAAAGACTTCTTCCATAAGACCGTTCAAAGATCTTCCTTTTACCAAATACATGTAAACCGATGCGGAAAATCTATATTTATTTGTCAACAATGAGCGAATTTACATGGTTTTGTAATCAAAATATTCCTAAGCTTGCGGCGGAAAATAGCTAATTTATAGAACCTCTCAGGCCTCGGGTTATAAGACACAAGAGATATTCCATTGTTCTCTGGTCACGGGTGTCCTACTGACAATATATGGTCAACATTATATAAACTGATGCAAAGGTCAACATTGCAGATCTGTCGTAAAGTAAATTGACGATAGATTTGCAATTTCCAGATAGTGTTGATAGTTATTTCCTGACTGTAGAGTATTATTAATCTTCTATCAAAACAAGCCTGTCGGCAAGTTTCGATTTATATTAAATATCAAATATTATTAGCATGTATTTCCACATCATTACAGCGCTGAAGCGGTAACTCTAGCCAGCTCCCACATAGTTGTAGCATAACTCCAAACTTCGCGAAATCTGACTTACGCCGTCTATCCTTCATATAACTTAGCACACTGTGAATATTCACAGCTCGATTCAAAGTATGTCCAAAGGCGCTTTTGCTTTGAGAATATAGTATTACACTGGTGATTTATTGACATTAGCATTTGGAAAGTTATTGCGAAATTACGTGATGAACATACAAATTGCGAGTCGATGAAATGTTCTCAGTTTCACTATTGATTGGCTCCATTCATTCTTGAAATAATTTGCTGATAGCTGACGGCCCTTCCAGTAAAATGTAATAGAATAAAGGATTTTTCTCTTTTTTTTCTTTGGATTGAAATAGTTACCAAGAATTAAAATGACATTCATTTTACTTGCAAGAAACAACTTACATGCAAGATTTTTTTCTTTACAACTTAGTAAAAGTAAAAAAATATATGCTGTCTAAGCATTCTGTTTGATTTCTTCGAATTGGAAATAAAATCACTAACTTCAAATCATATTCATATTGTTCCAATTAAATACACGCCGAGACAATTTATTACTCTACTAATTTACTTAATTAATGGGAAAATTTGTAAGTTTGTTTACTACTCAATCAGATATTCCATGACGTGAAATAGGATGTAGGATAGATTTTATTCGGATATTCCCACGAGAGTCAGAATCATACGTGTAAATCATAATGGCAGTGAAGTTTTATTTAATTAGAAATTCTATACATAAAAATTCAAGGAAAAATAGCTGATACTTACCTATGATAATATCTGATTTCATTCTCTTTTATCACGTTGATATAACTTGGTGAACCAAGTACCTATTTAAGTTGATATGAAAAAATAATTACGCTGTGTTGATGAAATCATAACGAGTTTAGAGATTTATTACTTAATTTAAATAAGATTTTCGCTCAAAATGTATAATCACATTTCCTTATTCAGAGGTTGTAACTGAAGCAAAATACACAACCAAAGCTACATTAATAAAGCAGCTTTTTGTTTTTCATCTGGTCACTTAACCTTTTCAAAGTACATTGTTGTGTAACGAAATAAGAAGGCCTGTGGCCACGAATAGCCGGAAAACAACTCAAGAGTGACGTCGAGATAGCCTTATTCTTGAGATAATTGCGTTTTATGTAGCAATTTGCCCGTGTAACATCGTAAAATGTTTATTTTATCGCGCCTACTAACGTAATCCCGGGTGCCTGCAGCAACTTGGAGACGGGGCTTACGTACTGTGCTCGTGGACTAAACTAAAACAATTTTGGCAACAGCGACCCTTATTAATAAATAGGATCAACATAACCGCAACTCACCAGTTGGAACAACCTTTTGCAGTAATTTGTTTGTGTGTATGAAATTTTTAGTGACTCGCCAAAACTAATTAAGTCAGGGTCATTAAAAGTTTAGCAAAGGATTGTTTGGGTCCCAAATGGAACGAGACGCGAGTGATTTCAGAGAGTTTCCGTCCCTATTGAATGTGTAACAAAAATAGAGGAGAGTGCATGCGAATAGCTATCAAAATTTACTTGGCCTTTTAAATTTGCAGTTCTGTTCTGTACTTTTTTACCGTGGAATTTCGCGAAATTTTTGTGTGTATTTGTATCTCTGAATTGAGTGGTTTGTGTGGAGAGAGTATCGCCAACTGTGAAGTCCCTGGGTGCCGATTCTCATGACGTGCGACATAAATCTCGAATCGACAATGTCGAATATTCAATGTCTAACGAAAATGTCACTGAAATCTCAATTTTTCTTAAAAATGGTATTCTCGCATTCGGTAGAGATGACATGTCCAAAGATTTTGAAATGTCTAAAACGACTCGTTCCGTTTTTATCGATTATGTTAACTGCAATCGAGAAATGTATGTACTAACTAAAAGAAGGGCTTAATACTTAATTTTCCATTTACACATATAATTTTATTATTAAATATGATCAAATAATGTTACTGACAATATTTTTAACAGATTTTTTTGTTACATCTTAATAATTTTATCTTTAAACTGTGAATTTCTGCTTGATACGAAACGCGGGTGAGTCATATCAGCTGTCATATCAGCTGTCTTCACAGAAAACAGGGGTTCCAATTAAGCAGCAAAGGAACTAGTTTTTGGAACGCACTTTTATAACATACCTATTCTGTCAGTCAGATCAGAAAATTTAAGTTAATGAGTTAGATAAAAGTTTTCGCCAATTTCACCATGTTTTCTATTAATAAATTCACATACATTTATGAAAAGTTCATTTCCAGACATTTTGAACTAATTTCCATTAAATTATTTCTTTATAATAAATGTAAAACAAAGAAAATAAAACGATAAGTCGACCAAACACTGTTTGACATATCTCTACCGTGACATTGCGAGAATACAAAAATCTGTTTATGTTCGACATCCGCCATGTTTCTTCGCTTCGACATGATCTCTATTGCATGAGAATCGGCCCCCTGGCTTGATATTCGGGACTTTAAAGATGGTCCTTTGACTTTGAGTCTAATACAAAGAAAGGAACGTATTTAAACTGTATTAAGTATATCGACTACGTAATAACTTTATTTTATTATAACTATAAATAATAATAATAATAAAATATTTGTTTATTTTCTCATCACAAATAATAGAACTTAAGACTAGTTGATATTATATGTATACTGTACGTGTTTCTACCATTTGTGAGGGACTGGTGCCTGAAATAGGTTTCAGAAAACGAAACCTGTGCTACAGGTCGCCAGGCCCACCCACAGACAATAGAATGACGTATAAATATTATAAGTGGGTGTATTATAACAGTACACGTCTTATGTTTAGAATTTAGGGTAACAAGCTTAAAATAACAAAGTAGGTAGGCTAAATTATATGAAATTACTATTATAAGAAAATAACCCAAAGCTAAGACATTGTGAATGAGTGTGAGCATGTGCATGAATAAGTGAGATCGAATGTGTCGTTTGAGTGTATGAGTGGTGTGTGTGTGTGTGTGGGTGTGTGTGTGCGTGTGTGTGGGTGTGAGTGTGTGATGTTCTTCTTTAATTATTAAAGGATAATCTTAGTTTATTACATTATATTGAGTATGTACATTTATAATTAATATTATTTCAAAATGTAGTTTTTCAGTCGCGTCGTAGTCAAGAGTCGTCAAAAACTTGGTCACAGTACGTTTGCAGTTAGTAGTCAGGAGTGGATAGATGTGAAGAGTAGCATTAAGTCTATTGTAAATTAGTGGTCCGAGAAAGGGTAAGAAGTGCTGAGCGAATGATGTTCTAACGGCAGGTATATTGCACACTTTTTGTTTGCGTCGTTTGCCCTCTAGCAACCTGGGGTGATATGGTAACTGTGAATGTTGTTTGAGGATAATTTTAAGGACAAACGTTTGTCTAACCGTTAGAACGCCCCAGTAACTATAGAGCTCAACAGTGGGGAAGCGGTACGGGAAGTCCCGCTGCAACTTTTAACAAAAAAAGTGCGGCTCTCTCCACGGGCAGAATGAGAGTTTTTGCAGCGCCGCCCCACGAGCCGATGCAGTATTCTATGAGCGAATGGCACAATGCATAATAGACCATGGTAATGACTCTGCGATCAGCAACATGCCTCAGAGACCTGAATATGTAGATGAGCTTACGGAGTCTTGAGGCTAGCAGATCAAGGTGGTATTTGAAGGAAAGCATCCGATCGAGTGTTACTCCAAGGTACTTAATGCATTCAGTGCGCTCTAGTGCAGGACAAGTGCAAGTTATAGGGGCAGAATGAAATCCGCACTCATGAACCCTAATAACGAATTCGGAGGATGGTAGTAGGTTTGAGTTTAGGGTAAATGCGACATATTTTGTTTTTAGAGCAATTAGGGTGAGGACATTGCATCTTAGCCATTTGTTGACATTGTCGAGTCCACCTTGTGCTGAGTGAAAAGCGCTAGCCCAGGAGTCCCCTTGAATACTACGTCACTATTATGGAGGTCTGACTATGGTGCACGCTATGGTATGGACTAGCTAGATAACATGCACGGTTTTGTTATCAGCTGCACCTGTTCGTGCGATCGTACCGTCCAGGAGAGATTGTGGCAGTCGAAGTCGTGTTTGGCGTGGTTGTTCCGCGCCTAGGCGGTTGAGACGCTATACGGAAAAGTACGTACTTTTGGTCATAAAACTATAGGACGGTTAGAGATGATTCAAATGTGGTAATAAGATATATATTTCTTCATACCTTTATCTAGATTTGTAAAGTTTCAGAATTTTGCATAGACACTTTTTCTTTTCGAAAAGACCACTTAAGAATAAGAAAGTCCTAGATTATTCTCAAATGGGGCTACATAATACTATTGGAAATTGGTTTATTTAGTGGACTCCAAAAATATCTGGCATGGTGTAGTTTAATTTCTGTTTAATTGCTATAGTTATTTACTACGAAGCGATTTCGTGTTTTTTTCGCCTAATCTGCAAAATCGGTCTCGTTCCCGCGCTCGTCGTTTTCTCATTGCTATCTCGCTTCAGAGCCAGTCGTATATGCCTTAACTTTCACATTTGCAGGCCAAGCTCGCTAACCACTGTCACCGAGCTCTGTGTGCAACTATAACACCAGTGACCACGTAGCATATTCGTGGGTCACACAGTGGACGTTAACACAAACCTGGTGAAGCGTAGTCTACGTGCAAAGTTTTCCCGTACATATCGATGGAACAGAGATTGAATTCTGAATTCCAAGGATGGAATTGTTAATGTAATAACCAGTAGAGGCTAGCCAATTAACTGTAAAGTTGATTTAAATTTTCGTAATACAAATTCCTTAAGGTAACAATTGTTTTACATTTAGAGCTGATTTGACTACCGACAGTTAAGTTCTCGGGGTCTACTGTCATCTTTTAGAATCCACCATGTCATACCAATGTTTTGTTTGTGTTTTGTTTTCAATACTCTTCAAAATCGTACCATGATCCTCCACAAAGTAAAACTTTGTTATTCCTGTCCATTGAGATTTATCTATGGATATGTAATACCTATAAAAATGTCCTTATCTACACTCGATGATATTTTGTAATGGCTAGACTTAACTAGGCAGCTACTGAACATTCGCAAGAAAAATATCGATATCGGAATACTTATGATATTATTTGTATAATGTAAGTTTCTAAAGACAACTATTTCAGTTCCATATACTTCTATAATCACTGTTCCTGCCAACGAACAAATTGAAGCGGTCAAATTTTGACACACTTCACACTTTGAAGGCACAAAACCTCTGTTGGAAAATAAGCTTAAGCCTAAGAGGGTTGTGGTATATAATACCATTGGTGTGATTGAAACAATAATGCGCTAAGAGATGGTAAGCCACCTGGATAGCGTATCTGGCAGATAATTTGACATAATTGTATTTCAAATTACAACTGTCAAATTATCTGCCAGATAAACTATCCAAGACTTATCTATCGGTGATGAAACCGGACCGTAATATTGTAAACCAGGCATCAATAGGATTTTTATTTTTGCATTTACAATTGTATTTTTACTATGTGACATAATAGCATCGTTGTCCTCTTGGTCGAAAATATGGAGCCGGACCAGCCGGACGATATGGAGACAAATTTTTTTCTAGACTATTTCCTGGTTTAAAATTTATGTGACCATGGTCACATATCTTTTATTATTATAAATGCCTAATAAATTAACCGCATCGTTTTTTTTCAGTAACGTTTATCTATGTTATACAATGTAAAGTAACTTACTATAATCATCCACGAAGCCTTAGGTTTTTTCAAGTGTAAACGCGAATAGGGTTCCTTTACCCCTATTACGAGTTTGCTTAACATGACATTTACAGGACTCGTGAGCGTAGACTATCGGATACACTGCTCATGTCGGTAAAACAGTCGCTAAATATGAAAGAGACAGAGCTACATTTTACATTAACGTTTATTGTAACGTCGAGTTTGCCAAACTCGTAATAAGCCTACTTATCTCATAAATAGTAACCCACATTCGTTTGCATGTATGTAGCAGTAGCGGCTATTTTATTGCCCAAGGTAAGCATTATTAACTTTTATTTTCGTGTTTATTGTGGCCGGTTGGAAATATGGTCTATATCATCACTAGCCTCCGCCCGCGGTTTACCCGCGTGGTTCCCGTCCCCGTGAGAATATCGGGATAAAAAGCCTATGAATAGCCTATGTTACTCTTCGCCTTTTCAACTATCTTTATGCCAAAAAACAAGTTGATTGGTTGCTTAGTTAGGGCGTAAGTTTGGATTTAATTTATACATTACTATCTATTTTGCCATTTAATATTTTAAACCAGACACAAATAATAAAAAAGGCACGATTCTCAGTATCATGCCTAAACCGCTTCATACTAATATCGCCTTTTTTCAGTAACGTTTATCTTTCATACAATTTAGTGTACGCTACTATAATCATCTACGAGCACTAGGTTTTTTCAAGTGTAAACGCGAAAAGGGTTCCTGTGTCATAAATAGTAACCCACATTCATTCGCATGTATGTAGCGGTAGCGGCTAAGGACTGACATTAATATATGGTCATTTTATTGCCCAAGGTAAGCGTTATTAACTTTTATTTTCGTGTTTATTGTGGCCGGTTGGAAATATGGCTTCGCACGATAAGGAAGACAACGCTTGTATTGCATTACAGACACTCCTCCAACGTAAAGGAAATTGAAATAGCCCATTTGTTTCCATATCACATTTCTTCCTTTACGATTCGGGTAAATTATTTGAATTTAAACCTTTTTTTTCTTCAGGATTGTTAACCGACCTCGTACTAGATAAGTTTTTCTTTTTGAAGTCGGTTTTTATCTATATTATGTTTTTCCTCTTTATTATATTATATAAAAAAAAATATATTATATTAAGTCTTTATTATATTATAACTCTTATATTATAACTCTTTATTATATTATATTAAGAAAAAGATTTGATTGTTTGTTTGTTTGCATTGAATAGGCTCTGAAACTACTGAATGGATTTGGATGAAATTTGGACCACAGATAATAGATAGCCTGGTTATGAACATAGGAAACTTTAGAGGGTTCCGTAGTCTAATGGCAAAAAACGGAACCCTTATACATTCGTCATGTCTGTCTGTCCGATGTATGTCACAGCCACTTTTTATACCGATAAAACGGGGACCACGTGGGTGAAACCGCGAGCGGCCGCTAGTATGTTATTATTTTATTTTACTTGCATATTTGCAGACACTTGAAATGTTAGGTAAAGTCAAAGAGCTATCATAAACACTTCTAATAAAATTCTAACACAAGATGCAAGGAAGCTAATAAAATTACAAGCTACGAAGAAATGCTACGGCAAACTACGATCCACAAAGGAATGCTACAGCGTGACTACGGCCTTAGCAACTGCTACGCGTCTGCCGTGACGTAAAAAAAGTAACGTAGTTTTTTCTACATTAAATAGGCTTGCTTAGCATCATTCTGAATCGTCAAATTTAAGAAGAGGGCGAAGATGGAGCGAGCTTGCCTAAAAATAGCACATTCACTCGAGCCTTATAGGCTCCCGGGAATGCAGATGCAGGCAGGGAGTGGAACTCCCTGGCTGTGCGCATTATAAAATATGAGGAGAAGCGCTTTGTACGCAAACGAGGAATATCAACCAGGTAGGGGTGATAGCCCGCAGAACGTCTGGACTCCCGGTGGTAAAATGGACCTGGCGGGATGAGCTCACGTAGTTCAATAGCACACTCTCTGAAGTACAATCTGTAGAGCACCGAACGGTGAGGCAACTCTTCGACGATGAGGTAGACTGTGGAGCTTAGTATTCAATAGTTCATCGTCCCCAACGAGTTTTCTGGTTTTTCTGCATTCCACCGAATCGAGTGCGGCTCTGTATTTTGTCGAACCATCCCAAAGATGGGAACAGTATTCCATGCACGGACGGATTTGCGCTTTACATATAAGATAATAAGCTGTTCCGGCGTGAAATACCGTTTAACCTTTTTTTGATGCTTAGCTTTTTTGCCGCAATGAGAAGCATAAGATGATAGGATATGCGGATGATCTGGCCCTGTTGAGTGAAACACGCAACAGAGTACAGGCGGTTGCGGCGGCCCCCGAGACAGAAGCTCTGAAGATAAGTCTTAACATATATCTCCACATGAAGCGCTACAAGAACACATGCGAAAGGCACGAGGACTTACGCGTTGGAGATACAACGTTAAAAGGAGTGGCAAAATTATAATACCTAGGCTGTACAATTACTGCCACAAATACTTGGCACGAGGAGATAGAATGTCGAGTCTAAAACGCTCTGCGATATAGCGCTGCTCTGCATAAAGTTTTGGAGTCTAGGCTTCTTAGTAGAAAAACTAAAATCTGCATCTACAAGACCATAATTAGACCCATCTTGATGTATGTAGTCAGGCCCGGACACTGACACTAGTCTTAACGAAGAAAACTCCTCACAGAAAGAAAAATTCTCCGAAAAATCCTTGGTCCTAAACTAAATGTTGTGGAAGATGGAGGATCTGGAAGAATGTCGAGATTGAAGAACTCGTGGCCGAACCTAATATAATTAGAAAAACAGAAGCGCACTAGGTAGGTCACGTTGAAAGAATGGAAACAGTGTGGCACTAAACGAGCCTATCTCGGTGTTGTGACCCGGTCAAAGGCTTTCGCGATGTCGAGTGTCACGGTGAGAGCGCCATGTTATTCGATCGCCTCGGACAGCAATACGTGTCGTACACTAGCAGATCTCCAGAAGTGCTCCAGACGCAGCTGCAGTCACTGCCATTTTCATCCGCAGTGACACTGTCAGATACTTCTCAATTGTAGGAAAAAGAAAAAAAAGGACTAGAGAAAAGCAGCATATTTAGGATTTTTAAAGTTTGCATTTTCAATGCGATCTTAATATGATTAGATGATAAGTTTTAAATATAAAATTTAAAATAATAAATAATTATAAAATTATTAAAATATTTAGAAAAATTCTAGAAAAAACTGATTCGGCAACCAAATTATTCTCAGGTGTGACTTGAACCCTACTCTTCTCGTCTACTGCTCTTCCAATTGAGTTACCGAGCCTTCTTCTTCAAGTCCCGCCTGAGAATTATTTGGGAGTCCTTTTTTCTGGTATTTTTCTTTTAAAATTACCAAATAAGAGCGGCATAAATTTATGTCTGCAGATAGTTTATTTAGGATAGTGAGGTTTCTTAGTGACGCTTATTTGTTTAACTGTAATGTCCGATCCGTGAAGGAGTTAATATTGTAAGTACCTATTTAGCTTTTGTTCCTGAGCAATATATTTTGTGTGGATAGGTGAGGTACGCAGGTACGGTTGGTGGGAACTAATAAATTAAAAATAAAATAGAAAAAAACAGATGCTTTCTTCAGTGAATGACTGTATTTAAATGTTTTGTTGTGGTGGCCGAAACTGCACTTCGAATGTTGCTCTGGCTCTGGTTTTGCCCATCTCACACCAGTAATATTTATCTACACTGATTTACGTTTTAATTCCGTGCAAAAGAACGAAACATACCGGCTGGGCTGACAGTGACAGATGACACTGACAGCAGATAGATTGACTTTGATAGGACCTTTTAGGTCGAGGTTTCCCTTATAATTACTTTACTCTTTGGTCGAGGTTATTATACAAACTTACGGAGTTTCACCAGAGTTCTTTTCGTAATAACATGTGTTGTGAGGCTCCATTTTTAACTCAATCTACCGTACAATTTCTATATATATTACAAAATATATTTACTTGATATTTATAAAATTCGCGTATTAAACGCGAGCACGCCATTAATTAAGACAGAAGAAGAAGAAGAAGAAGAAGATTATACTTACATGACAAATCACTTGCCTATTCCCGTTTGATTGGGATTTTGAATTTTAATCACCTGGACTCTTCTACATTTATTTAATATAGGAGTGAACAGCTGAAGCCTCAGGTTAGTGTCAGTGCACTTCACAACAGGATTTCATAGTCAGTTGTCGCTACATGATTTTACGATTATACTTACCTAATCCACCTTAAGTAAAGCCTTTTAATTAATACAAAGGGACCCCATAAGGATATTACTTTATCTTGTTATTAGTAAACTTTCATACATAATTTCGTGAGTTCATTTGATTTCATGAGTGCACACCATGTGGCATGACAGCCCTCATGTAAACATAATCTTGGCTAATCGCTTTAGCCTGAGCTTTCCTGTAATAGAGACAGTGGCTATATACTGTGGAACATAATTTATTAACAAAATAAACATTTACAAATAATGAATATTACAAATAAGTCACAGAATCATAATATACAAGTGGTCACTTTAGAGTCTTTAGGTCTGGGGAATCAACATTCCCCTTGTTCAGATGCTTATTATGTTGAAGATTGCCTCTTAGGCTTCGTTAGGAGGACATTACAGTACGGCCCCCTTTACAATAATATCTGAAAATTAAAGTACCAAGTGAGTTAACACCTTCGCTCATAATCCACTCGCGTAGGTGACGAGACACGTACGGCGCCCCTACCGAAAATCCGCTCCGCCCGCGAAGCAGAAAATTCAGTACGCTCGGCGTTAGAGGATAGTTCAGGGAAGCCCGGGAGTCGCCTCCGGCTACTTTTATTATCCTGCTAATACCCCGCTGTAAAAATATATCAGAGGATCACCACTCCCCAATCATATCTTAGAGCGGTGACCCCATCCATCTTTTAAATTAACAAAGAACTAACGTTTAGTTTTATACTTAAACATTCACCACATCATTAACCACCATTCATTCACATCATCAAGCTTAGGAGTTCACCCCTCTTGCAGTACCTAACATCCAAAATTTCTCATCACATTCAATTAAGTTAGTCCATTTCTGATATCCTTGGGCAAGCATTCATGAACCCTCAGTTTATTACTAAAACTTACCTTTTAATTGTTTTAACAGTGTACATAATTTCTTATGATTATGTGTTCCTTTCATTACAGCTTTGGTTTATATAGAGTCAATCGGTAATAAAAATTCAATTATTTGTCACTGAATAGTGTTTTGTCTCATTTACCCGTTGTTTGTAATAGCCTAAAAGGGTAAGTGATAGCATAAGTACTTATACTATTTTAATACAAAATTCTAATGTTACACGGTTTATACATTTTATTTCTTTAAAAAGTTGACTGATTATTTGCATTCGTCATATAATGCCAGTCAAATGTGTTACAGTCGAGGACATCAGTTCGCTTATGAAACGTCATAAATTTTAATGAATAAATGCAAATGTAGCTCTGTCTCTTTGTTTGTCTGTTATATTTTTATTCGTAAATCATGAGCTATTTTGTTGTCTACACAGTTCAGGACAGGTCTTCCAGGATAGTGGATAATACCTGGTGACCCGTAACACAGGTTTTACTACTTAGGGAACCAGTTTTCATACTACTCGTACATGTTCAATTAGAAATGTTTCTGGACTTGCACTCTGACTATGTATGTTTTTTTATAAGGGAAATAGGCCATGACTTACCATCACGTGAGCCCAATGGGAGAGCGAGGATGAGCTTGAGGCTTGAGATCGTAAATGTTTGGTCTCCTATCCCATGACCAACCATTTCGAAAGTTGCGTAACTGCCACAATTACAGGATGAATGCGCTAATCACTGCAGCACCGAGCTCGTGAAAACTTAGTAAATGAAATGGATTTTAGTACCAAAATAAAAGGGTCTCGGACGGAAAAGGTCATAATTTTGTCGTGGAAATGATAATGTCTGAGAGTGTGAAACACAACGCTTGATTTTAAAATGAAGTTTTAATATTAAGAGGCACAACAATTCACCCAGACGAACTCCCGAGCGACTGCTAGCCATTATATTTCGTGCAGACATCATCCATCATGAAGTGCAAATTATACAAGTTTGTTGAAATATAACATAAAAATAGATTAAAGTTTCTGAAGTTGTAAATATGATTTTAGAGCCCTGATTACGAGTTTAGCAAACTAAAATAGTTTTCGAAAACTATCGCTTTTTACCTTTCATATCCATAGACTGTTTTATCGTCATGAGTAAAGCATCCGATAGTTATCGAAAACGCTGACAGTAAATGTCAACTCGTAATAAAGGATAGCATAACGCAGTAAAACATTGAGCAAATCTTTAAGGATTACTGATGGATTTCGTATTTATGTAATACTAGCGGCCGTCCGCGATTTAACGCGAGTTACCGTTCCCGTAGGAATATCG
Source organism: Chrysoteuchia culmella (assembly GCA_910589605.1). NCBI lineage: Eukaryota > Metazoa > Arthropoda > Insecta > Lepidoptera > Crambidae > Chrysoteuchia > Chrysoteuchia culmella. The sequence continues at coordinate 10,272,837 of OU342649.1, forward strand.
GGATAATAAGTATCCTATGTTTTGATCACGGCTTCTATCTCTGTGTCAAATTTCATCCGTTCAATAGTTTTAGCGTGAAAGAGTAAAACAAACTTTCGTATTTATAAATTAGTATAAGTATATCGGGATAAAAAGTATCCTATTTTTTAATCCAGGCTACCTTCTATCTCTGTGCCAAATTTCATCTAAATCCGTCCAGTAATTTTAGCGTGAAAGTGTAACAAACAAACAAACACCTGACATACTTTCGCATTTATAATATTAGTAGGATTTATTGTAAGGTAGAAAATGGGGGTATTTATTGTAGGTTAGATTATAGCCGTGCTTATCACCGGTGTAAATTACAGTGCATTGATGGGGATACAGCGCTCTCCGCGCGCCGGTCAAGTCGTCACGTGACTACTATAGTCTTACGACTTCTCTTTCGAACGCGAACGCAAGGATTTATAGTAATTAGACTAGTAATCGTGATGCAACTGAGATGCTTAATGTGCCATGAACTGTACCTTAGAAACAATACCCAAGTCTACCCACAGATTAAGTGGAATTGGAAAACACCATTAAACAACTGATAAGTTTGTTTTGAAATTTATCTTTCACCAATGTTTACTGTAACGAGATTCCTCGTTTCAGTTTAAAAAGGCCCGTTGTTTATAAGTCGGCCATTGGTCGGATCCCATCCCGTTCGGTCCCGACTACATTAAACTGATTGCAGCAATTAGCGAATGGCGTAATTCCCGTTTTTCAAGCGACTCTTGCCCCCTCCCCTCGCCCTCAGGAAATTACTTGAGCTCCGCAGGTCGCGGACTTTTCTTGGATTAAATAAAATTGAAGGACTCGAATGAAATTGTTTTGGATTTTCCGCCCCTGATCAGTTTAGTTCGCCATTCGTCTCGGATTGTGGCCTTAATTATTGAGAGTGGTTGCTAATCGCATTTATTTCGGGATTGCAAGGAATTTGCGACGATTCTATCGGGCCTGCGAAGTAATAGAATCGCTCTAGTTACGGTATGATTACCAATTCTCTTGGCCTGAGATTTAGGGATTTGGTGACAGTTGTGCTTCGGATAAATTACATTGAAAGCGGAGCAGACACTATCAGTAATAATTGCATTATTACTTAAAAATATTATGATGACATTATTACTTAATAATTACTATTTAATAATGACATTATTACGGACAGTGTCCGGTCCGCTTAACAATTATTAACTTTACCAACATCTTCGTTGACTCGTTGACTAATTAGCAGTTCACAGACTGATAACCCTTAGCTATCCGAAATTACATACCATCGTTGCAGTGTAAGAAACAGATTTTTTCCTATGAAAGTCAATATCTCAGTTGCTAGGACTAAATTCATTGATATTGTTTACTTAAGAAGTATATTTGATTATAATTACGTAGATATTGTTATTGTAAGCAGCATGTAATCAGCGAGTCATAAATCATAAGCTGTAACTGACATCGTAATAAACATAAAAAAATATATGCGTGCCTACATACAATAAAACACTATTTTGTAAAAGTAAAAATGCGTAAAAGACGTACATCATTACATTTCCTTAAACTGTATACAGTTTTCCACTACCGCATAAGGAAATAGGCACAATTCCAAAACCGGGTAACGTGTGATTCCAAAGGCGACAGTAACGTGGCAAAATGATACATTTCCACCGAATACGCACATACAATGGCGATTGTATGAGACTGTCTCATAGTTTTGCGTTATGTGAGGGAGGCAATAAACAGAGCTATTGCAGCCCGCTGTCCTCTCCCGTTTACGACACTCGCCTCAAAACTGACCACTACTTTTCTTTATGCCAAATACGATAAGACACATATTAACTTGACTCGTGTTTACTAGCTGCACGACAAAAATTGTAATTGGCATAGGAATGGTGTAGCATCAATAGCCCACTTATATTAAACATTAACAGATTTGTCAAAATTAGTTTCATTAAAGCATTTGCACGTTTACAATTAGCTTGCAATAGAGGTTCATGATTGAATGCCATTACAAATATTATTATTGTTTAAGTAATTAATTCAAATCAAATAGCAATCTAATAAAACGAGCATAATATTTAGGTGTTATTATTTTGAAGATTTTCGTAACTTTATTTTCAGATCCTTGACCTCTTTCAGAACTACTTAACATCTTACTTACATGCTTCTCCTAATCTCTTTCTTGTGTGTTTTATATTGGTAGAGCTTATTTTTCATGCTACTTACGGTCTGCCACAATTAAGAAAATGATATTTTAAAGAGGAATAGTAATTCTATAGCATCTAGATTATAGTTAACACTACGAAAGGTAGGTTTGAGGAGGTAATTGTTTTTTGTTTTTGCGTGTACTGTAAGGTCCTGTCCTGTTGTTTTGTTTTTGTGTTATTTAAACAGGCCATAGACGATAGCAACGAATACTAAATAGTACTAGGCATATCGGCTATCACGCATAACCTAGCGTGTGTGCAAGGATAACTGCAAAGTTTTATCACACACACGCTATGCATATATGCATGATAGTTATGCTTGTAAGGTCATTACCGTCATGCATAACCTATCATCTATAGCCAGCTTGAGACTGGTTTTTCACTGACTGCATGGCTCGATGGCGCAGCGGTCGTGGGTCGATTCCCAACCAGGGCAAACATTCATATAATGAAAATTTGTCCAACTACCACGGCAACATTAGATCCGTCAAGGAAGGAAGCAGATATGTTTGGAATAATTTGGATGTAATTTAATAATTTTTCACGGTTTCTCAAAATATGTACTTCGGTAACTCATCAAAAATTCATACTTCTCACATGCAAAAAGGTCTTCCGGTAGCACATTCCGTTGTTATTAAGAACGCGTGTTCTGTATTTAAAAACATTGTCTAGATTATACTGACTTCTTTTTTTCGAGCACGTTGCGGTTCATAAATAAGTACAATGGTCGTAAGAACAGAGGCCCTACCATCGATGTATTCCTCGAAGCGCACCAAAATTCAAGCGCACCTAAATTAATATAAATATTATAATTTTATTCCTACGCACCTATGTTCAAATTTTGAATAGAGATGAGTACTAACTGTAAATAACAGTTATCAAGTAATGCACGTTATTTTTTTTTATTTAACACTATGATAGAGTATTATTAGTAATCAAAATATTGAACACAAAGTACCTGGGCAGCATAACCAACCAGGAGTTATAATTACTTGAAAAGCTGCTGGCTGCCTATTTAAATAAAAAAATGCCTTAATATAAAATCAGAATTTCAAAATCTATAATAACTCTTGGTTACTTATGCGACCCTGGTACTTTCAACAAAAAAAACTATTTTAATTTAATAAGTATTCGTAACCTCTCTAAATGAGTATTAAAACTTTTGTCGATATCATTATATTACGTTCCCTTCAGGCTCTTCCTTATAGGTGCGCTTCGAGGAATGATTTAGGTGTGCTTCGTTAGGTGCGCTTGCATTTAGGTGCGCTTCGAGGAATACCTCCTACCATTGAGGCAGCTGTTATCGCAATAATACTGATTAAAAGACGGAGCTATACAGCGGCATCTCGCTTACACACATACATACAGCTCACGCCTTAGTCTCACAGGAGGAGTATGCAAATACTAATGGACCCCCACTTTCCTCTTTCCTGATACAACTAGCGTCACATGCGTTTAAGTAATTTTTAACCAGCAAAACTTCGTTTGCCTGGAAGAAATTGCTTATTAGCGATAAGGCCGTCAATTGTTCTTCTTTTGTATGTTTCGTATGTAATATACCATCGTGTTCAATAAAGTACTTTTTAATTTTTATATTAACTTACCTACCTATACATCGACAATTCAATTTATACATCTTCTTTTATTCTTGCCACTTCGGACTCCAGCTTTGAATAACACTGATCACATCAGTTAATTTTCTTCTGAGTCGTCCATTTAAAGCCAGATCATCTACTTTCGCACTACTCTTCTTCTTTTATCCAACCGCACCACAGCGCTGACAATATTACTTTAACATTGCTCAACTCGTAGTAAGGCCCCAGAGCTGTAATAGCGGGCGCATAAATCACAAGGTCAGCGCGAGTGCATAGGAGCAGCAACTGTGACCTAATGTATGTGTCGACACGTCCGCGGTTCACGCGCCACGGATTCTGGTGATGGGGTTGAGAAAATTCGTGAAGTTGTTTTTTGATAATATTTATGAGTGTAGGTATAAAAAAAAGTTTCTGTAGTCTTGTGGTAACGATATCAAATCCAGTTACCGGCTTTATCCCCAGTGGGGGTAGGTACGGTCGACAGCAGCTTCAGCTTTACATTAGCACTACGAAAACCGCCGCTATTACGAGCGACGTAAGGGCGCTCTCAAGGTCAAAGTGTAAAGCCGTAGCTGCTGTTGACTGTATATATTCTATTTAGTTGGTGGTAGCACTTGTTCGGATTCAGCCTGGCTGGCTACCACCATTTTATTTCAAAAAAGCAAAAAAGCAGGTAGGTACACAATTTCCTCAGTGGTTGACGATTCTGAAAAAAAAACGCGATTCTAAAAAATAACGATTAATATATTATGTATGTTTCTTTAAAAGCAATAATTATTTTATAAATGTTTAATAACATCCATAGCTCAAATTACTATCATTAATTTACATATTGCACAACTCATTGAAGTGCGTGAATTATCTCTAGTCCCTTTTAACCAGTTTAGTTTGATAAGTTCAAACTTCAAGGCAAAGTCCAGTTTTGTGTGCAAGTAGCAAATTTAGTTTACGGGGTTTAGTACAGACGTTAAACTTAGCTATACTAATTTTATTCACGATTATTCTCGAGGAAATTAGTATTAAACACACATACCTTAACGAACAGTGTTCAAAGGAGTCGGCTAAACAGCTAAGTTCGAGTTTGCGCTCAAGTTCTGAACATAATTATGTTTAGTTAAACAGTGACTAATGCAAGCCTAATCTTTGTGAGAAGTCTGCAGTCGGGTTTCGTTCCAAGAAGGGAAATGGGAAATAATTTGCATGAACTGGAAAAATATTTAGATAAAACTACTTTACAGACCGGTCTCTGGACCGGGGATTCGCTTCATTAGTAAGAAAACAGAGTGAAATAAGTATTCCAAGTAAAAAAATATACATAACGGATAACAACACATACATTGATTTGATTCCGAGATATCTGATTTTAACGGACTCCTGAACAGGACCAACGAAGGTAGATATTTCAAATCTCACATATAATATTTAAAAAAACCACTTTGCTTTCTATAGATCGTAATTTTCCTGGAAACAACAGGAAAATCCGGATGAGTTTTCATGGGGGAAGCTCATTTCTACACTGAGAAGGCGCAGTTGAAGTAGAAATGAGAGGCGGGACAATAAAATGTGGATTTTTAAGGCTGTTCGCGAACAAATTGCGAGCCGAGCCGTTCTCCACCGGCGGGAGATGAGCCGCGCCCCTACCACGGGTGCTGTACCATAAGTATTCTGTGGCTGTACTCACGAGTGATGTGAACACTATATAACCTTGTCTTCAAAAAGGGCTACTGCACTGATATTGCTAATGCACTGTAAATGATTATTTAAATGACAAGACAACTTGGTCATCAGATTATATGTATTGTGTAGTATGTTATTGTGAATGATTGAACATTGTTAACGGCTATGATTACCGGATTCGTTATAAGTAATATTTTTGAGCTATTGCATAGCTTTTATCGCGGGCTTTGAGCGCGGCGACCAAATCAGAAATTCCGTAACGAAAAAACCTAACACCCCCCACTCTGTGTCATAGATGTTGGTTGCTTAGTTACGATTGTGAATAACAAAATGGTCAATGATGATATATATATATATATATATATATATATATATATATATATATATATATATTTTCACACAAATTTTCATACAGTTTTTTTCATCATTGACAATTTTGTTATTCACAATCGTAACTAAGCAACCAAAATCTATGAAAAAAATGCTATACAATAGCTTTACCGCGGCAGTCCCCGAGTGCCACACGTATTTTTTTAATTAGTTTTTATTATTTTCTGCATAATAATTGTGATGGAAAGTAACTTAATACTAGTTTAAGGTCATTTCTCAATTTGACGACTCTGTATGTAATAAGACAGGGAGAAAAAACAGCCCTTGACGAGTTTCTTGCCGGTTCTTCTCATTACAAGGTCTCCCGCTGTCGGGCTGTCGGGTTTGTGAACCGATGGCGTAGCTACTTTAACATTCACAAGTGCTTGTAACAGCTTAGACTGAAAATATGATATTGAGTTTGAGTTTTATTGTGTTGATTTGTATCTTATGCTCTTGGGTTTACTCAATGCTCGTAATTGAATACTGTTAGGTTAAGGGCGAGTTACATCTGCCATTTTGCTCCTGTGGCATGCAAGCGAGACATGAACCTAGTTAGTGGTAACTACATTGCAATTTTAACCCTGATGAATAAGAGAGCTGTTATAAAGGCAATGAAGTATTTTTTTTTTAAGATTTCAAGTTAATTAATCAGTCTGTGTTGTTTGAGCAGTAGTTAGGTTTAAGTTTTAAAAAGCTGTAGTAAAATAAACACGCTAATAACCACTCTGTACAATTATGTAGGTACTCGTATATATAAATTAAGATAACTGAACGCAAAGTTTTTCAATAAAGTCTTGTTTTACCAAGTATCATGAACAACTAAGCTTACTAGGTACTCTTGGACTCAAAGTTAGCAACAGCCTATATTTATCATTCGGACAAAACAACAGTAGGCCCCCTTAAAAGTAATCAGAACAAGAGAACAACTTGAGCAATAAATGTCACCGTTCGAAGTCGCGACATTTTTTGAAATTAACCCAGCGTTATTCGCGTGGTAACGCTTTCAGCCCGCGAAGATTTGTTAGCCAGATTTAATTTGAGATACGGCCGCGACCACGCGCGCTTTCTCGCCAACTTTTTACCGTCCCGCTGAATTAACCGCCATTGTGTTTCGTCATTATCTATGTTATTTATTATTAGTGGTTCTGCATCGGAATGTGACTACCCTGAAGATGCTTACTTTACTTTGACTGGGTTTGCTCTTAATCCCAATCAATCAGAAGGTGCCTATTCACCCTTGCTTTGAAGATGGACGGGTTATAAGGTCTCGGAAATACAGACACAGGGACCACGCGCGCTTGTCCGCCAACTTTTTATCGTCCCGCTGTATGTATTAACCATCATTGTGTTTCGTCGTTATCTGTATTATTTACTATTATTGGTTTTGCATTGGGATATACCGAAGGATTTGAATCTTCTATCCTATTGAACAAACAAATGATAAAAAGAACCTACTTATTGGATGTTAAATGTGGAGATTGTATAAGTTTACACACTTCAACCAGGCCGGTACAGCGAGGTTGCTGGTTGGTTTTGTTTTAAATAAAATGTAAGAAAGAGAGGCCCATCGTGCGTAGAGATACACATAAAATATATTATAAAATTGTATTATAATTAATTGAAAACAAAATAAACGAAAGTATCAGATTCAGAGATCAGTTTTATTATTAAAGATTATTAGAGCAGAACCCTCGAGTACATAATTATCAAGTTCCTCGTTCTTGAATATCCTTTGCTTTTTATATATTAAGGTTCAAAATCGATGTACCGACCGCATTGTGCTGCTGACTGTACACGCAAACTGTCAAGATGAAAGAGGTGGAGAGTTTTCTTAAGCTACTTTAATCCTGACTATATCGACGGCCAACTTTTTATTGTTTAGAAAAAAAAAAACTTTCCATGCGATATGTTATATCGTGTTTAGCGACAAAATTAATAACCTATCTGAATATATATGGATTGGGCTATCTGAGATAGTTACATAGGATATTTTTGTTAATATGACCAAAATAACGACGGTTGCTAGGCAACGAAGCCAGTATGCGTGGCAACTGAGATAGTTATCTCAGATGCTCTATCCATATCTAAAGATAGGTTATTAATTACGGCCGAGTGTACAAGCTCTAATATTTATTTATTTATTTATTTATATGCTTTAAGTAATATAGAGACAATGATTTTGTTTATTTGTGGGCGATCATTTATCTCTATCTTTAATAACTATAAAAATAAGCCTCCTAATTGTCTAATTTCAAAATCTATCACAATCCCTTTAAAAGGTATTGTGATTGTTATGGTGATTTATGGAATTGTGTTACTTATAGTCCCAATCCCTTTCGGAACGAATGACGCTTTAAATGACACTTCATTTGACACTTCTCCATACATTTCAAAGATATTTTCGTGTGTCACTTTGCTTAGACAGTTCAATATCGTTCATTCAATACCTTTCAAAAAGCGTCTCGATCACAATCCCTATCAAACGTCAAATATTGACGGCCTGAAGTATGTGAATATCTTTCAAATGACGAATTGAAAGGGATTGCAATAGATTTTTAAATTAGACAATTAGCCCCCTTGTCTCTGGTCTCGTTTAAAATTGAGGTAGGTAGGTCTTTATTATTTCGAATTGTTGTTTTGGATTAATTAAGAACGGACTATGCGTCCGTTCTAATAAATTGGAAATAAAGTAATTTTTTGAGGCTGGAAATTAAACAATATTTACTTTTCGAGCGAGTTCAATACTCAATACCATATACTATATTACTTTTCCACAATGTTAGTAAGTTGGTTCTTAATATTATAGTTACTATAATATTAAGAACAATAATGTACCTACTATAATATAGTATGTACATTATGGACCCTGTAGGGCACAGAAAGTTATTATTAGAGAGTAACTATCGGTTCAGGGAAATGATGATGTTATGTATGTCGCTCTTTTTGTTTACATAGTGAAAAGCCGAAATACGTGTACAGTATTTTCATTTATACTGTCCGAAAAAAAAATTATTATCATTACAAACAAAGTTAAACGCGCTTCAGTTTGATGTGTTTTCTTTGGCATATCGTGGATATTGGGGTATTATGAAATCAAAGTGAGAAATCATACGAATCTGCGAACACACAATACTGTCGCTTCATCGTCGTCCGTCCGTCAGTTCTTTTATGTAGGTATTATTGTATATGTTTTTAGGATAACATGAAACACGGGTTAAAATACTTGATTCGATCGGGTTACTGATTCTAAACAACATCTTTCTGGTTACGTTAACTACCTTAAAATAAAAATGCACACTTATAAACCAAAAAGTACTTACCGGTCCTAAACAATCTTCTTTCAGGTTTTTAGTATGCTTTATGTAAATGCGCAATGAAAACACACTTTTGACTTTGGAATACTTTTCAAAAAGAAAATTCTTACAAAGACTTTTTTCAGTACATAAGTTATTGGTTACTGAAATCGTGTAGAAGCGCTCGCCCCGCGAAGATTTGTTGGCCAGATTTAATTTGAGATACGGGCCCACGCGCCGCGCGTCGCCAACTTTTGTCCCGCGCGGAATTAGCCGCCATTGTGTTTTGGATCCCGCCGTTAGTTATGTTCGATTGACACATCAAGCGGAGCGCGACCTGCTATGCATGCTAAGATATAGCTATTGACGCTATTGTTCGTTTTTTATTTAAATGTAGCTACCAAAACTAAATTAAATTGGTAGATCCCAAGGGCCGCGAGTCGCCAATATGTTGCTCCGCGCGGAATTAGCCGCCATTGTGTTTTGGATCCCGCCGTTAGATATATTCGATTGGCACAATCGAGCAGAGTGCGGCCTGCTATGCATGCTAAGATATAGCCGTTATAATAGTCTTTATTTGCTAATACTGGGTTCACATGTTGTTTAGAATTTTTTATATCTGCCATACAGTATTTGCCTTTAATATGTAGGTTGGGTAGGTATGGTTGGGTAGGTCGTTGTCAATATTGTTCGTTTATTTTTTATATTTAAGTGTACCTATCAAAACCACATCAAATTGGAAGATATAACTATTGATATATAGATATAGCTATACGCGGCGCGCGTGTTTAACTTTTGCCCCGCGCGGCATTAGCTGCTATTGTGTTTTGTGAAGACCGTCGCGCCGTTAGTTATGTTTATTGACACAATCGAAACAGCGCAACCTACTATGCATGCTAAGATATAGCTGATAAATCTATTGATCGCTTTTTATTAACATAAGGGGTTATAAGACTGACGCGAAATAGCGAAATGAAACAGATTTCACAGAATAGGCAAAAAAATCACCAAATCAATTCGTATTAAATAACTATTACCTATGTAGCGATTATACCAAAGATAAATGAAATGAAGCGAACATGATTTTTGTGATTTTCAAAATTCAACAAAGAAAGTTGGACGACATCAATCAGTACCTACTCTATCGCATTCTCCGTCCAAACTGACAGAACGCTATCGCACCGCCCGGTGCTGACGCATGCTATAGCATTCCGTCAGTGTTTCTCGCTCTGACAAGTGACTGAAACGGATAGGGCGACGGAAAAAAGCGAAAGCGTGCTGCCAGGTGTGGTCCAACCCTAAAACCACTTCAAGTATGAAAAAGAATAAACGCTATATTAAATAGTCCTTTGAAGCTGGTTATTCTCGAGACTACGATTATAACTCTGCAGACTCGTGGTCACAGCAGATATTTACCTGCACTTAATTATAATACAGTTCCTTTTCTAATGAATTCAGAACTTTATTATTTTCATGATGAAAAGTTTTATTTCAATAAAATTATAGTTATTAATAGGAAAGTTGATTTTATAAATAATTTTGCGAATGCATCAAGCGACTCAACTGGTTGAAATTTCTTGATACCAGCAGTTGTAGTATTCCATGTCATATCTTTTGTACCATTTCAGTAAAATAGTTGGAAATATCCCGGGCTGCACTTAAAAATCGTATATCTCAGCTTTTGTTCGTCTTAACAATAGGTAACTGAACCAGTTGGCCGTTGGAAAGAAACAATGGCATACAAATTTATAATGCAGTCTGGAATGAATCACGTCAGCCCGTCCTTTGGGGCTGGTTTGAATGAAAATGAACAACAGTTCTGCTATGGACACGAATGTTAAATATTTTTGTTTTGACCCGCTCGAACCGTGACGAGATTCGTCGGCTTACTCCGTCCATGCCTTCTCCGCCTTATTCATAATCTTGATTTATAGAGTGTATGCTTTGGTGATGCGGCAGTTGAGCTTATTTGTATCTTTATATACGATGACGACGTACAGATTTTGACACATTTTCTTCTAGCTTCTACTTTACCTAATAAGTAAACAGGATTTTTTTTGCTAAAATCTTAAAGTTGGCTTAAGTTTGATGTGGCATTGATTACACTTTGTCAATTCAATACTGAATGTAAACAATTAATAAATAACCAGTTACGTAACTAAAGGTGAATGTTGAAATGCTTAAAAACTCTAGCTTCAATTTTGCCATAACCAAACTACTTCAAAGTTTGTATTCATTTAGAGATTTAGAGACTCTAGAATTACGTAACCAGAAGTATAAAATAAATAGTAATCAATATGTCTATTTGTTAATGTTGAAGCGTGCAAATAACTACAATCTTATCGAAGTATATTACGGGGATATTGTCTGAATACAAGAGGGGTGAATGGCCCCGATCAGACGATCACACATGAAAATATTACAGTTCATCTAAAATGTATACTCAATAGAATAAAACGTCGTCTTACCTAACAATAAAACAAACATTTAAGTATTTTTTGTCCACTATTATCTGAAGAATGTTTTTTCAAGGATAACAAAGAGTTTGGTCAAGCGATTGACTAAATGCAATGCCGTTTGTCACTCCAAATCAACGAATAAACAATTAAAACATTGCGGACGAGCTATTTCCACTGCGTTACTTCTTTTTTGGAATAAAAAAGCGTTTTAAATTACGTTGCGCCGTAATCAGCAAACACGTTAATTTTGGACGCTACTACACATTGGCGTTATTAATGCCTACACCATGAATAACGCACAGAGGGTCTAAAAAGGCCACTTAAGCATTCGTCGTCGTCTCAGCCACATGACACCCACTGCTGGGTATAGGCCTCCCCCAAGGATCTCCACGACTACGATCGGTCATGCACTGCCCGCATCCAGCTTTACTAAACCATTATTATAAAGGAGTCATAATTTGAATGCCCTGATGATTCAATTATTTGTTTAATGGAATTTTGTAATGTTATTTTATATAACAGTGTTAGTGTAGCAAAAATTGCTCTTAATATTTTGAAGGCAAGAAACTTATTCATTCGTTTTTTGCTAGCAGGACACCGAGAAATAATGGCATATATAGATATTCCATTGTTTTCTCGGTGTCAATAGTGTGTCTCATAACTCTAGGTCTGAGAGGTTAAAAGCTAATTCCATTAAATTTGAATTGTGAGGGAATTCAGATTATGATTCCTTAACAATACTGCATAAGTGGCCTTTGTAGGCCCTCAGTTCGCGCAATGTTGCCAGTAAATGGCCCATATGTCAGGCTTAGTGGTGTAAACGCTTCAAATAATAACATGTCGCTTTTGCATTGCGTTATTTTGGAAAATCACAAGTTATGTAATGTGTTTAGCGCAATTAGTTTCAGTTGCTAGTTTAGCTTGCTGAAAGCTTGGTCAGTTTAGCGGTTTGTCCACTATGTTGCGATAAACTTGTTTTAAATTGATTGCTGTTAGCTAAAATAGCACTCGTAGCTGAATAATGTGTGTGTAACAAACGGTGTCACTTTGAGTATTGAATAAAAGGTGAAGTATTAAGCCGTATAAAGATTAAAACTATATCGAGTATACCTATATAATCTTTGCCTATAATGATCAGCTCTTAAAGGTTACTTTTGGCCTCCTTCGGGAGCAAATATTTTTGGGTATAACACATAGACATTTAACTATATATATTTTTATAAGTAATACGTTCGTTAGTTGTGCAACTCTTTAATCAAGTTATTTAGAGAAGAATCAGCTAAATCTATGAAATGCTTTCTGATACCTATTATCCAATAATAGACTAAAAATACAATGTGTACGTACAGGCAACAAAGTTTAAGACATCCGACACTCATACAATATTGTGTACCTAGGTAAAAGAATAAAAAGTAATTGATATCTACGAGAGTCACATCCGGATATGAAAAAGTGAATAATTTTTGACTGTTCCCAGCAGAAAGAATGGCTCTCATTTGCACAGCGAAGTTGTTTCGCGAGAACTCACAAGTGACAAATTTACTGCATAACGGAGGATGTTCGTAATATGTGGGGCGCGGTAACTGCTCTTGAGTACAAATATCTCGTTATACCGGCGGAGTGGGCCGCGGCCCGCCAACCTAACAGCCTTCCAGGCGTAAACGTCTGCAGCGCATGACTTTCGGTGATTTACTCCAATTTTATGTGTCGCCTCTCCTCTAGATTTATATTAAACTTATTTTATGGCACAACTTTACAACCCTGAAACATGTCACGAGGACCCTTCGCGTTATCTCGTTCAGACACGCGTTTTATGGCAATTCAACAGTCATTCGGTTTCTATAAAGAGTGAGGTTGCGACATTTTGATTAATTTTTTAACCCTAGAATTGAACTAAGGATGATTCTGCTTGTAATTTTTTCGCAATTTGGCGGGTGAAAGAAATCGAAAATGTGCTTTGTATACTTTTGCGTTCTAATTTTAGCCGAAATAATAAGTGTTACTATAAGTAATTTGACATGTCGTTCGATTATGGAAACCAATTCTTGAACAAGGGAAATTGACGACAGATAAAAAAAAAAAGTTAGGTACGTAGGTATATGTTACCGCGTAATTTCGGTATTTATTTTTTGGGTTTAATCAAAATTTTGCAGGTGAATAATGATCTTCTACCATGGGTGCCATGATACGAAAGCCTTTAAGTCCAACCAAAATGGAAGAGCGCCTATATTCTCGACTTATTTCATAACGTGTTTGGCCGCTATAAGAATGCGGTTATTCAAAGAAAAATCGAGCGACTGCGAATAAACGCGAACAAGAGAGAGCTGAAAGGATCACAGCCGGAATCATTTTGCTCAACAACAATAGTAGGTACCGTCGACATTTTATTATTGTTTGTTCTGGCTATTGTACGAAAGTAATCAAGTGGAAAAAGCAAGGAGTTTTATATTGTGCCCGCTGTCGCCCACCACGGACGCTCGACTGTCACAATAATTATTAATTCGTGAAAACGTGACTCTTTTTATAAGGGATTTCATTTAAATATTCTCATGTTCTATGTTTTTATACAAGGAGATTGCTTTGTATTCGCTTCTGCGACTTCGTCTCGGGGACTGCGTAGAATTATACTCCACCTATCGACCTATACCGTGTTTTTTTTCTTTGTGCCCAAAGGTGGAGGTAGTGTTACGTTTAGAACAAAATAATGTTTTTTTTTTTTATCAATTGTTAGCGTCGTTTATTTGGATATTAAATCTACCTAAGCAATGAAAAACAAAGAAAACAAACTTAAAATAATAGTAAAAATAACTATTGAGCGTGCACCAAGCTCGGCTCATGGCTATCAGCTTATCGCAGCGCTACGATGACAAAAAATCTATTTAAAAAAAAAATGTTCGCTTCATTTTGTTCTAAACACATAACACAGCCTACCCCTTTTGGGCACATAGAATAAAAACACCCTGTATATAGCCTGTTATTTTCAACCATTAATAGACGAATGTGTTATTCTCTTGTGGTATAATATTGTAAAGCTTTGTTAGTTTATATTATTAGTGGGTTGAACAATAAAAAATATATTTCAGTTACTTCTTACTATGTTAGTGATAGTACAGATTCATTAATGATGACGACCTGTTTGGCGCAGGGGTACTAACCCCACCTTCTGCGCCAGAGGTCCCGGGTTCGATCCCCGGACAAGACAAATATTTGTGTGCATGAACATGTCTATTTGTCTTGGTCTGGGTGTTTAATATGTATATTATGTATGTATTTACAAAAAAAAAAGTATATAAGTATGTTTATCCGTTATCTAGTATCCATAACACAAGTTCTTCATGATACTTAACGTGGGCTAGATAATCGATGTGATTGTATGGAAATATTTATTTGTATTTATTAATAGGTCATAGCCTAGAATTACAGTACCTAATTTGTGTTGTTCCCTATACAATGCCAAACTCTTAAAAACAGACTCTTGAAAACTTAGACATCTAAGATCGTTGAAGTTGCAAGTTCTCTTCGTTCTTTTTTTTTTTATAAAATATCCAGCAAAAAATATTATTTTAGAAATGTATCAGTATCAAACCTAAACGAAAAACAACAAAAAGAAACCATATTGCAAATTAAAAGCATCGGGTTCAAAACGAACCCAGTGAAGTACGTGACCATTACGTGTTGGGCCCGAGCGGGATATGTGGCGCACGTAGGACGAGTTTGCTTAGCGTGCGGTTAGCTCACCGCGTGCGCTTGTTTCACTTGTTAGCTTTATTCCATCAATATTGCTGCTGCCATTCTACAATAGGTGCTTTTTATAGTCACAATTTTTCTTTTATTTGTTTAAGTAACCTCAGTACATAATGGAACGAGTGAGGCCAAATACTTACGTGCAGCACAGTATCTCATCACTCGCGCTTATTTCACTTGTTAGCTTTATTCCATCAATATTGCTGCTGCCATTTTAGGTTCTTCATATTGTATATTGAAACTATATCTAGAAACTTGTAAAAAAATAAGTTTTTTAACTAATCCGCAATCGCCTTTTACTTTAACGGATTAACATATACAATATTTTGATATATTTGTAGTAATATGCATGGTCGCCAAACAGTATTCTTTACCTTTAGCAGCTCACCGCGTGCAGTTGTTTGATTTGTTAGCATTATTCCATTATGCTGCTGGCATTCTATGTTAGGTGATTATTCATTGTTTTCATCAAAACTAGTAAGTATTACTGTTATTTAATTTCTAAGCACGTCGTAGCTCGACTTTGCTTTAGCTTGCAGCTAGCCCAACGCCCACACTTGTTTCAGTTTTTACCATTATTCAATCAATATTGCTGCAGGATATTACATGGATCACTTTCGGTTTAATATTGTATTCAATTGTATTGTTTCAAGGGCATTGATACATATCAATATTATCTTAGTTTAGATTCACTATTTATTTTCAATGCAATGGTTTTCGATGCTATTCAATGTAATTTCACTTCCGTGTTACATCGCCTAAATAGGTGCTTTTTACTAATATACATTAATGTAACCCAGTACTGCGGTAAATTCTAAGAACTAGAACCAAATCTACGTTTAAAAAAAACAATAGCTTATGAATTTGATTGTGCTTCTATTTTATTTTTGCTTTTACAAATTAATTATAAAATAAAATTTTATACTAGTTACTAGAAAAAAACAGTTTCAGTTGCATGGCATTTTCTTTTTATAAAGTAGATGCAGGAAAAAATTTTTCACTGATTGTGAACACTTTGCATGGCTTTTAAAAGCCTGTCTTAACACTAGAGATAACAAAACTAGTACGCAAAACTTGTATCTCACGTACTCATGTTGTACTATCGTACTCCGTTTGTTATCGTTTCACAACAACTACCATACCTCATGCATACTCTGCTCGCTTTGGTGAAAATATAGATCATAATATTTACGCAGTGAAATTTCAATATTTATTGTAACATACGACTTTGGGAACAAGCGTGCGACCCATATGTCGGGCGGGCTTGATCCGAAACTTATGTAGCTCACGTTCTTTGAGTTGCGCGAAGCTATCTACCGATCAGAAGTGTATCTATCTACACGTTCTTTAAGCAAAATCGACTCTATAAATGCTTATCACTATATATAGCTCATGCTACATAGTATAAAGCAAAGTCGCTTCCCGCTGTCTGTCCCTATGTATGCTTAGATCTTTAAAACTACGCAACGGATTTTGATGCGGTTTTATTTAATAGACAGAGTGATTCAACAGGAAGGTTTATATGTAAAATAACCTTCAATATAGAGTAGAGAAATACTGTAATTTTTGAGGTTTCTAATGTGATGTCGTAAATGATTACATTTTTTCCGCTTACATTGCAAACGCGGGCTGAACCCTACGAGATTTATCAAAATAATGTAATAAGTATTTGTACACCTTGAAAAGGTCTACAGAAAACTCCGCGGTGGTATATGTTTATCTCTTATGGATAACCCACAATAGCATAAGTCGTGTAGTCCACGCGGGCGAAGCCGCGGGCGGGTAGCTAGTTTATTTATAAAACCTGAAATTAGTTAGAGTGCTTCCTTCAAATGGTAAAAAGATACTTACTCGTATATAGAATCAAAAGGTAACAAACAAATGGAATAATATAATTGACATTACAATTATTGTATAGTAAGGTCAAGAGTTTCAACTACAAGATCTGTAAATAAAGCGGTAGTTTTGCAAAGACACTGTACGTTGTCTGTCAGCTTCTGTCTTTAATAAAATGTAAATGTTGAAAGGGTGCAATGAAGCTGAATTTATCCCATATGTTACTCACGTATTGCGAGTTTGCTCGGCACGCCTGACGGGTGGCGAGCCACGCGCCGCCTGCATTTGCAACTATATCGAGTGGAACTGCGTTTGAGAGCATTTACTTACTATCAAAGAAGCATACTATATTTCGGAATCTTACTCTATGCCGAAATCGAACTTATGCTGCGGTAGCTTTACATTTGAAGAGGATAACGTAATGCTTCGGTAAGGATTCCTTTGAAGTGTTGAAGCGGGTGAAAAATACGGTTCTTAGAATTTTAATAGGTAGTGTTGAATGGTTTCGGATGGTTTGATGGCATTTTCTAGTTTAGTTAGTCATTACTACAACGATTTTAAGTTATTTATTAGAAAAGGTATGAGATGAGAAGAGAGCCATGAGAGCCTTTTGCTCTCAAGAAATACAGCAAAATTATGAATATTTATGAATGAGAAGAGAGTAATAAGTTGAGAGGTGGAGAGGAGAGGCATGTTTTGCGAGAACCCCAAGACAGGAAAAGCACTACTATAAGATTTTTATTTTTATGTAAAGTAAATTGTTTATGGAGGCCAAGATCAACACGATAAAGAAAAAAAAGAGAGTAAATGGACCGCGATTCACCTAATCTTTCCGACGTTATGGTGAAGGTCATGGAAAGTCGTTAGATGCGGGCGCCACAAAACCGATCGTTATTTCGTCCAGAAGTTACAGCTAAAAAGTGAACCTAATTGCACGATGTGGTATAGAAGTTCATAAGCACATGAGTGGGATAAAAAGGATAGAAGCTTTGCTGACCCTACTGAATAGATTATTGCCTATTACCACATTCTATATAGTTAACTTTACCATACCAATTTTTTGAAACAAATATTAGGTATCGTTTGTATTTATTTCTTAATTTATTTTTCTTATTTCACGATCGTCATTACGCAACCCGATATTGTATACATTTGCACTGAAAGTTTTGCCACCAATGTGAAAGCCAGAATGAAAAATAAATTATTCCCAAGGTCGTTGTTCTGAATTGAATTATAGATGAAAGGGCGGTGGGTCAAAACACGCGGTCCCGTGCGTCATGAGTCTTTGAAGATAACTTTTCGGTAACTCATTTGACGAAGAGAAAGGGGTTCTAACTTACGAAGATCTGAGATCAGCAAGTTTCACTTCGTGTATAAGAGAATTAATTTGCTAAAACGTCAAAGTTAAGCTATAGAAAGGGTCCGTGCGATTGTGACGTGTAGTTGCAACTACATAACACTAGTCCCTTCGGTGTTGGGAGTATGTAAAGTTTTAATTAAGCCCTTTTATCAAACATCTGGGTGGACGGACTATAACGTTTGGGGTCGCCGGGTCGCCCAAATGAAAGGGTACGATGACTATCGGTCGGCGACAGTTTCAATCGCATCAAAACTTCGCTCATTAGCGAGCGTGTATAAACTTCACATTTGGCTACGTATTTTTTTTGAATTTTTAGATTAGGTTTTTGCCGTATGGAACACGGAAAACAAATTTCATAAAAAAATACAGAAGTGATTTCAAAATTTAAAAAAAATTGAGACCAATTTGGGTACAGACTTGACGTTATGTTTTAATCATTTTAACGGGTTGAAACGTCTGCGAGCGATCAGTGAACATACATAAAAATATACGTGACGTATGGATAACCTCCTCCTTTTTTAAGTCGGTTATGAAAGAAAACACCTAACTACCGAAAGCAAAGAATATAACAATACTGCTTATTTTTTTATTAAGTGTTCCTTAGTTTGTTTGTTGTTTGATTATTAAACAAAAAAAGCGTTATTTTACTCTTTATCAGTTATTACTGTCTCTGTCTTGTTTTTTTTATCATCTGTCTTGTTTTTTTTTTATTATTTTTATTTTAGTATAAAAGTAGTTATGCTTTGTATTTTTATATTTTGTTGTTGCTTAGCATTACACTGTCTTATACACTTTTTATTTTTTTTAAGTAACTTGTGGTTAACGTCTTTGACTGCATATTTGTTTAAGTTACCTAAAAAAATAAGATTTAAACCCTTATATGTAATATGTAGTTGTTTGTTGACCCAAAACAAAGAGAAAAAAAAAAACGTACACGTTGTTTTAAACGTGATAATTAATCCTATGCTAGAATATTATATTCAAAAGAAGTAGGTAATCAAATATTGGTTCCTGAAATTTTAAACCAGAAACGGGCAGTACTATCTCACGCAGTTTCATCTGGAATTCGTCTGTTGGCATTAAAAAGACGAATGTGAGCTCCACGAAAACGATTTAATAGCCATATTCAAGGCTGGCCTCTTGATCCGCTTACAAAACGAATTGGTTGCGAAATTGCTTTCTAAATTGGACTAGTTCGGTGGTAGACAATTTGGCAAGACATTTGTATTCTTGCGGAGAAAAATAGCATATACCTCGAACATCTGATAGTGTCTGTCTTGGCCTCGTCCGCGCCCATACTGTTATTGGGCCGGAGCCAATCATTCGATCGAAATGAAATATTTCGTACCAATTTAGGGATTTTATGAAAGCACTCCCCCATTTCTAGATGTCTTCATAAAGGTGGGACGGTTATTAAATTTATTTCTCTGTTTTGCCTACGTGATCTATATACGGAGAGTTTTTATTTACTCTGCCATAACGCAAACTGGGCGGAAGATATTTATTGTCATTCAGTCGTTCGGGCTCGTATTTAAAAAATGAGTTCCAGTTTTTGCCGTTTCACTCATTACAGATTTTCCTTTATGTTACTCTGATAATTTTCACATCGTCCGCGTCATTGTGATTCGTTTATAAAGGATTGCGTTACCTTATATTTTGGGAAAATATTATTTCAGAAGAAATTTAAGGGGACCTAAAAATATCTGGACATATTTATTGCTTTCTTCACTTTAAACCAAATTACATTGACAGAACATACAAAAATAAAGTTTGCGTAAACAATAATAAAATGTTGTTCAGTCTGTCTCGCTCTCGACCTATGTTGTGCTAATTATTGAGTCTCATTTATAGCTAGCACAGACGACGGATAACGGAGAACTTTTTGTCCGCGACACGTCTTTATTGTTAACCAAATAAGATTGAACTTAGATCGTGTATATCCATGAAAAGTACGCAATAGTCTTCGTTATATATTCAACTTTATGTTCTTAGTTATAAGGTCGTGTCGCGGACAAAAAGTGCTCCAATGTCCGTCGTCTGCGCAGGCCCTTAGCACGTTGCGGTCAGTTGGTTTGACATGGAACTAAGCATTTAGCTCTTTCTCTAGGGTTAGTACGAAAAACTATCGAGTAATTATCGAGCACGTAATGTCAAAAAATGTATAGGAAAATGTAGTTTAACCGCCTCTGTGGTCTTGTGGTACAACCACCGGTATCAGTGCCGGGTTCGATTCCCAGCGGGGTACATATTGTATTTTTTTTCTTTTTTATAAACGACGGGAAGACTCTTAGCCTTCATCATACCTGATGTTAAGTATTGATAAGGCTGAAGATGGAAGCGAGCCTCTCCCGGAATCCTCAACCACTGAGGACCTGGCTATTTTATCCCAAACTGCCAGAACACAACAATGCTGAAAACATTGTTGTTATGGCGTCAGACTTAGATAAGATGATGGTAGCTAGCCAGGCGGACTTCGACAGAGTTCGAGATAAGATAGCCAGTTCCTCAGTGGCTGAGGATTCCGGGAGAGGCTCGCTTCCATCTTCAGCCTTATCAATACTTAACATCAGGTATGATGAAGGCTAAGAGGCTCCCCGTCGTAAATAAAAAAAAAAAAAAAAAAGTTCTGTTTACTTCAGGTAGGAACGCTGCTCAATATCTTTTTTTTTTTACTTTACTTTCCTGATACTTAGTCGAAAGTTATTCGTGCTAGGCCTATTGAGGCATAGTATGAGTTATATACGCCAACAACAATAATAACGTCAGATGTTGTATCTTTTTCCTTACTTTCATTTTGTAAACTTTAAATAGGATTGTGATCGTTTTTTGTGAAGATTTCTGCAGACAAAGGTGTACCAACCGCGCACAATAAAGACCTTCATTATCTTCATATTTAATTGGAATAGCAATGTTAACAGTTTCTTTTATTGTCTAGAAATTGGATGGCGCAGCAATTTGCTCATCGTACTGTTTTTAAATGGGTATTTTATTGTTCCCGCTTTTATTTAAACTGAAATTACTCCTCATTCATTAGGACGGGCGTAGCGCACTCCACTCCATTTTTATTTCCCATTGTTGGTTTTCAAAATTAAGCCTCGGCAACAATTGTCTTGTTAATAAGGGCGCGTTGATTAATCAGCTTTATTCTTTCGTTTCACTACGACAACAGTCTTAGGCAGTATTAGTTGCTTTTTGCTCTGTTCTAAATGGAACAAAGACGTTTGAAGGAGCTCTCGAAAATTATTTTCTCTTTGTAAATTTGTTTTCGCAATTAATTTTTGTTTGAAATCAGAAGGTACCTAATAGTATTTTTTAATCAATATTATATTAATAACACCGAATCACTGTATATATAACTTCTAAAATTATATAACTTATACATCTTAAAATATATTAGAACTGGGTCAAAGGACTGCCGTTGAAATCCGAATAGCATGCACACTCAAGATCGAGATGTATCAAATAAGCAATAAGGATTACCGAGGAATAATTTCCTCTTTACGAAATCTCGATTAATACGTAAACGTGATGGCAGAGCTTACCCGGGTATCGTTAACAAAGATTTAAAGGTGTGCCCCGATTATTTAAACTTGTTTACTCTTTCAGATGGCGAGGTAATTTGTTAAGGGATCATATTTGAGCTCGTTTATGAGATCGTGATGCGGCCATATTTGTTTGTTGCTCAGCAACAATACGATGCTTCCATCTGTCAAGCTCAACTGGCGACATGCGACCGGGGGCCGAATAAATCGCCCATCATTTATATTGATGACTGACACCCTGTATTTTAATATGTGATGTGCGCCGCTGTTTCCGCGCCTACCAGTTGGTGTGTTATATACATCTGAATTTAGTTTCATATTTTTGTAAACATTTTTTTATTTATGTACTTATTGCATGTCAGAAAGTTAACAAGGATGTAACAAGTAAGTACAGTTCATGTGACACCCTGTAAGAGTGTAGCAATTGCAATAGAGGGCTTATTTATAATTGAATAAAAAAATCCAATGTAACAAATCCATCGCACTTGAAATGAAAAGATAATAATAATCAAATTCAAATAAAAAATAATCAACATAATAACAAAAACCAAAATTAATTCATGTCGAAATAAGACCATTCCATAGTATAGATTAATAAAAACATTTACAAAATTATCTTGTTTCAATAAAATATAAATAAAAAATTATTTGCCACCTCATTAAATTAAAGTACTAAAAACGAATAGCTTAAATAAATTAAATTTATTAACTAAAATAACATTGAATTCATAGGGGAAAGACGCAGATATCGTACCACTTAACTTTTAACAACTTTCTAAAGGAAAGTTTGTTTGGCGATTATTTAACATCATTTAATTTCACTCAAAAAAGAGGTTTGATTGGTGAACTGCTCTTTTGCGCCACCTGGTGGGATCTGTGAACCTGCCGGATGGCCAATCTGCTACTGTCCCAATGCCGTGAAGAATTACAAAACAAAAGAACATTTTGGCGGGCTCTCGTTTTTTGTTTATATGAAAAAAGGTCTCTGGAGTGCCGCGTCGCGAACGCATGAAAATAAATTATAATTCTCCTCCGCTAATTAATAATTAAATATTGAACTTCGTGTCTTTTTACGCTTTATTCGCTACTATAGTGTGTGTGAAGTGCATCTTTACAAACCCGCCATAAGATACAGAAGATTGTGGATTTATGTAACGGACTATTTGGACAATTGGTGACCGGTCGTGTCGGCTCCTGGCAGTCGGGTCTGAAGGTGGATGAGCGGAGGAACATCGGGTAAGCGCTTGAGGCATTGCGCCATATTTTGCCCTTTGATGAGTGTATTCATTATTTGATGTTAACCTCTCCCTAAGCCGTCGTTATCAACCCTTTATAGAAACCGTTAGATCCCCGCATTTTCAGGTGGTAGCTATTTACACGCTTCACCACTTTTTTGGTCCTTTTCGAGCCTGGATGCTCCTTATTTTCTTTTACATAGACCTCAATACGTAGGTTCTATTCCCGCGAAAAAAATTTCACTTTACGTACTTTTTGGTAAAGTGACGCTTTATTTACCCGCGATCAACATAATAAGTTAATTTACTACAATAATTAATCATATTTAACCCGCTTTTAACATTAAAATCCATAATTATAACATTAATTGCATTCCTACTAAAGTGACGCTTTATCACCTTTACAATTTAAGGTAACCCGCCCGCCATCTTACTTGTCCCGTGCAATTATTTGAATAAATTGCTAATAATATTTTTTTGTATAACTTGCTTATTTCTTGTCGATAATAATGGCTACTTCGAAATCTGAAGCAAGATTAAAGTTACAAACTTCAAAAATGGAAACCATATTGGAAAGAATTAATCGTTTGTATGATTCGTCGAAAAATATTTCTGACTTTCATTCACGCGCAAATGAAAACTTTTTACGAGAAACGGAAAGTATTGGTGAATTGCATACTAAGTTTGAGTCAATTGTCGGCAAAATTAACGAATTGGCATTGGACGCTAATTCCGATTACAAACTCGATTACAGTTGTTTGAGTTCATTTGAAGATTTATATTCGAGTATTAAATATGTACGTAATAAGTTATTGTCTTCTAAACGTAATAATGATGAGACCTTAACCGCGTCTGTTTCTTGTACACATAATAAATTATATAAAATTAAACTTCCGCCCATCGAACTACCCTCATTTGACGGGAAAACCTAAAGTTGGCCTATTTTTTATGAAATCTTCCGCACTAATGTACATTTAAATGCGCAGCTGACTAATTCACAGCGTGTGCAATATCTAATGGGAAAATTATCCCATGGTGCGCTTAAAATGACCGCAGGTATTGTACCTACGGGCGAGACATATAATATAATTTGGGACAGTCTCGTAAAGAAATATCAAGATAAACGTAATCTCGGTGTTCACTATCTTAACAATATTTTAGACGTTAAAAATTGTGCAGCAAATTCAACTAGTTTAAATTCATTTATCGAAAAATACTCATCCTCGTTAGCTGCATTAAAACAGCTAGAAATTTCGGATTTAACAGATTTTATTATTTTACAGTGTGGTTTACGGAAAATTGATTCGCAAACTTTACAAAATTTTGAAGCTTCTGTTAGCAATAAAGAAATTCCTACTTGCAATGATTTTATTTATTTTATTCAAGATCACGTTAAGGTTCTCGTGCGTTCGCGGAACAATAATTCGCAGACGGTACCACGTGAGAACGCTAGTATGCAACGCAGGAATACGAATCGGGATCCTGCACCGTTTAATAATAATTACACATTCAAATCTTTTGTTTCTAGTAATGAAAAATCAACGGCTCCTTTTAGCCGCAATTCTGATCGTTGCTCCAGCAATAAGGTCGATCACAATAAATTATATCACTGCCCGCAATTTAAGAATGTTAGTGATCCGGAAAAACGCTTTGAAATTATTAAATCTAGGAATGGTTGCGTTAATTGCCTTAGTTTATTACGAGTACATACGGTTAGTAAACGCCAATCTAAGAATGTTTATGGTAAATTTTAAATAGAAAAATATTGGAAAAAATTAACTCGGCCACAAGTGAATTCTCAGACTGGAATCGAACCAGCGACCTTTGGAAATCCGGTCCAATGCTCTAAGAATGTTTGTTTGAAATGTGAAGGTCGTCATCACACTTTCTTACATTTTAATCGCGATATTAGTCATGACACTCACGTTGCTTCGTCGTCAAATCGTCCTTCGCATGTGCCCGCTACATCATCGGCCAACAGTCGAACGCGCGCCCGTCCGCTGAACCCCCATACTCACCACGTGACAATCGCGACCGCGCCACAGTGTAGTGAGGCGACCAGTAACCTCACTCCGCAACTGAATACTCGTGATGCTTCGATTTCTCTTACTTCCGAGTTGAAACCTAGTAGTACTATTTTGTTATCAACCGCAAAGGTTTACGCAAAATGCTACGACAGTAGTGATAAATTAATAGTTCGCTGTTTGATAGATAATGGATCACAAAATAATTTAATAACGCTGGAATGTTGCAAACGTTTGAATTTTCCGATTATTAAATTACATAACGCGTCTTTGCAAGGTGTTGGATTAACCTCGCGACCCGTTTACAGTTATAAAATTTTTTATATTGAATCACGCATTAATCCGAATAATAATTATTTTATTCACGCTCTTGTAGTTGACTGTATTACAGATCGACTTCCCGCAAATTATATTGAGGTTTGCGAAGAAAATATGTCTTATTTAAATAATTTAACGCTCGCTGATTTAACTTGGAATGTACCAGGTGATATAGATGTTATATTGGGAGTACAGCTGTTTCCGTATATCTACCTAGGCGATAGGGTAGATTCAGGTAGTGGTGCTCCACCCGCTGTACTTACTAGCTTTGGTCATGTGCTCATGGGTGATGTTCCATGCACTATGAGCCCTCACGCGCCGCAATCGTTGCAGCCTTATGCTTGTTTTACCGCGCTAACGCATTCCGACATTGAGTGAAGTCTGCAAAAATTCTTTGAGTTGGAAGAAGTACCTTCCAAACGCTTTCTTAGTCCGGAAGAGATCGAGTGTGAAAATATTTTTGATTCGACGTTCGCGTATCGAGATGGTAAATACTCTGTGGACTTACCGTTTTGTAAGGACTAGAGTTGCAGCCGGGAAAGATTCCGAATCATTCTCTTGGAATACTTCCGAAATATTCTGAAGTATTACGAAACATTCGGAATACTTCGATATTGCAAAAATACCCAAGGAAGTAACGATAAAAAAGGAGCAATCGGTCAAAACAGCAGCAGAAAGCAGTTGACACTTATTTTTAAATACCTACCTAGCAAGAAAAAAATAAATCATTCTCTGATCATAGTAAAAGTACCTATGGATAGATATACCTACCTTACTATCTAGGTAGGTACCTCTTAAACACAATAAAATGTCTGTGGAAGTTTTAAGTGTTGAAGTATGTACACACGGGCGGCGGCACATCATACTATACATGACCTTGAGACCGCCTTTATGCATTACGTAATAAAAGCTGTTATCGCAGTTCAACTGTTTAACTTGATGTGCTGTCGAGTGTACCTACCTACTTAAAGAGCTAATTACACCTTACTGAATTTAGTCGTCTAAATGAATTAGCGTCTAAATTCAGTCAAATGTAATAATAGCATTTAGCAAGTTAGAATTCTAAAAAGTAAGTTAATTAGAAGAAAGTACGGTGACTGACTGCTGAATGCTAGTTAGCAACCTAATTAGTCTTAGGTACTTATTTTATAAATAATTACATCCAAATTGAGTAAGTAGGTACCTATTTGGGTAAAACTCATTCGGGCAAATAGGTATCTTGTCTCAAATAAACTCCATATTTTGTGATGAAGCCGTCAAAAAAACGGAGCGCTTACATTGCCAATGCTGGCTGAACCTAGGTACCTAGCTTAGGTACATAAAAATAATGTAGTACGGAAATGTTACCTATCATAAAAAGGCCTACAAAAAGTCCGCGACAACATATTATATCTATCTCCTAAGGTTGACTCACAGTAACCATTTTTATCTTTAAGTACTTAATTAATTTATAAATATTTCTTTACTTGCAAAGCTAATTTCACCTTATCTGTATTAATCCGTATCCAAATAACTATACTTTGGCCATTTAATGTAGATCAAAATTGTCCTTTACCTTACCTAATAAAGTAATAACTAGTATAAAAAATAATATTAAAGTTATGCAAACAGTACTTACTTCCCTACTTTTGTTGTTAATTTGGCTTACAGGTAAGTAATAAAATAAACATTCAAATACTTACGCTACATAACACAATTCACCATCAGTCCATCACTGAGCACATAAGAAGCACTTCCACGTTTCCACTATTTGAATCGAACTACCTAATCCCTCAATTTTCCTCCGACCGGGAATTATTCCGAAACATTATGAATCTTTCTCGGCGGGGACGGAGAGGGGCGAAAACTTCTCCGGGGGGACTCCCGCCACTCCCCGCCGCCCCGCCCGCCGCCCGCTACTAGCTAGAATGTTGTTCTGTGGCGTCGCCGCCGGCGCGCCGCGCACGTGTTTTTCGTTCGTTCGTCCATCTCGTATCGGGCGGGCGGGCGGTACTCGGGCATACGATATTTGCTTGCAACATTATAGATAAAAAAATGACAATATTTCTGATTAAATTTATTTTGAAAAATTCTAATTGAAAGAAACTTTCTGAGAATTATTCCGTAAGTATTCCGAATATTTCAGAAGTTTTGCAACTCTAGTAAGGACCCCTCGGAGTTGGGCAACTCTCGCACAGTAGCTATACTATACTATACTATAACGCTTTAGAACGTAAATTTAGACAAATAGACGGTTTACGCGAAAATTATAATAAAACAATATCTGATTATATTGATAAAGGTTATTTGTCACAGATACCCGATTCTGAATTGATGGATGAGGGATACTATATTCCGCACCACACAGTCGTTCGACCGGACAAGGATAGCGTTCGCGTGGTTTTAGACGCTAGTTCTAAAACGCATACTGGGATGTCTCTCAGTGACGTACTCCACGTCGGACCTAACCTGCAGGCCGATTTGTTTTCATTGTTATTAGATTTTAGGGTCTTTCCCGTAGCGATGACCGCTGATATAAAACAATTTTTTCTCCGCATTGGTGTAAATGAACACCATCGTAAATATTTACGGATATTATATCGGTTCACCGATAATGAGCCTATCCGCACTTATCATTTTAACTGCGTCCCGTTCGGATTAAAATCGAGTGTATGTAAGCTATGCGTTCATTGCGTAAAGTGGCATCCGACCACGGCGACCGCTTTCCTAACGCTTCTAAAGTTATAGAAAGTCATTTTTTTATGGATGATTATGTCCAATCCGTTCCTGATGAAAATACCGCATTAAGTCTTTCTCATGATCTAATTGATCTATTAAAATTGGGTTCATTTGACCTTGTCAAATGGGCTAGTAACTCACCCGCTTTATTAAATACGTTACCTGATTCGCAACGCTTGCCTGTGGATCTTTACAATAAAGACAACTTTAATCATAAAATCCTCGGTTTGTCCTGGGAACCTTCCGTTGACACGTTTGCGCTAACTACTGTCGACGTTGATACAAAATGCACTAAACGCACAATTTTGTCGTTAGTCGCCCGCTTATTTGATGTACTCGGTCTTGTTGCACCCGTTGTGTTATACGCTTAACTTCTAATTAAAGAACTTTGGTTGTGTAAAATCGACTGGGACGAATCACCTCCGGAATCTATACAAAATCGCTTTGCCGCGTTAATAAAAGATTTTTTCGCGCTCGCGACTTTGACTGTTCCGCGCCATATAGGTCGCCGCTTGGGCTGTATAGTGAACATCGTAGCTTTCTGTGTTGCAAGTCTCAGCGGCTACGGTTGCTGTGTTTATTTGCACATGACTGACGCCGCAGGTAATATTACGGTTCGGCTATTTTGCGCAAAATCTAAAGTATCTCCCGCTAAAATCACAACATTAGCTCGTCTGGAACTTGTTGCCGCTCTTCTACTTTCGAAATTAGTTCGAATTGTTAACGATAGGTTGACCGCACAAGGTGTCCCTGTTGCCGAAATTTCATGTTTTTCCGATTCTAGAATTACGCTCTCTTGGATCAATTCTTCTCCTCACCGCTGGTCTATATTCGTGAGCAATCGCGTGGCCAAGATTCAAGAGAATTTACCACCTAAATGTTTTTACCACGTGTCTGGCAAGGAAAATCCCAGCGACTGCTTGTCTCGCGGTATGCTGCCCTCTCAGCTGATCGCCCTTTCACTCTGGTGGGACGGTTCCGCGTGGCTTCGTAAGCCATTATCAGAATGGCGTATTGTTCCATTTGCACCGCAAGATAGCGAAACGCTTCCAGAAATCAAGTCTTGTAGTAAAACGCTTGTCGCAGCGGTTCAATGTGAGCTCTCGGTTTTAGATAAATTACAAAAACGCGTTGGTTTTTGAAACAAATTACTTCTTATATTTGTTTTTATCCTAAAATTTACGAAACGCTTACCAGGTACTAAACCTGTAATAAATTTAAATACCGCTGAAATATTTATTGTTAAAGCCATTCAACATATACATTTTTATTAAACTAGCATCTCACAATATTTTTTTTTCGAAACATTGTGCAAAAGTACAATTTAGAAAACGGTTCGTTTAACCTTTTGCAACTGAGGTGGTAGTCTCACAGACACCGCCAACTAAATGCGACGTTGCTATTTCGCAATATGGCGTGATGTAGCTCTGTCTCGCTCAGTACCTTACTTAAATGGTGCGAGCCATTGAACAGTCAGGCGCGCGCGGCGACGCTGTGCATACGTGTGGCTGTACGAGTTCCTGGTGTCTGTCAGACGTAAGTACAGCAATAGGCGTTGATTCTGTTAGACGTCACGTACCAAAAATATTTAAACTTCTATAGTGTATTTTAGTCGCAACCCCAGTAATAGATGTATATTTACATAACGTCTCTCAGACGTAACCACATATTTAAACTTACATTTAAACTCAATTAATTTTTTAAACTCAAATAATTAATTCAGTTTTATTTTTTTAATTTTGCTTTATTGTTACGTAACGAGTTGTGTGGTGGCGGCTATCAAAATAATAATACCAACCCATCTCCTCTCTTGGGTGCACTGCACATACATACAACAGCTTATAGCGGCGATGAGCTCACCACCTGTCACGCTGAGCACCTGTGCAGTTACTGCTTGGTAAAACGTTGACTCTTGCAGTGGACTGCTTTTGTGGTAGGTAGGTACTTTGCTATTGCTTAGTCTCTGACTAACTCTTTGGGGATAATAGTCGTGCGTGATTATATGTATATGTATGTACTATGTAATTTTGTTTTATCGAATACAGATTCATACAGAATACTAGTGCAGATGTCGCATTCAAGTAGTCAAGAGGCTAGACCTTCCAAGCGAGGTTTTAAAGGAACACCTAAAAATAATGACGAGCAAGTAGAAAAGTGGCTTGAAAAGTTAGAAGAGGATATGGAGTTTAGCGATGTCGACGATTCAGTCGAAGATCCCGACATTGAAATACAAAATATGCAAATGCCAGAGGGATCAAGAACTGTGAGCGAAAGTGAACAAGCGAGTGTCAGGGAAGAAGAAACAAGTGAGAGAGAAGAAGAATAAGCAAGTGAGAGAGAAGAAGAAGAAGCTAGTGAGAGAATATTTTATAGGATTGTGGATCTCGCTGGTGTCAACGCTTTTGATTTGTATGAAAGTTGCCCAGGAGCTAAATTGAGGAGGGGAGACTTCTTGCTATCTCTAGCAAGAGAATTAGTTCAACCTAGCCTAAAGCAGCGTGTCTATAATGATAGATTACCAAGAGAACTGCCACTAACCATTAAAAGAATTTTGGGTAAAGATTTACCTCCTGAGCCTGATATTTTACCCGAACCTGGACCGCCAGCAAGAAAAGTATGCAGCATTTGCCCAAGCAGATTAAAACGTCAGGCTCGATTTACTTGCTGTGCCTGTAAGAAGCCTATTTGTCTACAATGTTCGGCAGATCTGCGAAGATTGTAAATTTTGAATGTTAAAATGTACTGTAACTTTAAGACTGATTTGTGCCTAAACGTATCATACGATCTCGTTGATTTTTTAAATTAAAGTTTATTAGTTTAATAACTAAAAGAAGAAATGTTAAGTTTTTAAAGATTTTTTGTAAACTAAACGAAAAAATATATTTGTTAAGGTACCTACTCAAAATAGCAATTTTTGATCTCAATAAAAAATACTCTATTAATCTTAGCGTTTTAATGAAATATGATATTTTATTCCAATAAATAACTTTTTATAAAACACTTAAGGACATAAAAGTAAAAATAAAATAATAACTTCATATAATTTCATGATATTTACATTTTAAAATGGTGTCTGAC
This sequence comes from Chrysoteuchia culmella, assembly GCA_910589605.1. NCBI lineage: Eukaryota > Metazoa > Arthropoda > Insecta > Lepidoptera > Crambidae > Chrysoteuchia > Chrysoteuchia culmella. The sequence continues at coordinate 10,304,304 of OU342649.1, forward strand.
AGACACCACCTCAGTCGAATGTAAACAATAATTTTACCTCAGTTGCAGAGGGTTTGTACCACTTGGTTCTTAAGTCGTACTTTGTAATATTGTATTTAATTAACAATAAAACCTCACATGTTCCTATTTCAACAAAATAGCCTCTGAGGTATTTAATGAAATTTAATGTTGATCATTATGATTTATTTTTTGATAACAAATGTAATTAAATTAAGTTAAAATTTGAAAGAAAAGTCCAAAATCCTAAAAGTACGATTTAGACGTACGTTCTCTTAGTTGTATTTTGGGGTTCCTCAATCAATAAGACGAAATAAATAAAACACAAAATATTTTCTTAGTCATATTTTTCAAGAATTAAAAAAGCAGTCAATTGTTAATGAAATAAAATCTGTTGTTGTAGGTACAACATAACATAAAACATTAACTTAAAATCTTTTCAAGAATTAAAAAAACGATTGATTGATCAACATATCATCATCAACCATTTAATGTCCCGACTGCTGGGGCACAGGCCTTCCTTATGGATGGATAAGGAGAATGGACCATGACCCACGCGGGCTCAATGCAGATTGGTGGGTATTAACGATTGTATATGCAGCTGACACCAACGCCTTAACGTGCCTTCCGATGCACGGAGGAGCTCCAGATAACAAATTTTTGGTCACCCATCCCGTGACCGACTAAAGTAAAAGTTGCGTAACCTGAACCACCGCAGGCCGATCACGATAAAGACTGCGCCACGGGCTTCATGATCAGCATTTTGCAAACAGAATTCAGCAAAGCTTTATTTTCATATATTTTAGTTATAATAATAAATAACTATCAGTCAGTAAACTAAGAATAAAGTTTTTTATTAAGTTCTGAATTAAAAAGATCAAGCTAATTTCTGTTGCGAATGTAATAGCGTAGGTACTCTCAACCAAGTTATCAACACACGAAAAAAATGTGTGTCACTTCACCATCATAATTCCTTAATTAAGCTACGGAATCCAAATCAATACAAAATAATACATGAAATGGTGGTTGGCTAAATTGAACCGGTACGATTTCGAAACCTGGCGCCGGTACATTTTGCCAAACAAACCCCATTTGAAGAAAAAGCTACCACATTTTATAACCCCAAACAGATTTCTCACTTCATTTGCTTAGATAAAACGGCAATAGATACACAATTTAAACTATACAAGCTTTTAACAATTTTCACTACCGGCGTGACAGCCACAGAGACGCGGAAAACTGTCAGTGTTGGTTATGTCAAAACGTCAATACGTTGGTGTTGCCAGACTAAAAATATATGATTTCTAGTAGGAATTGTGTGGGTGGTACAATATAACGACCAGTACAACTTATCATACCTTCCCCTATATATATATAAAATTCTGAATTGATTGATTGTTGACATGAGAGTAGAACCCCAAACGCTAAAAGTAGAGACACCATTTTTGGAGGGTAGATACCTTGCATGGTGTAGATGAGCACTAAGAAAGAATATTTCAAAATTCAGTCCCTAGGGGGTAAAATAGGGGATGAAAGTTTGTATAAAAGTCTGTCAGTTTCGAAGTTAAGATCATGTGTATGGTGTTGATTTAACATTAATATTTATGTCTGAGAGTACTTGAAAATTCCATCCCCTTCGGGGGGAAAGAGGGTTGAAGTCGTGTATAAAAAAACTCTAAATGTCTTCATTGATTGATTCTTGTCATGTTAGTCTAGCCCAAACAGCTGAAAGTAGAGACCCCATTTTTGGAGGGTTGATACCTTTTATCGTTAGAAATAAGGATTTTTCAAATTCACCCCCCAAGGGTGTAAATAAGGGGATGAAAGTTTGTATGAAAGTCCGTCAGTTTCAAAGTTAAGATCTTCAAACTTTGTGTTTAGGCTGTCGACTAAACATAAATATTTATGTGTCTCAGCATAATTGACAATTCCACCCCCAAGGGGTGAAAAGAGGGTATACGTACATAGTTGTTATTTATTTATGAGTTAAGGAAGAGCGGAGTCACCTGTTACAGGCATTTATTTGCTTACTAGGTGGTTCCAATCACTTCTGAAAAATCAAATGTTTAATGCAAATAAAACTTATTCTTATTCTTATTCTTATTCTTACGTAGGTGCCTATTGATTACTCAAATGGCTGACTGTAATATTAAAGTTGGAGGCTTGGTTATTACTTGGATCGAAACATTTTTAGAGGAATTAAAAATAGGGTTTGGCCACACGATGCAACTGATTTGCTCAAGTAAAGTCAAATTCTTTCTTTCTTATCGTATGAGGATTAGTGGCCACCTCTGGTGTCAGATTTTATCAGGCCGCCTTAAGGTCTCCGACTTGGCTTATAGACTGTTATTGGATGACAACAGCCGGTACCGACGGTTTAACATGCCCTTTGAAGCACGGGTCTGGCAACCCCAGCCGGTTAACTTGTCAAATAGTATCAGCTGTATAGAAATTATTTAAATTATCGTAAAACCAAAGCTTTAGTATAGTGTTTTGTTTTTAAAGTGTTAATAGGATCCTTTAGCATATGTAAAAGTGTTATCCAAGAAATCTTTATAGTAATATTTGAAATAAATTGGCTACAAAATTGTAACGACCAAACGTCATCCTGACGTGGAATCAAGTCTCAGGAAAAGCCGATATTTAAAAGGAGGAATGCTAATAAACTGCACATAAACCGGGGAAGTAACTTTGTTCTATAACTTAGTAGATAAGTATTTTACGCAGCGTACCTAGTTTAAAACACTGAAGTGACTTAGTAGATTTGGTGATAGATTGGCTTCTCATTGCTGTACACTAATAATCACTACTTACCTGTACAGAGTTCACTTCCAGTGAACAACGTCACAATCCATTACGATTTGACATTGTTAACAACCTCTCTTTACTTGACAAATAGTGGAAGTAAAGCTGACGGTGACTACTATTGTCACAGACATTCACCATACTGCTACTCTTACCAAACGCTACTTACATCAATACTGACCCATCCAAATCACTCCATTCGAAGATTGTGCAGCCAATTTTTCAGCAAAAAATCTGAGTTAATAAACAAGTTATGTTTTAGTGCTTATGCATAGTATTTAATTTATTGTCCTATTCAATAATATTTATGTTTTTTTATTATTTATTTGATAGGTGTAGGTACACATTCATTCATTAGAGTGGAGTAAATTAAAATTAAACAGAGTATTCATTGCATAAAGGTTTGGCCTCTCTTTACTTTGTTAAAAGTTAATTTGTCGGTAAAACCTTTAAGTCACTTACATTCAAATTTACCATAATAATATCTTACCATAATTATATAAAGCAGTATCTCAACATATGCTTACACAACTTGAGTAACCTCGCTTTCCTTTATGCAAAGTAAAGTTGATGGTGATACTTATTGATTGATTTATAAACAATACCTAAAATACAAACTCATTATCTTACAAAATTATTTCTGCAATCTCAGAAATTCTTTAGTTTATTTTAATAACAAACCTGTAATACTAATTTTGAGTTAATAGATAGCATTGAATCCCAAATCGTACCTTCATAAACAATTATGATGACCCGGAGAACATCTGCAAAGGATATCGAGCTTAAGCTCAAGAATGCTCTGGAAGATCTGAAGGCAGCAAAGGAACTAAATGACACTTTACTGCAGGAAAGAGAGGACAGCGAGAATGAAATCCTCAAGACGATTACTCGGAACTCTGAACTTAAGAGTGAACTCGCTGAGATTCATCATAAATACTCTGAAGATGTAGACAAGTGTAACCGAATGGAAGACTTCATTCAGTCATTTAGGGATTGTTCTGACACTCATGAACAGGCATTGAGGTGCATTACTGACCTTGAAATTAGATTGTCTCTTTCTCAAAAGAAAGCACTTGATTTAGAGAAAGAAAATAAAAGTTTTATAGAAGAAAAGCACTCTCAAAGCCTGTTCAATGAGTTATCTCAATGTAATTTTGCAACAGGTGACGATTCACCTTTAGAATTTGTCAAGTATGTTAATAGACCATGTTCATACAATAACAATAATTGTCAATTCAGTAGCAGGAAGAAATTAAAAAAATACATTAAGATTAATAGATATATAAAGAAAACACAAAAATTGGTAAAAAGACAAAATTATTATAATCAATATAAAGACTTAAGGAAAGAACGTAGGCAATTGTTAGAAAAATTAAATGTGATTAAAACAGAATCATGTAATAACAATAAAAATAGTGAAATGTTAGATATTCAATTAGACTTTCAATTATAAAAGTAAATTTTTTTTTAATTTCGCGCAAACAAATAACTGAAACGAGTTAGTTGCACATGTATTTATGAATTATTAAGGTATGATGAACCAATAATTGTGTAATGTTTGTTTGTATGGAAGTCGTACCACCTTAAGCACAGTAGCCTTTCATAACACTGAAAAGCTACATATAATTGACATAAATCCTTTGTTAAATAATTTTAACTTGACAAAAGATACTTACTATCTGCCTCACTATTATAAGAGACAAATAGCGCTTACGCTATCTTTTTATTTTAAACATTTAGCCAATAATCTGGCTATTAAAACCTCTGCTTTTATTGAGCAGTTAAATTCTGACATTTGTAATATAACTTTGGAATCTGTTCCAAGTAATTTGATTCTATTGAATCCCAACACAGACTTGGTTAATTTAAATTACCATTAGAGACAACAGAGGTCTCCTCTAGCCCAGTGTTGACAAGAGGAAAGCCAAAATGTTTAAAAATTGTTCGTCAAAATATACAAGGCTTTTCTGACAAAGACCTAGAAGTAAGTTTATTTTTAAAATGTGAAAATGTTGATGTGTTGTGTATCACTGAGCATTGATTAAAATGTCTCGAATTATTTTTAAATCTGGATAATTATAGAATTGTAAGTTCATTTAGTAGGCAATCTGCTATTAGAGGAGGGTCTCTTATAATTTTACATAATAATTTTCAGTACAAAGAGCGCAAAGATATAATATCCCTCTCAATTGAACGAATAATTGAATTGTCTTGTGTGGAACTAGACCAAATTATTGTAATATGTGTTTATAGACCCCCACTAATTACCCAGAGTTTGAGTCCACTATGGAGGAAGTTTTAAGAATAACTAGTAAAAGTAATAAAAAGGTTGTCATATGTGGGGATTTTAATGTTGACATTTTAGACTCAAAGTTGTCGAAGCTCGAAAGTAGATTATTAAATTTATTCACATCGTTTAATTTATCTCATACCTTTAATGAGCCTACTCGAATAACACCCACATCTGCCACCTGTTTAGACAACATTTTTTCAAACTGTGTAGTCACTGAGAAATCTATAATAAATGTTATTAAATCGGACCATAGTGGACAACAAGCCTCTATAGAGCACCATCATGTCTGTCCTAAGCGGAAAATTGTATGCAGGCCAATAACTAAAAAGGGCATAGATGAATTCAGAAACAATGTGATTTATAAAATTAAGTCTTTACCAGCTCCTATTATGGAATCTAATTATCTTTATAATGATTTATTTCATGTGGTTGAACACGAATTTATTAAAAAGTTTAAGCAAAAAGTGATCAATTGTAACTCGGATAAAGTAAAGTTTAGTGATTGGGCCACGCCGGGAATTTACACAAGTAGAAGAAAACTATATGACCTCTATGCGTCAAAGCATACTTCCTGTGACCCAATTTTTATTGGATATGTCAGGAAGTATTCACAAATGTTTAGAAATGTTTGTGTAGCTGCTAAGGCGATGTTCTTTTCAAATAAAATCAAATTAGCGGATAATAAAATAAAGGCTACTTGGAATATTATTAATCAAACAACTGGTAAAACTAAAAATAATGTCAACCACTTCTGTCTTAAAGTAGGTGATAAATTAATTAAATCTGACGTTGAGGTTGCCCGTGTTTTTGAAGATTTCTTCTCTCGGGTACCCTTAGAAACTACCAGTAAATTAAATTCCTGTCCAAACGTTGCTGCTGCCTTCTTGGAGTCGTGTGTTGATAAGTGTAATAAAGTTTTCAATTTTAAGCATATTAATAGTGAAGACATTTTAAAAGCTTTCAAGTCTATAAATATTAAAAAGACTGAAGATCTATGGGGCATATCAACCAACATTATTAAATCAAATATTGATACAATAGCTCCATATTTAGCTTTCATTTTTAATCAATGCATAGATGAAGGTACTTTTCCCGATTTAATGAAATGTAGTAAGCTTATTCCTCTTTTTAAATCGGGTGACAAAAGTGACCCCACAAATTTTAGGCCGATATCTATACTACCGGCACTTAGTAAAATTTTTGAAAAAATTATATACTCGCAATTATTAGACTATTTAACAATAAATCAAATCCTTCATAACAATCAGTTCGGCTTTTCTAAAGGTAAAAATACTACTGATGCTGGCATTGCACTCCTTAAACATATTTTTGAGGCTTGGGAGGGCAAGCAAGACGTAATTGGTATATTCTGTGACCTGTCTAAAGCTTTCGATTGCGTTGATCACGTTACACTTTTAAAGAAGCTAGAACATTATGGTGTCTCTAAAAAATCGGTTAGCCTTTTGCAGTCATACTTGCATAATAGAAATCAAAAAGTAATTGTCAATAATACTGCTTCTACTGGAGCCCCCATTATTATGGGCGTGCCCCAAGGTTCAATATTGGGCCCTTTGCTGTTTATAATTTATATTAACGATCTCCCTTACTACACGAGTAAATTATGTGAGACAGTACTATTTGCAGATGATACATCTTTAATTTTTAAAATTGATAGAGGAAACAATTGTTCTGACGAAGTAAATAGTGCTCTCTCTCAAGCCGCACACTGGTTCAACATTAATAATTTGTCTCTTAACCCTACTAAAACCAAGTTTGTTAAATTCTCATTACCTAATGTAGTGCAGGTCGATATGCTTATCAATTTGAATGGGGATGTAGTAGAGTTAGTTGAGAGTACAAAATTTCTTGGTATTACATTGGATTCAAAACTACAATGGGATCCACATATTGAAGCCTTGTCGAGTAGACTTAGTTCTGCGGCTTTCGCAATAAGGAAAATAAGGCTCTTAACTGATATTGAAACGGCAAGACTGGTTTACTTTAGTTATTTTCATAGTGTAATGTCCTATGGCGTGTTGTTGTGGGGCTCAGCAGCTAATATAGAAAATGTTTTTATACTTCAAAAAAGAGCTGTGCGCGCCATTTACAAAATTCGACGTAGAGATTCTCTTAAGGATTTGTTTAAAGAGATTAATATACTAACTTTGGCGGGACAATACATCTATGATAATTTAGTATATGTAAGGAAACATCATGATTTATTTATAAAGCATAGCGATGTTCATAATTTTAATACTAGAAACAAGAATAAGTTTGCCGTTCCAAAATTTCGGCTTGAAAAATGTAGACGCTCGTTTTTGGGGAAAGGCATAGCCTTTTTTAATAAAGTTCCACAACAAGTGATATATGTTAAAAAAACGCTCTTAAGCGAAGGTTATTACAAGGTAGATGACTATTTAAAAGACCAAAATGCATGGATGTGATACCAACATTAAACATAACTATTGTAAATAGTGTAAGAGGAAAATATTCTTATATGAGTATGAGAAAATTTTCTTCTTTTATTAAATATATTTCAAGATTGTAGATTTGTGTTTGGCAACAACATGTTCCATTGTAAATGTTGTTGTTTCTGCTAAGGCTGATAAGTTTCTTGCGGCCGTTCTTCTTATCAGTTAAAAGATGTCCTGAATGGCTGGTAGGGAAAAAAATGTTGGACTATTCGAAAGTACTTATCTATACGTCTATTTGAATTAAAATCTTTGACTTTGACTTTGAAGCGCTCAGTTGTAGTGTCACTTTACGGTCACCCATCCAACACCTGACCGGACCGAACGTTGCTTAACAAACGTGATATAATACATTAGTCTGTCAAGCGTGGCCACGAACGTCAAATGACGACATTTGACTTTTAGTAGCGCACATTTTCGGTGTCACTTAACTACTGGCATAGGTCACCATGTAAACCTGTAAGCTTAATTTTGAATCCAATATCGTTCGATCGACATTGGTAGTGTGACGTTTCGTACTCTTGAGTCGCCACAGCAGCGCCAAATTGGATTCATATTGAGCGGACATTAAGTGAACTAAACGACGTTGAGTTTTGCTCAAAATGGTACTCTAGACGTTATTTTGACAGATAGCCTTGGGATTGTATTGTGTAAAAATTGGTTTACGATCGAGATCGTCACAATAACTAGAGTGTTAGTTTTTTAGTATTGAATTGGCGTATTTATCGGAAAAATGTATAAATACACTAAATGTATAACTATCTTAATTACGCGAACGAAGTCGCGGGCAAAAGCTAGTGTATAAATAAAACTATGATAAGTCTATTTTGCACATTTTCAAATCTAAAATAATTATTGATGTTAAAATGAAAAATAAAATAATTCAAAAATTATAAAGCAATAAATAATTTTAGAGTACAATCAAATGTCAATTTATTCTTTAAAAGTTCTATTTTATTACAATAGTATTTGGCGAGGAGATATTGCTTTAGTTGTTTCTCGAAATCAGTGGGTTTTACTATATTTTTAGTGAATTTGGCAATTTATCATAAATTTTAATTATCATTTTAATGTTGTTCTAGGCAATTTTAATTTATTGTGGTAGCGATTTTTACGTCTGATTGGTTTAATTGGGGAATATAAATGTTGATGCTTTCTCACAAACTTACAGGCCTCAAAGATATACAGTGGTGTTAGTGACAATATTCCGAGTTTTACAAAATAAGGACGACAAATTTCGGTTTGTTTTATATTATATAAAATTCGTGTACATTTTTGTAGTACAAAGATTTCCTGAATATATGAGCAGTTTCCCCACAAAATGATACTATAAACCGACAGTGACATTTTTAGGTTCGTGAGTCTCTTAAGTTGGCGTAGGGCATAAATAAATGATGACAGCTTTTCTGCTTATCTTTGGTTTCCAATTTAAATGTGTATCCAAATCTATTCCCAACAATGTAGCTGAATTTACCATTTCTAATTTAATTCCTTTGAACGAATTGTTACTCTCTAGAGCTTTTTTTGAAAGGGTTTAAACTGCATAAGCTTAGTTTTCTTTAAATTGAAGTATAAATTGTTACGATTTAGCCAAATTGTTTTAGTAATTCATCAATTTTAGAGTTTAATCCATTTGTGTCGGAACAGCTTACTATCATGAAAAATCATCAGCAAAAGACACACAGTGCTCTTCTAATGGCTTTGGCAGGTCGTTGATGTAAATCAGAAAGAGAATACAGACCACAACACTTCCCTGTGGTATTGAACACATTATGGAAACACTCCTTGATCTTATGTATTTGACTTCTCCTGTAGCAAAGTTTGTATTCTCCATCTCCACATATTGCGAACGACCATGCAGATATGATTTGAACCAATCATGTACTATGCCTCTTATTTATATAATTTGTCCAGTAAAACATCATAGTCAACGCTATCATACGCCTTACTCATATCAAGTAGTAACCCTACTACGTAGTCCCTATTAATAAATTATAATATGTATTTTCTGCATATATTTGTAAATAGCTAGGATGGTAGATCATTTTTTTCTAAAACCGTATTGGCAATTGTTAAGAATATTAAATTTGGTCAAAAACTACTGTAGACGTCTTGACTGTTTCTACTATTTTAGAAAATGTAGGTATTAAGTCAATTGGGCGGAAGTTATTTGGGTCCGTTTTGTCTCTTTTTTTGCATACTGGTTTTACTAACCACATTTTCAAAGCACCTGGGAAGATACATTCTTGAAACGATTGAATTATTAATTAGGTTAAAGGTTGGACTAACTCATTTGCGCATTTTTTTACTAAGGAAGGTGGGATTCATCAACACCAAAACTAGTTTTATTTTTAAGGTTTTTTATAATTTTGAGTGTCTCGTTTGGCGTAATGGGGTAGAGGTAAAAAGTGTTCTCAATGGTATTAACATATTTTGATTGTGTGATTTATTTGACTATGCTGAATTGCTTATTGATGAGAAAAAGTTATCGTAATAGTCAGCTACTAATTTCGGGTTTTTAATAGGTAACCCGTTTTTTAATAGGTGTATATTTTGTTAACTTTTTTTCGATTTGTGATAAGTTGTAGAGTTTATTATTTGCCAGAGAGCTTGGCTTTTATTTTTATTTTTATTATATCTATGTATATTGGGTATTTTTGTGACATTTGTACAGCTTTTTTTAATGTTATGTACAGCTATATAACATGTAATGTTCTTTCAATATTGTATTCGACTTCAATTGAATTAGGTGATGTTTTAAAAATCTTATAAGTCGACATGAGGTTTTATCCCTTTCGTGAGATAAGTTATCTTTCTTTTTGTCTCTTTTTATTCTTTCGGTATTACACATATAAAATGAGAACAGTTTTTATTTAAACATCTATTTGGATTTATGTATTTATCTTAATCTATTAACTTAAGTTCGTTGTTACTAAAATTAGTGAAAAACTTAACAGATTTATGTTTTCACTTGTCAGTGACGATAGTTTCAATGCATCACGGATTCTGTTTGCAAATACCTATAATATACATTTAATATATTTTTTTATTTCTAATTTCTGTGGTGTGCCCTAACCATATTTACATTATCTTGTCTATATTCTCAAATATCTAGTTAAAGTAATCCACGATACCTAATAACCAACATACGCGCTTCAACAAACTTCAAATTGAATTAATAATAGGATATAAAAATTATCGTTCAGCGATGGAGCTTTAATTAAATATTATATTGCTTGGAAATCCGTCTAGTAATGAAAGTTTGGCAGCATTTGTGCCGAGATTGTTCAAGTTACGTGAAATGAGTTACAGAAATTCGCATACTTGTGCTTCACCAAGTGTTATGAGAGCCTACTCTGATGAGTTCTTGATACATTCGCAGTATTAAACACGCGTGTGGAGGATCATATGATATCAAACATATTCCTTAAAGTAAGATGCTTTCTTGACAAAATTACAGAAGACAATGTTTTTCATCACAAACGTAATAATTTATGAAACCTATTGTCATGTCCGTCAAATACCGATTTAAAAATCTGTACTTACCTATAGGTGTAAAAGTAATAAAGCAAAAATATACAAATTAGGGGAAAGGTGGTGATGCCTTTGTCCTACCTAGCAACAATAATACGGCTTATCCGTTGTATGAGGCGTAGGGACAAATTACACATGAAGGCCAAATCTAAAACGGACAATTTAATATTACAATTATCATACAAAAAATATCAAAACTTTTGTAACGATGTATTGAAAAAAGTTAAGAATAGTTACGATAAAAACGAATTAAAAAAGGCTGGAACTGACAGTAAAAGAATATGAAAGGTTATAATAAATGTTACTCATATGTCACAGCAACATGAGTTATCTTCAGGGTTGTTTCAAGAGCGCACGTCACAACTGACATCCGTAAATAGTGCAAATGATTACTTCGCCAACATAGGAAAGTGTCTAGCAAGCAAGGTTCAAAGTCATTCATTTATGTCCCAGTAAAGTATTCAACATAGTTGCGAAAATTCATTTAGATCATTTGTGCTATTGGATACTGATGAAGCTGAGGTGGAAAGAATCCTTATGGATTTAAAAGACGATTTAGCGGTTGGATGGGATAACATATCGAGTAAAATGTTGAAGCGATACAGGCATATTTTGGTCTCACTTTTCACTTACATTTTTCGCAAGTGGCTCAAAGAGTTTTCCCTAAATGTCTAAAAAAGCAGTTATTATTCCTGTGCATAAATCCGGCAGCAAAGATCAAAGATCAAACTTTAGGCCTATCTCTTTATTACCCGCCGTTTCAAAATATTAGAAAAGATAATAAATATCAGGCTTGTTGGATATTTCGAGGAGCATTCTGTTTTTTCTAGAACTCAATATGGCTTTAGACCCAAATTATCGACTGCCGATGCTGAGCATCAGTTAACTAACTATTTAGTACAAGAACTAGACAAGGGACTTGGGAATATTTTCGACGTAGCAAAAGCTTTTGATACCGTTTCTGTACCCATTCTATTGCTGAAACTTGAACCACTAACCATAAGAGGCACCCAGCTTAAATTATTAACAAGTTACTTATATGAGCGGTTACAACGTGTTAAAATAGACAATGTTATCAGCTCTGATTTGATGAATACTTTCCATGGAGTTCGTCAGGGAAGTATATTAGGTCCTACCCTATTTTAAGTTTACATTAATGACCTTTGTAATCTAAAATTGCATGGTGGAAAAATCATTTCATATGCTGACGACACTGCTCTTTTTTTCCGCAAGCTCGGAAGAAGAGGTAGATGAATATGTGCAAAGAGGCTTCAATGTAGTAATTAATTGGTTACAGCAACATCTAATATGATTAAACGCTGACAAAACTAAGTATATATTATATTTCTCAATGCGTAAATATAAAACTACCTTAACTAACCCAAAATTGCATGTCCACCGTTGTAAAGACTCTGCTAATCACCGTTGCACTTGCCCAGACATAGGTATTGCTAACAATCTGAAGTATTTGGGTGTCATTATTGACGAAAACCTTACATTTAAGCCCCATATTAAAGCTTTATGTGGCAGAATGCGTATATTAATATATAATTTTTTTTCGACAAGAAATATACTTAATATCCCATTAACTTACAAAATCTAAATCCTTGGAAAACAAAGATATATATACTAGAACAATGACCCTAAAACTAAAACCTTAAAAATATAAGGTAATATATACATTCAAAAACTTCGCACTGTTGCAGATTACGCTCTACTACGGCAAGTCTATCTCGCCCTAGGTCAATCAATAATAAATTACTGCATTACGTCATTGGGTGGCACGTCTAAAACTTCATTGTTATCAATTGAAAGATCCCAAAGGGCGGTTCTAAAAGTTACTACTTTCCGGCCTTACCTCTACTCAACTGAGCTTCTTTATAAGAATTGTAATGAAGTAACCTTTAGACAATCATATTGAGCATTGTCCTTAAACAGCACACTGCACTTCCCTACAGCACTGAAATTACTAACAAGAGACGAAAAGATAGAGTTTGCCCACAAAATACGGGAATGAAATCTGCCTTCTCTTCCAGCTTCTTCATATTTCTACGGCCTTTGCGTTATAATAGATTTAATGCCAAAATTTGGTATTCATTCTAGTAATTATCACAGCACAAGGAGCATTCTGTATGCAGCTCTTCAAAATATGTCCTACGAAGACACGGAGAATTTAATGCTTGTGACTAAATGATAAAAAGTTTTGAGTACCTAAGATTTTTTTTTTATTAAGTGTATTATTTATGTAGTAGTATGTTTGTTTGTCATAATCTTGTTAATTCATTATATTGCATTTGGTTGTTTAATTTAAGTATAATGTAAGTCTTATTTGCCTGAAACGGGTATTCCTAGTTCAGGCTAATTATATAATTATAGTATTTGTGGTTAAGCACATAAGGACTGTGTTATTTCGGTCTAAATTTGATGGTTTACGTGTATATGTGAGTGGTATACCATCAGTTAGCTTGCGCTCATTAATCTGTGGGTTTATGACGTTGATGCATTGAGAGCGAGCTGGCCACAAAGAAGGACCGCCGTCTATGATACGAAAAAAAGATGCGCAACGTCATTACCTCATTCTGGGTTTCTTGATGACATTCGTTGAAATAGGAAAATTAATTTGCATTATAATTTAAATAATATCGTGATATTGTGCCGTCGGCCTTTTGTGCGCTCATGTGGACAGTTGTGATACCGGAACTCCACGACGCCACGTGCGAACTGGCATCGGGCGATCTAGAGGTGACCAGCTCTCCAAGAGGAACGCAGGATTGCTCCGCATACGCCCGCAGGTGAGTGAGCGTTCAGTTAATTAGCTGATGTAGGTATATCCCGAGCATCGGTCAGAATTGACAACTTCAGGTCTTGGCTATTTACACGCCAGGCCATAACATCATGGTACTTTGTTGCCGAATCCATGCTCCAGCAGGAATTTCGTAAGTATTTTGGGGAGTACATAATTGGATGTTCGCAGAATAAATACGTATTAATTGGTTTAATTTGCAAAGTTACTTTAGTACTCACTGTCATACTGCCATTTTGTAATTGGTACAAAACTTTAGGCAAATAAAATTATTTTCATTTTAAATTAATTCTCGCATTATAATAGCGAATTTAATTGTTAAAAATGTCGAAATCAATTGATGATTCGATCGTTGAACTGCCTGATAGGCAGCTTACTTTATTAATAGCGAAAAAAGAACGTCTTTTTTCGCGGATGAATGATTTGTTTAAGTTTGCAAATAATGTAACTAACTTTTCATCCCGAAGTAATGAAAATTTCATGGCTCAGTCTGAAATAATTGATGAAATGCGTAGGCAATTTGAGTCTATAATTGATGACATAAATGGCCGCCAACTTACGTTAGATTCAAAATTTCAGCCTGATTATCAGCCTTTGTCTGCCTTTGAGGATTTGTATTTTATTGTAAAGCGCGTCCGAAATAATATTATTCAGTCGTCGCAAACCGTTTTGCCATCGTCATCGAATAATTCCGGCGATCATAATCCGAGATGTGTCATTAAGTTGCCTCCGATTGAGTTGCCTGGCTTTGACGGCAAAGCGGAAAATTGGCCTAAGTTTTACGAATCTTTTAAGGCCAACATTCATAATAACAAACAGTTGTCGGACTCGCAGCGCGTGCAGTATTTAGTAGGTAAGTTGACGCACGGCGCGCTGAAAGCGACCGTGGGTATTGTACCTTCGGGTGAAACTTATAATATTATTTGGGATAGCTTGGTGAAGAAATATCAGGATGTGCGTTCATTGGGTACGCTTTATCTGAACAACATTCTCGATGCGAAAAGTTGTTCAAATACGGCAGCCGGTCTTGATAATTTTATTGAGAAGTATTCATCATCTGTGTTGGCTTTAAAACAGCTGAATATCAGTGATGTAACCGATTTCATACTTTTGCATTGTGCGCTTAGGAAAATTGATGTTCAAACTGTGCAAGCATTTGAATTATCTGTACGGAATAAGGACATTCCTTCTTATAATGATTTAATTTCTTTCGTGCAAGATCCAGTGAAAATCTTAGAACGGTCGAATGTTTCATGCTCGACACGGTCTTCGTGCGGTAGTGTGAATAAAGCATCTCCGTCAGTCGGGATCGCGGCATCCCGTTCTAATACTTACAAGTCGTTTGTCGCGAGTAATGAGAATGTCGCTTGCACGTCAGGGAAATCGTGTATTTTTTGCAGTAAAAATGATCATTTAATTAATGCTTGTTTACAATTTAAAGGTGTGACGGGGCTCCTAGTCCGGCAGCACTAGAGTCGCCGGAACGTCGGAACCGCCGCACTCGTTTAATAAATAAAAGAATTCGTTCAGAGACTCGATTTATTATTTATGAATTTATGGAAATAAGGAAAATAAGGAACTGAAACAATATAAAATACAAAGATATAGAAAATTATAAATACTGAATCTAAATAATGAGTAAAAAAGTAGGTGTGCTTACCCCGTGTATCGGGTTCCTGATGTATTAAGAGAATAAATATGGTTGATTGATAAAAATATGGAAGGGATAGCAGCGTCTAGCCTGCTGGCTTCTGTAAGATTACGTCAAAATGAGCCGAAAAGGAAACGTGGAACGGAGAAAATTTGAATTTAGACAGAACAGATAAAAATACAATTTGATTACCATAGAGTGAGACTACGGAGTTTCTAACCATTATAGAGGTTTCATCCATCTATAAGGCTAGAACGAAATGGCATCGTTACAAAGGTTTGAGTTCACCCCAAGCCCGATTTGATTTTATTAAATCGAAACAGGGTTGCGTAAGATGTCTTAGTGGGTCACATACCGTAACTTCATGTAGGTCTTTGGTGGCTTGCGACGTATGCAAGAAACGTCATCATACCCTCTTACATTTCGAAGGTAAGAATAATAATAATGTTCCGAGAAATACTTACGCTCATACTTCTCAAATACCTACCGGTGAAGGGACGATGCACGTTTTGTCGTCATCGTTGGTCCCGCCCGTCGTCGTCTCGCTGTCCGCCACAGCATCGCGTCTTTCTGCACCCGTCGTGGAATCGAACCCACGTGATTTGGGTACCCCGTCTAGTTTGGGTACACCGGAAACGCCGTCATTGTCTTTAAGCGCGGAGGTAAGACCCAATTCTACGATTTTGCTATCGACAGCTCAAGTTTATGATAAAATAAAAAATTGTAATAATAAAAGAATTATCCGCTGTTTAATAGACAACGGGTCACAAAATAATTTAGTTACAATAGACTGTTGCAAATCGCTTAATTTGCCAATAATTCCATTGAGTAATTCTTTTGTCAAAGGAATTGGTTTAGCGTCTCGGCCTATTTTAGGGTACGTATATTTGGACATTGAGTCCCGTGTATATACAGATAACAAATACACTATACATGCTTTAGTGATTGACTGTATCACTGATCAGTTGCCTGCTCATTATGTGGACACGGGTGATATGAGTTACTTGAAAGGGATTCCCCTCGCCGATCTGACATGGAATATCCCCGGGTCTGTGGATGTCGTTCTGGATGCTCAGCTGTTTCCATATTTAGGGAATAGGGTCGTGTCTGGTACCAGTGCGCCCCCTGCTTTGCTGACCGCATTCGGTGTTGATGGGTGATTTCCCAAGTAAGGATATTGTAAATACTTCTAAGTCGTTTTGTGTACTCTCGCTTAGTGATATGGTGCAAAAATTTTGGCAGTTAGAAGAATTGCCTAACTTGCATTTTTTGAGCCCTGAGGAGACGGAATGTGAAAATTTGTTTGTTTCGTCTGTCACCCGGGAGGAGGGTGGTAGGTACTCGGTTGCCTTACCCTTCTGCAGGAACCCGAAAGAATTGGGTAATTCTCGCACTGCTGCCCAACGGCGTTTTATGGCTTTTGAACGGAGGTTTAAACAGTCACCTGACATACGAGAAAAGTACAATAGTGTTATCGGTGAATATATTGAAAAGGGTTATTTATCTGAGGTTGCTGAATCCGATGTGACAGAAGAGGGGTATTACATCCCGCATCATGCTGTCACTCATCCGGGTAAGCCCATGCCTCGGATTGTGCTCGATGCTAGTGCGAGAACCCATACAGGTCTGTCATTAAATGACGTCCTTCATATAGGACCTAATTTGCAAGCTGATTTATTTCTGCTTTTGCTTGGCTTCCGTCTTTTTCTTGTCGCGATGACTGCTGACATCAAACAAATGTACTTACAGATTTTGGTTCCGTATGAACACCGTAAATATATACGGATTTTATTTCGTTTTGCAGAGAACGAAGTCGTTCGGACTTTTCAATTTAATCGGGTCCCTTTTGGTCTTAAAGCGAGCCCATACTTAGCAATGCGGACAGTTCGTCAGCTGGCTGATGACATGAGATCACATTTCCCAGAAGCTGCTAAGGTGGCAGAGTCCAGTTTGTACATGGATGATCTGGTTTATTCTGTTGCGGATGATGCCAGTGCCGTGCGTCTTTCCCGAGAATTGATCTCGCTTTTCAAGGCTGGTGCCTTTGACCTGGTCAAATGGACAAGTAATTCTCATGTTGTCCTTGGAAATCTTCCGGACTCTCATCGTAGTGCAGTGAATTTGGTTGACGGTTCTAACAATACCTCTAAGGTGTTAGGCCTCTCCTGGGAACCAGCTGATGACAATTTCTTCTTTACGACTTCTTATGTCCAAGAGAAATGTACTAAGCGAAATATACTCTCCGTAGTCGCTCGTTTGTTTGATGTTCTAGGTTTGATGGCCCCTGTTATTTTGTACGCCAAGTTGCTAATTAAGGAGCTTTGGTTATGCAACATAGATTGGGACGATACTCCCCCTGAGAGCGTTATACGAAGGTTTTCGGCGCTCATACAGGAGTTTCCTCTCATTTCGACTTTGAAAATCCCTCGTCATGTAGGTGTCTTTAACGACAGTACTGTGCTTATTGTTGCGTTTTGTGATGCGAGTATGAACGGCTATGGTTGTGTCATATATTTACACACCACCGACGCCAGGGGTAATATTGCTGTTAGATTACTTTGTGCGAAATCAAAGGTGTCACCCACTAAAGTGACCACACTCGCACGTTTGGAATTATGCGCTGCCGTCTTGATGTCCAAATTGTTACAGACGGTTCAAGACGCTTACCAAGCTCGTATACCCATTGCGGGCACATATGCTTTCTCGGATTCAACCATTGCGCTTTCGTGGATTCATTCTTCACCGCATCGTTGGTCGGTGTTTGTAAGTAACCGCATCGCTCAGTGCCAAGAGAATCTGCCTCCTGAAAACTTTTATCATGTCGCAGGAAGTGAGAATCCAAGTGATTGTCTTTCCCGAGGGATGCTCCCCTCCCAACTCGCTTCACATGGTTTATGGTGGAACGGCCCATAATGGATTCGTCCCCCTTCAAATTGGCCTATAAAAGCCTTTTCTCCTAGCATAACTGCCGAGTTGCCGGAACACAAAGTGAGTGTGCTGATTGCAACGGTTCAGTGTGAACCACCGGCTCTTATGGAATTATCTCAGCGTATATCGGGATGGGATAAACTTTTACGGATTGTTGTTTACGTCCTTCGATTTATTAAAAAGGTCTCGCTTTCTTCTGGAGCAGTCAATAATCTTATGGCTGCCGAGAAATTTGTGATACGTACAGTCCAGAGTGTCTACTTCGCAGAGGATCTTACCGCGCTCAAGAAGGGTAAATTGCCTTCTAAGAAGCTTTTGAACTTGTCGGTGTTTCTTGGCGAAGATGGTGTGCTGCGTATTGGAGGACGGCTTTCTAAATCGGATTTACCATTTGAGGCTAAACATCCGGCGTTACTTCCTAAACATAATCACGTAGTGGATCTCATAATTCAACACTACCATGTTATTAATTGTCATACTGGTCCAGGGCTTTTGATGTCTATTTTGCGGCAACGTTTTTGGATATTGGATGCCAGGACGGTTATAAGAGCGAGGGTGAGAAAGTGAAATTGTTGTTTTCGTTTGAATCCGTCCCACCCCACGCCCAAGATAGCTGATTTGCCTTCATTTCGTGTCACGGAAGCAAAGGCTTTTGTTCACACAGGCGTAGATTACGCAGGTCCCCTTCGCATTACGCTTGCTCGTCGAAGAGGACAACATTCTCAGAAGGCGTATATTTGCTTATTTGTGTGCCTTGTGACCAAGGCTATTCATATTGAGTTGGTCTCTGACCTAACTTCCAATGCTTTTCTTGCGGCTTTCAGTCGTTTTATTTCGCGCCGTGGACCTGTGTCGTGTCTGTATTCGGACAATGGCACTAATTTCGTCGGTGCAAAGGCGCAGTTAAACGATCTTTAGGCCTTTCTGATTGGGTCTGAATTTCATCCAACTTTAAAACGCGAACTTACTGAACGTCGTATTGAGTGGAAAATGATCCCACCTCGTGCGCCGCATTTCGGTGGTATGTGGGAGTCCAATATAAAAAGTTTGAAGACTCACCTTTATCGAGTGATCGGGACTCAGCTTCTCACTTACGAGGAACTGCAAACCGTGCTGGTGCAGGTCGAGTGCGTTATGTACTCGCGCCCACTCACTGTTGTGTCCTCGGATCCCGACCCCGAAGTGGTTACTCCTGCACATTTTTTAATGTCATCACCATTGCAGTATCTACCTGCGCCACCCTTGACTGACACGCGGATTAATCTTACCCAGCGGAAACAGTTGTTAGACAGTATGGTGCAATCCTATTGGAAGAAGTGGCGTTCCGAGTATCTGCATACCCTACAGGTCAGGCAGAAATGGACCACCACTGGCCATGCTATTAAGGTTGGAACTGTTGTTATCGTAGGACAGGATGATTCTCCTCCCTTGAGTTGGCCTTTAGGTATAATTACAGAGGTTCATCCCGGGTCGGACGGAGTTATTCGAGTGTAGACGGTAAAAACTAAGTTCGGGGTTATTTTAAAGCGCCCTATCGTGAAATTATATCCTATCCCTACTCAATAACTTCTCTTTAATTATGTCTAATTGTTATTTATTATTAAGTTATTGTTATTTTAAGGCTTAGCCATGAAGTGTCTTGATATCCTGTTAGTCTAAATATAAACGGCAGGTTATGTTGTAATGATTTTTGTTTGATATTCTCATTTGGTTTGAAACTTCTGCGAACTTCCAAGGCGGGGAGCTTGGTTAAGCACATAAGGACTGTGTTACTTCGGTCTAAATTTGATGGTTTACGTGTATATGTGAGTGGTATACCATCAGTTAGCTTGCGCTCATTAATCTGTGGGTTTATGACGTTGATGCATTGAGAGCGAGCTGGCCACAAAGAAGGACCGCCGTCTATGATACGAAAAAAAGATGCGCAACGTCATTACTTCATTCTGGGTTTTTTGATGACATTCGTTGAAATGGGAAAATTAATTTGCATTATAATTTAAATAATATCGTGATATTGTGCCGTCGGCCTTTTGTGCGCTCATGTGAACAGTTGTGATACCGGAACTCCACGACGCCACGTGCGAACTGGCATCGGGCGATCTAGAGGTGACCAGCTCTCCAAGAGGAACGCAGGATTGCTCCGCATACGCCCGCAGGTGAGTGAGCGTTCAGTTAATTAGCTGATGTAGGTATATCCCGAGCATCGGTCAGAATTGACAACTTCAGGTCTTGGCTATTTACACGCCAGGCCATAACAATTTGTAAACGAATTTTCTAGGCTATAAGTTCTTAACACTGTAATGTTTTGATATTGAATAAATTATTTATTTATTAATAAGACGATTCAGAGTCATAGTAAAATAAAAACGGACAACTGCGAGTCGGACTCGCCCACCGAGGATTCCGCACAAATTTGTGGGTACCTACCTAGCTGTGGCGAAGGGTTTATACATACTGATTCCCATCGGCTTCCCTTTTAGAAATCCTATCCCACTGATCCGCCATACAGTTGAGAAAAATATTGCTTACCTTCGCCATATTTCGACCCCTCGACACTGCTACCTAGGTACATAATATTATAAATAGTTCAGGAATTGAGTCTCGCAGTTTTTTTCCTGAAGTTTCCCGAAATTTTGTTTCCAAAACTAACGACTATATTTTTCATGATTTAATTACAAATGTCTAGTTTTCAGATTTTTTCCCGTACTTGAAGTAAAGACGACACTACTTGCCAAATTTCATAATTATAGGTCAACGGGAAGTACCCTATGAATTTTGATTCCCTTGAGAGTGTTGAAGTATGTGTTTTTGCGGCATAAGTAGCCTTACCTTTTTTAACGTTAATTTAGAAATTTGTTTTTTTCACAGCTAGAAGAGATTGTAAACGTGAATATATGGTTTTAATTCAACTCAAACTAGACGCGTTTCCGAGTTTATCCCGAAATTAAATTTCCGAAACTAACGACTATATTTTTATGATTTAATTACTTATATATAGTATTTAGATTTTTTTCTAGTAAAAGACGATATTATTTGCCTAAATTCATAGTTATAGGTCAACGGGTAGTACCGTATGAATTTTGATTCCCTTAAGGGTGTCAAAATCTACGTTTTTGCGACATACACGGTCCTATTTTTTTTACGTTAATTTGCAAGTTTGATAATTTACAAACATGAAAAGATTGTACCATTTAAAATGTAAAAAAAAGAAAAAGTTTCCATTTACAAAGAAAAACATTCGTTGTGTATCCGCGAATGTTTTAGCCAATTTCGTTTCAATAAAATTCGTGAAGCTGAGCCTCCAGGGAAATTTTGTAACAAATTTTGGCATTGGACAAAATTACACGAGTGTATCTGTGTAATTGCTAAATCAACTTGTCACATGCATGTGCAGATTTATGATATGTCCTAGGGTGGTTCGTTCGCAATAAAACGTTTTGTTTTGACCCATCACCGTTCTCCTTTTTTGATGATATAATTCTGTCTGCCTTTGGAGTTATAAAATATTATAAAGGCAAAAAAAAAATTAAAAATTAAATCTCTTTTATTAAAAACAAAACCGACTTCAAATAGTTTTTTTTTATAATTTAATGATCTGTGTCCCTTTGAAGTTATAAAATATTAGCGGCCGCCCGTGGTTTCTCCCGCGTGGTTCCCGTTACCGGTAGAATATCGGGATAAAAAGTAGTCCATGTGTTAGTCTACTACTTGAATTCCCTATATACCTTTATTCAAAATCCGTACAGTAGTTTTTGAGTGAGTAACAAGTAAACAAAGTGACATTACTATTACATTTATATAGGATTTTAATGGCAGATGTGTAAAAAATAACGTGGTTATTTATACTTCAAGTATAGCCAATTAGCACATATGATATTTATACTAGTGTTCGTTTTTTATGCATTCAACTTGGTCATTTTGTACATATTTAGCTATAAAAATACAGCATTTTTTTTATTAAAGTTGTTTCGTCGTTTAATATTGATGATGTAGCTCCTTTTTAAAGTGAAACTCTCATTCACAATTTGGTACCCGAGATTCATTAACTCCGTTAATAAATTGTTCTTAAAATTGTACTAGTCGGGACGTCATTTAAAATTAAAGTTGTTTGCAAAACCATTTTATTATGGGTTTCGTAATGTTCAGCTTTCATGTCTCCCAGTTTGGTGTGGGAGGCCATAAATTACCCTATTGGTGTAACATCTTGATTGGAACAATGAAGTTCATCACGTTCGCATGTAAATTAAATCAATGTCTATATAAAGGGCGATAGTAAGCCTTTGATTGCAGCCACAGCACGCCATTCAGCAATAAACTTGCAACTACGGAACTCAAATTTCAACGCAACTTTATTTTTATCAAAGGAAGTCGTTAGACGCTATCTGAACCACCTCGCACGTATTAACATACATAATTATAGGTAGTTTAACAATTGGCTGTGGGCCAACTCGATCCGACTTGTATTATACGACTATTTAAGTTTTTAGGTTTCCGTTAGTAGGGGAAACAATGTTTTTGCGCCCAAATCGCGGCGCGTTCCGGTGAAATCGTTTTGAGAGATATATCAGTTTTATCTTCTGTCTGTATAATAGTGTTATTAATATACACTCGCTCTCAATGAGGTAGAAAATTATAATACTATTTTAGTGCCAAAATAAATAATCAGAGGCAAAGGTCTATATTTTTAGGAAATATTTGTACAAATATTTGGTCGAAAAATAGTAAGCTAAAGACACCGACAGTAGCCGATTTTTGAGTAAAACACTCAGTATAGAAAACAAAGAGACTGTATATTTCTCTTTATTGTCAACTACAAGGGCAGTGCGGCTGACACTTCGATTTAGTGCCGACCCTTGGTTTGATAAAAGTCCTCTCTGGTCCGCCCATTATTTAAGTATAAGCACCAAACTAAGCTTATTTCAATAAAGATAAGTTCCAATTGAATACGAGACTAAAAAAAATTGGAATGATATTATAGCTTAGAACTAATTCACAATTTAAGTGACATATTATTATGTATGAACTTTTACTCAAACTAATATGTATTAAGTTTTATTGGCTGAATCTTGACTTAGTATGTGTTATAGCGTCGTTAGAATAGTACCACATTAGAATATCTACTTGCGTATAATAAGAGCACTTAAGCTTTGCCAAATGTAGCAAAAACGCGCTACATGCCGTATATACAAGATTCCTTTCGTTAATATGTCACACACAGTTAAGTGAAAAAAAAAACGAAAATAAATCTAAGTACCATCTTACAACGGACACACACTTGACGACCTGTCTGGTGTAGGAGAACGTATACCTACCTTCTGCTCAAGAGGTTCTGGTTCGATTCCCAGACAAGACATTTAAATTTGACATTTTATTTACAAAAAAATTTGATAAAATATCTTATCCTTTTTAATATTAATAATGAATTTGACATTTTAACACTTAATATTTTATGAATTATGGAAATATGTTCATTTAAAATTAATAATGACACTGTTATTTTACAACGACAATTAAATTAAATAAATTATCTTATACAATTTTTGCATGTCTGGCAACTGGCAAAACATGCTGAACAACGTTATACCTATTTAAGATTTGTTTATATCATACCATGTCTAAGAGTAAATCAAATATTTCTATTTCTATTTAAAATCAAATATTTGTGTGCATATACATGGTGTATTTGTCTTTGGCTGAGTGTTGTATGTATGTTACAAAAAAAAAGATACTTACGACACACAGGTCGCCAAATAAAAAAAATGTGAACTTAAATAAAAACATTGCGTCATCATATTTTAATAATACGAACTTTCCATCACATCTTACCTATACTAGATGAAATATTTTCATTCCCGATGTTATTATAATATTAACAACACAAACTACTGTAACGGGGGCGTGCTACTTTTATAATTAAAACGATGATACTGTTTTTATATTGAATCAATTAAGTAATTTTACTATTTATAAATATTTTTATTTGACGAGGCGACCGTCCATATCTATACGTATCGTACGACAGGCCACTCTTTCTTAATTTTATTATAAACAAAACCAGCCAGCAACGGCGGTGTAGCGGCTTTTTGTAGTGCGGAGACATATACGATCTCTACAGTACGTTTTAATTATTTATTACCCTCCTTTATTATTTCCTTCGAAAAATAGACTGCGAGGGCTTTAATTTACCTTACCATATATGCTTTCAATTTTTTTTTAGTAGAGATATATTACTAGTACACAACAAGAACATTTATATTT
Source organism: Chrysoteuchia culmella (assembly GCA_910589605.1). Taxonomy (NCBI): domain Eukaryota; kingdom Metazoa; phylum Arthropoda; class Insecta; order Lepidoptera; family Crambidae; genus Chrysoteuchia; species Chrysoteuchia culmella. Next base: position 10,329,044 of record OU342649.1, read on the forward strand.
TTGTTATTCCGCACCACAAGTCGTATGTGAGAAACAACAACTTTTCAGGAGCGTAAAAAAACTGTCCTATAAATTCATGATTAGTTTTAAAAAATATGCAGTATACAGCAAATGAAAAATAAAAGTAACTCGGAGGGGACCAAGGTATTTATATTATTATTTACTTTACACAAAGAAAACGCAAAAAAGAGCGATGCAAAATTATTCTTCGACACAATTATTAAATACTTCATGTAGTAATTGTGAATATTGCATTGTTCATATGTCACGAAAGTGATGTAATTGCAGAAAACCATTTATTCGTGTTCTAATTTAGTCGTTCATACAATGCGTAAATATGGTATATATGTACCTATATATGGATACGTTTAGTATACGTATATGTTCGGTTTACTACCGAACACTTAGGTATATCGACATACCTACAGCGACATACATTATAGTAATTAGGCCAACGGCCGCTGTGCACACTTCACTACATTTACATTAAACATTTACTTTTAGATATTTTAAACATATTTTTAAAATTTTCTACATTTTACATACATTCTTAAAGTTAGCCTAATTTGGACTATTCTTGTTATAAGTGAACATTTATCCAGTGAATAAAAGTGTTGACTGTAATTTCGTTTATCACTCCTCAAAACCCCACGCAAGCTGCATCCCCGAACAGTATATATATAAGGGTTGCGTACTTTTTCTAGGTGAAATATACCCTCTTATCTTCTCAGATAGCCAGGCAGCGCAGCCCTCAACGTTATCAACTCGAATGTGATACATTCGAATTTGGTGAAGGAGTGCGTAGAGAAGCTGAATGAGCTAGGACCAAAATAGGAGCTAGGTTAAATCAACCAGGATTAGTACACGCCAAATCTCGCAAAAGCAAACTGCTGAACTTCTTGAGCTCAGCAGAACAAACTTATGTGCGATAGCCAGAGCACCAATTTCACATGAAATTGAGTGACACTGACGTTTGCCTTTACTGCGGATTAGATAGAGAAACACCCAAACATCTCCTATGTGACTGCGGACCCCTAATACACAAACGCAGTATTCACCTGGGCCGGCATATAATTCGGCCAGAGGAACCAAAATCTGTCAGACCTATGAAGATTTCTGGAGGCCGCCAGGCTAGAAGAGATACTATAGCAAGGTGTTACAATTTACAATAGATCTTTTAGGTCGCAGCCACTACAGTTCCGACTTGACCTGCATAGCCCCTATATCCTACAATCAATTAATTAGATATGAAATAGACTAAGTGTAATTATTATGATTGAAAATAAAAAAGAAATATTAACATGTTATAAATATTAAATATTATAAGGTGGACCGACGATCTGGTGAAGGTCGCGGGAAGCCGCTGGATGCGGGCAGCACAGGACCGATCGTCGTGGAGATCCTTGGGGGAGGCCTATACCCAGCAGTGGGTGTCATGTGGCTGAGACGACGACGACTAAATATTAAACAAGAAAATATACTAGAAAAAAGCAACTAGTCTCATGTCGCCCTGACGGGACATGAGACTAGTTCCTTTTTTCTAGTATATTTTCTTGTTTAATATTTATCACATAAAAATAGCATTGTAAAATGAAAAATTAAAAAGTTATAAATATTAACATATTACTATTATTTTGTTTTTAACTCTGTACTTAACAGTTTTATCCTACTAAAATGTTATAGATTATTGAATTTTGAAGACAATACTACTATACAAAACTAAAGTAAACAAAAGACATTTGAAATCTATCTTGGTGGTATAAGTGTCACAAAGTGGTAATTGTTAAGAAGTCCATTAGTTGAAGAGCCCTCCCAACAAAACGCGAACATCTGTGCGATGTAACTTAAAGAGATAAATAAAGGCAGTGACTGCAATGTTCGCCGAGTCGATTTGAAAGAAAGAGAATTGATGCTAAATGTCCCTTTTTGTAACGTTACAAAGAGCCTGAAAAATAGCACGTCTGAGGAAAAGGAGGGAGAGTAAATTCAGCAATTTATTGCTTAGGCTCCGGCCTTATATTTGTTGCAAATGAAGACAGCCGAGGTGACAATTTTCGGGTGCCGGAGCGGAATGACCGTTTGGGGACGTTCCGCGGTGTGTGGTTCTTCAGTTTTATTCTTATAGCGTTCTTACGCTTCGAGATCGCGGCGTATAGCTGTGAAATTGGGCGCGTTACATCCTATGCGGGGCGGGGCGGAAGATCGCCTAAAAGCTTTATGATTTCTCCTATTATCACGGATCACGACGTTTTGGATGGTTTTTTTACAACTTTACATTAAAGTAGTTGATTGTTACAAATGGTATTTGCTAAGAGATAGATAATTGATCTCGAGTAATATTACTTGTATGACGATAGTACTATCTCGTAATTCAATCGAAAGGCTTCACATTTGAGTTAAGCTTTTTTAAACCAAAGTTCCATTAAAGTTGTAGTAGTTCCAGAAGCGGCAAAAATAAGCGTTTAAAATATGAAACGCTAAATCAGATTGGAGCACAATCAAAGCGTTAATATTGCGTCAGATTTCCAGCTCACTATAAAAAGGTACTCCAAATACGCTTCAAAATGCTATTTGTGGCCTTGAATACTTAACTTTATAAACACTGATTTAAATTTTAAATTGACGAAAATGAGGTTCAGCGTTTTAAAGAGGGCTCATGCATAATATTAATTTTTATCGTACTACGGGGAAATCTGCGGAAAAATTAAGTATTCGGTGAGCCTTACATTGATAACTTTTTAATTACATCTCAGCTAAAGTGGAAAAATGTAATATTTGATTTTATGTTAAAGTTATTTAACGAAAATTGAACCTGCAATTCCACAAATTGTTCTAAACATTTGAAATATTAAACAAGAGGCTGTTAGCTCATAATTTGTATGCATTAGGAGACATTACAATTGCAAATAGCACTTTGAGGTACAATCAGCATCAAGTAGTTTGATACAGTCAACGTTTCTATATAATTGGAAGCATACACACGCAGTGATTAATTTAGTTCGAGTACTTTCAAGGATGTTAAATTTTGCCCAAGAAGTTTTCTGTAATTGACATTTATCATCATTACAATAGTGGTTAAGAGCATTTTAGTCAAAATTTCTGCTGTTAAACTCTCTCCCTCTCTTTCTTTCTCTCTCCGTGTCTGTATTTCTGAGTACTTTTATGTCGTCCGTCTTCAAAGCCAGGGCGAATAGGCACTTTCTAGATTACCTCGCTCCATCATGGATCCTATCTTGGCCCTTGGGCTTGAATTGGCCAAGAGAGAACCTATTTTTTTCGTGGAGACTCTTAGCCTTCATCATACCTGATGTTGATGATCAAGATGCAAGCGCGCCTCTTACGGAATTCTCAACCACTGAGGAACTGGCTAAATTATGAACTGGCTCTAACCGTCGCAACACAACAATGCTGAAAACATGATTGTTGTTATAACGTCAGACTTAAGATAGTGTAGATAGTAAGATAGTGGCAGCTAGCCAGGCGGACTTACAACAATATTACCAGTATTACCACCAACCGACATTCGTAATAAAAAAAAAATAGATTCAGAACTAATTGAGCTTATTGGCTACGACTATCTGCCGCTGACTGTACCTACAGTAAAAATAAATAAATAAAATAGATAACTAGTAGTTGAAATGTATTGTATCTTTTGTTTGATTATAACCAAATATTATTCCATCGTTTCAGCTCTTAAGTCTGATAATATTACTGAATAGTTATTTAAAAAATACCCGATACCTCTGGCATAAGTCGATAGCAGACTTGAAATTCTAATTCCCTCTTCTGTCATGTTTGAAAAGTATTTTTATAAATAAAAATCAGGCGCATAGATCAATACCGAAATGTCATCGTTATTAGCTTTTTCGATGTCCCCACTGTTGGGACACTAACCTTCTTTATGAATTGACAAGCAGAATAGGCCATGGACCATGCGGGCCCAATGCGGTTTCGTGTTAACAACTGAAAATACAGCCAGAACTTACGGCTTAACGTGCCTTCCGAAGGAGGAGTACGATATACTAAATGTTTAGCCACCCATCCCGTATCCGACCATTGCGTAACCAATCGCATGCCGAGCGTGCTAATCACTGCGCCACCGAACTACGCACTTGTGCTTTTTATATATACAGAATAATTTAAGTTAAATATAACGACACCTAGACACGGAAAAACTCAAATTTTTATCAGCACCCTAGTTTGACAAACTATCGTTTTGTCTCTTTCATATCCATAGACTGCTTTACCGACATGAGTAGAGCATCCGATAGTTGTCGAAAATGGTGACAGTAATCAATATCAACTCATACTAAGTGTTCAGATGAGTGTTAACTGGCCGTGGAACGATCCCAAAACCCCTAGCATAGGAGGCAGAATGAGTTTAGTCATTAATGATGAAATGATAAAAATAAATTGCAACGAGAAAACCTATTCTGTTGATTATTCAGCAATTTATTTGAAAAATATTTACAAAATTTGTGTTGACAAAACAAAAAGGTTCGATTTACATTGAACGTAGATAAATTAATTAGGTAAATACGAGTATTATAATAGCAGCTAACCTTAATCTTATTTGTTACCCATTACGTCTACCTACTGTTGAAAATGTAAGCAAAATATAATTTTTGCATACCCATTTTTGGATACAAATCAAAATAGTTTACCCAAGATATAAATTTCAATTAAGAGAGATAGATTTTTTTGTAGGTAGAAAGTAATGTAGGTAGGAATCAGTTTTGTTATTTACCTAAATATTAAAATTATTTCTGAAGTTAATAATGCTTGTCGAAACAATTTAATACTCTTATTACAGCCTACTGCTCCGTACAAACTTCTGGTAATTTATAGATAGAAAATAATTAGGCATTCTGGGAGAAGCACGCTTCCAACTTCCGCCTTAACATAAGGTTCATGCCCCCTGACTTTGTAACTTGTTTTCAACGTTTGATTGAAAGTGCTGTCACATTGCTGCTTTAGTAAATAGCAATGTGACAACTATCTTACTAAAGCAGCAATGTAGCTGCACTTTCAATTAAAATCTGTTAGCAACAGAGTTAGATGATCAACTAGCTGATATTATAAACCGCAGTACCTGGTACTTAAAAAAAAACTTATGGAAACATCTGTCAGCTAAGTTAATTTGTATTAAAATAACCATTTATTTCAGACTTTTCAAATGAAGCTTTGAAAACTGGCCCTTAAAATTATAATTCAGAACAACCATTAAGTGGTAGTATTCGAATTCACGCCGTAACATGACACTAAACGCAAAATTACGCGAGCTCATTTTCTGGATTCCACCGCGCTGTTTGGTATGCGGCTCGCATTCTATTTGCGAGACATCCTGTTAGGTTTCCAATACATCTGGGCGCGGGCGAGCGGGCGGCGACTCTCTACGTGCGCGCTTTGACAATGCTCGCTCTTTGCACCGAATAGACTTTTCGTGTAGACCGATTGCTGTTTGCCTTCGAACATTGATAAGGAAGTCAAACTAATTACTGTACATTGCAGATTATCTGGGTACTCATTTTACGCGTAATTTATATCTGCGCTCGGGCGAGCGCTTTGACAATGTACTTAGACCGATTACAGTTTGCCTTCAAACATTGATTGGGAATTCAAACCAATTACTGTATTAATTGAAATAGCGTCAATGTAGTAATTACTTATGATAATTTATAAAATATACGTGACGAATAGATAACCACCTTTCTCTTTTTTTGAAGTCGGTTAAAAGGTGGCGGTTAAGCAACGTTCGCAACGGTCGGTCATGGGATGGGCTACGAACAGTTTATTACCTCGAATTTGACTCCGCCATGCTTCAAAAGGCAAAAGTCGTTGGCTGTTGGTCCCTGCCGCAATTACAGTAGGTAATTAAAATCCAGCATCCCACGTTGGGGTCACATGGCGCATTCTAGCCATCCATGAAGGCGGCTTGTACCCTAGAGTGGGCATTCAAATAGCTATGATGATTAAGATGACTACTTATGAATATACGTCAATTTTAATTAAATGAAAGTTAGATCACTCAAATGACCGGCTTGGGCGAATCTCTACGTGGACGCGTTGAGTCAATGCTCGCCTTTTACACCAAATAAACTTTTCGTGTAAACCGAGCTTTATCTTACCTTCAAACATTGTTATGGGAGTATTTATTGCCGAATATGCAATAACATTTACTCAATGAGCTACATGATTCATAACAGTTTAATCTTGAACCGAGTGTCGATATACATATTTTAAAGACATTCAATCTCTTCTGTGTAATATGTTATAGCTTTATTGAGATCCACAGTTTGATTCATATGGAAAATAATTTTTCTGACATGCGTCGTACCGGTACAGTTTATTGAATACGTGGTGGAGAAAACAGACTGTAACAAACATTGACGTAAATCGACATCGAATGAAAAGTATTAAATTGCGAACTTCATTTTCCAGTATTCTGTTCGTAATGCAGGCTACACGCGCTACGAGGAGTTGCTACGACCACCAGGAGGGCTACATATATTGTAGCATATGTACGAGAGCATGTATCGTCATTATAGAAGCGTGCGTTTGACTTTGTAGTTTAGGACTGTTCGTTTAGTCACAGCAATTTCTTGAAGCGTGTACTGTTCGAATAATGGTTGTTAGGACAGTGCGTCTCGGCTATTGAGTGGAAATTGTAGCAGGTCGGTAGCGGTTTGTACTACCCCGGCTACAAATTTGAACAAGCTGGGACAAATTGAAGGGACATTTTAAAATTGTAAACTACCTTTAGATGTGAAATAGAAGATAAAAATAAATGAAATAAAAGTCCCTGCTGTTTGCAGGGAAACATTCTGAGGGTGAATTTCCTTTGAAAATACAACATAGAAATTCGAGTGCACGTGAGATACTCTAAAAATAAAAACTTGAGAAGGAATAATGACGATAATTACAAACGAGTGAGACACACTAAAAATGATATTAAAATGATATTTGTAAGTGAACGTAGGTAACTTTGATAAGTTTTGTTTCAGTAGCAATGAAAAATTTTCAGATATATAGAGAAATGGAATATGAAAATTTTGCCAGCACATATTTGACAGCCTACTTCGAATACAAGTTAGATATATAATATTTTTCTAAATGTTACTGTACTTCTAAGCCCAAGTGGTACTTTACCTCATCTTAGATTTAGTCAAAGGCGTTTTGCAAAATATTTGAACAGAGTAAAAATAACATGATCGGTACCGCTAAATTGATCTTATCAGCAAATTGACGATTAATCCGATCTGTCATGGATGATGTATCTGTTTGGTTAAATTATTAGGGAAATGAAGCTAATAGATATCATCACTGCAGTTGTTAATTTGATAACAATAATTTTGGCTATTTGACTCGGTATCTCATTATCATTAAATAGGAATGATATTGCAGCAAAAAACTTTTTTTATTCAATTGGCCCGTTTAATTCGTCATTGTGAATGAAACTATGGTTTTCGATTTGATCAGACATCAAAGGGTTAGATTACACTGGGTTACGGCACCGGCCGGCATAAGCTTATTCCACAGCCTTTCACACTTTTGTGACACGAAAACACTATACATCAAAATATCTGGTCATGAAAAGCATAAGGTCGTATCTAAAAAAAGTCACGTTTTCAGGAGAGCAAAAATAAAATTTGGCAAAATTTAATACAAAATCATCGAAATAGATCATTTTTGACACTTTTTTATAGTAACCACTCTTAACTATTATATTTAGGTAACTAGAGGCATCTAAATCTTCAATATAATATTAAATTTAAGTTTATTAATTTTTTAAGTTTATCATGAAGTGTCTGGAGTTTTTCTGGAGAAAATATCCGTTTTTTTACTTTATATACACGAGTAGATGTTATTTGTACTGGTGAGTTGCTTATTTCACTACAGCTTGAATTATAATCATCTTTATTACGTTCGTAATTTTTATCCTTAACAGAATCGTCGCTATCGAAGGCAAAATTACCTTCCTATTCCTAAATTATATAAAAAAAACATTTGAATATATTTATTGTTTACTTTGTTCCTCTTAATATTGTAACACTTAAACTTAACTTAAATGGTAAAGGTGCATTTATGCAATCGTTTGCTCGAAAACTATTTTTTTTTATAACTTTTTAATGTCGCATTTTACAATGCTATTTTTATGTGATAAATATTAAACAAGAAAATATACTAGAAAAAAGCAACTAGTCTCATGTCTCATCCCGTCAGGGCGACATGAGACTAGTTGCTTTTTTCTAGTATATTTTCTTGTTTAATATTTATCACGATTTTTTTAGTCAGGTAAAACTTACAACAAAGTCCAAACAGACAAATAGACAGGTATATGAGATGTTGTTTTATTTAAATTTTGTGTGAGAATATTACTTAAGTTAGTTTCTTTAACTACGTACCACTAATAACGGTTTTATCGGGGGTTTTCTTGAACGTATTTACCGACGACCAATTAGAAAGATTTTCCATTAAGTCATCTAAAAGAAAATAACGTTTTATATGTAAATAAATAAAACTTGCTAAACCACTCACCAAGAATGATTTCTTTAATAATATTATTATTACTTTCCTTATCGTTATGAGATGTTTTCAAAATCAAAATGTTTGAATTTTGTTGTTCTCCTTCGTCATGGTTCACTAAAACATTATAATTTTCTTTTAAATGGAGTATACAATCAATAATTATTCATAAAATTAAGCTTTAAATGCAATGTTATTACTTTGACAAACGTAGTAGCTTACATATTAGAATTTTTGCACAGCTCCACTCGCGAAAATTTAGTTTAAACTTAAGTTAGTACCTAAGTGTTTTGTTTCATCCTGAATGTATTGGCTTTAATGGATCATTTGCTGGGAATTTGATACATAACAAAAATGACTTACCTAAGATACTACTTTTATTTCTTTCCCGAGCCATAATTACTTTACCGCGAAGTTCAGAAAGCATTCGACGTTTATCACATAACTTGTAAAATAGTTCACCTGTAATAAAAAAAGGGAAGAATGAATAATCTACAAAAACCTCATTACAACAAAAATCATTACATAAATTTATATTTTACTAACCTCACAGTTATTCTCCATAGTAAAAAGTATTTCCAAGCATTGACACTACATAGCAAAATCACACAACTATCTCATAATTACACGGAATGATATTTTCTCAAACGAGGTGTCCACGCGGAGTTCGGTTTGTTTATGTTTACTTCAAAACTTCAATCAAATTACCGGCAGGCCAAGGGCCGGCGAATCACAGCGCACTATTACTATCTCACTTTAGCACGCTAAAAAACAATAGCAAAAGAGCAAGACAAACAATGTATTCGCCACCTCGTTCTTTAAAACAGCCCGCGAGACGATTTGTAATGACGGAGCAATCGGAACTATCTTTAGCACCGACCAAGGTGCGACCTAATATAATTTCATACGATTAAAAATTTTAGCGTAATTAGGTTATATTACAGCTAGAATGTCTTAAAATTGCATTCGTCTTTATGTATTATAAATGAAAAACTACTTTTTACTAGCATAATGGCGTAAGTTACAATCCATCCATGCATTCAGCTGCGAAGTTCTGCGGCATATGGACGTATGTGATTATACACCCGAAGAAATGATTCATGAAAAATATAATACTGTATATGCATAACGGCTTATGTTGTTTTACGTCCCCTAATAGTATTCACTATTTATGTAATAAAGGTCTAAATAAAAATAAGTCTATGTGTCATATAAATATTTCTGAGAGTGGCCAGATCCGACTTTATGCATGAATGTATCTTCAGAATGAAAAAGGCTAGAAATACAAGAATTAGTTTGCCAGAAAGAGAAAACAACGCTTATTATAGTGATGTTAAAAAGTGGTTTTTGGCGGATGTTTAGATCCGACCTAATTTCCGACCCGACCTTTCAGGTCAGAAGTTAAAAAGATTGTGATAATATGTTAGACCCGCAATGTTGAAATGCGCTGAAGCAATGATGCGAAAAAAATATTAAACAAAAGAAAAAGCCAAAGCCGTTTGCTACTAAGTTTTGTAACTTGTAACTCAATTAATCCGTCGTCGGTAGTAAGCAATAATAAAAAATTTGCAAGCACAAAACACAAGAGAGAAGTTTTAAGTATGATGACAAATTAATACTGCAACAACAACATGTTTCTCATTTGGTGCAACAATGACGCAATTACTTGTTTTGACAAAATCAAGATAAATATTACAAAATACGAATAAAGATTGCTGATAATCTTCGCTAAATGGCAGTATATCATTATTGCAATTACACTCAATTGTGAATTTTTTGAGGAAATATCGTAGCACTGGTCAGTTGCGCGAGGGTTGTGTGAACGTGTTTGAGTGCTACATCGTCGTAATGGTAATTATGACAGTATTTTATATTATCAGTCTGGTGGAACAACGTCACAATTGTTGACAATTATGACAAAATTTCAGCATTTTTAGTATCCTTCTGCTACAACAATGGCGTGTTAGTGACGACGGGAATGCCATTAAAACTGGTGATATCAAGGTTATTCATTATAGAAAACACCTATGAATTTAAGACTTTATTATAAGAACTTGGATTCGTCCAAGTATAAAAATGATTGGAAACATGTAAATAAAGACAAGGGCAAGTCATGGCCAAGATTGCTTTTGCTAGACGTGCTTTTGTTCAATATACTCGTAATTTAAGAAAAGTTAATACGACTGATATATGAAAACATCCGGGTTGTATTTATAAATTCTGGCGCGACAATGACACAATTACGGATATTCCGTTGAAATCAAAATAATTTCTGAAAAAGTATTGGAAATACCCAAAAGCTACGATATGGTAAACATAACTGGTCATCTTTTAAAATATTTAATCAAATAATGTTGTAATGCTTACTAAGGACAGTTTAAATAAAAATATTTTTTTTTACTGTTTTCCTCTTTCCTGCAAAGACACAATATGTACAAATGCGTCAATATTGGACCAAATGAGCCATGTATTAAACCATTATTTATCACCAAATAAAATGACACTCAGTGATAGTCGTCAATTCGAAATACCCAAAAGCGCGGTTTCGTGAACGTCTGAGAAACGTGCAATGAAATGTTAAATCGAGCCACAGTCTACTTTTTTCCACTACAGCTTTGAAACAGACGAGCTGGCAGAGTCTGTTCACGGAGACGAGTTAGTACCAAAAGAGAGAATTTGGTCGCTTGTGATTGGCTGAAGATGAGGCGCATTGCCTATGTGCCTTAACTTAAGCCAATCACGCGGGACCGGAAGGCTGGTTATCTAACGAAAACTCTGTTCAGTTTCGATATCGTCGCTATCTTGGCTGTCATACAGTATAAAAATGTGACAGTAATGACAGCGCGAAACTAGATGCTAGGTGATTTTTTGTTAGATATTAAGCCTGCGGATTGCCTAGGTATGCGCCTCATCTTCAGCCAATCATGAGCGAACAGATTCTCTCAGTACTAGCCCGTCTCCATGAACAGTAGGTTTATTACGAGTTTGGCAAACCTGACGTTAAGAACAGTCAACGTTAACGGAAAATATAGCTCTGTCTCTTTCATATTATTTATTCATTTCATTTATCGACATGTCTCCGATAGTCTACGCTAACGTGTCCTGTAAATGTCATGTTTGGGAAACTCGTAATGTGGGTACTGTATACCCAATTAACTGGAAAAGCTAAACGTTAAGCTCATTATTAGAATATTGACTACAGCGATGGGGTGGCAAGGGAACTCACTAAGGTTAAATAAAAGTTCATTGACAGGTAAATATCAGCGCACTTTGTCGCCTACAGGGCTGCCGATTTATTTTTAGAACTACGGCTCTGCAGACAGCACGCCTTATACAAATTGAAAATCAATGAACCGCCGAATTCAATTTAATATGAAAAGCTATTCATCTTCGTAGGGGACGGAGCTGAATAGCTAACTGGTGTTGTAGGTAAGTGTGCGTACCGAAAACAATGTCAGCCAAACTTTCCTCGTTATGGGCTTTTTTGTTGGAGCTAATTTTGCCGACGCATATCGCATGGAAAGCGAGATTTGGGGGCCACCCTCCATCCCCGCGCGGAATCGGGTGATTTTGTGAAAATTATTAAATCAAAGCTCAGTGGCGCAGAGGTTTGTGCGCTCGGACTGCGATTGTTAAGCAACATTCGCAATGGCCGGTCACGGGATGGGTGACAAAAATGTGTAGGTAATCTCGAGCTCCTTCGTCTTTCAGATGGCACGTTAAGCTGTTGGTCCGGCCTGTATTTGTAGTCGCTAAAACTCTTCATTCCGCGTTGGGACCGCGTGGTTGCTCATGGTCTATTCTCCTTACCCATTCATAATTAAGGCCAGTGCCCCAGCAGCGAGGACATTAAAAATGGCTGATGACAATGACGTTATCGCATGGAAAGCGAGATTTGGGGCCACCCTCCCGCTTCACGACAAACAGGGTGATTTTGTGAAAATTGTTAAGTCAAAAAACCAGTAAGGCTAGCATGAATAACTATCGAAATGATTCGAGTAAGTAGTATCAAGCACGTAATCTTAGAAAAAAATTATAGGAAAATATAGTTCCGGTTACCTACGTCCGGTAGGAACGCTTCTCAATATCTCATACATTTTTTTACTTTACTTCCTCGATACTTACTCGAAAGTTATTCGTGCTAGGACTACAGGAGCAGTATAAGGATCAGGAGCAGAAACATAGTGACATCCTGTTTCCCGGAGAAGTGGTCACGGTACGATGTCAAAGAAGGAGATAAAACCAAACTGCTAAATTTAATCCTTGTTTTTTTATACATTAAATAGGCTTGCTCTTGATCTCATTCTGAATCATTCGATTTAAGAAGGGGCCGAAGATGGAGCGTGCTTGCCTAGCGAGCTTTAAATATACCAGGCTTATGGGCTCCGGGGAATATAAACGCAGGTAGAGAGTTCCACTCCCTGGCTGTGCGCATAATAAAGGCAGAAGAAAAGCGCTTTGTACGCAAACGTGGAATATCAACCAGGTAGGGGTGAGAGCCTGCACTATGTCTGGACCTTGAAGGTGTTTGAGGTTAAAGGTGGTCAAACCATCGTTGAGGGTTAATGTTTATATGTAAAACTGAAACATGCGCAGGCGTGACTAAATCGTAACTGATATATTCAGTTTATATTTTTTGCACATATACACCCTTATCTCTTCTACAAGTTATATAAAAGTTTTCTTGAAGAAATCAAGCCGTGGAATAAAAAAAAGTATTTGATAGAATCAGGCGTTACTTGGCGGAAATCCATATCTTAGTAGAAAACGAAAAATATGTCGCGTAATTCCGCAAGAAAAAATGCAGATGCAGCCCAGTGACACACCTTGCACCTTCACCGACTACTCTACACGTGTTTCGCCCACACACGGAGCATCCTCAGGAGTTGTTAGACCGTGCCAATCTCAGCACCGAGTGACTCAGCACTGGGCGAAACACGTGTAGAGTAGTCGGTGAAGGTGCAAGGTGTGTCACTGGGCTGCATCTGCATTTTTTCTTGCGGAATTACGCGACATATTTTTCGTTTTCTACTAAGAATAAAAAAAAAACAAAAATATTTTTTTTGTAACTAGAGTAAAGAATTACATAGATTCCTGGAGCCCCCTTTTAGATATAAAAATATATGTGCTAGGAGGCCCCGCACTTCCGTGTCGATTTCAGTACTTCTAGTTATGTATAAGACTTACAAACTAATACCTTATTTAAAATGACATTTTACTTTACCTAACTGTTTTGTATATATAAACATGTGTGTGTGTGTGTGTGTGTGTGTGTGTGTGTGTGTGTGTGTGTGTGTGTTTGTGTGTGTGTATAAGAGTGTATGTTCGGATATTTAAGCTTAAGAATCTTTATGTACTGTTTTATTCAATTTAGTTTTGACATACTTATTATTTGTCAGGTTGTAAAAGATTTTCTACTTCACTGTAGGTTAAACTTTTTAGTCATTTACTTATAGTTGTTTTAACATTATGAGAAGTTTTAGAATATATGTTTAAGATTTTATTTATTTTATTATACTATTAATTGATAATTCATAAAACTGGCGACCCGCAAAAGCTGTTTTGGTATTTTTATTGTATGTTACGACGTTATTTAATCTTTTGCCTTCTTTCGTATGGTCAAATTTTAACATTTTATGTCTTTTTAGAATCAGTGCATAATAAAGAGTTTTCTCACTGAAAGAACTCCACTTATATCATATAGATCTACAGTCGGAAATCTTCTCGGTTTAAAATGCATAACCTCTAATAGAGATCTTTGCGATCTTTCTAATTCAAAAACTTGAGACTTTGTCGCTCCTCCCCATATTGGAAGGCAATATATCAAAACAGATTGGACCAGAGCAATATAAATAACAGACAAAAGATTGTTTTTGTTTCCAGTAGAGTGTGCATTATTTTCTGTAGGTACAACATGTCTAAGCTTTTTAAAAATCTTTTAAAAAAGTTAATTTTCTGACTCTATTTGAAATTTTCTCGAGTTGCATGTGCCAGGATAATCGTTGATCCACAATTACACCTAAGTACTTAGTATGATTAACATTATCTATTGTAGGACATGTACACGAGTAATTAGTTTTATCTTTGTCTATTCCATTAAAACAATTGTGAATTTTGATTTTGAAATCCTTTTTAGGTTGTGTTCTATTTGAAAGGCTGAACATATAATTGTTTTTTTTTTGTATTGAGTGTAAGCAAATTACTATCAAGCCAACATGCTATCTTTTGCATGCCTGTCTCTGTCTTGATCAAGAAGATCATTTAAATACCACTGCAGTGTCGTCAGCGTAGGAGAAGATGTGAACGTCATTTAATGTCATATTGCAAAGGTCATTGATATAAATAAGAAATAATGTAGGTTCCAACACGCTGCCTTGCGGAACACCATAACTTATATCCCTACAAGCACATAAATATTCTCCAACTCTGCTGTTTTCTTTCAGAAAGGTAGTCTTTTAAAAGTGCTAAAGAAACATCTCTAATACCATACTTTTCAAGTTTGGACACAAAAATAGAAATGGAAACCGTGTCAAATGCCTTTATGAGGTCGATAAATACTACTAGATCTTTTCCTCGTTCATCAAGAGTGTCAGCAACGAACGAGGAATAAGGCGGTTTCTTTGTAAAACCTCTTTTCTTAACAATGTACTCGTTTGTATGTTATTAGTAGAATTTCTGTCTGTGTTTGTCAAAATAAAGCTTTAACAATCTATCTTCATACATTTCTTAAGTCGTCTGTATTTTTTTATGTATGTTTTAATATAACGTCGTCAGTTGTCAACCGATTTTAATAATTCTGTTTTTATCTGAAAGAACATGGTTCAAGTTTGGTCCCATATAATTTTTACAAAGGTCTGGCTTGTAGTTATTTCATAATCCTGAAAAATATAATTTACGTTTTGACAAGTACTTAGTCGTTTACCTAGATGACATCATTGTTGTGTATGGGCTGATTTTTAATAACGGCACACGATGTAACTAAAAATTGTGAAATTAAAAACCAAATTTAAAAAGTAATAAATATATTCAATAATTTATTTTTTGAAGTTGGTTTTAATTTTTTATGAGAAATATAACGACGCGAAATTGTCCGTTTACATTATTACCCAAACAAAACATTTTCATTGTTATTTTTTCATATAAAGTAATGAGGTTTACAAGGAGTAGTCAAGTTTTAGCTTCAAGCAAATTAGATTCTTAGTAGAATATATTTTTAAGTAAAAAAGGAGTTGAGGAATATAAAGAAGAAATAATTTTGTTTGTATCCCGTGTACCTATGCTATGTACGTAGCTACAGCGAGTTTATTTAGAAGTCATGGCTCTACATATTATTATATTATTGTATTTTATAAAACATTGATAAAAAAATATTCAGTTTACCTATTGAATGAAAATATATCAGTTAGCAGTGAATAATAAATAAATAATTGCATACAATCACACGGCACACCAATTATCTAGCCCACGTTAAGTTAGATGAAGAACTTGTATTATGGCTATGTCGCAGCCATTTGGTATAACACGTTGTATTACAATTTAACACGCCGGATTGAAAAACTCGTCGTTATGTTATGCGTCTACTTCACGTTCAGCCGGATTGTAGTCGGGATGCGTTCTACAAAGCACCGTCCAATCCGTCTATAAATTATGAAGCAAAGTTCCAGAAATAGCTGACTGGACACGATAAGACAAAATTTTCTACTGACTTTTTTAGATAAGTTGCAGTGGTTATTGTCAAAGTCGTGATATTACAATTTCACTAGTGATTTTATAATTTCACGGTAAGTATATTATAATATAACTAGTGTTTTGAAATTTCATAAGTGACATTAAAATCAACGACGAAGTTTTTTTTTCTGAAAACAAGTAGTGTAGTACTTCTGTGGACTGAAAAAAATAACCACGAAATTTAAGGCGTACGCCATGTATTTCTAACCTATCACATGACCTAGAGGATTATAAGGCTAACTCGCTTTTACCCCAATAAAATTGCTCGAGTGTCCGACGAATACTAAATCTTTGGTCACTTTACCCATTTTAAAGTAAACTTTTCAAAGCAGCGTATCGACGATGCGCCGTTTTGTCTAAGGGCTTATTACATATTAGCCGCTTTGACGAACGCGAAGTGCTCAATAAAAGCGGCGTACTTTATTTCAGACGAATATTAGTATAGATGTGTTCAAATGTTGTCCTTGTTGCCCTCATCGCGAATATATATTTTTTTATTGCTCTAAGTAATGTCGAAGTGTAATAAAAAATAATTTTCAAAGAATACAAAAACCGAACTTCTTGAGCCAATAATCTCAGTTTGTATGATGATTTGTTCCGTGTTTTTTTTATTATTGTGTTTATTGGTGATGCCGATTAGAACCTCCTTGCTGAAAATAGCGTTCAGCGTCTTTGACTTCGCTGCTCCGTGTTGGGGCTAATCCCTTGATGGGTCCTTTACAACACATTGTGCCTAGCGCTATTTACCATTACTATCGGTTGGGTGCAGCACCAACAAGATCCATGTTGGAATTACCTAAGAAACCCCACATGAACAGGAGATGTATTTATAAATCATTCGAAATTATTATGCGAATTGAAATTCATTGAGTTCCATTTTGTCATAACTATTTTTGATTCATTGAGGCTATCATTGAATCATCGAGCAGTTACAACATAGGCATTCGCAATGGTTTTCGTATTATCCATATTTATTCAAGAAGCATCCTCAAGATCAACTCTATGGGATGCTGCACTACGGTTCTCACAGTTATCCTATCCCTCAGGTTTTCAGGCTTCGATAATATGATGCGACCATGCAGCTTACTATGGCCCTACGGATTTCTGGGGGAGCTATTCTGGCAAGTGTATTCATTTCTTTCAATTAAAATAACATCATCCAGAAATACAGCCGAGCTTTGAAACTTTGTAGAGGTGCCTTGCAAATTCCTGATACCAAATGCAACCCATAAAATCACACACACAGTTCCTATGGTTGGTATAGGTTATTATACAACTGCCTTTTAAACAAGTACAGTAAAACACGCTAAAACCTCTTTATCATTTGAAGGATCTTCAAACCTGTGTAGTTTTTTTCTGATATGGAATTCAGCTTCACGGTCATACAATTCAACTAAACAATACCTTTCTAACGATACATAAGTTACAAGGTCTCCCGCCATAGGGTTTGTGAACCGATGGCGTAGCTTCTTTGACGTTCATAAGTGCTTGTAACACTTGCACTTTGCCTAGACTGAATAAATGATATTGACTTTGACTTTGGCTTTGAAAGTGTTACAACACTTGGGACAACTTGCCCATTCTCCTACTAAAGTTTATCTACAAAACTATGTTTATTTATATATGTTTACCCCGTTTTATTTATTAAAATTACTAATACAGCCTATTTAAGTTACTTATAGTTTATTTTTTCTGCGTTCAATGTTTGGAAAAACATGACAATGCCACAAAATAAAAAGTCACCAGAAGATCCGCTCCCGCCGAACTCTATAAACTTGCCTGACTCACTTTATGACACTGGTAGAAAACGAAAAATATGTCGCGTAATTCCGCAAGAAAAAATGCAGATGCAGCCCAGTGACACACCTTGCACCTTCACCGAAGCTTTTGAAGCTTATTCATTTTGAAATCGCGACTGAATACTGCTTGAGAATGCCTGTAAACGTAACTTCTAAACCTCTCTGTGTGCACGTGAGAAATGCACTTCGTACTAATTTTCCTTTCTACTTGGTCGCCTGCCGCTGCACGTTACTTTATGACAATTCTCTTATCAAAGAACATAATAATATACACTAATATTATGTTCTTTGATAAGTTAAACTAATAGTTAAACGATTTTAATTATAATAAAAATAACTCGTAAAAGCCATCTACTAAATTGAGATTAGGAACCGCTTTTCAAATCACGGAGTTTATTTTTCGAATTTGTCGAACGCAAACGAATACAGTGAAAGCTCGTATTTGTAAGCGATAATTGGAGTGGCATCAGTATGTATCGATACGGTGCACTCGACGCTCGGCTCCGAAGTATCGCCTTAATTAAATGTCATATTACTTCGTCAAGTTGAGGCGTCGTCCTGTCATGCTTGTTTGATACTCAAGGCATGAACACTGAGGCAATTAGACGCCTATAATTACTTTGTTAATTACAGACAGTGTTCTTGTTTCTCTCTTGCAATTCCGACCGTGCCGTTGTTATATAAACATTATTCGTTCTCTCTGAAGTAAGCCCCAATTAGCAAGTGTGGGTATAATTACACAGTAACTATTTACTTTGTGATCGTCAAGTAGACTCGTGTACTAAGGATTTTGACTTTGGATACGCGACACTCTATTGTCATTTTTAAACCCTGTAGAAATTCTTAGTGATATTACTTCGGTTTGTCGTTTTCAAGAATGTATGCACTTCGTAAACAAACAACGGGATTCGCAATAAAATAAACAAAAGATATTCCTTTAGTATGTACCTTTCCAAATAGTTTTTATAAAGTTCCTTCAATGTTACTCATTGGATCAATAATTCGATTTTATGACGACGGAAAATCTTTGATTATCAATATATTCGCAAGTGTTGAAGTTACAAAGTGTTAAAGTTTCTGGAAGGAATATAATCAATCTCCGGCGGTTATCATTTTCTGATGCCCTATTGCTTATAAATTAAAGACAAGTTAGCAGAAAATTACACAAGAGGAAATTCGACATAACTCAATAATCGATATTCAAGTAGTCTTTGCCAAAGAAGGAGACGTTGTTGAAGACATAAAATTGATAAAATTATTTTACGCTCACGTTAGGCTAGGCTCATAATTAATGTAATATGCTAGTACATACTCGTAAGATCCTAATAAATACTTAAGCTAATTTATCATACAAGATATGCGACATGGTTCATATGATTTGAGTAAGAAATATTGAAGTGACAGTTGACAATCGAACAAGATAAAAATTTCTAATCTGATAGTTGTACACAAATATACAAAGAAGTTAGATTAGTTTTTAATAACCCTATTAACAATAAACACCTAATATATTTTGAATGTACTTTTGTTGAGAAAGAAATAAACTCGGTACTCGGTAAAAAGCACTTCGATTCTGATTTCGTACCTAAATCGATTCGTAACATATTATTTATTTGGCAAAACTCATAACTAAGACTAGATGTGTATTTATAAAGTGTACTTTTATAAATTCACAGTCCGATCCTATTCCCTCCCTATTGGTTCCAAAAACATTCTATTGGTTATTGAATTTGTGTCTGTATGAAATCAAAAGATCAATTGAATTGAAATAGCAGTGCATTGTATTTGGTAGCTATGTATGTAAAGGGACGTTAACAGACCGAATTGACAATTAATTTATTAAGTCCGGCGACGCCTAAGAATAGAGTGATCGGGGACTGGGAGTGCTATTCCATATTGGATTAGGATCAGCTTGTTTTGCTTACAGACGGCCCTCTACGTCCCATCGATTAGCTAAACAAACATTTCGCGTGTCATCGTAAAATCCAATCTTTACGGTGACCACAGTAGGGTTGGTTGAGAAGTAACTTGGCTTTATATCAATTCAGTTGTAAGCGTTTATTCATTACTATGACTTGTGTGAGCCGTAAAAGCTTATTAAGTGCAAGCTGTTATAATTTATTATAATAGTGAAACTAAACTCGCTTCGTTTTGCTCCACTCATAAAGGCGGAATTCCACCAGTGTGAAAATGCGACAGCGTTCTCGCACCCGACTTCGCGTACTGATTCTTTATGATGAATGAATTACGACGATTTGTGCATAAAACACCGTAAGTTTGTACTGCACAATATTGTGTGGCACATGCTTAAGCATGCGCCACACAACCACCTTTACGCTAACATAAGAGTTGTATGAACAACAGAAGAAACCTCTTTTTGGCTTCAGCCATGTCTTGGTGTGGCCTTTTGTACAATAGTCAGCTCAGATGGTAATATTATTTCCTGTCCTTCACTTCGTTGGCTTTCCACCAAAAGTAATCTTTTATTTATCTATACTTCAAATAAGTAGTATACTTTTGTCATTAAATAAGCTTCTGCATTTCTTATATACTGTGACAGCATCATACTTGGAAAAGTAATAAGGGAAATCTTTGAAACGTTGCAAACTAGCACAAATTATTGCCGGTCGTTCCGCTATACGCTACTGAGGCTTCTTGGGATTTTGTTTGCGTGGGGATGTAATAAATACTTTTGCTTTTCTTTAATTTCGTGAAAACTATTTTGCCATTTGGAAGAAAAACACATTAGTAATTAAAAAAAATCAGAATCCTTCCAACATTTTTTACGAGAAAAATTAAAATTTTTATATCTCGACACGATTTTGTACGATTTCTGATATCGACTAAATCAAGAAGAATTGTTTGAAAGAATAAAGGCCGGTTTCACCACAGTCAGAAAATTTCTGGATAGCAGCTTATCTGGCAGATAATTTAACAGTTTTCAGGCCGATTTTAACACCGTCTGATAAGTTCTAGATAGCTTACTTGGAAGAAAATTTGACATACATGTCAAATGATCTGCCATTTAGGCCTTTTTAAAGAGACTATTTTTGTGTTCAACGTTGAAGACACAATACTAACGTATTTAATGGTCATGGACAAAGAAAGAACGGACGATCTATCGATCGACGGAGATGAAAAAAAAAAGACTTACCTACATGTTGTTTTATGTTTACTCAAAACGCAAAAATCGGTTTAAGAATTCACCTTTACCGAACTACTATTTGTATGAAAGCAATCTTGAAATCGCGAAAAGAAAACAGCTGTTTCATACAAAATTTTATGATTTACAGCAATTTATTTCGCAAATTCAAGTGACAAATAATTTTGAGATTTTGAGTAAATATAAAAAAATATATATTTATTTTAAAAATTATTTTACAAACAAACCGAACCGACTGCGCAGTCGGAAACGCGGTTGCCTGACAGCTTTTTAAAATGCTAAGACGATTAAATCGAACGAGCCCAATCTCAACCATATTATGATAACGTGTTGCCATAATATTCTTTGTAAAAAAAACAACAATACCATTCTACAATACAATGCCTCGACCGACAATAACAGAGGTGGTTTATTGTCAGCTATAAACCTGCTCGATATAATAAATGGGTCCCAAAACAGTGTAACGTGACCATTTTCCTGGTAGATTAGGCTCATATTAGCCGTGAGCATGGTAGCTGGTGTACAGGTGTAATGCGTCCGCATAATGTAAACTTCGTGTATGAACCATGTATTCATGTGACGCTCAGCAGAACGCAATTCATATGGCATCATTAGTGATAACGGCTACAATGCTGGTTAAGGGCGACTTTCATTCGAAAGAAACATCTTAAGTCAAATATTTTTTACAATTGTTTGACTCTATTAAGATGAATCAGCCATCTAATTATTACTTTTAATTTTATAATGCTATTTTTATGTGACAAATATTAAACAACAAAATATACTATCCCGTCTCAGGGCGACAAGAGACTAGTTGCTTTTTTCTAGTATATTTTCTTGTTTAATATTTGATTACCTACTGTTTATTTTAGATTGTAGTTAGACGTTTAGAAGTACCTATAGGTATTGTTTAATTTAGATAGTAGTTATACGCTTACAAAATATGGGTTGACCATTAAAGTATAGCCGCAAAATTAAGAACATCCATATACTTATTTTTGAATCATGCATTGAAAATAAATTGAGTAGGTATAAAACTAGTCCTACTCCCAACCTGTGACCACGGCAGCTGAAAAGGTGCCAAAACGTCGGGAAACCAAAAAACACCAAATATATATTATTTAATTCTAATAATATACAATATAAATATGTAAAATAAAGTGCACTTAAATCCGTAAAAGTTTTTTCTTAATAGTGAGGGTGCGAAGAAACTTAAGTTGTGCTTAGTCCTACTATAATATTAGTAGGACTAAGCACAGTCTTAGCCACAAATTTTTACATTTTTTCGCATTTATTATTTGATATGTAAAATTTATAAGGATGATTGGTTGGATGTTTGTTAGGTACTTTTACATGCAAAAAATACTGTTTTGGTTGAAATTTGGCACACAGATAGAATATTTTATATGCGAAAGTATAATAATATCTATAATAATAATAATAATAACTTTATTGACATAAAAGTGGTAACAATCATATCATGAAGTCTCTGTTTCCTGAACTAGGTATAAAAATACCTGTATCTCAAAAATTCAGCGCCCTCTCACCCTTGTGGACAGGGGTTATAAGAGCCTTTTTATAGACTTTAGGGAAAATCCCTTGTTCGAAGCACAGCCTAAAGAGAAGGGTTAGAGGTGGGACAATAATATTACGTGCTATTTTTTAAAACTTGCGAGATATGGAATCATAGCAGTCGGTTTTAAGATTTAGAATAATAGACTCAACCTCAGCTTCATCGGGAGGAAGCAGAACGATGGAATTGGTAAAATAAGGAATATTGGGCGTCGATTTAGGAGTATCAGCAGAGCGATCAATATTATTAGCTAGCTGTTTACCAATATTGGCAAAGTAATTGTTGATTGTCGAAACGGATTGGGTAGGTTCTTCTGATAGTTTTAAAAGTTCTTTAGATGATGACTTCTTATTAGGAACATTGATAATGGTTTTCAGCGCAGTCCAAGTTTCCCTATTATTACTAGCGTTCTGAATTAAAGACCTTTCGTGTTGTATTTTTAACTTTCGGATAAGCGAGTTACAAAAATTCCTATATCTCTTATAGCATATGTTAAGTATGTCAGTTTGTTTGTATATTTGGTTATTTGTTACTCTTTCACACTAGAACTACTGAACGGATTTGGATGAAATTTGGCACAGAGATAGTAGATAGCCTGGATTAAGACATAGAATACTTTTTATCCATATATTGCTAATGATAATATTGCTTTATTTATTTTCTCCACAATAATTACAATGTTTACATGTTTATATTCACGCGGAAACGGGATCCAGGCGGGTGAAACCGTGGGCGGCCTCTAGTAAGAGAACAAAATTAATACCATGCGATATTTCTCTCACGTGTACCCCTAATACGAGTTGATGTTAACGATCAATGTTTTCAAAAACTATCGAATAACTACGGTTAAGAAGGAGATATAGCGATAATTTTCAATAAGGAATAGTTTACCAAACTCCTATGGGTAGGTAGTGGTGTGACAGCGCGGTAACACAAGAGTCATACATCATGCTTCATAATAAAGTTTCGCAATACATCCCTAGGACACAACACAGCGCATGGCATAAATCAGGGCAGGATTGCCTGAACTTAATCTCGCACCTGCAGTGTCGCTGGAGCAACGATCATGCATCATGATATATTATGTCATTTATTAGCTTCCACGCAGTGTTGTAATCTGAGATAGTATAATGGTAACGTAAGAGCAGCTGTACAGCGGCACCGCACGAATTTGTCACAGGAGAGGTGATCTTACAAAATGGAAAAGCTGCTTACAGGTGAACGATCGACCTACACGAGGCTTAAATGGCCTACTTAAATGCCAAATACGCGTTTCTCTGGAAGTTTTTGTTTTGCCTTTTATGGTTCGTTATTAAGGTGGTACGACTTCCATACAAACAAACGTTGCACATTAACTCGTTTCAGTTATTTGTTTGCGCGAAATTATTAAAAAAAATACTTTCATAAGTGAGATATATCAATGCGATGGGTCACACACACATACGTAGAATTATTGAAATTATAAGATATTAGTAAGTATATTCCGATTTTATGTATGAAGTGTAATTTTTTTTAATTATTTCGCGCAAACAAATGACTGAAACGAGTTAGTTGCGCATGTACCTATTTATGAATTATTAAGGTATGATGAACCAATAATTGTGTAATGTTTGTTTGTATAGAAGTCGTACCACCTTAAGCAAGTACTTTCATCAGCCATTTTATATGCTAGGGACATTAACAACTGCTGGGGCACTTTCTTTCCTTTTTCTTTACGGATGGATAAGGAGAATGGATCACGCAGGCCCACTCCAGATCAATGGATTTTAACTACTACAAATACAGTAAGGACCAATGGCTTAACGTGCCTTCCGAAGAACGGAGGAGCTCGGAACTCGGAATATTAAAACATTTTCGTTCACCCATCCTGTGACCGACATTACAATAGTTGTTTAATCGCTACAATCGCAGGCCGAGCACGCGAAACATTGCGCCTCCGAGCTCCTTAAGTATTACCGAGATCACCAAGATCTAATAACATTAACCCTAGCTTGTTGTATATATGTCGTGGCCATGTCGTAGAATTCTCCACATCATGAAATGCTCGAGAATATCATGAAGTGGTCACATTTCATGCAATTTTACATTGTCCATTGGCCAAATCGTGATGTACCTTGGCCAGATCAATGTCAAGATATCTTTCAGCGATATGGTCAACTAAACGCGCTGCTACTTCATGAAATGGTCAAGATTATTTTGATCAGCTAGGCGATTGCGTAAAGTCAATCGTATTTATTTGACAGTTCATATTGTATCATATTAAATGTCATTCCATACAAATTGCAGCGATTGAATACGATATGGACTGTCAAATGAATACGATTACCTTACGCAATCGCACCCCAGATCTTATAATGGTTACATTAATTACCGATGGAGGCGCAGGAAGCACTTTATTTATCTGTTAATATGGCGGCCGCTGACAACAATGTTGTTCCTAGCAGTATGAAAAGTCAATTATTCGCAAATAAATGATGAAGAAAGTGATAATATTAAAGAGTTTAGGATGAAAAGGTATTCGAGTACTATGCAAGTCACACAAATGCAAAAAACAGGTAGGTATTTCACAGACACCCTATTTCCACGATATGGCCAATCGTGGATGACAAAATCGTGAAACGTTCACGATTTAATGATCTGGTCAATTTAAGTTGCCCACCATATGAAATCCGACCACATCATGAAATTCTCGAGCATTTCATGATGGCAGGCGGGTTGGCGATAGCAGTATGGCCAAGTTCGTAGGAAACGCTGCTGCCCGTCTCCTGAAGGCTGAGTCCCTTAGTCGCCTTTTGCGAAACCCACGGAATGAGAGGGAGTAGTGCTACACAGCTAGCGAGATTTAGTGATGTGGAATTATATTATTAACGAGCTCTTGCAAGAAAGCACTGCAAAATTAATCATTTTTCGTTTCTGAGCGACGCGTGTTTCAAGCGGACTGACTTATGACTAATTTTAAATAGAAAAATATTGGAAAAAATTAACTCGGCCACAAGTGAATTCTCAGACGGGAATCGAACCTGCGACCTTTGGAAATCCGGTCCAATGCTCTTGTGGCCGAGTTAATTTTTTCCAATATTTTTCTATTTAAAATTTACTATAAGTATAAAAACGGACTGACTTAGTTCGGAAGACTTTGACGGTGGGTCAAAGTGCTTACACGCATGGTAGGTACACTTTTACCTGTCTCGATATAGGTCTGTGGCATTACATTGAATTTACGATTGAGTTTGTTAGAAAAAATAAAATAGTAAAGATTTGATTTTAATTAGATGGGACCAGAATGATTTAATTACTAGTGACCTATAGAGCCTCCGTTTTGAATATTATCCCCGGTTCTAGGCCCCACGCTGTATACAGTGAATGTTTAAAGTGGAGTTTTAAAGAAAATTTAATAACTTCAAAGCAAATATCAAATATGTACTAACGAAACTCTTATATCTTATTAGTTTCGAGCACTGAATAGGGCTTTAATTAAATTTCTGCTGGAAACAATCAAGGAGAGGAAGTCTGACAAACTTTAACCAATAAATACCTTACTTGATAATAATTCTATTATTATGACTTGTTTTATTAAAGTAGTTCGCTTGTCAGGTTGTTTTGTAATAGATGTTTTATAACGTTAAATACTTTTTGACAGCGGAATAGTTACGCTTTTTGGCTATGAGTGCAGGAAGTTGGCGTTTTTTATAATGAACCTATAATTAAAACTGTGATGCCTCAATTTTTTTTAAACTGTTATTTAACGCGCATAACCGATATTTAATTCGTGTATTATCACAAATTAAGATTTTGAACATTGCGTATAGTTTTATAATGATTTAGCAACTTTTTAGGGTTGACATCCGGATGAACTGACTGCGAATAAGTTTACCTTCAAAAACTAACTTCATTGTTACAAAACGCTCTCCTATTCAAAATTTTGCTTTCCTGCATCAGTATCAAAAGTATAATTACATGGCTCATAATTAATATTAATTTTACAGTTGAGGTTCTTGAGGGCTGTATGAAGTTAGGCTAGGGCAATAGCATTGGTAGTGGTACCTCTATGAGGGCGTGATTACAGTTTTGTAATAATCTCGCATGCGGGATTAACCAGCTGCGGTATCTCATGATATTTATATTTTTAATTTCATGCCTCCCAGCGCATGAGAATTGTCTAAATCGTATAATATTTTGGTACCTCGCCAAAGTTCTACGGGCCGTTGTTTGCATGGACTGTGTATCATGTTAGGCTTATTTGCTTTTAATTATGCCGATAATTAAGTAGGATGCTTTTATGCCAAATTTATTATATTTTTACTACAGCTTTGATCTCTTGAGGGTGAGATTAAATAATAATAATGTGCGAGTAAATTGAGGGCGGTTTGTGGGTAACTGATTGGGCAACATTGTAACGCAAAAAAATAATATCGTATAAGTAGGCACTTACATGACTTGTATTGGGTAATTGCTCGGTTTTTTCTTTAACTTTTTTTAGTTTACTGGTAAGCATCTAAAAAAGGAAAGACTGGACTAGATTAGTGTAAGTTACTTTCAATTTAAGTGTATGTTGAAAATTAAGTTACAACATCAAAGTATTTATTTCATCATACCTTAGTAGTTATCAAAGTTAGTTCTAGAAACACAAAATACAAACGATTATTATAATTAACTAAATTCTTGTTTCATCAATATTCTATTGTCAATTGCAACAAATGTTGTTTTAGCCTATTAAAAAGTGTAATTGTAAATTTTATATCAAAGCAATCACAATTCAATTTTTGTTGAGTAATTTATTGAAGTTCACTGATCTAAATGTAAATGTAATAAAACATCTTTGAATGTTCAAACGCAATTATAACTTAGGCCGTAACTCAAATTGCTTGGAAACAATAACGCTGTAGTGGAATTAATAGTAACAGTGAAATTCCTCGTTTACCTTGTCAAAATTAGTGTTATTTGAATGAACTTGATATTGCTGTAGGCTCAAATGCATTTGCTATTATTCGACATTTATCTGTGCTATGATTGATTTCTTTGGAATACTTTTATCAAAATTGGCCAACTTCGCTTACGTGTTGTCTTCTATAGTACTTCTGTAGCCCATGTGGAGTTTTTCGACCACAATCTCAAAGCTTATAATACACAGAAGACGGTGTCGGATCGGCAGTGCGCGTCTATATCCATGGGCTTCTTCTTCTTCATAGCGTGATGATACGCTAGGAAGACCGTTCAGCCAATAGGACGACAACAAACAAAGAAGGCACGGGTACAGCACGTCGTGTTTATGGTCTTCCACATTTGCTGAAAGAAATAGACCACTCCAGACCCGCCTTGCGCCCGCTCTCTGTGTGTTTTAAGCTTAAACCTATGTTATTTGAATTGCCTTTAAGCTATGTCCACAGAACGATAAGCAACATGTTGTTTTGATGCTTTTCGATGTGAAATTTATTACTCGTATTTTTAGATAAAAGAGAAATAAGCTCCGAGCTCTACTCCTACGAGATACATATTTTTACTGATTTTCTATGAAATAACAACCTGGGTATAATGTTTCTTGATTATGTTAGTCTGATTGTAAGCGCTCCAGTGGCGTTTATCATTAATTAGTGGTATTTTAAAAGCACTGCACATATTTCAGAACTTTCGATATTTCTCTCTAACTGTACTTTGTCGTAAAACAACAAAACAGACATACTTTTAATCAATGTTTTTTGTTGTTTTTCTCATTCCTGAGACGTTATGATTTTTTCTTTTGTTTCAATCAGCGTATTTTTATTTTCCTAATAATTGATTGTGAAAGCTCGAGATGATGATACACGTCGTATCTAAAACAATTACTAGAATTGGTTCTCAGTGTCCCTCGGGCGACTGTAAAATATATTAGGTAAGAAGCAAAACAAAACTACTCGGAAACATTGTCGCAATAAAAGAAAGTATCAAAGTTACTACGTGTTTCAATTTATCGCGAGCCCTACAGTTATGTTTCAAGAGATATTGCTAGGTAGAATTTCGGCCCACATTCATTGAGGTATACAAATGTCCTTGTCGTGATGGAGTGACCAACGAAATACTGCTGGGTTGAATACAAATTTCCCGCAGTTCACAAGCAATTTTGTACAGAAATATTACTTGATCCAGGTAGGCATTTCGTAGCAAACTAAGCTGTTTATCATCGGTCGTGTTTACAGCTAAACTTTTAATCTAGTTACGTTCTAATACGGGTAACTTTTAATATACATATTCAAGTCAAAGGAAATTAAAGGGAAAAGACCTGAAACCGTTTACTTAATCTAAAGTTGGAGCGTTAAATAATAAAGTTTAGAATTGGCGTTGTTTATGAGAGCCCGCCAATTCATTACTTTATTTGCTTAATAAAGCTCCAACGGGCACCGCCTGTGTACGTTGGGTTATAAATTACCTTTAATTTAAGTGAACGATCCAGAAAATATGATGATGTAAAGTTTTCATCTGGGGCTTAATAAACGACAGAGTGGGCCTTGATGGTAACATTTTGCAAAAATGTTTGCTTAAAACTTTAATAAGTTTCCACCAAATTGGAAGTAAATTTGTTTTGAGGATACTAAATATGGCTTAAGGTGTAGCGACTGAGATTATGGTTTTGAAAGAGAAAATAAAACTTTAGTGTTTATTTACATTTTTCATAAATATACAAAAATAACTTCCGACATTAGATAGAAACTTGAGTATCATAAACTTTTTAAAGCTTTTAAGAATGAATAATCCACTTTAGGCATAGGTAAATAACGACATTTCAAAGCTAAAAACTCAGTCTAAGAAATGCAAGTTCAGTCAATGAATTGAAGACGCAACAGTGCAAGAATTGACTCAAAGAATGAACTATGGCACCGTTCTTGCATCAAATCTCTAAATCAACTTGGTGTCTTTTATTTCACAAAAGGATCTATAGAAAGCGAGTTATCTAACTGGTCGTCATGGTATATTTTAATTCATAAATAAAAAAAATAAAAACAGAATAACATACATAAGGAAATAAAGCTTTTGATTTATTTTCACTTTAAACTGTCTTTTTCCACTGCTGTCCTTTTTTTTATTAAGTATTAACTCCTAATGCTGTTAAGCAGAAGTTACCGTCGCCGTTTAGTTATCTGCCAAAGGCTCGGCTTTATAAGAAAAAGTTTTAGATTAGCTTTTAGAAATGGGATAAGTACATAATTGAGTTAAGCGGTATGGTCGTACTTCGAAAGCTCCGTTAAGCCATCCGTTTTGTTTGATATCGCAAGTTTTGTCTTTACATTCGTTCGATACGTGGGTATGTTATTTAATTGATTAATGTTTTTAGGGTTGATAGACAAATTCCAACTTATTAGGAACTAGCGGCCTCCCGCGGTTTCACCCACGTGGTTCCCGGTCCCGGGGAATAACGAGATAAAAAGTATTTCACACAAAGCCTATGTGTTTGTCCACTACTTGAAGTATTATACTTATCAAATTTCATTCATATATCCGTTCGGCAGTTTTAGCATGAAAGAGGAACAAACAAACAGACAAACTGACATACTTTGGCATTTATAATATTAGTAGGATACTAGCGGCCGCCCGTGGTTTCACCCAAGTGGCTCCCGTTTCCGTGGCAATATCGGAATAAAAAGTAGCCTCTGTTACTCTTCGTCCTTTCAACTAACTCTGGTTGCTTTGTTTTTTTTTATTAATCTCATTTGATTCCGCTAGTAACAATGGCTATTCAAAAAATTATTGGTTACAGTGCTTTTTTATCTGGTGGGCACCGAAGCCAGGCGTCGCTGTTGGATACGACCGTCCCAACTCCGTTTCCCTTAATACATGATAATATAATGTTGTAATGATTAGGTGTTATACAATTTTACAAGTTATTTACAGATTAGTTTTAGGTGTTACATAGATACTTAAAGTGGATCGGAAAGATTAAGTGTAATGCAAAATGATGAGATGATTGACAGAAAGAAATAAAGACTAAGATAATGAAAGATGGAATTAGTTTTCCGTGCCATAGTCGATTCGTTGTTGAGGAATGTCGGCCGCTTGATTCCCCATCCGCCTACCCTCCGGTTGTGTTGTTGGACGAGCCCGCGAAGCTCCTTGACCGTATTATCGCGGAGCGGATCGTCCACCACCTAGAAACGGTGGGGCCCTATTTGGCCAGGACCCAATACAGGTTCCGTAGTAGAGGGTCCACGCTGGACAGCTTCTCCTGGCTCTCAGGGGAGCTGGTGGAGAAGGCGGTGGAGAAAAGGGAGGTAGCTGTTTCCCTGCATATAAGGAATGCATTCAACTCCCTCCCCTTCTCGGTCATCCGGGAGGCGCTCCGATTTCACGGGCTGCCCCCGTACTTGACCAGGATTGCCGAGAGCTACCTGGAGATGGAGAGATCGTCGCCAGGGAGATGGTGTGCGGTGTTCCACAGGGATCGGTTCTGGGTCCGCTCCTGTGGAACATCGTATATGACTGGGTTTTAAGGGAGGTCCTCGTGCCCCGGATGGCAGTTATCTGCTATGCTGATGACACACTGGTCGTCGCCTGGGGCAATACTTATGAGGACGTGAGGAGGTTGGCGGGGCTTAGAGCCTCCCTGGTGAGGGAAAGGATCCGCATGCTCGGACTAAACGTGGCCATAGAGAAGACGGAAGCCATCTTCTTTCATGGGCCGCGTAGGGGCCCTCAAGCGGGAGCGAACATCCGGGTGGATGGAGCGCGTATTCCACTGCACCCATGGAATAAATATCTGGGGCTGGTGCTCGACGGGCGCTGGAATTTCGAGGAGCATTTTCGGCAGCTGGCCTCGAAGATAACAAAGGCGGCGGGGGCACTGGGGCGCTTTCTGCGAAACATCAGTGGTCCGGGGGACAACTGCAGGAGGCTGTTCGCCGGGGTGTTGAGGAGCATGGCCCTGTACGGAGCGCCGTTTTGGACCGACAAGCTCAACGACAAGAGGAGGTGCTAGCGTCGGCCACAGAGAGCGATTGCTCAAAGAATTGTGAAGGGGTACAGGACCATGTAGTTCGACGCGGCGTGTGTGCCACCAGGCATGCCCCCCTTAGAGCTGGACGCCCAAGTGATGCGGGAGATGTACCTGCAGAAGAGAGCGGTACTGGTGACCGGAGATTCTATGGCCCCGGCGGAAGTCATGGCGGCCCGACATCATCATCATCAATAGGATCTCATGATCAGATGGGAAGCACTGCTGGACGCGGACCCGGCCGGTAGGTGAACAGTCGAGGCCATCCGCCCTGTCCTGCAAGTGGTGCGTGAGGAAGTCTAGGTCGCTGACCTTTAGGTTGGCGCAGGTGTTTTCCGGGCATAGATGCAGTGCCATGAGTGTGGCGCTGCGGAGGAGAGTGCGCAGCACACCCTTGCGATGTGCCCCGCCTGGGCTCCCCAGCGCGGTACTCTGGTGGCTGCAGTGGGATCTCTCGCTGCCCAGCGTGGCAAGAGCCATGACGGACCAACGATGAATCCTGGCAGGCGACGGTCGCCTTTTGCAAAGACGTTATCTCGCAAGAGGAGGCATCGGAGCGGATTCGCGAAGAGAACACTCATTGCGAATCAGCTCCGACGAAGACGGGTGGGGCGGAGTAGGCGGCGCTATTATCCTCCTATAGCGGGGCGGTGCGGTACGGAAGACGGCTTGTGAGTCGTTTCCCGGATCGCGCGGTTTCTCCTCACCCGTCTGTTTAAGTCACTGCGTTACCGTGAACCTAGCCGTTTCCAGGGGGCGCCGTGGGGAGGCTCTCATCCAACCCTGGTTGCTTAGTTAGGGCGTGAAGGAAGGATAAACAAACACACTTTCGTATTTATATATTAGTTAGGATTAGGATAAGGATTAGGATGTTAGATACACTATAATATCGATACTGGTGTCTGTAAAGTAACAAAAGTCTCACTCATATCTAAAAAGCTTTAAGTTCCCGGTTGACAAGAAGAGTCTTTTGGAAAACGTTTTTTCGAAACAAGTCAGTGATGCTAAGTTTATTAACGACAACAACCTTTATAATGGGTAGGCATATAAAAATTCTATTAAATTTTATATCAATTTTGATTTATCACTATGATTGATACTACAGCAAACATTAGAAGCGCCGTCGAACATTAAGGTTGCCTTTTAATGTCAATATTTTTGTAATCAAACGATCGGTTGTACAGAATTACCTAAAAAAAATATCACGTAATTGTAAAAATATTCTGTTGTTGTATCTGTTTTGAACAATACACTCGTGCAATAAATGTTTGTCTCGTGGTTATGGGCAATCAATAAGAATCTGGAAATTTAATCACGTATGCGTTCCTCGGCGGAGTCGTTCCTGCGTCCCGTTATTTTAAGTCATATTTCTCCGCGTAGTAGCTACAAAACATAATGATCCGAATGTATCTCTGTCGTGGAACTGTACCTTTGGGAGTCGCGCGTAATAAAAATTCCGGTACGCACGTTACTGTGCTTTCGCGAAAGTAATCCACGAAGAAATACAGCCTCAACCTACAATTTTCACATTTGTAACTGGAAAATCTCCATTTCTCTTTGACTACCAGTCGTTTCAAAGCCGTGAGTCCCCAGTGTGTCGTGGTGTGGCGACGCTCATAAAAATTCGCACCGAACTTCGGATCGACGTGCCTCCATGAAAACGATGTTGTTATAATTTTAAGCCCCACTCCGGCAGTTTCGTTACATATTGAAGCAGTTTTTGCACATTCAAGATAATGAATTGGCCGCGCGTGAATGTGACCGCATTAAAGAGTCGACAAAAATGGATGATACGTGTAACAATACTTCGTGGATAATTGCTTCATTCTGTATTCAGTTTTGCGAACATTTTTTGTCATCGAACGCAAGCAGTATTTCACTGATTGGGAACTTTTTGATTACTTTATTGAAATATTAAAAACAAAGTGGGAAGTCCATTTTTATATTGATAGGTCGTGCTTCAAGCATAAACAATGAATGGAAAAGGTAAGGATAAAACAAAAAGTTGGTTAATAAAATGGAAAGAAATTAAAGCGGACGTAGTGAATTCATTAATTACTGTGTCGCCAACAACCCGTAACGCTGTTGATTGTGAAACTCGTTACCCACTATATCAATATCACTGCACAGCAATCTTTATTTATGAGTTTAATTCAGCAGTAAATCTTGGATGATGTCTCCGACGGAGGCTTACAGCTCATTAATAAATAAACCAAGCTCGGTGAATTGCGACCCTCCTTTAGTTACCTTTGGAATGACCCTAGTTAGTACTCAGAAATGTTCATTATTTAATATACAAATTTTCTTAACGAATGTAACCGTTTTCATAGTTAGCTTTGGAATTAAGTGTTTGTGTATATTTGACGAGTCTTTCGTGAAGAGGTTTGATATTTCTATTTTTAGTGGAATATTGTTTTAAGCCTTATCTCAATTATTTCCTATTGGTAGATGCAAATAGTGGCACTTGCGGCGATCGATGCGACTGATCAAAGTACGAATGTGGACTGACAAAAATTATGGTAGTTACTGCGCAAATATAGGTAATATTTATACTGTGGTAATAGGTACCTTAGCAGTAAATAAAATGTAGAATCAAAATGCAAAGACTTTTTGGAATAAAGTAAGCACTGGAAACCCCTAAAGTATTTCACACAAATCCTGTTAAATGTTGCAGGTACCATATTAAATTCGCATAGAAGTCCAACTATGCCTCAATTATTTGGTAATAGAATATCGAAAGAGGTTTTCTTTTTAACAAGAAAAAAATACATTTAAGGTGGAACGATTAAGTTACAAAAAGCTGAACGGTCGTTAGATGGCGCTACTTTCGCTATTTAGTAGTTTTTATTTATTTGTTAATTGTTCTTTGTATCTTTTTAACTCAAAATACTATTAGCGCATTCTATAAATAAATATTGAATTTTCGAAACCAACATTTATCTTTTTGTAGTACATAAATCATCCAAATATCTCGAGAGAGTGTTTCTGTCTCCCAATTTTACTAATCACTCACACATGCATACCTTATTTCTGAGTTTCTTGTAGTAGAATATTTCGACCCAGCTGAAAATGATAAAGTAGCCCAGCGGTCTACGTACTCGGCTCAAAGAGTTAAGGTTCGAGACTTCTGATGGTAGATTTTTTTTTATTATTTATTTTATATTATTGTTTATTTAAATAACATCACAATATTAATTTTGATGTATAAATTGCAACAAATGGAATTGCAACTTTTTTAAATTGCACAAGTGACAAGAATGTAATTGAAACTCTAAATTTTAAGATTTCTTAGTGTGTTTGCCCATTATAATATCTTTTTTTTAAACCACTGCTGAACAGATTTTGATTAAAATTGCAGTGTTTCCTCAATCAAAAAAAAAGTGGTGGTGGTTGTTGGATCATCATGTTACCGTTTTCTATACTTCTATACTATATAATATTACTAGCTTCCCGCCCGCGGCTTCGCCCGCGTGGACTACACGACTTATGCTATTGTGGGTTATCCATAAGAGATAACCATAAACCACCGCGGAGTTTTCTGTAGACATTTTCAAGGTGTACAAATACTTATTACCTTATATTGATAAATCTCGTAGGGTTCAGCCTGCGTTTGCAATGTAAGCGGAAAAAATGTAATCATTTACGACATCACATTAGAAACCTTAAAAATTACAGTATTTCTCTACTATATATTGAAGGTTATTTTACCTTCCTCTTGAATCACTCTATCTATTAAAAAAACCGCATCAAAATCCGTTGCGTAGTTTTAAAGATCTAAGCATACATAGGGACAGACAGCGGGAAGCGACTTTGCTTTATACTATGTAGTGATAAAGAGGAAAGATGTGTATGTATGTATGTAATGAATAAACTCAAAACTACTGGACTGATTTCAAAAATTCTTTTAGGATGCTACACTATCCCTGATTAACATAGGCTATATTTTATCCCGATATTCCCACGGGAACAGGTACCACGCGTGTAAAACCGCGAGGATCCGCTAGTACAATACTACAATACTATTATATTAGTTTTATTTAAAATCAATACATTTAGCTCCTTTCGGTATATTGGCGCGTATATAAATTTGCGCAAATGATCATATTTTGTCTACTTGATTGTTAGTTACAATCTCCATTTTATATTATAATAGTTTTGGAATCAAGCTCGAGACGCCATTTTTATACTTACTCTTTTTTTTTACTTATGTGGTGAAATTTTACATCTTGTAAATCTTGTTAAATTCTACCTTTAAAGCTTTAATTTACTGCGATAATTTATTATGGTGATGTAAAAACTTAGAAGCTTGATTTTTACAGTTCGGGGGAACCATAGACTTTAATCTTTATTAATACCAATTTGATACTTCACGTGTTTCTGAGCATTGAGTCTTTAAAGGCACTTATGTGCATATAACTAATTTCGTGTTTTAATTTATAAAGATACTGATATTATAAAATATTAATACATAAAACATGTAAGTAAGCAAAAATTCCCCAAAAAAAATTACTATTAAGTACTTACCTCAAAATGAAATTGTATTATTCAACAAATACTTAATTCGTAAAGCAGCGCAGCGAACACCGGGGTTGGAAACAATTAAATATCTATTGTGTTTCGTTTTCCGATGCCTGAGAGGTTATAAAATAAAAAGTGCTAACCTCTTGTGTATCTTAAATATGTATTATGTAATGTTAAGTACAATCTAGAAAAAAAAGTGCTGAGATAGCGCTAACATTCATTCATGCGCTATACGGTGAAAATGTTTTTGAAGGCTAACTGACCAATAATTGAGGCAAATTTAATTACATTTGTGCACTATTCGCGCAAATGTTTATTCGAGCAAACGGCTTTTCGTGTAAGAGTCTTTCGCGTTATTAGCTTTTCGCGCAAATGTCCTGATTCATAGTCGAAACAACAATAGTCAAGTGATATGTGACGTCAAATTCATGTTTTGTATTTGGCTTAGTCTATGTTTATCTCTATGCTATCATCATTCTTATGATGTTTTGAATGGCTAAGTGAACATTTAATACGTTAAAATTGTAAAATTAAAAATAAAATAAATCATTAAGATCGTTAAATCATTAAGATTTACGTAAAATAAATCATTTCTAGTCAGAAAATAAATTTCACTCAAAACTGAAATATTTCCACCCGTTTTGAAAGATTTCATAAATTTCGTTTATATTTAATTTTCATTTCAGTGAAATTTTTACTGGACCCATTCCCTAGTCACAATGAAAAAACACTACAAACAAATGACAAATACGGAACGGTGTTGTCAGTACGTAGATGTGATTGCGGACAATTTAATATTTGAAAAGGGACCACATGACATTTGTCTAAATAAAAAATAAAAAAAATATTAAGTAAGTACGTTACATAATACAAGTAAATTTTATTTGCACGAAGCAGATACAATTTTCGTTTCTTTTTTTTCCTTTATAAAATCTTATTTTCTATTTTTTTACAGTGATGAGAGAAAAAAAGATTTACGCATAAAAAACAAAATATAAGTCGTGTTTAGCATTTTTTAAAATCGGAGTCAAGATAAATCCTACAAATCACAACTTTATATCATAATCCCAAAGTAAATTATTACTGACGAAACTCATCTCTTTTGGGACGCAACGGCAACACAGCTGAAAAATCTAGTAAAGAGAAATTTAAACAATTATTAAATCGAGACAAACGTAAGAGCGGCAACTTCGCGCGTTGCGCGTCTTAGCCGCATGGAATGGCAACGTCGCGATTTTTGTATACGTACACGACATTTGTCACATACACAGTCGTAATTTTTGCAATAATTTTGTGTTCATTTATAGGTGATTTCTGAATGAAACAATGTTTGTTTATTAATTAAGCGCAAATGAATACCCGAGAATAAATAGTTGCACATATATTTAAGTATTAATTCTGTTAATCTACCAAGATTATCTCGACTGTTTTTTGTATGAAAATCGTTCCACCTTAAAGGCTTTCAAAGGTACTAACACTAGGTTTGGCTTGAGGCCATAATAATCAGCCTTTGGCGAATAAACATTTAATTGAAGCAATTAACGAAATGATTTTCGTCGTGCTGAGTTATTTCAATTTCATATTTATTACAACATATATACCCGAGCTATTTTTTCAAGTCCCAAGCAAAAAGTTTAGTTTAACCCGTATATTATACACTCGCGAGCAATGAAAAAGTTCCAGTGATATAGCAACTTACTCCTAAACGGGAAAGGCTAGCTTAATGACGCCGTCTGCAATATTGAAGTACATTTAACAGCGCATCAGAATATTACCAACTAAAAACTACCAACTTTTAATTTATGAAGCTAGGTTCTATGTCTTAAGAGATATTAAGATGTTTGTCGGCATTTTGTGGGTGGAAATTTATCATTGCTCGTCAGTGTAATAATAAGTCGACATTTTGACCAAACTCAATAAAACTCAGCCTAAAGCTCTCATGAACTCTAAGGTTCCTTGATAAATAATCACAATACAAACGGAAAAAAAGTATTTCCAATTATTTTGCTGTAGCCTGGAGCTCGAATAGAAAATGCAATAGTTGTTTGTTATGCAAGGCTGGAAATTTGGATTTAGCGGCGAGTTACCTCTATTGAAACATGAGGAAGCGAAGGATTCTAGGATAGGAGCGTAGCGAGGGTTTCAAAGGTACGAGACGCTAAAACTTTTCTGCCGAGCGCAACACACAATTTTTTTTTTCACAACAGCGAGGAAAACTTTTAGGTTGTTTCCGCGGTCAACTTCCTGTAAAAAAATTTTTTTAACAAAAAGTTTTATCTAAATATATCTTATTCTTGTTGTTTTAATGATATAAAAAACTAAAATAATAAAAAGGGAGTATTATAGTTAATTCAAAGTTATTTAAAATTTGAATAAATTGTTACTTATAATAACAATAAAAACAGGTTGCACTCCGGACTTTATCGACGCGACTTTATCATTTTTTACCCATCCCAAAAATTTTAAACTCTGATGTGCCCAACGCTGAAATGTTCGCAGGCCCAACGCCGCTAAAGAAGTTATCACTTCAAAAATGATACGGTAAATTTTGACATTGACATGAGGTTCAAGAGAAACACAATTATAAAATCCATCATAGGTTGTAAAACTCACCCAGCTTAAATATCTAATTCTTTTAATAAATTGTTTAATATTATTGTTATTATTTTTATGATTCAAGGAACTAAAATAATATAATAAAACCAAAACGGAATACTATAATTAATTCAATGTTATTTAAAAAAAGCATAAAAAGTTTTTGAATTTTTGCATTTTTCAATGCCATTTCTATACTTATGATAAATTTTAAATAGAAAAAAAATATTGAAAAAGACCACAAGTGAGTTCTCAGATGGGAAGCGAACCCACGTACACTTGCACTGCTCTAACCACTGAGCTAACGACACTTGCGGACCACCGTCGAAATTTTCCAATACTTTTATACTTTTAATATGCTGTAAGTCAGCGTTGCCACATCAATGGTAGGAATATCCTTGTTTTCGAAAGAAACATATTTTCTCATGTTTAACGACGATTTCTATACAAACAAACATTACACAATTATTGGTTCATCATACCTTAATAATACATAAATACATGCGCAACTAACTCGTTTCAGTTATTGAAATTGTTTGCGCGAAATAATAAAAAAAATTGTACATTCGCGTCATCTGTCTCTTCTGGCCAGCTTTTTCTAGAATTCGGCGCAAGGTAGATTATTCCTGTTGGAAATTAGTAGCAGTGGGCGTACTCAACAGTAAAATTTTCAGGAGATGCCTCTTTTCTATCGCTTACCACAGGTGAAGAGACATCCATGACTCTTTCCTAGAACTTCTTCCCCAGCCTATGTGTACCCCAGCCTGGATGCGAATCCAGGTCTCATCTAAAGGCTCATCTTCAAGTTCTTATAGAAGATCAAAAACTATTTTGTAAGGACAAACTGAAAGATTTCCTACAGTTTACGTCATCCTGTCTCCGGATCTTGAACAATTTTGCTGTTTTGTCCAGTTTCTTTGCGGGATAGCTATTTTAAGCCGCAACTCTGCCACAACAAGGTGATGGTCACTATCAACGTCGGCTCCTCATCTGATCCAGACGTCCAGAAGCGAAGATCTCCAAGATTTACTAATGGCGATATGGTCGATTTGATTTTGAGCCACTCCGTCTGGTGATATCCAAGACTTTGTGGCATTTTTTAGGTCTGAATAGAGTTATCCATATGACCAGGTTGTGTGAAGAGCACAGATCACCGAAAAGTTCTTCATTTTCATTAATAGTTACTGTACCTCCGTGCGATCCCACATAGTGCTCGCGGTAACGATGGTCCACGCCCATTTTAGCGTTCATGTCACCAATGAGGATCACAATGTCCTGTTTCTGTACACACTTTAGGGTCTGTTTTAATTGGTCGTAGAACTGTGTTTTTGTGACCAGAAAGGCTGCATTTGTAGGAGCATAACACTTGATAATAGTAATTTTTCTAACACGAAACGAGAAGCGTGTACAGATTATTCGTTCAGATACCGGTTTCCCACTGAGCAGGCTTTTCTTTGCACTACAGCTCAAAAGAAAACCTACACCATATTCTAGAGATGTATTCTCTTCCTTGCCACTGTGAGCGTAAGTCCGAAGTTGGCATTAGTTTCGCCAAAGCCTGTACTAATAGAATTTAATAATAAGTTAAATCATTCATAATGTCATGCCTCCGACTGCATGTTTTTGTTGCACAAAATATTTTTATATTTGCCTTCTAAATTTGATTTTGTATCCATATTTTCAGTTAAGGTGGAACGATTTTCATACAAAAAACAGTCGAGATAATCTTGGTGGATTAACAGAATTAATACTTAAATATATGTGCAACTATTTATTCTCGGGTATTCATTTGCGCTTAATTAATAAACAAACATTGTTTCATTCAGAAATCACCTATAAATGAACACTAAATTATTGCAAAAATTACGACTGTGTATGTGACAAATGTCGTGTACGTATACAAAAATCGCGACGTTGCCATTCCATGCGGCTAAGACGCGCAACGCGCGAAGTTGCCGCTCTTACGTTTGTCTCGATTTAATAATTGTTTAAATTTCTCTTTACTAGATTTTTCAGCTGTGTTGCCGTTGCGTCCCAAAAGAGATGAGTTTCGTCAGTAATAATTTACTTTGGGATTATGATATAAAGTTGTGATTTGTAGGATTTATCTTGACTCCGATTTTAAAAAATGCTAAACACGACTTATATTTTGTTTTTTATGCGTAAATCTTTTTTTCTCTCATCACTGTAAAAAAATAGAAAATAAGATTTTATAAAGGAAAAAAAAGAAACGAAAATTGTATCTGCTTCGTGCAAATAAAATTTACTTGTATTATGTAACGTACTTACTTAATTTTTTTTTTTTTTTATTTAGACAAATGTCATGTGGTCCCTTTTCAAATATTAAATTGTCCGCAATCACATCTACGTACTGACAACACCGTTCCGTATTTGTCATTTGTTTGTAGTGTTTTTTCATTGTGACTAGGGAATGGGTCCAGTAAAAATTTCACTGAAATGAAAATTAAATATAAACGAAATTTATGAAATCTTTCAAAACGGGTGGAAATATTGAGTGAAATTTATTTTCTGACTAGAAATGATTTATTTTACGTAAATCTTAATGATTTAACGATCTTAATGATTTATTTTATTTTTAATTTTACAATTTTAACGTATTAAATGTTCACTTAGCTATTCAAAACATCATAAGAATGATGATAGCATAGAGATAAACATAGACTAAGCCAAATACAAAACATGAATTTGACGTCACATATCACTTGACTATTGTTGTTTCGACTATGAATCAGGACATTTGCGCGAAAAGCTAATAACGCGAAAGACTCTTACACGAAAAGCCGTTTGCTCGAATAAACATTTGCGCGAATAGTGCACAAATGTAATTAAATTTGCCTCAATTATTGGTCAGTTAGCCTTCAAAGACCGTACAGCGTATGAATGAATGTTAGCGCTATCTCAGCACTTTTTTTTCTAGATTGTACTTAACATTACATAATACATATTTAAGATACACAAGAGGTTAGCACTTTTTATTTTATAACCTCTCAGGCATCGGAAAACGAAAGACAATAGATATTTAATTGTTTCCAACCCCGGTGTTCGCTGCGCTGCTTTACGAATTAAGTATTTGTTGAATAATACAATTTCATTTTGAGGTAAGTACTTAATAGTAATTTTTTTTGGGGCATTTTTGCTTACTTACATGTTTTATGTATTAATATTTTATAATATAAATTAAAACACGAAATTAGTTATATGCACATAAGTGCCTTTAAAGACTCAATGCTCAGAAACACGTGAAGTATCAAATTGATATTAATAAAGATTAAAGTCTATGGTTCCCCCGAACTGTAAAAATCAAGCTTCTAAGTTTTTACATCACCATAATAAATTATCGCTGTTAATTAAAGCTTTAAAGGTAGAATTTAACAAGATTTACAAGATGTAAAATTTCACCACATAAGTAAACAAAAAGAGTAAGTATAAAAATGGCGTCTCGAGCTTGATTCCAAAACTATTATAATATAAAATGGAGATTGTAACTAACAAACAAGTAGACAAAATATGATCATTTGCGCAAATTTATATACGCGCCAATATACCGAAAGGAGCTAAATGTATTGATTTTAAATAAAACTAATATAATAGTATTGTAGTATTGTACTAGCGGATCCTCGCGGTTTTACACGCGTGGTACCTGTTCCCGTGGGAATATCGGGATAAAATATAGCATATGTTAATCAGGGATAGTGTAGCATCCTAAAAGAATTTTTGAAATCAGTCCAGTAGTTTTTGAGTTTATTCATTACATACATACATACACATCTTTCCTCTTTATCACTACATAGTATAAAGCAAAGTCGCTTCCCGCTGTCTGTCCCTATGTATGCTTAGATCTTTAAA
The DNA here is from genome assembly GCA_910589605.1 of Chrysoteuchia culmella. Taxonomy (NCBI): domain Eukaryota; kingdom Metazoa; phylum Arthropoda; class Insecta; order Lepidoptera; family Crambidae; genus Chrysoteuchia; species Chrysoteuchia culmella. The sequence continues at coordinate 10,371,775 of OU342649.1, forward strand.
ACTACGCAACGGATTTTGATGCGGTTTTTTTAATAGATAGAGTGATTCAAGAGGAAGGTAAAATAACCTTCAATATATAGTAGAGAAATACTGTAATTTTTAAGGTTTCTAATGTGATGTCGTAAATGATTACATTTTTTCCGCTTACATTGCAAACGCAGGCTGAACCCTACGAGATTTATCAATATAAGGTAATAAGTATTTGTACACCTTGAAAATGTCTACAGAAAACTCCGCGGTGGTTTATGGTTATCTCTTATGGATAACCCACAATAGCATAAGTCGTGTAGTCCACGCGGGCGAAGCCGCGGGCGGGAAGCTAGTAATATTATATAGTATAGAAGTATAGAAAACGGTAACATGATGATCCAACAACCACCACCACTTTTTTTTTGATTGAGGAAACACTGCAATTTTAATCAAAATCTGTTCAGCAGTGGTTTAAAAAAAAGATATTATAATGGGCAAACACACTAAGAAATCTTAAAATTTAGAGTATTACATTCTTGTCACTTGTGCAATTTAAAAAAGTTGCAATTGCATTTGTTGCAATTTATACATCAAAATTAATATTGTGATGTTATTTAAATAAACAATAATATAAAATAAATAATAAAAAAATAATAAAAAAAATAATTTATTTATTCTTGAACACATAACTAATTTTGATGAATTTAGGCATAGAGACAGATGAAAACATATGAATACACTTAGGCTACCGTTTACGCGGATGTTGTCGCTTGCGCTATTATAATAACTTAAGGAAATTTCACTGATGCAATGGTTAACGAGCAAAGTAACTTTTACAATAGTCGGCACGGAATGAGTGACCAAAACTGTATTATTTGGAGCTCCTCCGTGCTTTTAAAGGCACGTTAAGCCATTGGTCTACCTATTCTTCCTATCATCTATTGAAGAACAAAGAAATTCAGCAAAAGGATAATTAAAAGGGCTGGCAATGAAAGAGGAAAAACGAAACGTTACGCGAAGTATAATCATTATTGAACCAATGATTTTATTTGAATGAATAACTTTTTACTTTAACGTTTATAAAAATTAAATTAGTTAAAATTAAATATTTTGATTTTTATTTATTATTGCATTATTGATATTTTATGCACAAAACAAAGCTAGTGATCAGCATTCGTAGCATGCCCACCTCGACAAAGCTTTCTCGACACTTTTCTCTTGCGAGCGCATTGTCTATCCCGCTCACACCGTACTGATACGAGCGGGACAGACATAGCGAGACAAGGGTCGACAGCGAGTCGCGGTGCGCATGCTACACAGTGGTGGTCACATAATAAACGACACTAGTCGATTTTCATACAATCGAGGTAATTATGGAGCCTTGGTTCTCTGACAAGGATTGACCGAGCTATGATCTGTTGATGGTCATCCAAGGAGTGAATGGAGGAGATCCAGATTGCTGTACACACCCAACTGATCTGATCAACATATTAAGAGATGAATGGATAAGTTTAAAAAGAAACGCGAAAATAGCATAAAATTGTATGGAATTTGTGGAACAAAAACTCTGATCCCTACATATTTTAGAATATTGATCAGATCATTTGGGTATGTATGGCAATCTGGATCTCCTCCATCCACTTCTTATATGGCCATCATCAGATCGCAGCTCGATCAATCCTTGGCAGAAAACCAAGCCTCCAAAGTAACCTCGATTGTATGAAAATCAGCTAGCGTCGATAATTATGTGACCACCACTTTATGTCAATGTCAGGGTCCCTAGCATGAACAAGATGATGATTGGTGGTAGGACTTGTTGTAAGCCCGCCTGGCTAGCTACCACCATCTTATCTTAGTCTGACGCCATAACAACAATGTTTTCAGCATTGTTGTGTTCCGGCAGTTAGAGATAAGGTAGCCAGTTCCTCAGTGATTGAGTCAGTCACTTCAGTCTTATCAATACTTAAATTAGGTATGATGAAGGCTAAGAGTAACCTGGTTGTTCATAAAAAAAAACACTGCTATAGCATGCGATATGATTTGGCGCACGATGCTGTCTTGCTTACCCCGCTACGATGTGTTAGCGGGACAGTAACACGTAATTGAGCTACAAGTATCGATAAAAGCCGCTCACGCTAGGGCTACTAGATAGAGTAATAAATCTTGTGAATAGTATTTGCTTGACTTTAAAATAAGTCATAGTTGTATTCACAAATAACTGTATTTTTCAAGTAATTGCAGTTATTTGGACAAAATATAAAAAATAAATCAATTTATTGATTGAAAAAAAAACAGTCAAATGATCTAAACTTGTCTATGTGTAACTCATCCGCGAAGAAAATACAATGAACGAATTTAATTCAGAACGTTGAAAGATGTAAATAATGTAACTATGGAAAAAAAAACCACAACAAAACATTAAAGATGGTATCTATGATGTTAACGTCCAATTATGGCTCCAAGTTGTGAAACAACTTTTAATGTGTTTGTTAACACTTGGTGGCGAAATAAACGGGCCAAATTTTGTGATGCTAATTAGTTTTAATTATGTATTTCCTTACAATGTTGTCATCATTTTATTTTTATTGAGGCTCGTATTTAACTTATCACCAAATCTATCCTATCCCAAAACGTTATAAAAGCATCTAAAAATAGTGAAATACACATCAAATATACCGACAACAGTGGTGAACGAGATTGGCCCGCGGTTGCAGTAATTAAATTCACACATTGCCATGACTAGCCATAGATACTTATATTTAGCTAGCCATGGCAATGTGTGACCTTTTCTTCAGTCTTAGTAACCCTCTGCTGAGTGAAGGCCTCCTTATTTACACATCCCTTTCGGTCTTGTCCGTTTTTGCGTCCAGTTCTTATCCGATACTTTGGCTTTTTGGAGGCCGACGCTTCTAGTACCCGACATTGGTCTCTACTCTAGGACTTAGGATGGGTGATCAAAAGTTTACTATTTTTAGCTACCTTAATAAGGCACGTTAAGCTGTCCGTCGCTACTGAATTTGACCCTCGTGGTGGATGGAACACTTTATCTATCTCTAGGGAAGTCCTCTCGAATCAAAGTTTTGTGCCTTTATCAGCACATCATTGACACTTGTCATACAAGAAATTCTTTTAAAAAAACCTGGGAATTCACACAAAGAAGTGCTAGGTGGGGGGAGGTGGCTAATCTTGCCCAGAGATAATAATATATCGAATTAATTTTTTTCCTATCTTTAATTTCTTTATTTAAATGTAAGTGAAAACCACTACTACTGTCAAAATTGTTTAGTTTCAACTATCTTCGACAATCCTCTAATGTCTAAGATAGTTTTCAGTGAATTTTTAACACATATTTTATTATCTCAGCGCGAGAATAGGCCTCATGTAATATTAAATTATAGTAGAAGTATTAAAGCAATTTAAATCTCAGTGGCATAGCAGAACTAAACAATTATTTAATTAACTTTGATTTGTTCTAGATCCTTTAAAATTAGTCTATTTAAAACATCGATTATTTTTTTTGTTTATAAATAGCCAGTTTCGCTCGCAAACATGTACAAATTCGCAAAATGCCAAGAGACAAATTTAAATGATTTTGTCTTCATTTACGAGTACTAGAACTTGAGGAATATTTCATTAGCCTTAATTTCACGTCGTATTTTATAAATTCTTTCTGAGTTATTATTTGTGACAATCAGTAATTTCTAAACGTGAATAAAAGGATAAAACAATTCTTGCTTTATTTACTTTTAATTAAGAGTAAATAGTGACATTAGTACGTCCATTAAACAATTAGGATAGCAAACATTTTTTATTTTTTATTAAATAGCAAACATTACCAGCACACTCAATTTAGGTGTTAGTAAATTTTCTCGTTTCGTCGTGTTAACTGTGCCGTGTCAGTTTGTGGGTCGAAAACAATTTGAGTGTAGGCTAGACCGACCACTTTTATGGTGGACTCTGTACGTGGACCGAATCCAAACCGCAACGCATTAAAGCTGCAATAGGCTCGCTGCGCCAGCGTCCGCGACATTGCATACCAAATTGGGAGACTAAACAACTTTTTGCCCGCAGACAGTGCAGTCCCCTTTTAGTTTTAATCTGTGGGTTTTTCAGTGTGTATATAAAAGATGGCGACTAACTATGAGGCAAAATGTATGCAATGCTGATTATATACAAACTATTTTTTTAGTTTATCTAGAGTAAAAATAAGGCGAACAATGGGCATTCTATAATCCTCAATTCGCTATCTTAAACATATTGATCACTTAACTATATCAAATACTTTAGTTTAACAGTTGTAATATTAAAACAACTCTATTTATTAGATACCAAATAAATTAATTGAATTTGAGTATTTTTTATTATAACTATGAATGATTTTTTAACTAGATAAAAATACGTTGAATCACGGACAGTCGGCGCTTTATCAATCTTTACAATGTGCAATTACAAATCCTGAAGTAGATACTGTCAATAGACTCGTCGATTGTACCACCTGAATCACACAAAATTAGTAATGCGTTAATAATGAACAAACTTAGGGGGCGCTTTATCACCGATTTAGGGGACAAATAAAATTCATATTTCTTTTATCGCAGGGCTGGCTGGTTCTATGTTAAAATATTCAAATATTATTCTGACGGAACACTTGAGCCGCAGCTTCGGCCCGACATCGACATTTGAAAATGGAAATAGACTGGTGACTGTGAGGGGATTCGTATCCGACATTTTGACGCAAAATGATGATGCAAATTTCACGAAAATGCCAAATATTATGCACGATTAAGTATCAATGATGGCGCGTGTTCGGTTTTCCGCTGGCTGTTTGGGTTTTATGGCCCCTAAAAAAAGATTTTCGTAATATTTATTGGTGCGTGCTGTTAACTGACTTTGCAGCGTTAGCGATTTTTATGGACAATTTAAAATACGGATTTATATTTTGTTTTGGTTGTTTAGTATGAAGTAGGAGTTAAGTGTGATTTCTTATTGCCCTGACATCACCTACATATTCAAGTGTGTTATTTAAACGGTGTCATCGCAGTTGCGAAAACGGCACAATGATTATCTTGTCGTTGCAGTCGTCGTAAGAAAGCCGATCCTTGACCTTGTTAGCCAGTCAGTCATACGCCAGTCCAAGGAGGCTGGATGCGCCGTGACAATGATATAGGTATACTTGAATATTGCAGGTATAATCGCAGAGTCATGGTCTATAAAATTTAACCAGTCTAAGGCTTAATCAAATTTTCAAGTCAACATCTTCATCAGCGATTTTATCGTTCCCACTGCTAGAGCACAGCGGGCCTACCATCATGTCATAAGAATGTTTTGTTTGTATTTTGTTTTTATTGAAGTTGTCACATTAAACACACTTCACACTTTGGAGGCGATGATTGAGCGATGACGTCACAAAACTTCCGTCAAAAAAACAAGTTTACTTTAAAAGATTTAGTACGAAATAACATAGTAAGTATAAAACAATAGGGTGCTAAGAGAAGGCGGTAGGTAGGTTATGGATGGATAAAGAGAAAAGCTATTTGGTGGGTATTGACCACTGCATCTGCAGCCGGGACCAATGGCTTAACTTTTCTTCTAAAGCACGGAGGAGCTCGAGATTGTAAATTTTGCGGGCACCCCATCCCATTATTGTCAGTTATGAAAATTGCTCCATCGCCACTATCGTAGGTCGAGCACGCTTACTACGCCACACCCAGATCTTCATTGTTCCGTGCAAGTTGAACTTTAGAATGACAATATAAAAAAAAACATGATGGATTGCCAGAGCACTAATCAGTGCAAAATTAAACGAAATGCAATTTGAATTTTCCCTTTTGCGCAGTGACGTGGTGATATCTGAGGCGCGGCCGTAATGCACGTAACTAAACGAGTTTGTAACGACTTCAGGTGCATCACTCGGAAATTTGAATTTCATGTGACAGCGCTCTGCTGTGCCGTAGTTCGAGCGACACATTTTTCTTTATAGTGTCTATCTTGCACGTGTTAGAATATTACATTTTAGTTTAAATTTGTCAATTACTGCTTATAAAGTCGTTAAATTAATATTAGAATACATACTCATTTGCATTTTCCTTCATTTATCCAGATTCTATTAATAAAGTGTGATTTGATTAACAATTTATATGTGTAAGGTTTTATAAGCTTTGTGCATACAAAATTCAATCGGCATTGTACGAGACCTGGGATTTGCAAACACGCTAACTAAAATTATAACTTGAAATAACATGTAATATGTCAGATATTTAAACGATTTCGTAATACGTCTGTTTTTTTATTATAGATTCCTAGTCAAAGTAGTTTTGACTAACAATTTTAGGCAAAACCACTATTAACCGATACAATTTTGTCACAAATACTATTAACCCAATATTTAGAGTTAAAGTGGTTTTGACCAACGTCCATGGTTAAAACCACTTTCGGCTGCGAAAAATAGTCAAAATTGTTTTTAACCGGTTAGGAGTTTTGACTGTAACAAATGCTGCTAAACGTTTTGCGCTTACGATAAAAAGGTGAAAATAAGCTTAGCTGGTATATTCTCAAAGTAAATACTAAAGCATCTATATATGTCCACGGTTTACTCTAACACAAAAGTCATTGTTTAACATACACGACAATGGACGACAGACGCCAAATCCCACTCACTGTATTATTCTTGTTCTATTATTCTAACTTAGGGTTTCACTGACTAGTTGGAACTTGGCGTGAATTGTTAAATTTCATTTCTGAAAAGCAACTCTGCGCCTCAGGCGTCCTTACTTCCTAACTAGAATTTAATTATGGATATCTGGAGACTGTGTGAGCGCAGTTTGTTATCAAGTATTAAGTCGGATGTATGCGGATCGGATGCTAACATGTGCACTGTTTCTTTTATGTCGGAGTGGACGGAAATTTAAACTCAGAGTTACGATGGTAAATTTTAAATAGAAAAATATTGGAAAAAATTAACTCGGCCACAAGTGAATTCTCAGACGGGAATGGAACCCGCGACTTTTGGAAATTCGACTTGTGGCCGAGTTAATTTTTTCCAATATTATTCTATTTAAAATTTACCATAAGTATAAAAATAGCATTGAAAAACGCAAAAATTACAAAATCATAAATTATTGGCAGTTGCATCTTAATCGATCGTTAAACACCTGAAAAGATGTTTCTTTCGAATGCAAGGATATTCCTAGCATTGATGTGACAACGCTGGCCTACAGCGTATTAAAATGTTAAAGTATTGGAGAATTTCGACGGTGGTTCGCAAGTCTCGGTAGCTCAGCGGTTTGAGCATTGGACCGGATTTCCAAAGGTCGCGAGTTCGATTCCCGTCTGAGAATACACTTGTGGCCGAGCTAATTTTTTCCAATATTTTTCTATTTAAAATTTACCATAAGTATAAAAATAGCATTGAAAAATGCAAAAATTACAAAATCAGAGTTACGATTTCCTTTTTAGGGTTATCGGTGTGTTCCGCCCGCGATTCTGAACTTCTGCGAAAAAAAGTAGCCTTAGTAAATGAGTAGGTAAAGTATCCTTCTTTAGGGTCTAGAATTTAATTATGGATATCTGGAGACTGTGTGAGTGCAGTTTGTTTTTAAGTATTGAGCGGGTGTATGCGGATCGGATGCTAATTTGTGCACTTTTCTTTCAAGCCTGATTGGATGGAAATTGGAACTCAGTGTAACGATTTCCTTTTTAGGATTATCGGTAAAGATGTGGTCAGAATGTAATAAACTAGTGATCCGCCTGTGATTTTGAGTTTCCGCGACAAAAGTAGCCTATAATGTATTAAGTACTAGTACCCAGTAAAGTGTCCTTCTTTAAGGTCTAGAGTTTAATTTTTAGTACCTATAGAAATAAGTCTGGAGGTGAAATCGTCAACCATTGAATCCTCAACCACTGAGGGACACAACAACGCTGAAAACATAGTTGCTCATGCGATCGTAAATACGATGACCTAACTAAGTCCTTCTTCAATGTTCAATCGATCTCTATACCAAAGTTAATCAGTGTTAAAAGTTAACGGAAGGGTAATATGGTAGGATATAGTTAGTTTCGATTGTATTTACACTCACCGGCACATCTAACCGCCCACCCCGTTATTTTCATACAAACATGCTCACTTTGCGACCCTATACACAAAAATTACAATATATTTCTGCAAAGATCTGCATGCTAATGTTTAGGTTATGCGTTTAACTGTCTAATAAAATGAGTACCGAAACTGCAAATGCAATGTGATATGGCCATAAAGTAAGGCTTTGCTTAAACGAGGGTTTGGAAACGGGAAGAGATTTTTTATATTAAAGTGCTAACTGAACAGTCGAATGCTTAACCTATACATTAGCATACAGATCTTTGACATTTTTATTATATATGTAGATACATCTATATGATATATTATATAATATATAATATGATAATACAGGGTGTTAAAAGACCCATACCGAAGCCGTAGTATATGCGTAGTGTACATCAAATTAAATAAGAATATGTAAAAATAAAAGCTGGGAAACGACTTTTATTTTTGGTTTAAAAAAATGGGTGTTATTTTTACATGCAAAAAAACGCGTGCAACAACGTCTGCGTGTATCTAGAAAGTAGACGGCCGGGATCCAGTTTTTTCGATTGGTTTTAAAATCAATATTGACTTTGATCCTCAATAGCTCCTTAACTATCAGGTCAGGTCCCCTGATTTGGATAAAGTGTGGGCGGTTAAGTGTGCCAGTGAGTGTATAATATTATATGTATGGAATTTACATGTAAGTTATAAAATGTAGTCTAGTTGTAGATTGTCTTCTTTCTTTCAGATTTCATTCTTCGTAGGTTGTCTTCATAGTTTAGCTTGCTTTTAACATTAGCAAGTCCTCAAAAGTATTCTTTGTTTAAATATGTATTACAAAATGCAAACACGCGTAAAATATAATTAGCACTGGAAATTTATCATTTCATTAGTCTTCAATATCAAAATTTATCATTTAGTATGATTGTTATTATTTGCTGCAAATAGAATCCTGAGTTTCATAGGTCTAAATTGCAAGAAAATTTTAAATTAAAACATTATTAAAAATATTAACCCATCTGTTTATCTCGAAGACACCTTTAATTAAGATGTACCTACTCGTAAGTAGTACCAACTACTTCCATGTAAGCTTGGAATATTCCATGAAGATAGCAGGTTCGAGTCTATCAAATCAAATCGCGTTTTGGAAGTCTAAAATTAGGTAATCTTAACTTTTTAATTTTGCATTTTACAATGCTATTTTTATCATAATATTTATCATTAGGTAATCTTTTTAGATTTACTTCTTCCATTATGCGATTCAACGCTTCTACAATCAAACACTGATTCAATTTATCTAATTTATTACTTGAAACTGCCACAAAAAGCAGTTCACAGAGTGATAGATATATGAAGCGAGATTTGCAGCGGTTGTCCTTTTCTCACGAGTATTAATGGCGATTTGAAACAAAGTCGGTTGACTTTGCATAATTCCAATGGTTCTCTTTCGTTTCTTTAATGCTAATAAAAAGCCGAAGGACATTTCAAAGAAGATTTACATGGTCATTCAAAATTAACATTTATACAAAAGTTGTACCTATTAGTAAACTAAACGTTACTATTTATTCAATTTAAGAGTCACCAACGTAAGATGTAGCCAATGAATATAAACTGTTATTTAACAAAAATCATAAAATGTGAGGCTTACCTAAATTATATATGACTTTTTAAAAATATTGCTTTAAAAAATATCCCATGTAACAGATTTGACTTCGTTACGATTTCATTAAAAGAACTTATGGGCAGGAAATCACATTTGATGTGGTATAATAAATATCCCAGCTTGTGTAATTCATCATACCATAGTGACAGTCACTTGACGCCCATCGTTGTATAAAAGTTACCAAAATCACAACGGTTGGCAAGCGGGTTGGTGATCACAGTAAGATTTTTATGGAAATGCTTCCGTCATCTCTTGATGTCTGTTCGTACTTAGTAGTTATAAGCAACTAAGTGTGCACACAATACAAAAAGGAGATTAGAAGTCGTAAGCAGGCTGGCCAAGCGTGATCTGCCTAGGGTCATCACTCAAAAGTTAGCCTATTGCACGGTTTAACATTCAATGACATTCGCCTCGCCAATCATGAACGAATGCACCTTTTTAGGAAATCCTACTGATAAATCACTAAACGTGGTAATACGCTGCTCCCATTAAAAAAAAACATATGATACCTACAATAGGTACCTACTTGTAATCTATCTTTTGTGAGTTCTGAGTGTAATGGTAACGATATGATAGAAGGAGGTGTAATTTTAAGCTGAACACTTTTTTATGAACAACGGGAAGACGCAAGTATTGATAAGGCTGAAGATGGACGCGGCCTATCTTGTAATCCTCAACCACCGATAAACTGGCTACCTTATCACTAACAGCCCCAATACAAGAATGCTGAAATTTTTTTTGTTATGGCTCTAGACGTACATAAAATAAATGTTATATGCTATTAGGAAGGCAATCACTTGACGTTTGCGTACAAACATTGGGCGTCAGAATTGTAGCATTAGAATGAATTAAACGGGCTTATCCGCAATTCAGTGCAATATTTCACTAAGCCCGACGTAAAGCTTAGGGAATGCAATATCGCGCAATATGTCACCATCCACTGCGGCGTTGTCTCTTTTACGTACCGTGTCGTGCAACATTTGTTGCAACAGTGCGCGGATGAAAAAATTACAAATGTGACATCAAAGAGCAATTAGCTGCTTGCTTCTGAAATGTAGTGTGACTACTTAGATGTATTCAAGCAATAACATTAAAGTTTATTTAAGTATGTTTTAATCATCGAAAATTAATTAATGGTGTTGTTATCCGTAAAGTGTTTAATTTAAATGCATACTGCCCATGTTAACCTCAGAAGTGATTAAATATTTGATCACTTCTGTTATTTTAATATAAAATAAACTAAAAGTTAAAGTACAGAATTTCGGGGAGGCCAGTCAGGCGACCAGCAGTGGACTGCAATAGACTGAATGATGATGATGACAGTATTGAAGATGGGATTCGAATCAACACCTTTCGACTGGGCAGTCAATGCCCTTTAGTTACAGTATTCTTCACAATGATGAAATTGGTAAATGGTTATGCAATTTGGCAGACAACATAAATATAACATTGTCATGTAGTCCAATACCATTAGATTGACACAAACTAATAAAAAGAGCAATGTGAATGCAAAATTTAAACCATAGTTATCTATTGGATAATAAACTAAAGTTTGTAACGCTATATCAGCTTAAATGTCCAGGAATTATTATATTAGCAATATTATTAAATTGGTTTATTCTGTTTTAGTGACTTTGAAGGCTAGAATTTAAATAATTTGATTCCGTTTTATTCAACACTGGCCATTTTATTCATTCCAACGAAACAACAGAAAATATAAATTGTATCATTCTAGAATCAGGATCTCTCGCACTATTGATAAGTAAAAGTAGCATAATGGTGCAAATGTTATTTATTATTTGTTTTTGTCTTGCATATTTTTTTTACACATTCTAGTATTACTGAAAACAAAATATAAAACCTAACAAGATCACAAAGAACAGTTTTCTACAAAAACGTCAAAAGAAATTCTTAGAAATTTCCAAAGACTGCTGTAAGTCTCAGCGTTCAATGTTTGAAAGCAGAATCAAGTATCTACGTACAGAAAGCTTTAATGCAAAATTGGATTTCTCGGTCCATTAATTTTCAATTTGCGTGATTGCATTTTTGGAGGTTTGCTTCTTCCAAAGTCATCGCAACGGGGACAGAGAATAACAAGAAGGCTTTGCCTCGAATGAATATATTACTAAGTGAATCTACTAGCTTTTGTTTTGTACAGACATTGTTACACTGCTTTAATTTGAAAAATAAGTTATATTGTATGAAACAATATTAATAGTTTTTTTATAACTACATGAAACTTTTGAAAAATGATGCTTGTTAGACAATAATTAGATTTACACGATAGATTGTCCCAAATTTTTACTTCACAACAATAGTTAAGTGTGAAAGTGCCATTATAAGCGTAAATTAAGGGACCTAACCTTACCTAACCTATAACCAGGAAACAAAAACTAACTTTAAAATTACATTTTATAATATAACACTCTGTATTTCATTTTACATTTTATAATATAACACTTAGTAGTGCACCTACTACTACATATATCTACAGTTACTGGCCTAATACTGAGTGTTATATTATAAAATGTAGAACCCTCTAAACCTTAGTTCAAATAGTTCTTGACACTTGGATTTGAAAGGAGTCAGTAAATAATTTTAAATTGATTCAAAGCCCGGAATATATTTTTGATTTACATTTTTTTAGCAAGAAGTTTATGCATTTCATTCATGAAATATTTATCGGTAATTTCTTTTTATAGACATCCCATGACAAAGCAAAGTATTTTTTGGTAAAATTAGATTTTTACAAGTACAATATTTTTCTTATCTTTTTTTTAAAGTAACTACAAAAAGGACTACCTATTTAGAATGTAAATCGTTCCAAGTGAATGATTATAATTATTAAAAACAACCACAATATAAAGTTTTTTTTACAAAGGTTCTGAAATAACAATCTATAAAATAAAAGAGATGGGGAATGAATGAACGGCCCGAATACTTTCAGATTTCACCTAATTTAGTTATTTAATCTTGTCAGAAAGTTTATTCTCTCTAAAGCTACAAAGGTATCCAACTGGAGGTTTAATCTTGGAGATAAGAACATTAAATATAGCGAACTTGACGTGTTTTTCATTTATTCTTTAATGACTACGACTACACTTGGCTAGGCATCGTTGGTTAGTGACATAACGTTTTAGGTGCTTAAAATTAAACCTCTCAGGCCCCGGGTTATGAGACACAATAGATATACCATTGACTGATAGTGACCATGGCTAATAGTATCTCATCGGGCTATAAACCGACAAATAAAAAAGTTCTAGCCCTTAACGAGTTTCTTGCCGGTTCTTCTCGTTACAAGGTCTCCCGTCGTAGGGTTTGTGAACCGATGGCGTAGCTTCTTTGACAATCATAAGTGCTTCTAACAGCGTAGACTGAATAAATGATATTGAATTTGAAAAAACTATAATCGAAAACTATCACTCTGTCTCTTTCTTAACCATAAACTGTTTTACGAACATGAACAGGTGTATCCGCTAGTTTTCTTAACGTTGATAATTAAAATCAACTCGTTCTAGGGTTAATGTTTGGTCATATAAGACACACCTATTTACACTAAACTTAAGAATCGGCCTTAGACTATTCTTATCTATCTTAAAACATTAATATTAAGAATAGCTTAAGTTTTAGGCGCTCGATGTGGGGCTCGTAAGTTAAGATTAGCCTTAGTAGATTTAAGTACAGATTACAAGGTTAGTGCAATCCATCCTAGGTTTATTTTCAATTTTTTTTTCGTATTTCGCTCGACAATACTTCGTATATCGGTTAAGAATGTTTGTTATCGTTTGTTAACTATGTTATAGGTACCTTTTATTTATTAGGACAAAGTTATTTTGAGTTATTCTATGAACATAAAGCCCGAATGTCCCTTTGTCTTATCGTTGATAATGTTGAGCGCCCAGTTTAGGTGATACTTTACCGGTCTCTGCAAAGTTTAGTCAGCCCGTAAGATGAAATGCAAAGTTTGAATTAGTTACTCTAGGATTCCGGATGACGTTTTCGATTCAACTCGATTCAACTGCGGTATCAAAGACGATACACTTATTTGATGTCAGGTACACTGTCACTTAAGGCGATATACGACGACGAAAGGTGAAGTGTAAGATATCATTTCATTATTTACGACTTTGTTAATCTGTTTTAGGGACTTTACAAATGTCCCTAAAACAAATAAAGAAAAATAAAAAAAAAAGACTTTGTTAATGATTACACATTGACAGCGATTAGTTAAATAGGACGTTAACCATTGCTGAGCTACACTTCCTATACCATTTGATTCTAATTTTTCAAACAACAATTTATGATTAATTAGATCAAACGCCTTTGATAAATTCAAGAATAAGCCTGTAGTGTAATTGTTGTTATTCAGGGATGTCAATACATTGCGTAAGAGGGTGAAAGTCACCAGTGTAGTCGATTTTTTTTAAAATCCAAATTGACTGGGCACAATTATGCGGAATCTGTCACAAAAACTGACTAATCTCGTGTACATACATTTCTCAAATACTTTGGATAACACCGGTATAAGTGTTATGGGTCTGTAGTTTCATATACATACTCCTTGTTTCCATTCTTATAGAGAGGTTTGCCAACTGATACTTTGAGAAGATCAGGAAATGTCCCTGATGCAAAAAACAGATTTATAAGATGACACAGTATAGGAGCCAACTGTGAACAGGCTTTGATAATTTTGGTACATTCGAAAGTACTTATCTATAAGTCTACTTGAATAAAAATCTTTGACTTTGACATATGCTATCATATCCTTCAGAATTAGTGTTTCTGAGATTCTTAATTTATTTGATTACTTCATACTCCGACACTACTGCTTCATACTGACATTTATCTCAGAGTGATCCACGGGTACGCTTTGCGAAGAATTTTCTGCGGATTCAATAAAATTTAAGGGGTCTTTTAGAAAAGAAAATCTAAAAAGCAGAAAATAAGCCTTTTGGAGTCGCTGCCAGCCATGGCATTCTACTTTGAGCTCCTATTCTTTAATTTTTCTTGCCTTGGCTGGGCTTTTTAGTTTTTGAATTTTTTACTTTTTAGTGTCTGTAATAGGTTATTTGTAAGGTAAATTAGAATTTTTCTAGATAAGATTAGTTTTCATGTACCTACAGTCTCTTCTCTACAGTTTTATTCTTTGAACTTGAGAGCGACCTTACGTCGCTCGGTGGCGGTTTTCGTAGTGCAAATGTAAAGCCGTACGTGTTGCTGACCGTACATTATAAACAAAGTATCGTGAAAATTACATCGTCCAAGTAAACAAAAATTCTCATAATATAAAAACTACTGGGCCAAACTGAACCATATTTGTTATCGAAGTACATACATTAAAAAAATAAAAATAAAAACATACCAGCCGAATTGAGAACCTCCTCCTTTTTGGAAGTCGGTCAAAAATGTGTCGAGACATATGGCCGGTTTCTGAATTTAGAATTTCAAGTTGAGAAAGCCTCAAACTTGACTAATAGCAAAATGTTCATACAAAATCTTGGATGAGTGAGGTTTGAGAAGTTCTCAACTTTCTAATTTTCAGTTCAGAAACTGACAAATACTCATAAAATAATGTTTCTGAAATTTTAAAAATCTAGATAATGGTATGAATAAAATATATAGGTATCTTACTAGCTTCCACCCGCGCGGTTCCCGTTCCCGTGGGAATATCGGGATAAATTATATCCTATGTTACTCTCTGTCGTTTCAACTAACTCTATGCCAAAAATCAAAGTCGATTCTTTGCTTAGGGCGTGAAGAAAGGACAAACAAACACACTTTTGCATTTATATATTATAGTTAGGATTAGGATTACCTGATTTGTAAAATCTCAAACAGTCCTATAGTTTTATAACTATTCCGTATAGCTTCTTTATTTGAAAATAGATTTCTATGTATAAATAAGATTCTGCTGCATTATTTTTCTTGATTATAAATAAATTTTCATACATTAGATACATACTTTGTTTTACCTTTTTCATATACTGTGTAATGTTTTCAAATATAATCAAGGTTGATATTTGTGGGCCAACTCATTATTAGGAAAAATTAAATTCTATTAAGATTTTAATAAAGAATACAATTTATAATGCCATCGTCGTTCCCTTAACTTTACATCTAATTTATATGTTTTCCTTTGTGTGATGAGTAAATAAATGATTTATTATTATATAAAGTACATTTTTCTAAGCTGAAAAATCACCTAAACCAAAATTTACTACTACAGAAATAGTGTAGATAAACTGGATATTGTGCATAAGTTGAATTCAAATTACATTAGTAGGTGAAATCAATATTGATTAAAGTATTTATAATCAACAAAGTCATACCGATACGGCTATTACCATGGGAGCCCGGGAAATCTGATCACACAATATTCGAAAGCCGTATTATGTAGATTTTATTGCTAGGTCTGCAGTTGCTGTTTTGAATATACCTTTGAATCTTTTAAGTATAGGTAAATATTTATCAGCGTCACTTATAATCGTGCTATCTAAGCAGAAGAAGAGTGCATAAAAAGAAGCTTGTTCAGTTTTTATAATAAGTTTGGTTTTGAAGATCGATCGATTAGTGCAAAAAAAAGAGAACCTAAGTGCCCTTTATGTGTTCAAATGTGACCCCCAAAGATAAAGAAAAAGACTCTGTCAATCGTGAAATACGACTATTATTAGAAAACGAAAAATATCTGTCTCAATTCCCCAAGAAGAAAAAAAACATGCAAAATGCAAAATAAGCAAATAAATGTAAATGCCAAACAGTGACACACCTTGCACCTTAACCGACTACTCTACACGTGTTTCGCCCAAGCACGGAATCCTCGAGAGTTGTTACACCGTGCAATACCAGCACCGAGTCAGCACCGTCTCAGAAGCAATAGTAACAGGTTGCCAGCCCATTCTCTACAATAAGTTCCTACTTTTAATAAAGTTCCAAAACAAGTGGTTGGGCTGCCTTTGCATAAATTTAAAATATAGTTTAATAAGACGCTCGTAAGCAAAGGTTATTACAAGGTAGATGATTATTTAAAAGACCAAAATGCATGGATGTGATACTAACGTAAAACATAACAATAGTTATAGAACATAACTATTGTAAATGTATAAAAGGAAAATGTTCTATTAAGTGAGTATGACAAAATGTTCCCCTTTTATTTAATATACTTCAGGATTGTAGATTTGTGTTTGGCAACAACATGTGCCATTGTAAATGTTGTTGTTTCTGATAAAGCTGATAATATTCTTGCGGCCGTTCTTCTTATCAGGTACAAGATGTCCTGAATGGCTGGTAGGGGAAAAAAATACTATTCGAAAGCACTTATCTATAAGTCTATTTTAATAAAAAATCTTGGACTTTGACTTTGAATCGTTTCCGAAGGTGTCGGTTCATAGTGTTTTATTAATGTACTGGACAACTAGCACCTGGCACATTCTCCCAGTCTAGCATGGGAGTAACAAAAGAACAATTGACTGAGGTAATTTCAAAGTACTTACATGTAACAATCTTTCCTCAATTTTTTAAAATAACATAATGTCCATCACGTCTATGGTCTCTAATTTCTCGACCTATATTTTTTCTCGCGATTCGAGAATTCCCGATGCTAATTATCGCTAAATATTATAAATTTGACTTTAAACTGTTGAAATCTGTTTAAATTTAATGAAAAAAAAAACAGGATTTTATTTGATCTATGCTACTTTTATTGCACCACAATCAATATTTAGTAGAATTCGTGAATTACGTAACGCCTGATTCTATAAAACTTATATTAGTTAGTCTAAATAGAAATCAATATTTATCCTAACGATACAAAAAACCGCGTTCTTAACGAAAATGGTAAACACAAATGGATCATTCAGTTACGAAGTGGCTGTCGCGTACCAGGTTGTTGCGACACAGCTGAAGAGGCACTTTAAGTAATTACAATCTCGCAAAAATCTCGTCGACCGCCTCCCGACCAGCGGAACCGGAATAAATTAGCTGGCGAACAAAATGATTGATCGTATTCAATGCAAACGATGGTGAGCAAAAATAAAATGTAATTTTTATAACTTTTTAATTTGATAATATTGTCATTTTTGTGTAGATTGGGCTCTTGACTGAGCTCGTCAAAGTTATTCTTGTTATTGTTAAGATATGTAAGTGAAACTATAAAGTAACAGTTACATAACACATTTGCAAATATGAATTTAAAAAACAAAACATGTAGCACATAAACGTTATAACGAACCAAAATGCCAATGACGGATTTATATTTTGTTGAATAAATTCTCAAGACATTGTTTAACCTAATTTATTTCTACTCAATCTCTTAAACAAGAAACTGTGTTTGTTTATTGTGTAGCCAGCTGCCGCTCTCTCATCTAATCTAATCAAACTTGATGTAGTCTTATTGAATTATATATATACAATACTAGATATTCTCATTATAATTTAAGACACTATACGACTAAAGCGAGATAGCAATGAGAAACAAACGCGCGCGGGAGCGAGACTGATTTCGTGGTTCTTTAGTGGTTTTATAGAGATTAAAGAGAAATGAAACTACCGATGCTAAATATTATTATTGTCCAATAATCAAACCACTTTCTAATGGTATGTAACCCCATTTGAGAATAATCTTGAATTCTCGTACTTTTAAGGGGTCTTTTCGAAAAGAAAAAGTGTCGAGGTATAATCTTTAAATAATGTTTCTGAAACTCTCAAAATCTAGATAAAGGTATGGAAATATATATATCGTATTACCAGGTTTGTAACATCTCTAACCGTTCTACAGTATTATTACAAAAGTAAGTACTTTTTCCGTATCGAGCGACTTAAATAAAATTAGTTTTCAAGACACACAGCTAACTCAACTATAATATATTATATAAAATCTAAGATCAACAATTTTTGATGTAATGTAGCCATTGTGTGAGAGACAAATAAATGAAATTATTATTATAATACAGAATTAATATGAAAGTCTTTTCCTTATCCAAACATATTTCAAAAAGAAATGTACTGAACAATTTACATAATATGATTACTACTTACTTTTTAAATACATGACATTTGGCTTATAAATAATTCGTATTATCCTAACTTGTTCCATTTTACCTCCTACACACGAGTGGTACTCGATCTCTTCTCGAGAATACAGCATCCTTCTATTATCTTTATTTTTCCGACGGAAATCATATAATGTAGACATCCACTAGAATTTTCTTGCAATATTAAATGAAATACACGTAAAATGTTTAGATACCTATTGGACCTTGTGTAAGAAAAATAACGTAAGCATGATCCTGAATAATAAAACCGATAATCTTTTATGGTTATTATGTGACTTATACCAAACTGCATTTTCACTAACTGATAAACCGACGGATTAATACGACTAATCATAAGAAATGTAAATGCGAAAGTGTGTTTGTTTGTCCTTACTTCACGTTCTAAGTAAGCAACCAATCGTCTTGTTTCCAACGACGGTACGGAGACGGTATGTGCGTTTGGGGTGAGAGGTAGTTTCTTTGTTTTTACATAGAGTTAGTTGAAAGGACGGAGAGTAACAGGGCCTTTTATCCCGATATTTTCACGGGAACGGGAATCACGCGGGTGATACGCGGCCGCTAGTACATACATCATATTTTTTTTTGCATTTCAGTTGTTCGTTTGAACTTTAAAAAGACGTTTAAACCACGATTAGCTAATCGTTTAAACCACAGTTATTATCGACAGGTGCTGGTGACATTGCTTCTGGTCATTTTAGTATAATAAATTACAGGGCGATGTGGCGTTATCGAATATTATATACGCCATTTATTGGTTATGACGTATAGTAATTGTGTATGAAAATGACGAATTTTGAACTTGTATTCTTTGACTTTGGGTAATCCTACAACTTTTGTGACATAGCAACTATTGCTCCAAACGACTAGTTATAACGGCCCTTTCTGAATAGGCCCAAAAATATATGAAGCCTGAATGATCTCCTTTGTTTGAGAAACAAGTTTGAAATTTTACACACACGTAAAACTGGCAGAAATTTGCCAGAAAATTTGATCGCTATTTATATTTTTTAAGTTATGCACTAAGGCCTATGTCCAGCAGTGGACTGCGACAGGCTGATGATGATGATGATGATGAAGTTATGCACTCGCTATAACCGAATTATGATTATAATCAGCTTATTCCCGTTGAATATTCAATTGTTCAATCAAGAACAACCAGGACATAATGCAACTTTTATCTCACCTACGTACATTTTAACCAAGTGATTCGATATAATTCATCACATTACATATGCCGTGACACGTCGATCGGTAATTTTATGAACTGGCAACGTTTTTGAGAAATTGTAGATCGAGTGAACATGTCTTGTCAATGTAAACTTATTCAAACCGAATTTCTTTAAAGGTTTATGTTAATTTACTTACGTCTACCAATTTTTAGTTATTCATAGTTAATTCAGTTATGTTATAACGTTGAAAATATGTTTAAAAATATAATAGAATAATTTAGTATTACGTCTACATTTTTTAAAGAAAAGTTTACTAATAAATTAAAGGCTAATAGGTTGATGTTTTTAGTTACTAAAATAGTAACAGAAATACATAAAACAAACACACAAACAAACAACCTAGATTTAGCCCAAACGCTTATACAGCCTCCGTTCCCTACTTTGACTGTATTTGGATTTATTGTGTAAAATAATGTCACGATATTTTTTATATACATAGATTTACACATATTCACAAATAAATAATGATTAGACGAAATGATGCCCGATATTATTTTTTATACATTAAACTTAACAATCTTGTCGTATGTTCAAAAGTAACTGATTCTATTGTTTTCATCTCTTCAAGAGTCACAATCACAATCAATTTCATAACTTAAAAGAAAATTAGTTTAGCATTCTTTTAAAACTAAAAATATAATGAAAATCGTTCTGCACCAACTTTTTTGAGCACTTAGCATACTAAATAGGTAACAAATTTATAAACTTACCTAATTAGGCAAGCTTTGGCTGGAGTTTGTTCATGTTTGGTCCGAATAAGTTTTCAGAACTTTCGTATTTGAATCAACAGTACTTACTTAAAATAATAACTGTATATCAGGATCATTTTACGAGGTTGTTTGTGCTACTACTAAAAACTAAGTGTCAAAAAATAATACAAATCGGTTTATCAATAATAAAAAAAATTCGGGAACCTATTATGGTCCAATGTTTCGTCACTTTCTACAATACTTTGATATATTTTTTTTATTAATGTTACATTAGTTAACATTGTTACATCTTAAAACTTTTAACTAGTATTACCTATTTGCATGATTACGAAATAAGTGCCCCAAATACTTGTGCTGTAGATTTCAGAATAAAAAAGTTTTTCAAATATTTAAATAATTTGGCAAATAAAGTATCGTATTTCCTTTCCTTTTACAGTTTAAGTTTCTAGAATGGAAAAGGTATATTGGCTTTTGGCGTTGAAATATATTTTACTTAACTTATTTTATCATGTAGCGATTTCATTGTAGCTTCCATTGTTACCTTAGTAAGAAAGAAATATATATAAATCAAATAAATTGCTTCAAAGACGTCGAAAATCAATATAATTTATTCAGTCTAGGCTCTTACAAGCACTTGTGAATATCATACGCCACGCCATCGCTTCACAAACCCTACGGCGGGAGGATTTATTTTTCAGCCCTTGACGAGTTTCTTGCCGGTTCTTCTCGTTACTAGGTCTCCCGCCGTAGGGTTTGTGAACCAATGGCGTAGCATTAGTGGAGAAACAAACATAAATATAAAGATATTTTTTTAATCAACTAGCTTCCGCCCGCGACTTCGTTTGCGTTGTCTTTAGAACTTGGTCCAGAAAGATTAAGTAAAAGAAAGAAAGAAATATCTTACTTTTACTTAATCTAATTCCATAATTCATCTTTAAAAAAATAATAATTGTGCCACCTATTGCGATGTAGTGTATTTTACCGTAGAAACTAGGATTTTTTACGCCACAAAAAGTAGTGTATGTTCCTCTCAAGGTTATAAAGTATCTGTTTCCCGAATTTCATCCAAACCCGTTCAGCCAGTTTTGCATGATTGATTAACAAACATCTAAACATCTAAACTTTACGTAAGTAAGGATATTATGCATAGGATAGTGAATTTTATAAGATTATGTGACGTCATATATTTTAGCCAGCATTGATTTTTCTACTTACTTTTCCGTATGAATGAGGGATTTTAACGCGACAAAAAGTATACAATGTCCCACTCCAGGCTATTAAGTATTTGTTTCTCGAATTCCATCTAAATCTGTTCAGCCGTTTTTGCGTGATTATGTAACAAACTTCCAAACACCTAAACATCCAAACTTTCACATTAATAAAATTAGTAGGAAGTAGGAAGGGGATTTCAAAAATTATGTGGTGCCATCTATTTAAGCGCGTATCGCTTTTGTATTTTACCGTAGGAGTTTAGGATTTTTACGCGACAAAAATAATCTAATGTTCCTCTCCAGGCTATTAAGTACCTTTGTCCCGAATTTCATACAGGCTCCTAGCCATTTTTACATGATTGAGAAACAAACATCCAAACATCTATACATCTACACTTTTACATTTATAATATTAGTAGGATAGCAGGATTTCTAAAATTATTTGGCGCCGCCTATTTTACACCACATTGATTTTCTATTTTTTCCCTTAGTTTTCCTTTAAGATATTTTAACGCGACTATAAGTATCATAATTATGTTCCTCTTCAGGCTATAAAGTGTGTGTTCCGAATTTCATTCAAATCCGTTTAGCCATTTTGCGAGATTAAGGAACATTCCCGTGAGACTATCGGGATAAAAAAGTAGCCTATTATTAATCCTATCTTCTATCTGTGTGCCAAGTTTTTGCGTAACAAACATCCATTCATCCAAACATGCTCACAAATTTCCGCATTTATAATATTAGTAGGATAAGATTGGATAGGATTAATTATTTATTGTTCAAATGCAACGAATGACGGACTTAAATGCCGTGCCGTTACATCCGCGAGGAATAAGGTTATAGCGCGGACTTAGAATCTCGCGTGGTGGTGCCATTTATCAGAATAAATGTATTCTATGTGTGATTAAGTTATGTTCATTTCACTAGAAACTATTCAGCGGTTTACTCGAGAAAGGGAACAGCCAGACAGACAACAATCACTTTCACATTTATAATATTAGCATATAAGTGTGAATGAAGAAGTATTTGATATCACGAAGTATTGTAAAAAATATTCCAAAGCGTTAAAAGTCGCTATATCTATTTTGCAAATTTTTCAAAAAAAAATTTAAAGACCTTTTTTAAACCTTTGAATTATGTCCATTATGTCCACCGCGCCGGATTTCAAAATCGATGCCATTTCCGTAATCAACATCCCATAAAACATCAATAACGACACCCATATAGATTTTAACATTATTTACCCCTTTTTACCCCATTAGGGGATGATTTCCATAAATCACAAAATTAAGGTTTCTTTATTTGTATTAAATTTCAAACCATCGTCGTCGTCGTCTCAGGCACATAACACCCACTGCTGGGTATAGGCCTCCCCCAAGAATCTCCACAACGATCGGTCCTGCGCTGCTCGCATCCAGTGGCTTCCCGCGACCTTCACCACACCGTGCGCGGTCGTCATTCCAGAACCTATCCACCCCAAAGGCCATCGGTTCTTCTCGCTATATGTTCCGTCCACTGCCACTTCAGCTGAGCAATCCTTCGAGCGATGTCAGTTACTTTAGTTCTCCTACGGATCTCCACATTTCTGATTCGATCACGTAGAGAAACGCCGAGCATAGCCCTCTCCATTGCACGCTGGGTGACCTTGAGCTTTCGTATCAGACCCATATTTAGCCACCACGTTTCACTGCCGTAAGTCGTCACTGGCAACACTCACTGGTCACTTTCACACTTTCATCTTGAGTGCACTGCGGTAAGTTGGACGCGAATATTTTACGGAGCTTCCCGAATGGTGCCCATCCGAGTTAGACTCGCCGGGAGATATTTTTCTCGAAGTTGGACTTATCTAAATGGATTGTCTGTCCAAGGTAAACGTAGTAGTCAACTTCGAATGTAGTGTTCAACGTGAATTGAACTGGGTACAACATGGGAATTTGACATGATTTTCGTCTTATCCATGTTCATCCTAAGACCCACCTGGTGGCACTTGGCACCTCTGGAGACACTGCAGCACCTTCCAGGTCTCTATCGAATCAAAGGCTTTCTCATAATCCAGAAACACGTAAAGTGCAGATTAACTCCGCGGTTTTCTGTATAACCTGCCGCAGCGTATGGATGTTGTCTATGGTGCTAAAGCCTTTTCGGAACCCGGCTTGTTCGGGAGGCTGAAAGTCTTCGAACCTGCGAGCGAGATGATTCGTAATTGCTCTCGAAAATAACTTATAGACATGGCTTAGAAGTGAGATGGGTCTGAAGTTCTTCAAACGGGTGTTATCTCCTTTTTTTGAAGAACAAAATCACCTCACTTATATTCCGTGCCCTCGGCGTTTTGCCCTCGACGATGACGGAATTGAAAAGCTTTTGGAGGACTTTGAGTATCGGCTTACCGCCCGCTTTCAGAAGTTCTGTAGTGATACCGTCATCGCCCGCCGCCTTGTTGCTTTTGAGCTGTTTGAGAGCCATACAACTTCGCGTCAGTTCGCAGTATGCGCGTGTTGTACGTTGCCAGGTGCAAAGTCCGTTGTTTGTGATAGCCTAACGTAGCCCGGGGATTCCTCGCACCCCCTGCCCTGCCGTTACCCCTGTCATAGCCAGGAATAGCAGGGCTGCCGGGAACTGGGGGCCGATTTTTATTTATTCGTTTCATAATGAGGGGTTTGCCATAATCGCCACTCTTGGCAGGCGGGTCGCATTATGGCCAAGTTTGAAGGCGACGCTGCTGCCCGTCTTCTGAATGTTGAGTCTCTGAGTCGCCTTTTACATCACCCACGGGATGAGAGTGGGTAGTGCTATTCTAAGCTGACACTACACAGCTAATTTTAAACCATAATCCTTATAAATAAAAAATGACTTTTACTTCGAAAATAGGACTTCTCTTACTCAACTTCATCCCCCTTTTCACCCCTTTGGGGGTGGAATTTTCAAAAACGCCAAGACAGGTAAATTTTTATTTTTAATCAACGTTAAAAAAAATTTGAAGATCCAAACACTCTTACTTTGAAAATAAAGAGACTTTTCTTACACAAATTCATCCCCTTTTTCACACTTGGGTGAAACTTTCAAAAACGCCGAGACAGGTAAATATTTATTTTCAATCGCCAACCTGAATACAAAATTGGAAGATCCATAACTTCAAAACTGACAGACTTTCAAACAAACTTTCAACCAGTTTCGAAAAATTCTTTCTTAGTGCACCCCTAGAAGTCACAAGGAACCTATGTGCTAAATTTGGACCTAGACCTCTAGTCTCTAGACCTATCGATTTGGGCTGTGCGTTGATATGTCAGTCAGTCAGGCAGACAGTTTCTTCTTTTATATATATAAAAGATTTTTAAGACTTAAGAGAGTACCATTCCACCTTCATCATAACCTAAAATTAAGTAAATAATAAAAAACATATTGTGTTTGACTCGTACGTATGTTTATTAACACAATTAGGTACATACCTACTGGTTGAGATATGAACTAAGCAAGCTATTCTTTTTATCTCTTCATTCCCAAAATCAATAAGAAATTTTCTCGACAACAATATCAAAGGGCGCTTAACCCAAAATTGGGACCTTAACACAACTAGTTTTGGTAAAATAATTTCGTATTCCGTATTTGTGTAGCACGGTCGACCTATTCACAGGAAAGCAATCTCCTTAACGAAGGTATAGGTACATAAACATGGCCAGTTGCTATTACACCCTGATACTATCACGTAACGTTCAATATACGAATATCGCCTTTCTGTAATGAGACCAGGTATTCACTATGGAGTTTTCTCAGCTAACATTAATTTATCTTTTTAGGGATCTGTAGTGTAAGAGTAGCGTGAAAACCGGTACTTCTAGTAAGTACGAGTTATTTTGTTTTCACCTCACACGCTCTGAAAAGGAGGTTTTGTCAATCAGTTTAGGCGTAGAAAATCGCTTTTTGCGGCCTAGGGCGGCAAAGTACTTTTTTAATTTAATACCTTACTCTTAATGCGTTCCGAATCGCACTATTGACTTTTTTGTTATATTTGATTCTTATTTTAAATAGCTTTAAATTAATTATAATACTCCGTTTTGGTTTAATTATATTATTTTAGTTCATTGAATCATTGAATCATAAAAACAATAACAATAAGACTAAACTATTTGTTATAAGAATTTTATATTAGGCTGGGTAAGATTTCACAACCTACAATTGGATTTCGGACTGTGACATGAATCTTTATTTTTAAATTGTCTAGTCTTGTACCTCATGTCAGTGTCAACATTTACGGAATCGTTTTTATTCTTATTAATAAGTAACAATATACTCCTACATTAAATAACTTTGAATTAACTATAATACTCCCATTTTTTGTTTTTTTTTTTTATCATTAAAACAACGAGAATAAGGTATATTTAAATTGAACTCTATGTTTAAAGATTTTTTAACGGAAGTTGACCGCGGAAACAACCATAAAATGTTCCTCGCTGTTGTGAGGTGAAAAATTGTGTGTTGCGCTCGGCAGTAAAGTTTTTAGTGTCTTGTACCTTTGAAATCCTCGCTTCGCTCAGGGTTCAATCTTATCCTATCTTAGAATCCTTCACTTGCTCAGATTTAAACAGATGTAACTCGCCGCTAAATAACCAACTTTCCAGCCTTGCATAACAAATAACTATTATAGTCAACGATATTGAAGACGAATATACCTACCGTTGACACACTGAATGAATGAACACTTGAATGGTACACTGTCGATGCAAGAAAAGGAGATACGGTAAAGTTTGAGAAGTATTCATAGGAAAGCAATCTCCTTAGCAAAGGTATAAGTACATAAACATGGCAGGTTACTTATACAGACTGATACTATCATATAACGTTCAATATACGAGTATCGCCTCTCTGTAATGAGACCAGGTATTCACTATGGCCTTTTCTCCGCTAACATTAATTTATCTTTTTAGGGATTTGTAGTGTAAGAAACTGGTACTTGAAAACAAGCACGGACGCGCTTAGTTGTAATGCCACTTTGGTCACCCATCCGACACCTGACCGGGTCGGACGTTGCTTAACAAACGTGATCGAATAAGATCAGTCTGTCAAGCGCGCATATGTACGGTATTGAAGACGAATATACCTACCGTTGACAACGGTACATTGTCAGAATGCATTTACTGTAAAGCAATCACCTTAACGAAGGTATAGGTACGTAAACATGGCTGGCAGCTATTACACCCTGATACTATCACGTAACGTTCAATATACGAATATCGTTTTTCTGTAATGAGACCCAGGTATTGACTATGGAGTTTTCTCGGCTAACATTAATTTACCTTTTTAGGTATCTGTAATGTTAGAGTAGTTTGTAAAACCGGTAATCTTGGGTATAATAAACGATGTTGAAGACGAATATACTGCTCCTACTAACGATAAACTCTCGATGCAAGAAAAAGAGATACGTTAAAGTATTGAGAATAACGAAGTGAATGACGGCGCTGTCCCACTAATAGTTAAGTAGCTAGTTAATACTAGTGGTTACCCGCGGATACACTTGCATAGTCTCATTCCCGTGGAAAAATCAAGAGAAAATTTATCATATTTTTCATATTTATCATATGTGCCAATCGAAGCTACAAACTATGTGTGCACCAAATTTCATCTTAATCGTTTTTAAGTGATTGCATATCAAACATAAAAACATCTAAACATCCATATTAATAACAATAGTAGGATAATAGTTTAAAAATACTTTGTCTCACCACTAAACAAACTCGACATCTGTACTATTATGGCTTTCGTTGTCATTGTCACTATATTTCATACGACTTGATGTGCTCATATCGAGCGAATATTCATTGTTATTTTCTACCTTATGGCTCTGTTTCTTCTGTATGCTCTTATGATACCCACTAACTAGACGGTAAGGGTTATTATTCTATTCCAACAATGACTTTGCTTTTGATATTTCTGCATCACCAGTAGGTACACATACGTTTAACCTAGGTTGACTAACTGCTAACGAAACTGAAAACTATCGGAAAACTGTTGATATGAATTACAGAGACGAGGAATAGTTTTGACGACAAATATAGTTTGAATAAACCCGTACCAGGGGTGCCGACAGGATGTAAAATCAAGTATTACAAAATTACCTACTGCATTTTGCCAAAAGTTATTCACCAAACCCGTAAATTTTCTCGCCTCAAACACTTCTGTTAAAAAAACTCCCGTTCATAATAGTTTGTAAGCCCCATATTCATAATGATTTATAGATGTTCAAAGGCTTGGCAACCGGCTTTCGATTTAAGTGATTTATTACTGCCTTAAAGTATTTGCCGAATGAAACAGAAAGCTACCTATTGAAATTCAGCAAACGATCAATATCTGTCAAAGCGAAAAAAATTCAATTAAACGCGCTGAAAATTTCTTTCATTGGCTAAACGGAAGGCGTGAGAATTGAAAATTATGTGAAAAGAGATTTTTTTTACACTCCAACAAAGTGCTATTTCGTTAATGGGAATTCTTTGGGTTATCGATTAAAAGGATAATGGGCTCAAATTGTATAGGAAAACTCGATACTCGAACGTTTTAAGCCGTCAAGCACTTACATTGTGAAAAGAAATTGAAAAACATCGACACAATAGCTGTAAAAATTACGTGATCTTAATGTTCGCATTTACGCGGCAAAATAATGAAATAAGTATACTTGATCTTTTACAGAATTGTTTATGATAAATATTAAATAGAAAAATATTGGAAGAAATAAACTCGACCACAAATGAATTCTCAGATGGGACTCGAACCCACGACCTTTAGAAATCCGGTCCAATGTTCTAAGCTGAGCTACCGAGACTTGAGGACCACCGAACGTCGTAATTCTCCAATACTTTTATATTTTTAATACGCTGTAGGCCAACGTTGTCACATCAATGCTAGGAATATCCTTGCATTCGAAAGAAACATCTTTTCAGATGTAACGATCTTAACGATCGATTTAGATGCAACAGCCAATAATTTTAGATTTTTTAATTTTTCCATTTTTTTAATGCTATTTTTATACTTTTGATAAATTTTATATAGAAAAATATTGGAAAAAAACAAATCGGCCACAATTGAATTCTCAGAAGGGGCTCGAATCCACGATCTTTGGAAATCCGGTCCAATGCTCCTATTGATTTTTTCCAATATTTTTCTATTTAAAATTTATAATAAGTATAAAAATAGCATTGAAAAATTCAAAAGAATCAAAAACTATAAAGAAATTGTTTGTTTTATTACTATATAAAGAAAAGAATATTTTTAAACTATTTCATTTCTTGACAGTGATTAGTTACGAAATCAATGATTGGGTACCTACCTATTTATGTATGTTGATATTCAAAACAAGAAAAAATAATTATTGTTATTCCTGAGTAAACTTAGTGAATCACTGGAAATCACCTTCTTGAGAGCCTAGGTGCCAAAGACGCAAACCAGATCTTGGACTTTTTTTAAGAAAATAAGTGAACTATTTGTTCATGTCTTTTGTGTCCTATTTCATACTTCACACATCACTGAATTCGGAATGAACTACCCTTCTTTATAACCGCAAAACTTAATTAATTTGCATGCCATCAAAAAAAAATTGAACTAAATCCATTTCTATTTATTTCTTAATTAACATTATAACAAGATGGTGATAAATCAATAGACGCACCGTCCAATTTTAAGCAAACAAATTTTAAAGTATGCACCCACTAACCGCACTGCCTGTTCAATTTACAGTAAAACAAAATAAAAAACATAAAAAAACTGTGATGAAAACACGAGCGGGCTTGCAAGCGAGCTGAGCTTTTAATCCGGCGTTTGTCGCTTCATGGACGGACACGCCATAGGACATCGTTCACTGTATATACCTTTCTGACTTTATTAAGTTGTTACTGGATGTAAACCTTAGAAATTTTCTAGATTCTCCATAAAGATGTTTTGAGTAATATTAAAATTAATTTAGTAAAAGCAAGCAATATTGCCAGAAAGAATATGAACATGAAAATTTATAAATGCGATTCTCCAAAAGTTCCAATTACTTACGCTTTTAGACCCTAGTGTTACACTGTAAGCATTTATACAAAGCTCAGACACTCAATTACAGTAAGTTCAATAAGTGGGTAGTAGCTTCGTTAAAGTTCGTCCAAGAAATGGACGGCAATAAACAGCATGGCAGAAATTAGCAAACACAAAAACCTTTAAAAATGTACAACATTAACACTGCGTAATGCGAAATTAAATTAGGGCCTCGGGCCAAATCATACAGAAAACTGTTCGCAATTCGCATCCAGTGCAAACACGAATAAACCCCAAAAGCAACGCTCGTCACAGTCATAAATCATTGTAGTGTGCGCAAACTTAAGTAAAATAAACATCGTCCAAACTAATTAGTGTTGAAAATTCACGTGGGACCCAAACAGGGTAATATGGCCGAAGTACAGTTTGATGTTGCGCTCGCAAAATTAGGGAAGTTTAGGGCCAAAGTCGCCCTCGTAACAAGTTAATTTAAACTGCCCGAGTAATTTGCAGAGCCGTGACACTAATTCAATTACGAACAAGGTATGCAAACAAAGCGCGGCCGCGGCTGCGCGATTGTAGGTGTTTCATTGTCCGAATTAGGCACTCGAAATAAGACGCATATTTAAGTTGGCTTAGCCCCGAGCTTTCGCCGAAGATGATACGACTGCGCCTTCTGACACAGAGAATTTGAGTTGAGACCCAGCCTTTCATGTGTTTACCTAGCGGCTTGTGTATAACGTATTCCAATACGTAATACTGTAGTATATAATATAAATCCTAAGCCTCGCTAACTATTAACGATATTGCTTAGTCTGTATATATAACTACCTATAGAAATCAAGTAAAGATGAGATTCAAAAGATGACTGCCAAGAAAAATCTGTGACTTTTGGATATAAAACTCGTTTTCAAGATTATTTTCAAAATAAATAATTGTCACTAAAATTCATTACATATTTTGGGTATACAGAAATAGCTTGGTTTACTCATTTACAACAATAAAACTATATAATTATAATACTTAATTATTTTTCTCAAAGTAGGCACAGTTTTATACCAGCAATACATAAAATTTACTTATTTTTACACTTTATGAAATCTAATCGAATGAATGCGTGAATATTATCGTTCGATTTGATTTCATTTAACCGTCTAACCATTACGCCCATCACAGCTAATTGATCACGAGAATAGAAAGACATTTATTTCAAATTAAATTATTCGTACACACAATCATGTAATATTCATTTCAGTGATCGGCTTTCTCACAACCCGGATCAATGCCCCATGATATAATTCAATTTGCTTTATCCTCACCGAGAAAATGGCCGTGTATTTTCGCCGATAACCAAATTATTAATTTCGGATGACGCTATTATAATGACAAGACTGTTGCGAGGCCGCACTTCCCTTTATATTTACTCTCATATCTAACAAAATTGCCTTGATTAATTATGAAATTTTGACATTTGACATCGCTACATAATTCTCGAGGGCAGGCGCTGGATAATTTAAACATCAAAATATTAAAATGTTTCCATCAAAATCAACTACATCATTCATCTTTGAATTGCCCTAGTTTAAAATTTAATTGGAAATAATTCCTTAACATAATTTTGAGAAGTTCGAACTCCTTTATGTACCAATAGTACAGATATAAATCTTAGATTAAGATTTCATTTGAGTGCACTTTGACTCGCCCACTTTTATTGATCCCAATAGTATTTATTACCCAAAACGTAGTTATATAAATTGTTTGTAATCTTATTAATCTTCGATATTCATTTGGGTTGGCATCATGCGCAGTACGTAAATCGTTAACAGTCAAATAAGTTACTTTATGGAGTATGCTAGAATAATTATTTTATATCAATTTTTTTATGATTTTAGATTTTTTGCATTTTTCAATGTTATTTTTACACTTAGGTAGCTCGGTAGCTTAGACCGAGCTGTCTTGGAAGCTCAGTGGTTAGAGCATTGGACCGGATTTCCAAAGGTCGTGAGTTCGAGTCCCATCTGAGAATTCACTTGTGGCCGAGTTCACTTTTTCCAATATTTTTCTATTTGAAATTTATCATAAGTATAATTTATATCTATTTACTGAAACTCTTCATTAAAATGAATGAATCTAAATAGCTTCTAAGATTTTCAAGTACCTATTGCGTTTTCAATGCTATTATGTGATGAATGTAAGAAAAAAATATTAGTAAAAATCGACTCGGCTCACAAGTGATTTTAAGAAATTAAATCAATGTTTTAATGTTTGCTTAGAAAGTACGTATTTTTGGTATTTTTCTATCCGCTTGCAAACTTTTCGGGGATTGTGACTTGTGTACGAAAAACCATATTCGTATATTATCGAAAGTAGTAGCCGATAAAGGCTGTGCCAAATCTGTGGCTGTGCTGTGTTGATACAGAACCAAAAGTAGTGAATCTGTAAGCGTCAAGGATTCACAGTTAACTAGTACAATACTCATTTAATTAGTTTTGAATAAATAATCAATTTGATTGATTTTTTATACATATTTTTTGTAAGTACTTAATTTTTATGTTCTAGATGTCACTACTGTGTCAGGCAGAATATCAGAACAGCAGGCCTAGCCTGCTGCTTTATTATACTGAGCTTGGCACAGTTTTGGCATCACGCGACGATGCGCATTGTGCGTTCTCACTGTATTAAAATGTATGTATAATTTTAATCTGTTTTGCAATCTGTGCATCCATGTATGGTACCAATAAATATTTTCTTTCTTCTTTCTTTACTCAAACACTACCCTTGGTACGTATTGCTTTTAGATGCCCGAGATTAAGAAATGTTTGCTTCTAACATAGATTTGTTTTGATATGTTTGAGTTATGTATGACTTATTTAAAATATTTTTTATTCAATACAGAATCATTGCAATTATCTGTACGTAAGATTTTTGATATTTCAAAATCATATGTGTTTACTCAAGAAAACTTCAGCATCGATTAATAGTTCGTAAAAATAAATGGAGCAAACAATGAAACACGTTGAGAAACAAAAATACTACCTTACAGAAAAAACACATAGTCAACTGTATTTCCGTATTTTTATATCTTGTAATTTGTTGTGCTTTAGCTCAAACGGAAAATCCAGCTGTACTGAACTATCCAGCTGTACTGGACCAGCTGTACCAATGGCAATATTGGCAATATTTTTAAAATTCGGCTTGTCCGAACAAAACAGCGGATTTGCTCAAACGAATCTCATTGTGTATAATTTGTACTAAGGACTGTATGTGACAAAATAAAGAGAAGGATTTTATAATAAAACATAATTTTGATGGCGACCTGTTAGGCGCAAGGGTACTAAACCCGCCTTCTGCGCCAGAGGTCCCGGGTTCGAATATTTGTGTGTATGAAAATGTATATTTGTCTTGGTCTGGGTGTTTACTATGTATATATTTACAAAAAAGTATATAAGTATGTTTATCCGTTATTTATTCAGTATCCATAACACAAGTTCTTAATGAAAGTTAAAGTGGGCTAGATAATTGGTGTGATTGTATGCAATTATTTATTTATTTATTGACCGAACCAGCGAAGCGACTAACCAGCAGGCAGTACGCATCGTGCGGCTGATATGATGATGATAACAAACATTTAAGATCTGGTACCTACACCTGACGTGGAACCCTAGCAGCCCTTATAAGGTATAAGAGATACGAATATAGACAACATTTAATAATTCTGAGGCGGTACGAAGTTTGCAGGGTCCGCTATCCTATAAAGTATTGTAAAAATGATCGGCCATTCTTATAAGCCAGATAAAATTGATTTTTTTTTTTAAATCTTAACCTAGAAAAGAATAATGTTGAGTAGACGCATTTATCTCGGAATGGATACGGTTTAGAAATGTGCTGTCTCAGTAACTTTGTTCGTACTTAAATACTCTATCTATTAAATAAGGTCTGAATGCCAGGCATTTTCGAAAAGGCGCCAAAACGAGGCATTGCCTTTTCATTTATTAAAAAAATATCAAACGCGATTTTTTATTTGGGATAAAATGGGGGGAAAAGTTTGTTATTGCGTTATTTATCGACGGCTTTCAATGAAATTTCATTCTACACAGGATGTTGTGAAAAAAATCCAAAAGCGAGGGGTCACTACCCCTCGCAGGGGGGAAAGTTTGCTGTAGCGTCATATATCGCCGGAATTTAATTTTGGACCTTTTCGGGAATTCATTTTTTATTAAGTTTACTGTTTCCAACTTTTCTGTATTTAGATAATGCACAAAGATAATGTTTTTTATTTTGTTCATTTGTTTATCCGCTATATCAAATAAGGATAATCGTATATTACCCATACCAAAAGCGCGGAATCATTCAATAAAAATGGTGGGCATAGGACGTGCACGGTTACCCAATCCTAGACAAATATTTGCAATACCGTGCCATCGGTAAATTTGATATATTACATTCGGAGAGATAAGACAGTATATTGATATTGGGTGTGCGAAATTATACTTTTTCCGTCCTACTACCTACCTATATGAATAATAATATATAAATAATTGTTTTTTGCTGTCGCTAAGCTCACATTTGGTTTAGGTATATATTCATTTTAATAAGATTACGTTAAAGTTAAGTACATGGAATGTAAGTAAACCATATCATTTGTGTTTCTATCCGGTTTTAATGTAGAGAGGTTGGTAATCTGTCATACCTATTACCAGACAACGGTCTCTCATATAGACACAAATTGTATTTTAGTTTAGATTTATTCTTTTTTGCAAGTTGTTATATGTAGTAGAATAAATAAATAATAAAAACACTGCTGGGTATAAACCTCCGACAAGGATCTCCACGAGACGATCGGTCCGGCGCATCTAGCGGCTTCCCACTTCCTTGTCCAGATCATCGGTTCTTCTTGCTTCTCGCGTCCACTGTCACTTCAGCTGAGTTATATTTATAAAATATAATGAATTCTTATTATGCTAATCCAGTCATTTATCGTGTAGGTTTTATGACTGTTAAGCCAAATCAAGGTTATGTAAGTACATAATGTTTTACAGAGGTTTCTCAAGGTTATGGAGGTATCAAAACATCAAAAAGATTATCCTTACTACATATTTTGTCTCGGAACGACCTTATGTAAGTTAGAGACTATTAATAACATAAGATCTATCTCGCATCAATACCTATCTCCTTTATTGGCAAATCAATGAAAATATTACGTCATTACAAGTAAAGGTGAGACTACACCAGCTTGAAGGGCACGTAATAAATTAGATTGTTTCAATGTGAATGAAGCTATTAAAATGTAATTAAATTGAGGACATTTATAAATTAATTAAAAGGGATATACTTTAATTAAGAAACAACTTTATACTAAAGAGACACAATTTGTTGATAAACTGGTTAGCTGTCTACTAGACAGCCGGGCATGGACATATTTCGGGAAAATGTTTCGTTGAAAAATCTTACATAAATCAAGAATATTTATTTGCGATAATTCACAGTACAATAGTTGACAAAGAGCAATGTGTGGAGCTTAAGTGATGCACCAGATACTGGCATGCAAACGGTACACATAGAATGACGCTATACAAATATGAACATAGGATAAGTTTATAAATAGAAAACAATTGAACAAGAAATGTCAAGTAAACATAGTGTGCAGAGTAAAAAAAATATAATAAATTTAAGCAAACAAGCATTATCAGGTAAAATGTCAAAGCGAAATGTCATGTAAGCGTGTTATTCCCTAAATTAATAACTTATCTGTAGATATCGATTGTGCTATCTGAGATAGTTGCCTAGGATATTTTTATTATATGACCAAAATAACGACGGTTGCTAGGCAATGAAATCAGTATCTCAGATAGCCCTATCCATATTTACAGATAGGTTATTCATTTTGGCCGCTAGTAATTACAATTTAACTATAAAAAAATAATAATATCAATAGTTCAGAGTTTATATTATAATCACAATTTCATATTCAAGAATTCATTAATGGTATATATACAATGTTGAATATGGCCAAGACAAAAGTCATGTCCAATGAACATGTTGTGTCCGCACTCTTGATTGTTGGAGATGATACAATCGAAGTTGTCGACGAGTAGGTACATCTACTTCGGACAAACAAATCCAGTTAGGCAGGTCCAACTTCGATATTCGATAAAGAGATGGCACGACGAATCCAACTCGGCCGTATCCGGCAGAGTATTAAGACGAAAGTTTTCCAGCAGTGTGTGTTGCCAGTGATGACCTACGGCACCGAAAGGTGGTCTTTAAAAGTTGGCCTCTTAAACAAGCTCAAAGTCACTCTACGAGCCATGGAGAGAGCTATGCTCGGTATTTCCTTGCGTGATAAAATTCGAAACGATGACATCCGCAAAAAAACCAAGGTGACTGACATAGCTCTATAGCAAAGTTAAAGTGGCAATGCGCAGGCAATCGCTAGCAGAACCGACAACCGCTGGGAAAGAAAGGTTCTCGAGTGGCGACCACTAACTGGACGACGCAGCGTAGAGAGGCCCCCACTAGGTGGACAGATGACCTGGTGAAGTTTGCGGGGAGCCGATGGTTGCAAGTCGCTCACAGCCGCTCTTTGTGGCTCTCTAAGGATTATGTAGGCGTATGTTCAGCATTGGACTTTTAGTGACCGATGATGACGATGATGATATATGTTATATACATTTATCACACACCAAATTACAAAGTTTAATTTTAAATTTATTTAGCGTTAGATCTCAGATATCTAAAGGCAAAGCATTATACAATTTGATGGCTATATTAAAGCAATTTTTGGCAAAGCTGGTGATTTTATGTGAAGGTACAACTAGACGGTTGGGGTCTCGTTCTGAAAGTGCGTACTCTTGTTTTTTGTAAATAATTTCATTTTTTTCTTTTTATATGTGCACATTTCGTAGACATACATATTTTGTAACTTCGGGAAGATCGTTCACATAAAGTAGAAGCAACAGTGGCCCTTGAATGCTGAGGGACTCCATAGTGAGTGAAACTGAACTAGGATCTATACGTCTCAATTTCCATATTTTTATATTATTTTTTCAATTCTAAACATTGGGATCTATCACTTAAATAACTCTTTATCCAGCTCAGTACTTCCCCACGTAGTACTATACCATATCTCTCCATGGCGTTTATTCACTTCATAGTTCCACTTAGCGATTCCTTGCTCAAACCACGCCAATGTCGTCCTTGGCTACATTTTTTTTCGAAATTACTATACTACGGCTTTACACTTAGACCTTAAGAGCGCCCTTACGTCGTTCGTAATAGCGGCGATATTCGTAATACAAATGTAAAGCCGAATGTGCTGTTGACCGTACTTGTACAATAACTATACTATTTGTAAGTGTCATAGAGAAATCGGATTTTGTAAATGTCGTGACCAAGTACGCAAGGAATCACCAAGTGGTCATAGTGAATACGGACCCAGTTTAGATAT
Source organism: Chrysoteuchia culmella (assembly GCA_910589605.1). NCBI lineage: Eukaryota > Metazoa > Arthropoda > Insecta > Lepidoptera > Crambidae > Chrysoteuchia > Chrysoteuchia culmella. Next base: position 10,409,118 of record OU342649.1, read on the forward strand.
TAAAGTCTTGTGACAAACACAATTGAAAGCTCTACTCATATTGAATAGGATGGCGCAAACAGGCTTTTCTTTTGTCAACCAAAGTTGCGATCTCCCTCATAACCCTAAAACACGCCTGTGTGGTAGACTTCGTCTTTTGAAAACCATATTGCTCCACCAGAATAATATTATATTTCAACACGAAGGATGTTAATCGTTTATGGATAATTTTGTCAAATAATTTGGATAAAAATTAAAACCGACTTCAAAAAACTAAAAAGCAAATAATAAACCTTTTGGCGCATTCTACTTTTTACTATTTAATTTTTCTTGCCTTCTACTTTGCGGTCTTACTATTTTATTTTTATTGCCTTGGCTGGCACCGACTCTAAAAGGTTTTAATTTAGCTTTTTAGTTTATCATTGGTGATAGTTCATCAGCACACAATTTGAGAACTTTGGTATAAACATCATCACCAGTGAAATTTGTGTTGTTAAGTGCTTTTATGAAAACCTTGATTTCGTATTCATCAGTCGGATACAAAAATAAACTAGAACTATGAATATTTAGCAAATTATTTTCCAAATTATTATTTACAACGTTCTTCGGTTTAGTAGACACTCGATAGAGAGAGACCTTATTTAAATTAATATAATTCAAACCTCTTTGAAGGAGGAAAACTTGCCAACTCCTCTGTTTACCACATTCAGTGTATTCAAGGTCTTAAAGTCTGTAACATCAAACGGTAGTTTTCCGAAACCGGCGTGAATGATGGCGGTATATATCACACGGATTCGTTCAGAATAGGTCGAGTACGTATTCACTCGCGCACATTTCTCGAGAGCACGGTGCAATAACACAGATGTCACTATGATATGTGAACGCACTAGATCATGTCACACTAATTTCGGGCAGGTTGGGAGGTAAATTATTAGTACCTACCTGAAATTTATTTAAAGCGTACGTTTGTGATTTTATTTATGACGCGCAATCCTCAGTGCTTGATTTGAAAGATCATCATCAAAATTTGCTTTGCTTTGCTGAGATTTAACGTCAGGGTAAGATGTGTAGAAACCACTTAAATAATACATCATAATTAATTAGAAATCACAATAACAATTTATGATACAAATATGCATTTGCATTTTGTCACAAGTGGTAAAGCATTCTGCCACCTTGTTGTCTCGGTAATGATTTTTCATCTACTTGTACCTATGTTGCAGTAAGTAGGTAGGTATGCGTTCTGTGCTGACAGTTGATTGGTAAAGTATAGCGCTGCTTATTTGGCGCACCGCATTACAGCTCGATTTGATTAGTCGCTATGATGAGCTAGACTAGCGGCGGACTGAGATTCAATTTCCGTGAACTAAGGTGTTTAGCGGAATTCATTTTGTGCGATAGTATTAGCATTTTCCCATATATTGCTTCTTCATAGGTCAGCCGGCGGGCACGACGCTGACGGCATAATCGGTGGGCACAAAGGGCAATGCCTAGTTTTGGCGCCTTTTCAAAAATACCTGCCACCGTTCAGACCTTATTAAATGGATAGAGTATTTAAGTACGAACAATAGTTACTGCAACAGTACATTTCTAAACCGTATCCATTCCGAGATTAATGCATCTACTCATCACTATTATTTTCTAGATTAAGGTTAAAAATAACTCAATTTTTGCAATTTTATCTGGATTATAATGGCTGATAATTTTTACAGTATATTATATCATAATAATATATTAAAATAAAATAATTATGTTAATTATCTTATTTTCCTTTTGCGGGGAGACGGCGGCATTTCGTTACCGTCCTAGAACGTAATGAGGTGATTATTAAAAATATTATTAATATTATTTAAAATTGTATTATTATTTAATACATTGTATAAATAATAATACTGCATTGGTATAAGTTGATAACCTCTAAAATTTTTATTTATTTTCAGATTAAATATTTGAAATAATAGTGATGACCAGGTTCATTTATCTCGGAATGGATACGGTTGGATACACATATACTCTATAGATTGAACAAGGTTTGAATGATGTGCAGAGATTTTCGAAAAGGCGCCAACCCTCCATAATTTGTTTCATTGTCCTTTCTACGAAACTGTGTCTGTGTCGGGACAGTGTGTCATACAATTTCATAGAAATTTGCGTCAGTGTCGGTTATCGGTATAGAAATTAGTGACATTACCGCAATCAAAAGTGGTCGATAGAGAGAGAAGCTTGGTGGCAGCGCGGTTGGCCTTTAAGCGGCGGTTAAGCAACTTTCACAATGGTTTATCACAGGATGGGTGACCAAACATATGTTATCACAAGCTCTTCCGTTAATTGCAACTCTTAGGCTCGCGGCGTAATTTCATGTTAATTGACAAGATTTCAATAGAATAGGGGGCCCAATACGTACCATAGGTTGCGGGTGAGAATAGCCGAGTCGATTTTTTCTAGTATTAAAATTTATCATACACAAGTTAACATTGAAAATGCAAACCAAAAAATTATAAATTACACGATTCCATTGAAATAGGATGAGCTTTGATCACAATAAATCATATTTGCAAGCGCGGAAAAAAAAGACAGAATGAGAGATGATAAAATACATACACATACAAATTTTCTTCAGCAAGGGTTACGGTGCTAAATGCTGCTCAAATATGTTTTACCTTACTGTTTCTATTAGAAAAAAGTGCATAATCGGCTTCAGTAACATTTGATAAAAGGTCAAGACAAGTTAAAATTGTAGCTAAATAATGATTTGTTATTTATGAAACGATGGCTAAATGCTGTGAAATTACAAACATTTCTTTTTCATTGCCCAGGTCGCGTGATAAGTTACTGTAAGCTGCCTAAGAATTACATTTAATTACAGGTTGTGGATTTGTATATGGGTTTAGTGACTGAGGAATAAACTTAAAATAAGGTCGTTACACAAATTTCGTAGTAACTGAAAGTACCCAATTATATAGGACGCGGTACTGCAAAAAGTTAGATTTTAGGACTACATTTATCGTTTGTCAAATGTTCGCGCGAGTTTTACTCGTACTAACGCGTGACCAAAAATATTGGTATCACTTGACAGATTGCAGGTCTCACAGACCTATATCGAGATAGAGAAAAAGAGCGCTGCAAACTGTATGAGAACCTAGCGTGTCGACTTTTTTGTTACGATTACGTCAAGAGCGAGATTTAGTGATGTGTAAATGTTATTGACAAGCTCTAGCAAGAAAGCACTGCCAATTAACCATTTTCGATTCTGAGTGACTCATATTGTCATAGCAATGGTTTAAACGGACTGACTTAGGTTTGCTTAGGTCGTAAAACTTTGACCGTGGATCAAACTTTTGACACGTAAGGTAGGTTCACTTTGTGGCAGGTCCCCTTACAAAATAGATTTTTCACTGCGTAATGTCCAGCACTTTTTTCTTCAATTTCGCTTCTGCTAGTTATTTAGAAGGTAGGTTTTATTTTATCGATCTAAAAGACAATGCACAGAGGGAATTTAACTAATGGATTTTTATTAAAGGAAGATATTATGAAAATAACAACGAAACACACTATAAAACACTTCTAAATACAAATAAATATTTAATTATAACTTTTAAATTTTGCATTTCATAATCTCAGAGACGACCAATATAAACTTTCAAAACTTTCAAATGATCGTTACAGAAAATGGAGCTACCAGTTTTCCCAATACAGCGACGATATACACAGTCAAAACGAACACTTTCAACCACTAATTGGCTGAATAGGGTCGGGTCGACATTTCTAGATAGCTGCTCGAATCAGTAGCTTTCCACAGACAGTTTAATTTTTGCCATTTGGTGACATCCACCCTTATTTATGACTCGCCGAGTCCTGTGCAAGCAAACCATTGAACGCGGCTTTATGTGTAAAACAGGTATTTCCATCCCCAAAGGGTTTTATTTTCAAAATTTTCAAATTAAACGTTACCAAATTGTTTTAGTCAGGTTGGATAAAAATTAAATACAGACAACCAAACATAAATTTGTAATTTTCTAAAAAATCAACCCCTAAGGGATCAAATTTTCCTTAAATATCTTAGAGAAAAACAATATTAAACTTTCAAATCTCAAAATGCAGCTATCAGTTTTCCCAGTACTACGACGATATAAACACAGTCAAAACGAACACTTTAAACCACTAATTGGCTGAACAGGGTCGTCCTTGTAACATCGACATTTCTAGAAGCCGCTCGAATCAGTGGCTCCACCTTCATTTATGACTTGCCGAGACTTGCAAGCGAGCCATTGAACGCGGCTTTATGTGTAAAACGGGCTCAAAGAGAGAGATATCGAGAAGTGCTCTGTGACGCCAACTTGCGAGGCAACGTGAGAGATGGCTTTCAATATCAAATTGAATTCCGCGGTTCATTGATTTTCAATTTGTAAGGGAGTCTCACCATTTACCATAGATACACTAGAGATCCGCTATTATAAATCTCTTGAACTTTTCTCCTTGTTTGTCGACATCTTAGCGTGAAAGTTTTTATGAAAATTCTCACGATTTCAAACCGAGTTCCACTGTTGTTAGGAGTTAAGTGACTTTCGCATGAGTAATATTATAAATTTAGAAATATATTTGAGTGAAAGTTATTCCTTCTTCGATTATTTCTTAAGTGCTTAATGCTTTCTTTTTTTCAGCATTGCAAAAGAAAACAATGAATTAATGAAATCATATTCATAAAAATCGAAAGATTTTTTTGTAGAACTTTGGTTTACATCTCTTGGAAACAAGAAATTTTTAAGTATAAAATAATTTATCTAAATATTTGATGACTACACTCACAAGAGCAGGTATTAAAATTTATAATACTCCCTAAGTTATTGGAAAAAGAAGTCCACGAATAGGGGTCTATGTTTCACAGCAAAAGGCGAACTTTAAAACTTTCATGAATGAAATTATTTTATAAAAATGACAACAGAAATAACGAGTGGCCATTGAAAATATTCATATTTTCAGTTCTGTTAATTATTTCGTAGGTTGTTGGATCGCACCCATTAAGTGAGTCAATACCAATTAAGAGTTACATGCTGAATTGTAGTTTCATTTTAAATGTACGTAGTGCCTTTTTGTGGGTAACTGCCGAGTTTCTTGCCAATGCTGAATTTGATAAATTATTTAATCGTGTGAAAATATGGAAACAATACTCATAATAAATATCGGTCATAACGTCATACGTTTTGATCAGGTTGTGATATAAGTAGTTAGCAGTTTTTTGGTGGATGTCGGAACTAATAATGGTTTTATAAATATGTACATATATCTTATCTACCATCTTTTCTAGGTCTGACGCCTTAACAACAATGTTTTCACCATTGTTGTCTTCTGGTAGTTAGAGATAAGTTCAGTGTTGGAGGATTCCGGGAGTAGCGCGCCTCCACCTACAGCCTTATCATTACTTAACATCAGGTATGATGTAGCCTATGCAAGAAGCATATATGCTTCTTGCTTGGGCTTTTTCATTTAAAAAACATACATATAAATAAAATAACTGATGAATTACGGTAGTAAAAGTGGTCGCTAACTGTGGGTCTGATGAAGATGAAGAAAGCTCAAGGTCACCCAGCATGCAATTTAGAGGGCAATGCTCGGCGTTTCCCTACGTGATTGAATCAAAAATGAGGATATCCGCAGGAGACCTAAAGTAACTGACATCGCTCGAAGGATTGCTCAGCTGAAGTGGCAGTGGGGACACATAGCGAGAAGAACCGATGGCCGTTGGGGCGGAAAGTTTCTGGAATGGCGACCGTGCACAGGACGACGCTCCGTGGGTAGGCCCCCGACAAGGTGGACCGACGATCTGGTGAAGGTCGCGGGAAGCCGATGGATGCGGGCAGCGCAGGACCGATCGTTGTGGAGATCCTTGGGTTGGCCTATACCCAGCAGTGGGAGTCATGTGGCCGAGACGACGAAGTAAAATAATAGACCCAACCATTGCCAAAGCTAGCGGTGTGGAGGAAGGATGTTTACCTAAACATTTCAGTACCAAGATGCACTTTTGATGGTCTGCCAACTCCAGAAGGGTTCTTTTATTTTATTTATTTATTTATTTAATTCCGGCAACTAAGCCTAGTTTATGACGTGCATACTTAAGTATACATATGTCTGAGTCCGTATGTATTTAATTTAAAAAATCTCACTGATTACATTTTGCCTAGATTAGTGAGATTTTATAAACCTTTCGCTGGCAATGCTGATTCGCCTACCAAGCACACTAAAAAATATCTTATTTTGAAAATGATTGCAGCTTTCATAAGATAAGCAGAAACCTTGTAACTTACCCAATGCAATCTTCCAAGTCTATTAGATAGTTAATAAAAGTTATAAGTGGCATGTCGTTAGAACTTCTTAGTACTCGTACTTTAGTTTGTAGAGAAAATAATATTTTTGTATTGAAATGAGGTTATTACGTAGTTATTCATAGGGACAAGTTACAAACTTCAGTGTTCTATAAAAGTGTTGACGACCTGTTTGGCGCAGGGGTACTAACCCCGCGTTCAGCGCCAGAGGACCCGGGTTCGATCCCCGGACAAGACAGATATTTGTGTGCATGAACAAGTCTATTTGTCTTGTTCTGGGTGTTTAATATGTATATTATGTATGTATTTATAAAAAAATACAATTATTATATATAAGAAGGAAACGGGAGCAATTTGATTGAAATATTTCATAACAGATGCCAATGGAATTTTATTGTAAAGGCTTCGAAAGGCATCTTTTGAATATATGGATAGAACATTACCATTTTAGCAGATCTGCATATTAGTAGACCGATAAATGTGACTTAGAATGCAAAAGGCCAAGCTTGGGCTTGGCGATTATAGTTTTGGAGAAAGGCTGTTTAAATCTAGCAGTGGACATCCCAGAAATAAAAAAAGAGGTAAAAAGCAGTAAGTTTGCTGTCACGCGTCGTAACCCTTTTGCGCTAAATTCGGAATCCCCAAGTAACAAATTAACGTTGTGTAATAGTTGAGTAAACGTTTTTCATTTTATTGTTGTTGGTTCTATAGGTTGGGTCATATAAACGTAGTTTAGACGTCTAAACACGCTAACTAGGCCCAGATTAAACGAAATTTAGTTATTTGTAAGTTAAATAAAAGTCAGTCAAGAATTATTGCAACGTTGCTTAAAAATGTTAAATAAAAGTTTTCGACCGACTTTTTGGTTACATAATGGTTATATCCTGACTTTTATAGAACATGACTGAAATGTTGCACAATTTTTAAAACATCAACTTTTATTGTACACATTCGTTCAGTCCATTCCGTTCATTCGTTACTGTAATATTTTGCTGAAAAAGTGCATCGTATGATAATTAATAATAATTTTAATTTTACATTTACTTTTCAATGTTTATACGCGAGCAGAGTGTAAGAGACATAAATGCGTGCAGTGCACCTAGTTCTCATGGGACCTAGTTTTATGATGAAATATATGTTATTGTGATTTTTTTACGCGCCCCTCGAATTCCATGAAATTCAACTAATGTTGATTTCTAATTTGCTTTTATATTAAAATACCAGCCATCTTGTCTTAGCTAATAAGTGACTTCTCTACATCAATTATATAATGAAAAGGTCGCATAATGCGTTTTCAGTACATCGTATTAATCAGAAGTGTAAACGTTTACCCAACCTACAAACTGGCTCCATTATACGACGTTGTATAAAGCAGCTGTAATTTTTTTTACGTAACTACACTGGCAGCGTTATACGACGTTATATAAAGAAGTCATTAAAATTTTTACATAACCTATGCTCTAACCACTATACGTTGTATAGATCAGTCGTAAGAAAGTTTACCTATCCTATACACTGGAACCACTATACGACGTTGCATAATACAGTCATAAAATCTATATAATCTATATAATAAAATTAACTATAAATTGCGTTTTTACAGCTTATCTTTTCGAGAGTGTAAGCTTTGTGCAAGTGGCTCCTTAGTTTAAAATATGAAGATGTCGAGTCTCTTGTTTAACAAAATGAATGACATTCAACACACATAACACGCATCACACACTCACGTCAACACACACACTCACCCACACAAACACACACTCACACGCACTCAAACACACACGCACACACACACGCGCACACACATTCCACACCCAAGCGTGCACCCACGCGCGCGCGTACTTACTACACTTACATGTATAAGAAAGTTTTTGTTTTTTTTCTTTTATATAATATAGTCTCTAGTTAGACCTTAGATTTCGGTTAATTTATTTGTATTTTTTGCAAATTTGTATAAATTCGAGGTGGGCGCTAATAACTGCGACACAGTCTTTGACTACTGTGGTTATTAACGATAATATTGTTTTTGTACCAGGCTTTAGATACAAATAAATTATTGTTAATTATTGTTATTATTATAAAAACGTTTCCCTATATTTTTGTGATATTATATAAGACGTTGTAGAAAGTAGTCGTAAAAACGTTTACTTTACTAATTTAATATAAATTTTTAGTCACAGGGCTAAATCGTTGTAGGAGTAAAGGTTACACAACGTTGTAGTTCTAACATCTTTTCAACAGATCAGATGTATATAACAGAAAGTCGCATAAGACATATTTTATACGACCAATTTGTTAGTTATACATTTACGATTTTAAATTTCTTCTATTTGTCATGGAAATCTCATATGTCCAGAATATCTTTCTCCCTCCACTCCATACCTAAACACCACTGTGAAACGCTATAGTAAATGATAAGTATTTACTTACTTTTATTTCATTTCATTAAAAATATCGTTCTAAATATCGCTCATTTGCAAGAAGTACGTCACAACTAAAATAGGGAACTTTTGGGAATCGACGTTTATAAGGTTATGATTTAAATTTTAACAAATTTGTTCTTCTCAAGAATGCATAACTATCTTTATTTAATTCTCCATTTATTCGTCTTATTGAATGTGTGATTAAAATACATGTAGTTTAAAAATATTATGCGTATAAGAGTGAGCGTATTCGCCGGTTGAAAATGCTTGCGCTTGCGCCAACCCAGAGGTGGTTAAAAAATGTTGGACCATGCACCTTCTTTTTTATTGTTTCACAGTGTCTCCCAAACGTGAGCGATCTGTCGAGCACGATACATACCTGGGGTGGTTAGGTTAGGAGGAATAGGCTCGCCTTGCCAGTTGTAGTTGTTGTGCCAACGATCAGCTTGGGAAAGGCGCGACATTCCGTCTTAAAATAGATTACGCTCTAGTTCCTGCTTTTTATACGCGTTAAAGGAGTTGAGGGCAGCACAGAGGGTAGCCGCTATTTCCTCAAAGTTGTAAGCCTAGGAAGTTAGAGCGAGTTCATCTGCGTAAATAAAGCGTGAGGTAGCTTTTATCAGGCTTTATTATCTTTTTTTCTCCCTCTACTAGAAGACATCGCAGATAGATCTTAATACTTCAGTATCTAAAAAACAATGTGTTACTACCATCCATCTTAGTCTTAGTAGCTGATTTTTGGGCCGATACAGTTTAGGTTTGCTATCGACTCGAAAAGAAGAAGAATGTGTTACTGTTAAAACGTCTTATCATAAAATATTCAAAGTATACACAACAGGCTTCTAACATCAATGCTTTTTCACGAAATGTGCCGTTTAAGAATTTCACGACGTTCTTTTACTTAATTTCTTTAAATTTTAAGAAAATGATTCACACGAAATGATTTCATTATATTATTATTATCAATAACGACACAACGCGAAATGTGATCTTGAGTGTTTTAGTTATATACCGTCACAAATAACAATGTGGCGTTCTTTCAGAAAATTATAAAACTACAATTTTACTCACCTTTTTGATAATATTACCATAAAATGAAATATGACCTCTTTTCTGAAAACTAGCACTTTTTCTCTCCGTGACAACTGAAATGTGTCAGTGTTGAAAAATGGGTGCACACGAAAGAGATAGACACAGCATGAAAGAAGTTATCTCAATCTCTCATTTTACGCTCAGGAGTTATGGCATTATTACAGTATATAAAGTTGAAATTTCTATAGTTCGTATATATTTGTATACATAACTCCAAGTAACTGTTTTTTGAGATGTGACGTCCTTGTTACAAATGAGCGATATAACAAAATAGGTATTCCATTCAGCACTCGGGTAGTTTTATTAATAAATTTAATTCCTGCAACGGTCCATTTTCCAAAATTATAAGCAGTCTCAGGGGTAAGGATAACAATTAATTCAAATAAGTCTGCAAGGCTGGATACTGAAAGCAGTATCCAGCCTTTTAGACACAGCAAAAGCGCCAAGCGAATAAAACCACAAAACGTCTATAATATTTTTAGGTTAAAGTAATAACTTGGCAATAATATTCGATCCCGGTTTACTGGGAGAATATAAGTGAGAGGAGTTGTTTATTTTCTTCCTTAGTGTATAGAACGGATTCAGGCTTATCGCCGGCGGGCAGCCGTAGCCGGGTTCATACGGCTAGCCGCCTCTCGCCCCTTTTAGATTATAAATCATGAGAAACACACATTTCCTTTCCACCAAAACCCTTTAGGCCCAATCTATTTTCTTTGAAGTCTATTGATGAGTAGGCTAGATGGGTTTAAAACTAACCTTTGAGCTATTATGTTTTAACCGTGCGTTTTAAAACTTTTGAGCATAGTATTTTGTTATATTAATTTACAATATCTGTAGGCCTAGCACGAAAAACTTTCAAAAAAGTATCGAAAGAGTATCGTCAACAAATGTATGGTATGCCATATTGGGCAGTTCCTATCGTAAGTAAACGGAACAAAATTTCCTTATGCATTTTTTGACGGGACGATTAAAATAATTTCGCTATACTATTTCGAAAGTTTTTCGTGTTATTAAGGTTTATTTGCTTTAGCAAATAAACCTTAATTTTCGTGTCTGTGGGGTAAACCTAACGAATTTTGGAAAATTCTTTAGAAATAAACTGAAGAAGTCATTGAATTTCTTCTTATTTTTATTCTTCTTCTTCGTCTAGAAGTCTAACTTGTGAAGGTTATCCATCAGTTCTTTGAATCTTTCCTTATTCTTGGCGAGGTGGAACAGCTCGGCCGCGATCGTGATGCCTGTCCCTCTTCCTCATCTCGCGGAGCCATGATTTTTTCCTGAAACCAACTCGTCTCTTGCCAGCACTTTTGAAACTTGTAGAATATGGTATCTGTCATGCCTTAGGACCTTCCCGAGATAAGAGACTTTCCGCTACAATATGATGGACAAAAGTTTTCCCGTATGGTAAACTCGTCGCAATACCTCGATTGAATATCTATTAGTTAGCATTTTATGTCCTGTTACGACAAATAATTACGATATTAGCTATATATCACCCTCACCCGCTGTTGGGCATATCAACCTCTCTACAACGTGGACGATAGGTCCTGCACTGCCCGCACATTCAAAATGGTCATGGTGATACAAAATATACATTTCAGAATTTGTATAAATAACATTAAATTGCAATTTATAATATTTCCAGTCAGTTGCGCGTTTAATTAAGTCTGCATACCTAACCAACAAATGTACACACAGAAACTGTAACATAATTATATCTTTGTATTTAAGACACCCAGGTGTACTTGTTATGCAAATCGAGGCACACCTCGTTTCATAATGCATTTCACTTTAATTAATACAAAGCATACTGAAATGTAAATTGTTTGAAGGGCCGAACATGAACGCAATTAATGTTGCTTCAAAGTAGGAATATTACTAAAATTGTTTCAAACGTTTAGTCGGACTTGAAAAGGTGCCTTCGTAAACTTGATAGAAATATTCTTCGCAGACCTATGAGTTTTCAACGAGCTAGCTTTAATTCAGATTTAGCAAATTAAATTCATTTGCATTAAAAAAAGCGTAGTTATAGATATTTTATTTGTTAGAAGCGTGTTGGTGTTTGTCGGTTTTACAAAAGTACAATTGCAAAAAAAAAAACGAGATACAGACCACGTCTATAAACCGATTTCGATGAAACTTGCATTCGTTAAAATAAGGATTCCATGATAACACGAAATCCACAAACAAACCTATATTCATACTTCTTCATGAGTTACACGATTTGGATGTTCATACAGACTAATTAATATTTATAAATATTAAAGCTATTTCAACAACATTATGTCAAAATAATAAAAAAATATATCATAATCAATTAGCGTATTGGCCCTAGGAAGACGGGCTACCACCGCATCCATTAAGATAATCATTAAGCTTACAAAGTCTTTTTTTTTCACGCTCTTAAAAACCAATTCACTGGTAAAGTTGCCAAGCCACTAAGTTTTGTAGAACCTATATAGGTAGGTATTATCTTATAATCATGCTGTCAAACAAATGGCCTGAATATTTCCAATGTTCTCCTTTAGTAAAATGAAACGGTCATGCCGACAGTGAAATAAACTACATAATATATGAAATAGGCCAACAGGCTGGTGTCACATGTGATGCTCCACTTTTTTTCGCCAGCCAATATCCTGTTTTCCGTCTTCACACTGAGTTTTACGCAAGGCTTATATACCGCTGGATTCACTGTAGTTTTTAATATTATCCCGCCCGCGGTTTCACCTGCGTGGTTCCCGTTTCAGTGGGAATATCGGGATTAAAATACTGTGTTACTCTCCATCTGGACAAACAAACAAACAAAATTTCGCTTTTTTATTATTAGTTAGGATTATCCAACTTATTATCATTTGATAAAATTTTCGGTACAACAATTATTGGAAAGTCATGGTTTAATTGGTTGCTAAGGTTAGGTTAGGTAGGTATAGCTTGTTGGTTGTTACCACTCTCTTGCACTTGCGGACACCAAATACTGAGGTCACGTTAAGTCTTCCTGACGTATCCTACAAACTATTCGCGACTTGTATCAAGAGCCTATGCCTATTCAAAATACGTAATGATGAATTATATGCAGCACTTGTTGGTGGGATGTGATAAAAACAGCCAAGTCTCGAGCCATTCATAAAGTTGTTAAACATTAAAACATTTGATTTTGGTGCCTTAAATTAGTCTATTTTGGCTAAACCCACGTCAACCGCAGCTAAGTTTTTGTGTGAAATGGTGACCCTTAAGTCTAAATTTATTTGTACTTTATTTCTTGTTCCGTTATGTACAAGGTACAAACTTCATGAGCAATTTTTATATATTAGTGCATTATTCAGTGCACGACGGGTATGTCATCGTGTGGTAGAACTCCTCACCCCTCATTATTTGAACAATAAAAAAATCACAGAATGTCAAATTTTCTTTTATCTGAAGTTACCTCGCAATACTAACAGTAATACATACATTCATATACCCCTTATAAATAGGCTTTGTATCTATTTTTAGACCATTGTCGACCATTATTAGATTTATTTCTTTGCTCCTGCCCTTTGATTTCCTATCCGAACTTTGACCCTATGACGTTGTGTCTATGATCCGTGAGATATTATTACGCTGATAATGATATTATCTGTTACTTTGAAATATTGTCCATATTGTTACATTACATTATCAAATCTCTAATTTTAATCGAAGCACAATTTTAAATGCAAAATTAAATCTTTCTTTCTTGACATCCAAATTCTTTGTATTCAATCTTCTATGAAGTAGTCCCGCTACTCGTCGTACAGTACGTCGTTTTTCATTCAAACCCCCATATTCTAAGTCGTTCCTCCATAACTTTTTACACTCCACTCAACCTCGTCGTGGGTAAAAATGGTAATGTGCGCTAGGCCTAACACGGAGTGGCTATGTACTCTTTGGCTCCTCCAGGTCCTTACGGAGTTATGACTTAGAATACCGATTTCAAGGAGTATTTTGAAGAGGTTTCCAATGAGGTTTCTTTAAGTCGAGGACGAGTAAGTTTTGGAGGAACGAATTAGAATATGGGTGGAGATACAGTTTTAAATCAATCAATTATTACAATTATTTTGACATTTATTTTGGGTACATAATTGACATCTATTTCTTTAACATTTTTATTTACTTACCTAGTCTTGCCATAAATTCTGTCTCTCATAGAAACATGTCTAGTGCAAAGAAAAAAAAAGTAAAAGTTTAAAAGCATGTATTTTATACGTTTTACTGTGTAGATTACCACAAATTTTAAACCTATTCAAAATGATCACCTTAAGCTTTTACACATTTCTGGCCGTCGCCAAATGTACTGGCCATTCATCTATGGCCGCACGTACTACATCCAATGGTATCGAGGTGGCTGTCTTCATTATTTGCTTTTAACGACTCGATATTTCGATGAGGTTTAGAGCAGGCTTTCTCCTCTAAAATATTCCATAAGCTAAAATCCACTGAGACGATGAAATCCGTTAAATTCACGTCTAACCAGCGGTGGGTTGATTTCGTTTTGTGTGCTGGTGCTGAGTTTTGTTGAAATATCCAGTTTTACCAGCGAATACAGTGTTACTTAGGGACTTAACCACCTTCTCTAAAATATCGCTTTGGTAGTTAGTTGCTCGTGTATCCACCCTTTGTTCACAAAAATGGAGGTTTGTCATACCTTCGTAGAATACGCCCCACCAAACCATCAAAGAGGCTGGGCCTCTTTCGACTTTCGGATTTTTTTCAGTAGCTTCTTGGTAGCTGTGTGTATACACCCTATCGTTTTGACGGTTAAACTTCTCTTTAACACAAACATTTTTTTCATCCGTAAAGATAATTTTCCGGTGGCCTACGTCTGCGTGTCTCTGCAACAACTTCTTGGCTCTCACGGTTCGTTTGTAACGAAGGGCCGCAGTCAAAAGTTGACATTTGCTTATCATTTGTGGCGTTGTACAGACACCGACTCGAACCAATTTATAATTACCTTTTAGCTCGATAGATGGCGCTGTAGCATTTAGAATCGCGCTTACGAGTGATTGTTCTGTTTTTATAAGGTGTAATGATTTGTTTATATTTGTAACCAATTTTGAATACACCGCTGATGTACAAAGGTTGTTTTATTTGGCATCCCTTTGTTGCATCCCTCGTATTCGACCTGTAATTAACCCCACCGGGGTTGTACAGGCGTCATTTTGAAAATTGCGTGTCTTTAACACTATGGATTCAACTCGTGAAAAATTTTGAGCTGATTTATTTCGATTTTCGGCCAGGGCTAACCCCAAAATAGTGCATCGATTAACTCACATCGACTTTTGGCGACGAAGCACTATCGTAAACTACTGTGTATCACTGGTTTAGTGAGTTTAATCGAGGGAGGTCTGTGCTCACGGACGAATTTTAAGAAGGTCGCCCTAAATCGGTTGCTGTACCTCAAAATATTGATGCTGTGCGGGAACTAATAATGCAAGATCGTCATGTTACGTATCGCGAGATAGAGGCATCATTAGTATGAAGTGTATACATAAAATATTACATAAGTATGACGAGTATACATAAGGACTAGACATAAGTATGACGAGTATACATAAAATATAACACGAACATTTAGCTGCAAAAAAAAATGTTCACGTTAGATTCCACACAACTTGACAATTGACCAAAAACGGGCTCGTGTCGATTGGTGTGAAAAAATTTACAAAAGTACAATTATGGTGCATCAAAAGCAGTCTATAATATCTACACAGGTGGTTAATGTTGGATATATGCATATGATCCTGAAACTAAACAACAATCAACGGTTTGGGTGTTCCAAGATGAGCCGAACCCAACAAAAGCCATTCGGCGAAGTCCCGGATTGTAATGAAGGATCCATGAACCAAGTTTCCTTCTCCGGCACTGAACCGACCGCCAGGTAGATATTGTTTGAAGAATTCCTCTTCTTAATCGGGAGTAATCATGGTGGCTTCAATCGCTTCCGTTTTGATGACTCACGAGTGGATGATATTGGCCGGCACTGGACACTGCGTTACCGTGTCCAGTCCGTTTCCAGGGCTCACCGCGGGGAGGCTATCATCCAGCGCCCCGAATTGCCATGTTGTACCCTCAACAGTTCATGTTGAAACACTACACTAGAAGTTGTTGACCATTATTATTACTTAGGATAGACTGTCCAGTTAGGATAGAAGAACCGATGGCCGTTGGGGCAGAAAGGACGACGCTCCGTGAACGAACTCCAACGATCCGGTGAAGGTCGCAGAATGCCGCTGGATGCGGGCAGCGCAGGAAGGATCATATGCATAGTCTGGTATGGATGCTCCGGTGCTTACGGGGGATGCCTGGGGAAACCTATAGAATCTTGTTGAGCAATAGTAACTGCTGGAGTCACGCTGCGAACCTGGACGGCGCTATTCTGGTCGTCAACGGCATCTTCAGCGGGGAATCCTTCGATTTCTGGGCATCTGCAGTTAACTTAACCTTGTGATCAAATAAAAACATATAATATGCCAATAGCAGCTCAAAAATAAAACAAAATCATGACTAGTAACTAACGTCAAGAATGCGAGTTGCGTTCAAAAATTGATGCCGAAATTATCACATTTAAACAATTTTATTTCGTTAAATTATTTACTTAAATATGAAATACAGTCCATTATTATTAAAAAGAACATCAATCCTAACACAAATATGCACATGAAATAATTTTAGTGAATAATTAGTTCGACTGCGACGATCCAGAAGGTGCGTCGCCATGTTTGCAAACCACGCATGAAGATAGCACATGGCGCCAACTTAAAAAAAAAAGAAGAAATGCACGATCATTTGACGCCGTCTACGTTCAAAAAACTCGATTTCCCGCGGTGCTAGATTTCTTTGAATTTGAACCCACGATCATATTAGCCGGATACGAAAGGGTTATCATTGTTAAATATGTAGGTAAATATAAAGATATCATGCCTAACATGCCGAGAACTTATTGTTGGTATTGGTATGGTATTAAGATTGATTTTTGGACAATTCTTTCTGATAAGTACCTACATAAAATAAAGGTAAATTAAAAAGACCTTAAACTAGATTTTTTCTTTAGTTAAAAAGCAGCAAAGACATATTTATATAGTAAATGCATCATCATCAGTCAACAAAATCATAATCAGTATTATCATAATAATGATAATAGAGATTTTTTTTCTATTAAAATTTATCGTAAGTATAACGATAGCATTGAAAATGCAAAAACTTAAAAATCATACATCATAATCAATACTTTATATTCAATCAAATTAGTACCTTTAAAATTATTTCGAAACCTTTTAATGCAGAGCGTGTTAAAAAACTTTAGCCTTTAGTTTGGACACAATCATCTCCCGTGAAATATGAGGTAAGTTTCACAATCGCTTAGTAACAGATTTACATAGAAAACAAGCGTTTTCTGAATCTTCACAAATGGATTGTAACACATGGGTATGATAGGTATTTTACCAGTTCACGATAAACTGGAAATAGGTTTAGAATTTCATTTGGATAGGACTTAGAAGTACTCACACTAGTAGTGTTATTAATAGCTAAATCCAAATCCAAAACCGTTTAGAATTTTTCAAATGTACGAAATCAGCTTATCAATTATTGTTTGTTTTTTTGCAATATGAATGCTGAAATGATGAATTTAATGACTTTTCCTAGTTCGGCAACATAGGCTTAAAAAAAATCTTTTGATACCCCATTCTTAGGAAAATGACTCGACGTCTCGTAGTCAACGCAACCGTAACTATAGAACATTATTTAGAACTATATTTGTGCTTCATATTTGCTGAAATAAACTTAAATATACCCAAAAACTTTTTGTTCCCATTTGAGATATTATAACATTTTGGCTGTTAATCCAATACGAGTTTTAACTCCCTCGCTTAAGGCACAAGTCACGTCGCTATTTCGTCCAATACTTGCCTACAATGCCCACTTTAAAAAGGAGGCCATTACAAAAAAGCAACGGCGCATGTACCAAAATTAAGCGACCGGTCTTTAGTGGCTAAACAAAACAACAATTACATTATTTCGCCGCAACATTTCCAACTTCTATTTTAAACTTTAAAACAACGACTCGTCACGACGTCGAGTCAGGCCGTTGAGGGGGTCTACCGCCATCTCTTAGCGCAGTATTGTTTCAATCTAAGCAAGCTAATTTGTACTACGAATCTCTTAAATTAAGCCTGTTTTTTGATGGAAGTTTTGTGACCTCTTCGCTAAGTCTATTGGTGAAGACCTGTAATTGGCTCTCAATTGTTTGTTAAAATCTACTGTATTTTTTTAAGCTGTTGGTCTTCCAAAATAAAATAAATAAATAAATACTTAACATCAGGTATGATGAAGGCTAAGAGTCTCCCTGTCGCTCGTTCATAAAAAAAAATAAAAATAATATTAATAAAATAAATAAATCATATCATCAAAAGTTTGAAGCATATCAAAATGTTCAATTAAAACAAAACGCAATAAAAACTTTCTTATGACATCATGGTTTCTAATAGATGTTGGTAGGCCCACAGGTGAGGCCCAACTTTTAGATGAATGCCCACCAAGTCGACTCGAGAAGAGTTAACGGTTTTACCATTTCCACCTTCTACAGTCGAAGCACTGCACTTTGGGAAATTCTCCACCATTTTTCACTCAAGATCTAGAGTTTAATTCCCTGCCTTCTTGCGCTTCACTGGAACACGCGTTGTAATGAAATCTTAACAAGGCCTTAACAAACGAAGTCGGTGTCCTTATTTCATTTCCACTCGACGATAAAATATGCTGAACTAGCGGCCGCCCGCGGTTTCACCCGCGTAGTTCCCGTTCCTGTGGAAATATCAGGATAAAAAGTATAATTTGTTACTCTACGTTCGTCCTTTCAACTAACTCTATGCCAAAAATCATGTGTATGACAAATATTTATGTGCATGAACATGTCTATTTGTCTTGGTCTGGTGTTTAATATGTATATTATGTATGTATTTAAAAAGTATATAAGTATGTTTATTCGTTATCTAGTATCCATAACACAAGTTCTTGATGAAACTTAACGTGGGCTAAAAAAATTGTGTGTTTGTATGCAATTATTTATTTATTTTTTATATAGATTTACTTGTACATCTGTAAGTAAACACTTTCGTGGTACCTAAAGTGTTGTAACATCCACAACAAAAGATTTAGTCGTGTTCTTGTTTATGTAAAAATAGTTAAAGAAAATAAAGTCAAAAGATGACATAAAAAAGCAGTTGAGAAAAGGTTTAAACTTTCTTTACATTTACGTGGCTGATATATATTTTTAATTATTTGATTAATTTTATTGGTAAACAATTTGTAATTGTACACTGACGATCAATATTATAATGATCATTACGATTTTTATAAACTACTAAATTGCTTCATTAAACAGAACACAATGGTACAACTTTATTCTTTTATTTGAACATTACGTTAAAAATCATGTAATTGCACATTTAGAAAAAAAAAGCAGGAGACTAATAATTATTTTTTCACCTCACACGCTCTGAATCAATCAATCAATCAGTTTAGGCGTAGAAAATTGCTTTTTGCGGCCTAGCGCGGCAAAGTACTTTTTTTAATATAATACCTAAAAATATGTCTTAATGCGTTCCGAATCGCACTATTGACTTTTTTGATATATTTGATTCTTATTTTAAATAGCTTTACATTAATTTTAATACTCCGTTTTGGTTTAATTATATTATTTTAGTTCATTTGAATCATAAAAACAATATAATCACAATAACAATAAGATTAAACTATTTGTTATAAGAATTTTATATTAGGCTGGGTGAGATTTCACAACATATAATTGGATTTCGGACTGTGACATAAATCTTTATTTTTAAATTGTCTTTGTCTTGTACCTCATGTCAATGTCAACATTTACGGAATCGTTTTTATTCTTATTAATAAGTAACAATATATTCCTACTTTAAATAACTTTGAATTAACTATAATACTCACTTTTTTATTATTTAATTTTTTTATATCATTAAAACAACGAGAATAAGGTATATTTAGATTAAACTTTATGTTTAAAGAATTTTTTACCGGAAGTTGACCGCGGAAACAACCATAAAATGTTCCTCGCTGTTGTGAGGTGAAAAATTGTGTGTTGCGCTCGGCAGAAAAGTTTTTAGAGTCTTGTACCTTTGAAATCCTCGCTTCGCTCAGGATTCAATCTTTGAACCACTCGCTACGCTCGTGGTTCAATCCTAGAATCCTTCACTTGCTCAGATTTCAATAGAATTAACTCGCCGCTATATAACCAACTTTCCAGCCTTGGATAACAAATAACTATTGCTCGGAAGTGTTACCTATATCACATATCAACAGTAATAAGTATAAAATTAGCGGACCTAATTTGTGATGATACGTAAATAAATAAATATTTGCATACAATCACACCAATTATCTAGCCCAAATTAGGTCCGCTAATTTTATACTTATTACTGTTGATATGTGATATAGGTAACACTTCCGAGCAATAGTTATTTGTTATCCAAGGCTGGAAAGTTGGTTATATAGCGGCGAGTTAATTCTATTGAAATCTGAGCAAGTGAAGGATTCTAGGATTGAACCACGAGCGTAGCGAGTGGTTCAAAGATTGAATCCTGAGCGAAGCGAGGATTTCAAAGGTACAAGACTCTAAAAACTTTTCTGCCGAGCGCAACACACAATTTTTCACCTCACAACAGCGAGGAACATTTTATGGTTGTTTCCGCGGTCAACTTCCGGTAAAAAATTCTTTAAACATAAAGTTTAATCTAAATATACCTTATTCTCGTTGTTTTAATGATATAAAAAAATTAAATAATAAAAAAGTGAGTATTATAGTTAATTCAAAGTTATTTAAAGTAGGAATATATTGTTACTTATTAATAAGAATAAAAACGATTCCGTAAATGTTGACATTGACATGAGGTACAAGACAAAGACAATTTAAAAATAAAGATTTATGTCACAGTCCGAAATCCAATTATATGTTGTGAAATCTCACCCAGCCTAATATAAAATTCTTATAACAAATAGTTTAATCTTATTGTTATTGTGATTATATTGTTTTTATGATTCAAATGAACTAAAATAATATAATTAAACCAAAACGGAGTATTAAAATTAATGTAAAGCTATTTAAAATAAGAATCAAATATATCAAAAAAGTCAATAGTGCGATTCGGAACGCATTAAGACATATTTTTAGGTATTATATTAAAAAAAGTACTTTGCCGCGCTAGGCCGCAAAAAGCAATTTTCTACGCCTAAACTGATTGATTGATTGATTCAGAGCGTGTGAGGTGAAAAAATAATTATTAGTCTCCTGCTTTTTTTTTCTAAATGTGCAATTACATGATTTTTAACGTAATGTTCAAATAAAAGAATAAAGTTGTACCATTGTGTTCTGTTTAATGAAGCAATTTAGTAGTTTATAAAAATCGTAATGATCATTATAATATTGATCGTCAGTGTACAATTACAAATTGTTTACCAATAAAATTAATCAAATAATTAAAAATATATATCAGCCACGTAAATGTAAAGAAAGTTTAAACCTTTTCTCAACTGCTTTTTTATGTCATCTTTTGACTTTATTTTCTTTAACTATTTTTACATAAACAAGAACACGACTAAATCTTTTGTTGTGGATGTTACAACACTTTAGGTACCACGAAAGTGTTTACTTACAGATGTACAAGTAAATCTATATAAAAAATAAATAAATAATTGCATACAAACACACAATTTTTTTAGCCCACGTTAAGTTTCATCAAGAACTTGTGTTATGGATACTAGATAACGAATAAACATACTTATATACTTTTTAAATACATACATAATATACATATTAAACACCAGACCAAGACAAATAGACATGTTCATGCACATAAATATTTGTCATACACATGATTTTTGGCATAGAGTTAGTTGAAAGGACGAACGTAGAGTAACAAATTATACTTTTTATCCTGATATTTCCACAGGAACGGGAACTACGCGGGTGAAACCGCGGGCGGCCGCTAGTTCAGCATATTTTATCGTCGAGTGGAAATGAAATAAGGACACCGACTTCGTTTGTTAAGGCCTTGTTAAGATTTCATTACAACGCGTGTTCCAGTGAAGCGCAAGAAGGCAGGGAATTAAACTCTAGATCTTGAGTGAAAAATGGTGGAGAATTTCCCAAAGTGCAGTGCTTCGACTGTAGAAGGTGGAAATGGTAAAACCGTTAACTCTTCTCGAGTCGACTTGGTGGGCATTCATCTAAAAGTTGGGCCTCACCTGTGGGCCTACCAACATCTATTAGAAACCATGATGTCATAAGAAAGTTTTTATTGCGTTTTGTTTTAATTGAACATTTTGATATGCTTCAAACTTTTGATGATATGATTTATTTATTTTATTAATATTATTTTTATTTTTTTTTATGAACGAGCGACAGGGAGACTCTTAGCCTTCATCATACCTGATGTTAAGTATTTATTTATTTATTTTATTTTGGAAGACCAACAGCTTAAAAAAATACAGTAGATTTTAACAAACAATTGAGAGCCAATTACAGGTCTTCACCAATAGACTTAGCGAAGAGGTCACAAAACTTCCATCAAAAAACAGGCTTAATTTAAGAGATTCGTAGTACAAATTAGCTTGCTTAGATTGAAACAATACTGCGCTAAGAGATGGCGGTAGACCCCCTCAACGGCCTGACTCGACGTCGTGACGAGTCGTTGTTTTAAAGTTTAAAATAGAAGTTGGAAATGTTGCGGCGAAATAATGTAATTGTTGTTTTGTTTAGCCACTAAAGACCGGTCGCTTAATTTTGGTACATGCGCCGTTGCTTTTTTGTAATGGCCTCCTTTTTAAAGTGGGCATTGTAGGCAAGTATTGGACGAAATAGCGACGTGACTTGTGCCTTAAGCGAGGGAGTTAAAACTCGTATTGGATTAACAGCCAAAATGTTATAATATCTCAAATGGGAACAAAAAGTTTTTGGGTATATTTAAGTTTATTTCAGCAAATATGAAGCACAAATATAGTTCTAAATAATGTTCTATAGTTACGGTTGCGTTGACTACGAGACGTCGAGTCATTTTCCTAAGAATGGGGTATCAAAAGATTTTTTTTAAGCCTATGTTGCCGAACTAGGAAAAGTCATTAAATTCATCATTTCAGCATTCATATTGCAAAAAAACAAACAATAATTGATAAGCTGATTTCGTACATTTGAAAAATTCTAAACGGTTTTGGATTTGGATTTAGCTATTAATAACACTACTAGTGTGAGTACTTCTAAGTCCTATCCAAATGAAATTCTAAACCTATTTCCAGTTTATCGTGAACTGGTAAAATACCTATCATACCCATGTGTTACAATCCATTTGTGAAGATTCAGAAAACGCTTGTTTTCTATGTAAATCTGTTACTAAGCGATTGTGAAACTTACCTCATATTTCACGGGAGATGATTGTGTCCAAACTAAAGGCTAAAGTTTTTTAACACGCTCTGCATTAAAAGGTTTCGAAATAATTTTAAAGGTACTAATTTGATTGAATATAAAGTATTGATTATGATGTATGATTTTTAAGTTTTTGCATTTTCAATGCTATCGTTATACTTACGATAAATTTTAATAGAAAAAAAATCTCTATTATCATTATTATGATAATACTGATTATGATTTTGTTGACTGATGATGATGCATTTACTATATAAATATGTCTTTGCTGCTTTTTAACTAAAGAAAAAATCTAGTTTAAGGTCTTTTTAATTTACCTTTATTTTATGTAGGTACTTATCAGAAAGAATTGTCCAAAAATCAATCTTAATACCATACCAATACCAACAATAAGTTCTCGGCATGTTAGGCATGATATCTTTATATTTACCTACATATTTAACAATGATAACCCTTTCGTATCCGGCTAATATGATCGTGGGTTCAAATTCAAAGAAATCTAGCACCGCGGGAAATCGAGTTTTTTGAACGTAGACGGCGTCAAATGATCGTGCATTTCTTCTTTTTTTTTTAAGTTGGCGCCATGTGCTATCTTCATGCGTGGTTTGCAAACATGGCGACGCACCTTCTGGATCGTCGCAGTCGAACTAATTATTCACTAAAATTATTTCATGTGCATATTTGTGTTAGGATTGATGTTCTTTTTAATAATAATGGACTGTATTTCATATTTAAGTAAATAATTTAACGAAATAAAATTGTTTAAATGTGATAATTTCGGCATCAATTTTTGAACGCAACTCGCATTCTTGACGTTAGTTACTAGTCATGATTTTGTTTTATTTTTGAGCTGCTATTGGCATATTATATGTTTTTATTTGATCACAAGGTTAAGTTAACTGCAGATGCCCAGAAATCGAAGGATTCCCCGCTGAAGATGCCGTTGACGACCAGAATAGCGCCGTCCAGGTTCGCAGCGTGACTCCAGCAGTTACTATTGCTCAACAAGATTCTATAGGTTTCCCCAGGCATCCCCCGTAAGCACCGGAGCATCCATACCAGACTATGCATATGATCCTTCCTGCGCTGCCCGCATCCAGCGGCATTCTGCGACCTTCACCGGATCGTTGGAGTTCGTTCACGGAGCGTCGTCCTTTCTGCCCCAACGGCCATCGGTTCTTCTATCCTAACTGGACAGTCTATCCTAAGTAATAATAATGGTCAACAACTTCTAGTGTAGTGTTTCAACATGAACTGTTGAGGGTACAACATGGCAATTCGGGGCGCTGGATGATAGCCTCCCCGCGGTGAGCCCTGGAAA
Source organism: Chrysoteuchia culmella (assembly GCA_910589605.1). Lineage (NCBI taxonomy): Eukaryota > Metazoa > Arthropoda > Insecta > Lepidoptera > Crambidae > Chrysoteuchia > Chrysoteuchia culmella. Next base: position 10,433,715 of record OU342649.1, read on the forward strand.
CGGACTGGACACGGTAACGCAGTGTCCAGTGCCGGCCAATATCATCCACTCGTGAGTCATCAAAACGGAAGCGATTGAAGCCACCATGATTACTCCCGATTAAGAAGAGGAATTCTTCAAACAATATCTACCTGGCGGTCGGTTCAGTGCCGGAGAAGGAAACTTGGTTCATGGATCCTTCATTACAATCCGGGACTTCGCCGAATGGCTTTTGTTGGGTTCGGCTCATCTTGGAACACCCAAACCGTTGATTGTTGTTTAGTTTCAGGATCATATGCATATATCCAACATTAACCACCTGTGTAGATATTATAGACTGCTTTTGATGCACCATAATTGTACTTTTGTAAATTTTTTCACACCAATCGACACGAGCCCGTTTTTGGTCAATTGTCAAGTTGTGTGGAATCTAACGTGAACATTTTTTTTTGCAGCTAAATGTTCGTGTTATATTTTATGTATACTCGTCATACTTATGTCTAGTCCTTATGTATACTCGTCATACTTATGTAATATTTTATGTATACACTTCATACTAATGATGCCTCTATCTCGCGATACGTAACATGACGATCTTGCATTATTAGTTCCCGCACAGCATCAATATTTTGAGGTACAGCAACCGATTTAGGGCGACCTTCTTAAAATTCGTCCGTGAGCACAGACCTCCCTCGATTAAACTCACTAAACCAGTGATACACAGTAGTTTACGATAGTGCTTCGTCGCCAAAAGTCGATGTGAGTTAATCGATGCACTATTTTGGGGTTAGCCCTGGCCGAAAATCGAAATAAATCAGCTCAAAATTTTTCACGAGTTGAATCCATAGTGTTAAAGACACGCAATTTTCAAAATGACGCCTGTACAACCCCGGTGGGGTTAATTACAGGTCGAATACGAGGGATGCAACAAAGGGATGCCAAATAAAACAACCTTTGTACATCAGCGGTGTATTCAAAATTGGTTACAAATATAAACAAATCATTACACCTTATAAAAACAGAACAATCACTCGTAAGCGCGATTCTAAATGCTACAGCGCCATCTATCGAGCTAAAAGGTAATTATAAATTGGTTCGAGTCGGTGTCTGTACAACGCCACAAATGATAAGCAAATGTCAACTTTTGACTGCGGCCCTTCGTTACAAACGAACCGTGAGAGCCAAGAAGTTGTTGCAGAGACACGCAGACGTAGGCCACCGGAAAATTATCTTTACGGATGAAAAAAATGTTTGTGTTAAAGAGAAGTTTAACCGTCAAAACGATAGGGTGTATACACACAGCTACCAAGAAGCTACTGAAAAAAATCCGAAAGTCGAAAGAGGCCCAGCCTCTTTGATGGTTTGGTGGGGCGTATTCTACGAAGGTATGACAAACCTCCATTTTTGTGAACAAAGGGTGGATACACGAGCAACTAACTACCAAAGCGATATTTTAGAGAAGGTGGTTAAGTCCCTAAGTAACACTGTATTCGCTGGTAAAACTGGATATTTCAACAAAACTCAGCACCAGCACACAAAACGAAATCAACCCACCGCTGGTTAGACGTGAATTTAACGGATTTCATCGTCTCAGTGGATTTTAGCTTATGGAATATTTTAGAGGAGAAAGCCTGCTCTAAACCTCATCGAAATATCGAGTCGTTAAAAGCAAATAATGAAGACAGCCACCTCGATACCATTGGATGTAGTACGTGCGGCCATAGATGAATGGCCAGTACATTTGGCGACGGCCAGAAATGTGTAAAAGCTTAAGGTGATCATTTTGAATAGGTTTAAAATTTGTGGTAATCTACACAGTAAAACGTATAAATTTATTATTGTATAAATAATAATACTGCATTGGTATAAGTTGATAACCTCTAAAATTTTTATTTATTTTCAGATTAAATATTTGAAATAATAGTGATGACCAGGTTCATTTATCTCGGAATGGATACGGTTGGATACACATATACTCTATAGATTGAACAAGGTTTGAATGATGTGCAGAGATTTTCGAAAAGGCGCCAACCCTCCATAATTTGTTTCATTGTCCTTTCTACGAAACTGTGTCTGTGTCGGGACAGTGTGTCATACAATTTCATAGAAATTTGCGTCAGTGTCGGTTATCGGTATAGAAATTAGTGACATTACCGCAATCAAAAGTGGTCGATAGAGAGAGAAGCTTGGTGGCAGCGCGGTTGGCCTTTAAGCGGCGGTTAAGCAACTTTCACAATGGTTTATCACAGGATGGGTGACCAAACATATGTTATCACAAGCTCTTCCGTTAATTGCAACTCTTAGGCTCGCGGCGTAATTTCATGTTAATTGACAAGATTTCAATAGAATAGGGGGCCCAATACGTACCATAGGTTGCGGGTGAGAATAGCCGAGTCGATTTTTTCTAGTATTAAAATTTATCATACACAAGTTAACATTGAAAATGCAAACCAAAAAATTATAAATTACACGATTCCATTGAAATAGGATGAGCTTTGATCACAATAAATCATATTTGCAAGCGCGGAAAAAAAAGACAGAATGAGAGATGATAAAATACATACACATACAAATTTTCTTCAGCAAGGGTTACGGTGCTAAATGCTGCTCAAATATGTTTTACCTTACTGTTTCTATTAGAAAAAAGTGCATAATCGGCTTCAGTAACATTTGATAAAAGGTCAAGACAAGTTAAAATTGTAGCTAAATAATGATTTGTTATTTATGAAACGATGGCTAAATGCTGTGAAATTACAAACATTTCTTTTTCATTGCCCAGGTCGCGTGATAAGTTACTGTAAGCTGCCTAAGAATTACATTTAATTACAGGTTGTGGATTTGTATATGGGTTTAGTGACTGAGGAATAAACTTAAAATAAGGTCGTTACACAAATTTCGTAGTAACTGAAAGTACCCAATTATATAGGACGCGGTACTGCAAAAAGTTAGATTTTAGGACTACATTTATCGTTTGTCAAATGTTCGCGCGAGTTTTACTCGTACTAACGCGTGACCAAAAATATTGGTATCACTTGACAGATTGCAGGTCTCACAGACCTATATCGAGATAGAGAAAAAGAGCGCTGCAAACTGTATGAGAACCTAGCGTGTCGACTTTTTTGTTACGATTACGTCAAGAGCGAGATTTAGTGATGTGTAAATGTTATTGACAAGCTCTAGCAAGAAAGCACTGCCAATTAACCATTTTCGATTCTGAGTGACTCATATTGTCATAGCAATGGTTTAAACGGACTGACTTAGGTTTGCTTAGGTCGTAAAACTTTGACCGTGGATCAAACTTTTGACACGTAAGGTAGGTTCACTTTGTGGCAGGTCCCCTTACAAAATAGATTTTTCACTGCGTAATGTCCAGCACTTTTTTCTTCAATTTCGCTTCTGCTAGTTATTTAGAAGGTAGGTTTTATTTTATCGATCTAAAAGACAATGCACAGAGGGAATTTAACTAATGGATTTTTATTAAAGGAAGATATTATGAAAATAACAACGAAACACACTATAAAACACTTCTAAATACAAATAAATATTTAATTATAACTTTTAAATTTTGCATTTCATAATCTCAGAGACGACCAATATAAACTTTCAAAACTTTCAAATGATCGTTACAGAAAATGGAGCTACCAGTTTTCCCAATACAGCGACGATATACACAGTCAAAACGAACACTTTCAACCACTAATTGGCTGAATAGGGTCGGGTCGACATTTCTAGATAGCTGCTCGAATCAGTAGCTTTCCACAGACAGTTTAATTTTTGCCATTTGGTGACATCCACCCTTATTTATGACTCGCCGAGTCCTGTGCAAGCAAACCATTGAACGCGGCTTTATGTGTAAAACAGGTATTTCCATCCCCAAAGGGTTTTATTTTCAAAATTTTCAAATTAAACGTTACCAAATTGTTTTAGTCAGGTTGGATAAAAATTAAATACAGACAACCAAACATAAATTTGTAATTTTCTAAAAAATCAACCCCTAAGGGATCAAATTTTCCTTAAATATCTTAGAGAAAAACAATATTAAACTTTCAAATCTCAAAATGCAGCTATCAGTTTTCCCAGTACTACGACGATATAAACACAGTCAAAACGAACACTTTAAACCACTAATTGGCTGAACAGGGTCGTCCTTGTAACATCGACATTTCTAGAAGCCGCTCGAATCAGTGGCTCCACCTTCATTTATGACTTGCCGAGACTTGCAAGCGAGCCATTGAACGCGGCTTTATGTGTAAAACGGGCTCAAAGAGAGAGATATCGAGAAGTGCTCTGTGACGCCAACTTGCGAGGCAACGTGAGAGATGGCTTTCAATATCAAATTGAATTCCGCGGTTCATTGATTTTCAATTTGTAAGGGAGTCTCACCATTTACCATAGATACACTAGAGATCCGCTATTATAAATCTCTTGAACTTTTCTCCTTGTTTGTCGACATCTTAGCGTGAAAGTTTTTATGAAAATTCTCACGATTTCAAACCGAGTTCCACTGTTGTTAGGAGTTAAGTGACTTTCGCATGAGTAATATTATAAATTTAGAAATATATTTGAGTGAAAGTTATTCCTTCTTCGATTATTTCTTAAGTGCTTAATGCTTTCTTTTTTTCAGCATTGCAAAAGAAAACAATGAATTAATGAAATCATATTCATAAAAATCGAAAGATTTTTTTGTAGAACTTTGGTTTACATCTCTTGGAAACAAGAAATTTTTAAGTATAAAATAATTTATCTAAATATTTGATGACTACACTCACAAGAGCAGGTATTAAAATTTATAATACTCCCTAAGTTATTGGAAAAAGAAGTCCACGAATAGGGGTCTATGTTTCACAGCAAAAGGCGAACTTTAAAACTTTCATGAATGAAATTATTTTATAAAAATGACAACAGAAATAACGAGTGGCCATTGAAAATATTCATATTTTCAGTTCTGTTAATTATTTCGTAGGTTGTTGGATCGCACCCATTAAGTGAGTCAATACCAATTAAGAGTTACATGCTGAATTGTAGTTTCATTTTAAATGTACGTAGTGCCTTTTTGTGGGTAACTGCCGAGTTTCTTGCCAATGCTGAATTTGATAAATTATTTAATCGTGTGAAAATATGGAAACAATACTCATAATAAATATCGGTCATAACGTCATACGTTTTGATCAGGTTGTGATATAAGTAGTTAGCAGTTTTTTGGTGGATGTCGGAACTAATAATGGTTTTATAAATATGTACATATATCTTATCTACCATCTTTTCTAGGTCTGACGCCTTAACAACAATGTTTTCACCATTGTTGTCTTCTGGTAGTTAGAGATAAGTTCAGTGTTGGAGGATTCCGGGAGTAGCGCGCCTCCACCTACAGCCTTATCATTACTTAACATCAGGTATGATGTAGCCTATGCAAGAAGCATATATGCTTCTTGCTTGGGCTTTTTCATTTAAAAAACATACATATAAATAAAATAACTGATGAATTACGGTAGTAAAAGTGGTCGCTAACTGTGGGTCTGATGAAGATGAAGAAAGCTCAAGGTCACCCAGCATGCAATTTAGAGGGCAATGCTCGGCGTTTCCCTACGTGATTGAATCAAAAATGAGGATATCCGCAGGAGACCTAAAGTAACTGACATCGCTCGAAGGATTGCTCAGCTGAAGTGGCAGTGGGGACACATAGCGAGAAGAACCGATGGCCGTTGGGGCGGAAAGTTTCTGGAATGGCGACCGTGCACAGGACGACGCTCCGTGGGTAGGCCCCCGACAAGGTGGACCGACGATCTGGTGAAGGTCGCGGGAAGCCGATGGATGCGGGCAGCGCAGGACCGATCGTTGTGGAGATCCTTGGGTTGGCCTATACCCAGCAGTGGGAGTCATGTGGCCGAGACGACGAAGTAAAATAATAGACCCAACCATTGCCAAAGCTAGCGGTGTGGAGGAAGGATGTTTACCTAAACATTTCAGTACCAAGATGCACTTTTGATGGTCTGCCAACTCCAGAAGGGTTCTTTTATTTTATTTATTTATTTATTTAATTCCGGCAACTAAGCCTAGTTTATGACGTGCATACTTAAGTATACATATGTCTGAGTCCGTATGTATTTAATTTAAAAAATCTCACTGATTACATTTTGCCTAGATTAGTGAGATTTTATAAACCTTTCGCTGGCAATGCTGATTCGCCTACCAAGCACACTAAAAAATATCTTATTTTGAAAATGATTGCAGCTTTCATAAGATAAGCAGAAACCTTGTAACTTACCCAATGCAATCTTCCAAGTCTATTAGATAGTTAATAAAAGTTATAAGTGGCATGTCGTTAGAACTTCTTAGTACTCGTACTTTAGTTTGTAGAGAAAATAATATTTTTGTATTGAAATGAGGTTATTACGTAGTTATTCATAGGGACAAGTTACAAACTTCAGTGTTCTATAAAAGTGTTGACGACCTGTTTGGCGCAGGGGTACTAACCCCGCGTTCAGCGCCAGAGGACCCGGGTTCGATCCCCGGACAAGACAGATATTTGTGTGCATGAACAAGTCTATTTGTCTTGTTCTGGGTGTTTAATATGTATATTATGTATGTATTTATAAAAAAATACAATTATTATATATAAGAAGGAAACGGGAGCAATTTGATTGAAATATTTCATAACAGATGCCAATGGAATTTTATTGTAAAGGCTTCGAAAGGCATCTTTTGAATATATGGATAGAACATTACCATTTTAGCAGATCTGCATATTAGTAGACCGATAAATGTGACTTAGAATGCAAAAGGCCAAGCTTGGGCTTGGCGATTATAGTTTTGGAGAAAGGCTGTTTAAATCTAGCAGTGGACATCCCAGAAATAAAAAAAGAGGTAAAAAGCAGTAAGTTTGCTGTCACGCGTCGTAACCCTTTTGCGCTAAATTCGGAATCCCCAAGTAACAAATTAACGTTGTGTAATAGTTGAGTAAACGTTTTTCATTTTATTGTTGTTGGTTCTATAGGTTGGGTCATATAAACGTAGTTTAGACGTCTAAACACGCTAACTAGGCCCAGATTAAACGAAATTTAGTTATTTGTAAGTTAAATAAAAGTCAGTCAAGAATTATTGCAACGTTGCTTAAAAATGTTAAATAAAAGTTTTCGACCGACTTTTTGGTTACATAATGGTTATATCCTGACTTTTATAGAACATGACTGAAATGTTGCACAATTTTTAAAACATCAACTTTTATTGTACACATTCGTTCAGTCCATTCCGTTCATTCGTTACTGTAATATTTTGCTGAAAAAGTGCATCGTATGATAATTAATAATAATTTTAATTTTACATTTACTTTTCAATGTTTATACGCGAGCAGAGTGTAAGAGACATAAATGCGTGCAGTGCACCTAGTTCTCATGGGACCTAGTTTTATGATGAAATATATGTTATTGTGATTTTTTTACGCGCCCCTCGAATTCCATGAAATTCAACTAATGTTGATTTCTAATTTGCTTTTATATTAAAATACCAGCCATCTTGTCTTAGCTAATAAGTGACTTCTCTACATCAATTATATAATGAAAAGGTCGCATAATGCGTTTTCAGTACATCGTATTAATCAGAAGTGTAAACGTTTACCCAACCTACAAACTGGCTCCATTATACGACGTTGTATAAAGCAGCTGTAATTTTTTTTACGTAACTACACTGGCAGCGTTATACGACGTTATATAAAGAAGTCATTAAAATTTTTACATAACCTATGCTCTAACCACTATACGTTGTATAGATCAGTCGTAAGAAAGTTTACCTATCCTATACACTGGAACCACTATACGACGTTGCATAATACAGTCATAAAATCTATATAATCTATATAATAAAATTAACTATAAATTGCGTTTTTACAGCTTATCTTTTCGAGAGTGTAAGCTTTGTGCAAGTGGCTCCTTAGTTTAAAATATGAAGATGTCGAGTCTCTTGTTTAACAAAATGAATGACATTCAACACACATAACACGCATCACACACTCACGTCAACACACACACTCACCCACACAAACACACACTCACACGCACTCAAACACACACGCACACACACACGCGCACACACATTCCACACCCAAGCGTGCACCCACGCGCGCGCGTACTTACTACACTTACATGTATAAGAAAGTTTTTGTTTTTTTTCTTTTATATAATATAGTCTCTAGTTAGACCTTAGATTTCGGTTAATTTATTTGTATTTTTTGCAAATTTGTATAAATTCGAGGTGGGCGCTAATAACTGCGACACAGTCTTTGACTACTGTGGTTATTAACGATAATATTGTTTTTGTACCAGGCTTTAGATACAAATAAATTATTGTTAATTATTGTTATTATTATAAAAACGTTTCCCTATATTTTTGTGATATTATATAAGACGTTGTAGAAAGTAGTCGTAAAAACGTTTACTTTACTAATTTAATATAAATTTTTAGTCACAGGGCTAAATCGTTGTAGGAGTAAAGGTTACACAACGTTGTAGTTCTAACATCTTTTCAACAGATCAGATGTATATAACAGAAAGTCGCATAAGACATATTTTATACGACCAATTTGTTAGTTATACATTTACGATTTTAAATTTCTTCTATTTGTCATGGAAATCTCATATGTCCAGAATATCTTTCTCCCTCCACTCCATACCTAAACACCACTGTGAAACGCTATAGTAAATGATAAGTATTTACTTACTTTTATTTCATTTCATTAAAAATATCGTTCTAAATATCGCTCATTTGCAAGAAGTACGTCACAACTAAAATAGGGAACTTTTGGGAATCGACGTTTATAAGGTTATGATTTAAATTTTAACAAATTTGTTCTTCTCAAGAATGCATAACTATCTTTATTTAATTCTCCATTTATTCGTCTTATTGAATGTGTGATTAAAATACATGTAGTTTAAAAATATTATGCGTATAAGAGTGAGCGTATTCGCCGGTTGAAAATGCTTGCGCTTGCGCCAACCCAGAGGTGGTTAAAAAATGTTGGACCATGCACCTTCTTTTTTATTGTTTCACAGTGTCTCCCAAACGTGAGCGATCTGTCGAGCACGATACATACCTGGGGTGGTTAGGTTAGGAGGAATAGGCTCGCCTTGCCAGTTGTAGTTGTTGTGCCAACGATCAGCTTGGGAAAGGCGCGACATTCCGTCTTAAAATAGATTACGCTCTAGTTCCTGCTTTTTATACGCGTTAAAGGAGTTGAGGGCAGCACAGAGGGTAGCCGCTATTTCCTCAAAGTTGTAAGCCTAGGAAGTTAGAGCGAGTTCATCTGCGTAAATAAAGCGTGAGGTAGCTTTTATCAGGCTTTATTATCTTTTTTTCTCCCTCTACTAGAAGACATCGCAGATAGATCTTAATACTTCAGTATCTAAAAAACAATGTGTTACTACCATCCATCTTAGTCTTAGTAGCTGATTTTTGGGCCGATACAGTTTAGGTTTGCTATCGACTCGAAAAGAAGAAGAATGTGTTACTGTTAAAACGTCTTATCATAAAATATTCAAAGTATACACAACAGGCTTCTAACATCAATGCTTTTTCACGAAATGTGCCGTTTAAGAATTTCACGACGTTCTTTTACTTAATTTCTTTAAATTTTAAGAAAATGATTCACACGAAATGATTTCATTATATTATTATTATCAATAACGACACAACGCGAAATGTGATCTTGAGTGTTTTAGTTATATACCGTCACAAATAACAATGTGGCGTTCTTTCAGAAAATTATAAAACTACAATTTTACTCACCTTTTTGATAATATTACCATAAAATGAAATATGACCTCTTTTCTGAAAACTAGCACTTTTTCTCTCCGTGACAACTGAAATGTGTCAGTGTTGAAAAATGGGTGCACACGAAAGAGATAGACACAGCATGAAAGAAGTTATCTCAATCTCTCATTTTACGCTCAGGAGTTATGGCATTATTACAGTATATAAAGTTGAAATTTCTATAGTTCGTATATATTTGTATACATAACTCCAAGTAACTGTTTTTTGAGATGTGACGTCCTTGTTACAAATGAGCGATATAACAAAATAGGTATTCCATTCAGCACTCGGGTAGTTTTATTAATAAATTTAATTCCTGCAACGGTCCATTTTCCAAAATTATAAGCAGTCTCAGGGGTAAGGATAACAATTAATTCAAATAAGTCTGCAAGGCTGGATACTGAAAGCAGTATCCAGCCTTTTAGACACAGCAAAAGCGCCAAGCGAATAAAACCACAAAACGTCTATAATATTTTTAGGTTAAAGTAATAACTTGGCAATAATATTCGATCCCGGTTTACTGGGAGAATATAAGTGAGAGGAGTTGTTTATTTTCTTCCTTAGTGTATAGAACGGATTCAGGCTTATCGCCGGCGGGCAGCCGTAGCCGGGTTCATACGGCTAGCCGCCTCTCGCCCCTTTTAGATTATAAATCATGAGAAACACACATTTCCTTTCCACCAAAACCCTTTAGGCCCAATCTATTTTCTTTGAAGTCTATTGATGAGTAGGCTAGATGGGTTTAAAACTAACCTTTGAGCTATTATGTTTTAACCGTGCGTTTTAAAACTTTTGAGCATAGTATTTTGTTATATTAATTTACAATATCTGTAGGCCTAGCACGAAAAACTTTCAAAAAAGTATCGAAAGAGTATCGTCAACAAATGTATGGTATGCCATATTGGGCAGTTCCTATCGTAAGTAAACGGAACAAAATTTCCTTATGCATTTTTTGACGGGACGATTAAAATAATTTCGCTATACTATTTCGAAAGTTTTTCGTGTTATTAAGGTTTATTTGCTTTAGCAAATAAACCTTAATTTTCGTGTCTGTGGGGTAAACCTAACGAATTTTGGAAAATTCTTTAGAAATAAACTGAAGAAGTCATTGAATTTCTTCTTATTTTTATTCTTCTTCTTCGTCTAGAAGTCTAACTTGTGAAGGTTATCCATCAGTTCTTTGAATCTTTCCTTATTCTTGGCGAGGTGGAACAGCTCGGCCGCGATCGTGATGCCTGTCCCTCTTCCTCATCTCGCGGAGCCATGATTTTTTCCTGAAACCAACTCGTCTCTTGCCAGCACTTTTGAAACTTGTAGAATATGGTATCTGTCATGCCTTAGGACCTTCCCGAGATAAGAGACTTTCCGCTACAATATGATGGACAAAAGTTTTCCCGTATGGTAAACTCGTCGCAATACCTCGATTGAATATCTATTAGTTAGCATTTTATGTCCTGTTACGACAAATAATTACGATATTAGCTATATATCACCCTCACCCGCTGTTGGGCATATCAACCTCTCTACAACGTGGACGATAGGTCCTGCACTGCCCGCACATTCAAAATGGTCATGGTGATACAAAATATACATTTCAGAATTTGTATAAATAACATTAAATTGCAATTTATAATATTTCCAGTCAGTTGCGCGTTTAATTAAGTCTGCATACCTAACCAACAAATGTACACACAGAAACTGTAACATAATTATATCTTTGTATTTAAGACACCCAGGTGTACTTGTTATGCAAATCGAGGCACACCTCGTTTCATAATGCATTTCACTTTAATTAATACAAAGCATACTGAAATGTAAATTGTTTGAAGGGCCGAACATGAACGCAATTAATGTTGCTTCAAAGTAGGAATATTACTAAAATTGTTTCAAACGTTTAGTCGGACTTGAAAAGGTGCCTTCGTAAACTTGATAGAAATATTCTTCGCAGACCTATGAGTTTTCAACGAGCTAGCTTTAATTCAGATTTAGCAAATTAAATTCATTTGCATTAAAAAAAGCGTAGTTATAGATATTTTATTTGTTAGAAGCGTGTTGGTGTTTGTCGGTTTTACAAAAGTACAATTGCAAAAAAAAAAACGAGATACAGACCACGTCTATAAACCGATTTCGATGAAACTTGCATTCGTTAAAATAAGGATTCCATGATAACACGAAATCCACAAACAAACCTATATTCATACTTCTTCATGAGTTACACGATTTGGATGTTCATACAGACTAATTAATATTTATAAATATTAAAGCTATTTCAACAACATTATGTCAAAATAATAAAAAAATATATCATAATCAATTAGCGTATTGGCCCTAGGAAGACGGGCTACCACCGCATCCATTAAGATAATCATTAAGCTTACAAAGTCTTTTTTTTTCACGCTCTTAAAAACCAATTCACTGGTAAAGTTGCCAAGCCACTAAGTTTTGTAGAACCTATATAGGTAGGTATTATCTTATAATCATGCTGTCAAACAAATGGCCTGAATATTTCCAATGTTCTCCTTTAGTAAAATGAAACGGTCATGCCGACAGTGAAATAAACTACATAATATATGAAATAGGCCAACAGGCTGGTGTCACATGTGATGCTCCACTTTTTTTCGCCAGCCAATATCCTGTTTTCCGTCTTCACACTGAGTTTTACGCAAGGCTTATATACCGCTGGATTCACTGTAGTTTTTAATATTATCCCGCCCGCGGTTTCACCTGCGTGGTTCCCGTTTCAGTGGGAATATCGGGATTAAAATACTGTGTTACTCTCCATCTGGACAAACAAACAAACAAAATTTCGCTTTTTTATTATTAGTTAGGATTATCCAACTTATTATCATTTGATAAAATTTTCGGTACAACAATTATTGGAAAGTCATGGTTTAATTGGTTGCTAAGGTTAGGTTAGGTAGGTATAGCTTGTTGGTTGTTACCACTCTCTTGCACTTGCGGACACCAAATACTGAGGTCACGTTAAGTCTTCCTGACGTATCCTACAAACTATTCGCGACTTGTATCAAGAGCCTATGCCTATTCAAAATACGTAATGATGAATTATATGCAGCACTTGTTGGTGGGATGTGATAAAAACAGCCAAGTCTCGAGCCATTCATAAAGTTGTTAAACATTAAAACATTTGATTTTGGTGCCTTAAATTAGTCTATTTTGGCTAAACCCACGTCAACCGCAGCTAAGTTTTTGTGTGAAATGGTGACCCTTAAGTCTAAATTTATTTGTACTTTATTTCTTGTTCCGTTATGTACAAGGTACAAACTTCATGAGCAATTTTTATATATTAGTGCATTATTCAGTGCACGACGGGTATGTCATCGTGTGGTAGAACTCCTCACCCCTCATTATTTGAACAATAAAAAAATCACAGAATGTCAAATTTTCTTTTATCTGAAGTTACCTCGCAATACTAACAGTAATACATACATTCATATACCCCTTATAAATAGGCTTTGTATCTATTTTTAGACCATTGTCGACCATTATTAGATTTATTTCTTTGCTCCTGCCCTTTGATTTCCTATCCGAACTTTGACCCTATGACGTTGTGTCTATGATCCGTGAGATATTATTACGCTGATAATGATATTATCTGTTACTTTGAAATATTGTCCATATTGTTACATTACATTATCAAATCTCTAATTTTAATCGAAGCACAATTTTAAATGCAAAATTAAATCTTTCTTTCTTGACATCCAAATTCTTTGTATTCAATCTTCTATGAAGTAGTCCCGCTACTCGTCGTACAGTACGTCGTTTTTCATTCAAACCCCCATATTCTAAGTCGTTCCTCCATAACTTTTTACACTCCACTCAACCTCGTCGTGGGTAAAAATGGTAATGTGCGCTAGGCCTAACACGGAGTGGCTATGTACTCTTTGGCTCCTCCAGGTCCTTACGGAGTTATGACTTAGAATACCGATTTCAAGGAGTATTTTGAAGAGGTTTCCAATGAGGTTTCTTTAAGTCGAGGACGAGTAAGTTTTGGAGGAACGAATTAGAATATGGGTGGAGATACAGTTTTAAATCAATCAATTATTACAATTATTTTGACATTTATTTTGGGTACATAATTGACATCTATTTCTTTAACATTTTTATTTACTTACCTAGTCTTGCCATAAATTCTGTCTCTCATAGAAACATGTCTAGTGCAAAGAAAAAAAAAGTAAAAGTTTAAAAGCATGTATTTTATACGTTTTACTGTGTAGATTACCACAAATTTTAAACCTATTCAAAATGATCACCTTAAGCTTTTACACATTTCTGGCCGTCGCCAAATGTACTGGCCATTCATCTATGGCCGCACGTACTACATCCAATGGTATCGAGGTGGCTGTCTTCATTATTTGCTTTTAACGACTCGATATTTCGATGAGGTTTAGAGCAGGCTTTCTCCTCTAAAATATTCCATAAGCTAAAATCCACTGAGACGATGAAATCCGTTAAATTCACGTCTAACCAGCGGTGGGTTGATTTCGTTTTGTGTGCTGGTGCTGAGTTTTGTTGAAATATCCAGTTTTACCAGCGAATACAGTGTTACTTAGGGACTTAACCACCTTCTCTAAAATATCGCTTTGGTAGTTAGTTGCTCGTGTATCCACCCTTTGTTCACAAAAATGGAGGTTTGTCATACCTTCGTAGAATACGCCCCACCAAACCATCAAAGAGGCTGGGCCTCTTTCGACTTTCGGATTTTTTTCAGTAGCTTCTTGGTAGCTGTGTGTATACACCCTATCGTTTTGACGGTTAAACTTCTCTTTAACACAAACATTTTTTTCATCCGTAAAGATAATTTTCCGGTGGCCTACGTCTGCGTGTCTCTGCAACAACTTCTTGGCTCTCACGGTTCGTTTGTAACGAAGGGCCGCAGTCAAAAGTTGACATTTGCTTATCATTTGTGGCGTTGTACAGACACCGACTCGAACCAATTTATAATTACCTTTTAGCTCGATAGATGGCGCTGTAGCATTTAGAATCGCGCTTACGAGTGATTGTTCTGTTTTTATAAGGTGTAATGATTTGTTTATATTTGTAACCAATTTTGAATACACCGCTGATGTACAAAGGTTGTTTTATTTGGCATCCCTTTGTTGCATCCCTCGTATTCGACCTGTAATTAACCCCACCGGGGTTGTACAGGCGTCATTTTGAAAATTGCGTGTCTTTAACACTATGGATTCAACTCGTGAAAAATTTTGAGCTGATTTATTTCGATTTTCGGCCAGGGCTAACCCCAAAATAGTGCATCGATTAACTCACATCGACTTTTGGCGACGAAGCACTATCGTAAACTACTGTGTATCACTGGTTTAGTGAGTTTAATCGAGGGAGGTCTGTGCTCACGGACGAATTTTAAGAAGGTCGCCCTAAATCGGTTGCTGTACCTCAAAATATTGATGCTGTGCGGGAACTAATAATGCAAGATCGTCATGTTACGTATCGCGAGATAGAGGCATCATTAGTATGAAGTGTATACATAAAATATTACATAAGTATGACGAGTATACATAAGGACTAGACATAAGTATGACGAGTATACATAAAATATAACACGAACATTTAGCTGCAAAAAAAAATGTTCACGTTAGATTCCACACAACTTGACAATTGACCAAAAACGGGCTCGTGTCGATTGGTGTGAAAAAATTTACAAAAGTACAATTATGGTGCATCAAAAGCAGTCTATAATATCTACACAGGTGGTTAATGTTGGATATATGCATATGATCCTGAAACTAAACAACAATCAACGGTTTGGGTGTTCCAAGATGAGCCGAACCCAACAAAAGCCATTCGGCGAAGTCCCGGATTGTAATGAAGGATCCATGAACCAAGTTTCCTTCTCCGGCACTGAACCGACCGCCAGGTAGATATTGTTTGAAGAATTCCTCTTCTTAATCGGGAGTAATCATGGTGGCTTCAATCGCTTCCGTTTTGATGACTCACGAGTGGATGATATTGGCCGGCACTGGACACTGCGTTACCGTGTCCAGTCCGTTTCCAGGGCTCACCGCGGGGAGGCTATCATCCAGCGCCCCGAATTGCCATGTTGTACCCTCAACAGTTCATGTTGAAACACTACACTAGAAGTTGTTGACCATTATTATTACTTAGGATAGACTGTCCAGTTAGGATAGAAGAACCGATGGCCGTTGGGGCAGAAAGGACGACGCTCCGTGAACGAACTCCAACGATCCGGTGAAGGTCGCAGAATGCCGCTGGATGCGGGCAGCGCAGGAAGGATCATATGCATAGTCTGGTATGGATGCTCCGGTGCTTACGGGGGATGCCTGGGGAAACCTATAGAATCTTGTTGAGCAATAGTAACTGCTGGAGTCACGCTGCGAACCTGGACGGCGCTATTCTGGTCGTCAACGGCATCTTCAGCGGGGAATCCTTCGATTTCTGGGCATCTGCAGTTAACTTAACCTTGTGATCAAATAAAAACATATAATATGCCAATAGCAGCTCAAAAATAAAACAAAATCATGACTAGTAACTAACGTCAAGAATGCGAGTTGCGTTCAAAAATTGATGCCGAAATTATCACATTTAAACAATTTTATTTCGTTAAATTATTTACTTAAATATGAAATACAGTCCATTATTATTAAAAAGAACATCAATCCTAACACAAATATGCACATGAAATAATTTTAGTGAATAATTAGTTCGACTGCGACGATCCAGAAGGTGCGTCGCCATGTTTGCAAACCACGCATGAAGATAGCACATGGCGCCAACTTAAAAAAAAAAGAAGAAATGCACGATCATTTGACGCCGTCTACGTTCAAAAAACTCGATTTCCCGCGGTGCTAGATTTCTTTGAATTTGAACCCACGATCATATTAGCCGGATACGAAAGGGTTATCATTGTTAAATATGTAGGTAAATATAAAGATATCATGCCTAACATGCCGAGAACTTATTGTTGGTATTGGTATGGTATTAAGATTGATTTTTGGACAATTCTTTCTGATAAGTACCTACATAAAATAAAGGTAAATTAAAAAGACCTTAAACTAGATTTTTTCTTTAGTTAAAAAGCAGCAAAGACATATTTATATAGTAAATGCATCATCATCAGTCAACAAAATCATAATCAGTATTATCATAATAATGATAATAGAGATTTTTTTTCTATTAAAATTTATCGTAAGTATAACGATAGCATTGAAAATGCAAAAACTTAAAAATCATACATCATAATCAATACTTTATATTCAATCAAATTAGTACCTTTAAAATTATTTCGAAACCTTTTAATGCAGAGCGTGTTAAAAAACTTTAGCCTTTAGTTTGGACACAATCATCTCCCGTGAAATATGAGGTAAGTTTCACAATCGCTTAGTAACAGATTTACATAGAAAACAAGCGTTTTCTGAATCTTCACAAATGGATTGTAACACATGGGTATGATAGGTATTTTACCAGTTCACGATAAACTGGAAATAGGTTTAGAATTTCATTTGGATAGGACTTAGAAGTACTCACACTAGTAGTGTTATTAATAGCTAAATCCAAATCCAAAACCGTTTAGAATTTTTCAAATGTACGAAATCAGCTTTTATTTCAACTATTGTTTGTTTTTTTGCAATATGAATGCTGAAATGATGAATTTAATGACTTTTCCTAGTTCGGCAACATAGGCTTATAAAAAATCTTTTCATACCCCATTCTTAGGAAAATGACTCGACGTCTCGTAGTCAACGCAACCGTAACTATAGATGGTTATAAGAACATTATTTAGAACTATATTTGTGCTTCATATTTGCTGAAATAAACTTAAATATACCCAAAAACTTTTTGTTCCCATTTGAGATATTATAACATTTTGGCTGTTAATCCAATACGAGTTTTAACTCCCTCGCTTAAGGCACAAGTCACGTCGCTATTTCGTCCAATACTTGCCTACAATGCCCACTTTAAAAAGGAGGCCATTACAAAAAAGCAACGGCGTATGTACCAAAATTAAGCGACCGGTCTTTAGTGGCTAAACAAAACAACAATTACATTATTTCGCCGCAACATTTCCAACTTCTATTTTAAACTTTAAAACAACGACTCGTCACGACGTCGAGTCAGGCCGTTGAGGGGGCCTACCGCCATCTCTTAGCGCAGTATTGTTTCAATTTAAGCAAGCTAATTAAATTTGTACTACGAATCTCTTAAATTAAGCCTGTTTTTTGATGGAAGTTTTGTGACCTCTTCGCTAAGTCTATTGGTGAAGACCTGTAATTGGCTCTCAATTGTTTGTTAAAATCTACTGTTACGTAGACGTTTGTCTACGTTTGTTAATAAATACTTAACATCAGGTATGATGAAGGCTAAGAGTCTCCCCGTCGCTCGTTCATAAAAAAAAATAAAAAAAAAATCATATCATCAAAAGTTTGAAGCATATCAAAATGTTCAATTAAAACAAAACGCAATAAAAACTTTCTTATGACGTCATGGTTTCTAATAGATGTTGGTAGGCCCACAGGTGAGGCCCAACTTTTAGATGAATGCCCACCAAGTCGACTCGAGAAGAGTTAACGGTTTTACCATTTCCACCTCCTACAGTCGAAGAACTGCACTTTGGGAAATTCTCCACCATTTTTCACTCAAGATCTAGAGTTTAATTCCCTGCCTTCTTGCGCTTCACTGGAACACGCGTTGTAATGAAATCTTAACAAGGCCTTAACAAACGAAGTCGGTGTCCTTATTTCATTTCCACTCGACGATAAAATATGCTGAACTAGCGGCCGCCCGCGGTTTCACCCGCGTAGTTCCCGTTCCTGTGGAAATATCAGGATAAAAAGTATAATTTGTTACTCTACGTTCGTCCTTTCAACTAACTCTATGCCAAAAATCATGTGTATGACAAATATTTATGTGCATGAACATGTCTATTTGTCTTGGTCTGGGTGTTTAATATGTATATTATGTATGTATTTAAAAAGTATATAAGTATGTTTATTCGTTATCTAGTATCCATAACACAAGTTCTTGATGAAACTTAACGTGGGCTAAAAAAATTGTGTGTTTGTATGCAATTATTTATTTATTTTTTATATAGATTTACTTGTACATCTGTAAGTAAAAACTTTCGTGGTACCGAAAGTGTTGTAACATCCACAACAAAAGATTTAGTCGTGTTCTTGTTTATGTAAAAATAGTTAAAGAAAATAAAGTCAAAAGATGACATAAAAAAGCAGTTAAGAAAATGTTTAAACTTTCTTTACATTTACGTGGCTGATATATATTTTTAATTATTTGATTAATTTTATTGGTAAACAATTTGTAATTGTACACTGACGATCAATATTATAATACTAAATTGCTTCATTAAATTTTTTTAATTGTCTTTGTCTTGTACCTCATGTCAATGTCAACATTAACGGAATCGTTTTTATTCTTATTAAAAGTAACAATATATTCCTACTTTAAATAACTTTGAATTAACTATAATACTCACTTTTTATTATTTTTTTTTTTATATCATTAAAACAACGAGAATAAGGTATATTTAGATTAAACTTTATGTTTAAAGAACTTTTTACCGGAAGTTGACCGCGGAAACAACCTTAAAATGTTCCTCGCTGTTGTGAGGTGAAAAATTGTGTGTTGCGCTCGGCAGAAAAGTTTTAAGCGTCTGTAACTTTGAAATCCTTGCTTCGCTCAGGATTCAATCTTTGAACCACGAGCGTAGCGAGTCCTTCACTTGCTCAGATTTCAATAGAGTTAACTCGCCGCTAAATAACCAACTTTCCAGCCTTGCATAACAAATAACTATTGCTCGGAAGTGTTACCCATATCACATATCAACAGTAATACGTATAAAATTAGCGGACCTAATTTGTGATGATACGTAAATAAATAAATATTTGCATAAAATCACACCAATTATCTAGCCCACGTTAAGTTTCATGAAGAACTGTGTTATGGATACTAGATAACGGATAAATATACTTATATACTTGTTTCTGTAAATACATACTTAGTATACATATTAAACACCCAGACCAAGACAAATAGACATGTTCATGCACACAAATATTTGTCTTGTCCGGGGATCGAACCCGGGACCTCTGGCTCGGAAGGCGGGGTTAGTACTCCTGCGGCAAACAGATTGTCAAATATAAACATACTGGTGCAGACATAAAATCATATTAAAACAAATATCGAACATCAGATCAATCCCCCAAGCATGATCTTAATTTCAAAACCAGTCCCGACGTACTGCGGGCTATCACCACTACCTGGTTGGTATTCCTCGTCTGCGTACAAAGCGCTTCTCCTCATCTTTTATTATGCGCACAGCCAGGGAGTGGAATTCCCCGCCTGCGTCTGTATTCCCGAGAGCCCATAATCCTGGTTTATATAAAACTCGAGTGAATAGGCTTTTTCTAGGCAAACTCGCTCCATCTTCGGCCTCTTCTTAAATCTAACGATTCATAATGAGGCCATGATCAATCTTATTAAATATTAAAAAAAATCGAATAACTAATAACTTAGGTACCTAACCTTCTCACTAATTTAAAACGGCGAGCACATGAGCGTAGTCGTGAAATCAGGATGCTTGGATTTTCTAGGCAACAGACCTACTCGGCTTTGCATTAAACTTTCAGAAATAAAACCTGATTCTTTTAGCCTTTTACCGACTTTTATTCGCAGCAAAATTCACACGACAGACTTCAATATACATTACAAAAGTAATCGGAAAAAACAATAATGATTTCCACATTTTTGTTACTATTACGCTATTTATCTAGCCCAAGGAATTTTTTTCTTTTTTTATTTTTGTAATACAAATGGTGGAAACCGCGAACATAGATATACAGTTGTTTTTTTCGCCATTAGTTTGTTTCTTCCACATTTGTTTGTTTTGTCGACATTAATTTGTTTTTGGTATTAGTTTGTTTTTTTTTTTGAATTCACAACGGGATATTTACATTAAAATGACAAACCTCAAAATTGGTACACTATTTGTCAGAATAGCCCAAACTGCTGTAGTTTTGTTAAGTGTATACATATTTATAATAGAAAGTGTGGTTACATATTACATTGTTATAAAATTGTCACATATGCAAATATGTGTACTGTTCGCTGATATTGTAGTATATACTTTACTTATAAAAAACGTAGGTACATAAAATTTTACGCAGTTTGAAGATAACATAATTCTGAATACAACATGAGATACTTAATTTTCAAATATCAAATGGGTACATATATATACAAATCTGTCTTTGCATGCATATCATTGCACGTGACTGTACATTTGTATGTATTGATGCATTAGCCACTTACTATGATTGCTTGTAATAGATGTAGATAAGATGAGATTAACAGTACCTAAGTATCAATATGAAAGTATGTTAGTTAGTTTGTTTGTTACTCTATCACGCAAAAAAAAATGAACGGATTTGGATGAAATTTTGTATGTAGGTAAGTCCCTACATACAAAATTTCATGCAAATCTGTGAATCTATTTGAAGTCAAGTGGTCGACTACCAGATAAGCTACTTTTAATCCCGATATTATTCCCACGGGAAACTCACGTGGGTGAAACCGCGGGCAGATAGTAAATACTAATAAAAGGGCCGATGGTGGCGTGGTACTTATCATACTACGCCAGGGATCGTAGGTACAAGCCCCACCCGGGAACTAATATTTATTTGATTAAAATTTGTGCTTTTTCTGTGTCTGGGTGTTCAAAAGTATATAATAGTATATAACATTTGTAATACCTCTGTTGGTTCTGGTATCATTACTTAAAGATTTCGCTGACAGTAAACGAGACACAATAGAGGTTTTATTGTCATGACGTTTTTAGCCATAGCCGTCTTTAGCATTTTACTGCAGCCAGTGAACGTGTTAAGCTACTTATTTCTGAATCAGCTCAATATTTTTAATGACAACTATGACAAGAAAACTTTTGCTTTTCGCACATCTTGAAATATGACGGATATTTCAAGATATATGAAAAGTTGTGTTTTTTTGCATTTCTGTCGCACACTAATCAATTAAAAGATATGACACATAATAAGGAATCGTCATTTCCTTTCAACCAAACAATGATGTAATAATGAAACAAGAGGATTATGTGAGAAATTTTAGTGTGGTCTAATATTTAATTTATCAAGCTGATAGCGGAATATATTGCCAATATTAACGTAGCTACAATTATTTGGCACACGAATATCTTATAACATGTACCCACTTATATGTTAATAAATGTCTATATCTCTCTCACACATTCACACACACACACACACATATAGGTAATGCAATAAAAATACTCCTACATTATAAGTAGGTTTACCTGTAGAATACCAGAGCTTCGAGAATAAACTCTGCAGAGTAAAAAAATACTTTTAATTTATAAAAAGACAATTTTTAAGTAGGTAATCCGATTATCATGGACGTGAAAACATAAAAAATATAAACATTTTCCTGGACTAGATAATATCATCCTGCAAAGTAATTCATGCAACATTTTAATCATACAAATCCTAACCAATATTATAAATGCGAAAGTGTGTTTGTTTGTCCTTCTTTCACGCTCTAACTAAGCAACTAATCGACGTGACTTTGGCATAGAGTTAGTTGAAAGGACGGTGAGTAACATAGGTTTATCTCGATATTCCCACGGAAACGGGAATCACAAGGGTGAAATCGCCGGCGGAAGCTAGTAAGTATTAAAATAAAGTAAGAAACATTTTATCAAATGTCTGCCAACGTTAAATCGTTTGTAATGTTGGTGTAAATATTATAAGAGGTCTCGAGTTTCAGTCATTTCTTCGTGTCAATTAGTTTTGAAAGGTTGTCTCGATCCTTTTATTAAATAATTGTCTGAAAAGGTGGAAAGATCGCTTCCATTTTTCGTATCTTTGCATTAATATCATTTATACTTCATGGATAAAATTCTTGCAATATTATAAATTGAGCTCAGGATGCTAAATCAAAACTAGGGATACTGAGGTATAGATTTTAACTTATCTAGAAACTTTAGGTATCACACCATAGAATGATTGACCAATCATAATTTTTGTGTAAAGGGCTCGGTAAACGATCTTTATTTGATAAATGTGTTAAACAAACATGTTTGTCAAATTCTCCGGAAGTAAAAAGCATCCAACATAGCCGCAGTTGTTAAATAAGTTTGACAAACACAAAAATCTGACAGAAAATTAGATCGTTTACGAGGCGCTTTACGCGTTTTGACTGCCAATACATGTTCAAAATTTTTATCGTAAATAATAGCAGTTGATACCAGTATAAATTGCATACTTTTTTGCATCTGTAACAGTGCTTGGTATCGTTAAAACACGACAGCAATATTTATGTCTTCACAAAACTGGAATTGGTTTGTTAGTGAGAGGTTCGCAGGCTGCAGCCAACAATTGTATCGTTTTAGCTACAACCGTGCTTGGCAATGGAACTTTACTCATTCTAAATTACGACCTCACGCTCCTAAATTCTAGGCAAGTCTAACAATGCTGCAATTGAAATTTAGAGGTTCATTTCCAACGCTCCGAACGTTCAAGCTAAGAAATAATTACAATTTTAAATTAACACTCACAAGAAAAAATAGTAATAAGTCCTTTGTTAGTGTCATGCTGTGTGATATAAAACTTTCGAAAAAGTTTAAATTGAAAACCATATGAACGTATGTGCGAGATATGACCAAAAATTATCAATATATTTTGAGAGGCATGTAAAGACAGATACAGAGTGTACTTTTTTGTTAGTATGGGCCTCGACAAAAAATTATGCTAATAAGTAATCTATACTATATATATTATTATAATATTATAAAGCTGAAGAGTTTGTTTGTTTGAACGCGCTAATCTTAGGAACTACTGGACCGATTTAGAAAATTCTTAGACCTTTAGAAAGCTACATTTCTCCCGAGTGACATAGGCTATATTTTATCCCGATATTCCAACGGGAACGGGCACCACGCGAGTAATACCGCCAGGAACCGCTAGTTAAGTATATACGAAACGTAGCCTACGAAACATTTGAAATATTATTTTTAAATTCATCATCTACCAATAAGAAAAAAATATTTACATCTGCAGTTTCACCAAGAAAAACTCTACATATTCAAGATATATTTTTCATTCGTAGGAGAACCGTTATTGACTCCATCATCTTATTTACAAATGAGAACACCTCATTATTTTGATATTCGCGAAAAACAAATGAAACATCTCCATTTGGAGTCATCTTTCGTTCAAGAATGTCTACTGCTGAGTTTATTTTGCTTTAGGCGCCTCATAATCCCCTCATTAAAAATAACGATGCCTATTCAATATTAATATCATTAATGTAAGCAAAAATTTAACAAACAGAATAACCGTCAGAATTTTCTTTATATTTATTTTTTAATACAATGGATGTGAACAGCTTTGTAATCAGCTTAATTTAGGATAAACATAGTGTTAACAAGGGATTTTAAATAGCGTGTCTTCATTTAATAATGTGCAATGAGTTTATAAAGAAAAAGAAATATGCTGTACCTAATGACGAAACACCAAACGCAAACGCAAAACTAAGATTAATGGTTGGTTTTAAAAGATTATGGTTAGTTTTCCTATTATAGGTACTTTTAACTTTAAACGTCTTTCTATAATCGTCGTGGCGTCAAATATGGGTGTATTGAAAGATTTGTACAATATATAACTTTGTTAATTGTACTAAAAACAGCTCGAACATTGGTACTATCTACGAACGAACTTTACTCTCTTTAAATTAATGATCTCCAAACTTTCTCCTTCGCGTTCTAAACTTGTAAACCTGTTCGTTACTAAGCATCATTTAATTCATAAATCACCAAATCGAGTTTGTTTTTAAGGTAAGTGTAACAAATTACGTCCGAAGTTTTACTATTTATGTTACCTGAGCCTGATTCTACCACCTCTGTGGTCTAGTGTACTCACCAGCATCCAACCAGAGCTCTCGGATTCATATTCTATTCGATTTGGTTGGTGATAGGACTTGTTCTAAGAGTGGGGGTATATATTGAATTCGGTCTATTTGGTGGTAGGACTAGTTAAATGTCACCGTCCCGCTCATGATGTTTATGATGTCCATGATATCTGTAGTTAAAGTAATTATTATTATTTTTAATTTACTTTATAAAGCACCTGCATCTGTAGCACGTATTAAATATCAAGTATTCTCAATAGGAAAGTAAGCTATTAATGCCCGGAGGGAGCTAATGTTGTGTGGAACTTCCCTTGGGTAATTATGATAACATTTAAGGTGACGCATCGCTAAACAATAAAATCTAAAACGGAGCGTTTGCGCCCGCAACCCGCACACACCTCGACACTTTTACGCGGCTTGCGAGTAGCAGTCAACCGCGCGTGACCGCGCGCTAGAACAGAGGCGTCTTAGAGTTGCCCATAAAACTTTTTGTTTTTAATTTTTTTACATTTTGTAATTTGAAATGTGGACACGCGTCAAAATCTTGACGTGTCTAGATTACGAAATAATAAATGATAACAATTTTGATACTGGACACACGTTTGTCCGGTCTCTTGGGTCGAGTTGATGAATAACCCCTTGTATCGTACAGGTGCGTGATCAATCATAAAGTACTTTACCTTTTTCATTACGAACTTGTTTTGCGGCTCCACTGTTTGATTATTGTGTTAGGTATTTTTTAATATTTTTATTGCAAATCAACTAAGTGCATATAGTTACAGAAATAAAAAACCTTAGTGTTTGAAAATAAAAAAAGTTTAATTAATTCAAAATAATGGCAAAAATAGACAAAAAATAATTGACACAGATAATAATAATTTACAAACAATTAACATAATATAACTTTTATCCTACTTAGGTGATTAAAATAGCTGCTGAGCATCAGCCATTGTGATAAGAAAATATAATTTGTTACGCAACTAGCTTTCCGCCCGCGGCTTCGCAACGTGGACTACACGACCGTATCCCGCGGGAATGTGATATTTTTTCGGGGTAAAAAGTAGCCTATATCCCTCTCCAGGCTACAAAATAGCTGTGTCCTAAATTTCAGACAAACCGTTCAGCCGTTTTGGCGTGATTGAGTAACAAACATACAAACATCCAAACATATGACCTTTCACATTTATAATATTATAGTAGAAAGTAGGATATAAGTCGGATATAATTTACACTAACGAGATTATAAATGTAATAATTTACATTCGATTTTTTTTTATAATTACATTTTTACATACCTAGTATTTTTGTTTTACTTATTCATAATTTACTTAATTATTTACAAATTTACATAATTTATATTTTACTTATTGAAAGGTTACATGATATTATTTACAAGTTAACATAGGTATTTACTTTTTATTACATATTACAATTTGTTTTATATAAAACATATATAATTTTATATTCTAGCTAGCATTCAACTGTTATTCCCCCACAATGACAAAATTGACACAGTACCTCAATGTCAAAATCATATACATTCCGTTTTGCTTCGCCGTAGTCGGGTAAAACCGTGGGGCGCATGCAAAAGACTTTTTTCAGTAAATTATTTCTTTACTCCTTTAGATAAGAGATAAGTTTATTTTAATAACCTTGCCCTCAAAAAAAACCTAAAAATAAAGAGTGCTTACTGGTCCATTAGAAGTGTAATCTAATGTTATGCGCTAGTTTCTTTAGATGTTTTTTCTGTCTGAAACATAAATTGAATACATACTTATTTTTGTACATTTAAATATAAACTGAGTTGGAATCATGTGAAAATTAACAATAATCAAAATACCTACTATACATTTTGACATGCTTTCCACGTTACATGTAAGGTCCTTATTATTCTTACCTGCAGTTCTACAATAAATATTGTTATTAGTGAAATTTCAATCGTTAAAATTATTATACCACATATATACCAATAGTAATAAAATCTTACGTAGGCAACACATTTTGTAACTCTGCATACATCGGCAAACTATTGTCTTGTTTTCTATAAAATACGAAAATATAAATTATAATATTGGGTACAATTTAAATAAAGATCTGATATTTGAAGGAAATTCATCTTTAAATTAGTATGTAGGTATACATACCCTTCTGTGAAATCGACTGAAATTATTTTATTTTCACCTAAATCTAAAGACGACTCCATGGCTTTACTCCCCGAACTTTGTTCTAATTTCCTGAAATATTTTTATTATTTGTAATACTGCTAAGTGAATAATTGTAAATACTTTTACAGAACTTTCGTGATAACGGGGCGAAACGCGATAATCATTGTGAAGTAGGTACATGATAATATTTAGGTATTACTGTTTGAAGTGACGACAATTTTTATATTATTTATATTCACAACCGGGTACCACTTAGAATTCTCAATCACTGAGGACCGTTGTAACCACAAACCGTTGTAAAAACAGTAGGTACAGAAACCAATACCTACCAAAAAGTAGGTATCTCCTTAGTATATAAAACTGGAAAACATTTAATTTTATTCTATTAGAATTGTATAAATATGACGATTACTCACATTTTCTTAGTCATATTCTTACATTTCTCAATTAAACAAAGTTTCCTTTTCCTTTTAGAAAATCGTTGACATTTTTTTCCCAATTTTAATTATGAATAATCGCACGTTATTGTTATAAATTTAGCGTAGTGATCTATGGCGCGCGGTAGCTCCACTGGCACAGACCCGTCGCTGACAATGGTCGGCAGCGGACTGAGGGTAGACTGACTGCATACAAATACGCGGGCGCACTAGCTCATACCATAAGGTCGTATACGACAAAACGGTTTTTTTCGTTTCATTTAAAAACTACAAACCATTTTAAAAAATCCAACTGGCATTTTGAAGTGAGTGTGTAGACTAATCTACTAAGAAATTTTAGAGACTTAAATCGGTCTAGTTTACCTGCAAAATGCAAATCTCTGTTTTTAACGAGGTTTCTTTGATATTTTTTTCTCTGTTATAAAAGTTAACGAATCGTGTTTCTGCAACTGACAAAATGACGTCAATAAAATGAAGAATTAGTTTATCAAATATCACTTTCATATGTTTTGTAATTGCTGTGAAAAATCGAGATCCCTGCCGCCAATATTACCGATGCGTCGTCTTAAATCTGGAACGCCAAAGTGTCAACAAAAACTTCTATCAAACATAGTTCCGAAAAAAAATAAGGCTGTTCAAGGCATAGGAGGAGTTTTTAACTATAAAATTGACACTTCAAAGAAACTTCTCCTACGAAAAATATAAATATGGCTGTATGTATCGCAGTCCTTAGTACCAAGAAAACATTTGAAATTGGAATTATGTGATATTGTGCTTTCATTCAAATTTAATGTAATAGTTATCTCTTTCATTTCCATGCTTTTTCGTGTCTTTAGTCTTACTTATCAGTAAACATGGCAAATCATCAAATTATGAATATGTGTTGTCTTGACTCTTGGTGTCACAGATATACCTAATGAAAATTGTCTTTGCATTGCCTACGGAACTAAATTTAAAAAGAAAAAATCGGTTATTCGATTTTTACGCTAATTGTTAAATTGTTGTCATTTATTTGTTTTATTATTTATAATATCTTTTTTATTTAACGGCACAGTAGGTGTATAAAGTAGAGTATGCTCCTTGGGGATAAAAGTGTCTAAGCCTTTGGCAGACTTGAATCCTTCGCTTCGTTCAGGATTCTTACCATATTTTTCTCGCTTCGCTCGGAAATTAATATTAAACTACAGATTCATTTATTTCGCTCAGGATTCAATATGCTGCCCGTGACATAAGACACTGCTTTATCCCCTTAGTGCATAATCTACTATTAAATACGCTTAATGATTATGACCCAGCTGATGCGTACATTGACATTGTAAGTTGCGTCCTATATTAATGCACTTTTATCTTTCTTTTTTATTGTTGTTGCCATTGTATTTTTTATATTTATACACTATAACATAAGTTCCTGAAGAACGTCATGCTCACTCAAACGTTTCTTCGGCGGTGTGGTGTGAGGCGGGTCGTTCCGTTTCCTAAAGTATGGTTGAGCGAAGCGATGGCTGGTTCATGCGTCATGCTCGTGAACGGGTGTCGCCAGCGGAAATGGGTGGCACGGACTCCAAAAGGCTTATTTTTTTTTTTTTTTTATTTTGAAGTCGGTTTTTATTTTATCATAAAAAGTTTTTAGTTCGCAATTTTAAAGATAGAATAAGTCCCGTACTTACCCTTACCGAAATAAACGTGTTTTGTGTCAAACCGCTTGACCGAAAGTGATTCAGGCGTAGTTCAGTAATTGATGAACAAAAGGATAAAAAAAAGGTTTTTATTTCACAATTTTTTAAGTCAAGAAAGCACCATCTAGTTTGAAATCGTGGTCGCAGTTTAGTATCCTTCGCCTAGCGGCATAATTATGAACTACTTCGTAGGCAGATACAACAGTATTTTTAAGATTTCCAGAAAAATACTAAACAGATTTCAAAATTTAAAAAATTGG
Organism: Chrysoteuchia culmella; assembly: GCA_910589605.1. NCBI lineage: Eukaryota > Metazoa > Arthropoda > Insecta > Lepidoptera > Crambidae > Chrysoteuchia > Chrysoteuchia culmella. The sequence goes on from OU342649.1 coordinate 10,462,979, forward strand.
GACTTTATTATGTACAAACCTGATGTAATAATCTGAATCATTACAATCGATCCAGCCGTCTTCAAGTAATCAGTGAACATACATACAACAACATAAAAAATATATTTACTAATTGAAACATTGATAACCTCCTTATTTTTTTTGGGGTTGGTATGGGATCCACCTCCAAGTGGTCCACCCCGGGCAACGACACACTTTGTCGGCTGAGAGATCCCTCCGCGGTGGTAGGCTTCCTATGAAGCCGCCTGGTTCAGCTACCACCCTCCTGTTAAAAACCGGCGCCAAGCAATTTATTGCGTTCCATCGGAGTACGGGAGAACCAGTGCCACTGGGAAATAGTCGGCGGTCACTTGTGTTGCTTAAAAGAACGGTGCTGGATCTTCAGCGATATCGTACCAGGAGACTCAGTTTGTAGACTAGCGGGATCCGAAGCACGGTCTTGCCGTTGGCCGACCGCAGTTAGTAGGGGGCCCAAGTAGTGCGCTAGCCACGTGCAAAAGGCTGCCCCGCCAACTTGTGAAAAATCCCGGAATGCGCCACCGTGCCAGTTGGCGACTGGACGGGAGGGCCCGGTGGACATTCTCGGGGGGGGGGGTTCGGGCGTCCCCGCAGTCTCCAGATTGAGTTTCCCAAGCGTCAATAGAGTTGTAGCTCTCCAGTTTGTTTACTGAGCGGCGCCTCGATCGTCAAAACTATCTCCCCAACATTACTCCACACAAAATGAAAAGTCGCACTATGAGAAAGGTTAAACAACTTCCTCCCAGTCAAAGTGCACCTCACAAACATCCGAGGCCTGCACTCCAACCTCGATTCGGTCCACCACCACCTTGAAACCCTGATGCCTTATCTACAACCCTGGTATATTTAAAGCTCGAGTGAATAGGCTTTTTCTAGGCAAGCTCGCTCCATCTTAGGCCTCTCCTTAATCTAACTATTCAGAATTAAGCCAAGAGTAAGCCTATTTAATGTAAAAAAAAAGTCGGTAAAAAAGGAAAATCCAAGTTTTGGGCGGAACTAAATTTTACATATCTATCTAATTATGTTGAATAGATTATTAGTTGAAATCAGACTATTAGTTATTAGATTTTCAAACAACCGGAATTGAAATTACAAACTAGAATGGGGTTCATTATTGCGCTGTCGAATATCAATATCTACTGTTACTATTCCAAACTCAACCATTATATTAATTGAAATGTACTTACGTAGGACTGCACAAATAATGAGTTAAACGTAGGAAACTTTGCAATCCAGCTTCCCAATCTATTTTTGAGAAGTATTTGCGGATTTATCCTTTGAATCTTATTAAATTGTTTTTTTTTTCCAAACATAATGATTTAAATAAGTACATAACATTCTGAACATAAATTAATGCTACTTTGACAGTTTATGAAAGGGGTAGGTGACTGAGTGATAGTCCCAGTACCCGCAAGACCAAGGTGACCCATGTGTGCACAAAGTCCCTCACTTTGTGCACACATGGGTCACCTTGGTTAGTGGGTATCCCCTCCCCCCCCCCCATCATGCTCTTCGAGCTGGATGGGTAAAAATAAATAAATTTCTCTTTCACATTTTATAATAACACTTAGGCATTTTTAATGTAGCGTAACAAATTTTATAAAAAAATCTTCATAAAATCCATGAACAACATCCCACAAATTAGAAAGATAACAAGTCTTAAAGTGCTCTAAATGAAATATGGGTCAGGGCAGCCCCCGCTAAGAGCAAATCCGATGTTATTAAATGCACCGTAACCTGAGAGTTCCCGATGTCATCAATATTATATTAATTCAGTTTCCTTTGCTCCGCTGCTTTTACGGCGAAGAATTATATGAAAAGTTAATTTTACGACTGCCTATTATAGTACTTACGCACAAGATATTGTTTTGAATCTAGTACATACTTTATTATTTAGTTTTGCTATATTTCCCATGCTGGACTGGGAGTGTACCAGCTGCTAGCTGTCCAATAGTCAAAGTCAATATCATTTATTCAGTCTAGGCTGTTACAAGCACTTATGTACGTCAAAGAAGCTACGCCATCGGTTCACAAACCCTACGGCAGGAGACCTTGTAATGAGAAGACCCGGCAAGAAACTCTTCAAGGGCTGTTTTTTTCTTCCTGTTTTATTTCATACAGAGTCGTCAAATTGAAAAGTGACCTTACCAAAAAGGTCAATTTCCATCATAAAAAGAAAATACTAATTATAATATATTACATTTATGGTTATTGTCACCGTATACAATTTTCAACTGGCACATAAAGACGTATCTATCATACATTACATCATTTCTCGCATTTCAAGATTACTGTACTGCAAGTTGTGAGGTACATATAGGTCAGTATCGATTTATCTATACTAATATTATAAAGAGGAAAGATTTGATTGTTAGTTTGTTTGCATTGAATAGGCTCCAAAACTACTGAACGGATTTGGATGAAATTTAGTATGAACATAGGATACTTTTTATCCCGATATTCCCACGGGAACAGGAACCACGCGGGTGAAACCGCGAGCGGCCGCTAGTTTTAGATAAAAATATTGAAGCTTTAAGCACAACATTAAGATAAGCAGACTGAAGTAGACCCATTTCCGGTGGCGGCGAATAGTAAACTCAAAGAATTGTAGGCGACGGGCTTGCGACCTGTCACTATTGTTTCCAGACAACATCTTTGGACCCAAATAATGCCAAATGTGGTATCGTTGAATTATTTGAGATGTTTATACATTTCACTGTCAAGCTGCACCTTTGATACTCTACCGACATGATAGAGTATCAAATCAGTGATATTGAAATCAAGACTGTTTTCAGGTAAAATTGTTTAAACATGATAATATTTTTAATTTGAAAAATAATGGAAAGTATCAACTCGGCCACAAGTGGGTGAAGAAGAAGATGGGAGATGAAAGATGGGAAAAGTATAAACGTAGCATTGAAAAAGCAAAAAAACAAAATTATTGCGTCTTAATCGATCGTTAAACACTTGAAAAGATGTTTCTTTCGAATGCAAGGATATTCCTAGCATTGATGTGACAACGCTGGCCTCGTCGTCGTCGTCGTCTCAGCCACATGACACCACTGCTGGGTATAGGCCTCCCCCAAGGATCTCCACGACGATCGGTCCTGTGCTGCCCGCATCCAGCGGCTTCCCGCGACCTTCACCAGATCGTCGGTCCACCTTGTGGGGGGCCTACCCACGGAGCGTCGCCCGGTACGCGGTCGCCATTCCAGAACCTTTCCGCCCCAACAGCCATTGGTTCTTCTCGCTATGTGCCCCGCCCACTGCCACTTCAGCTGAGCAATCCTTCGAGCGATGTCAATATCTCCTCATTTCTGATTCGATCACGCAGGGAAACGCCGAGCATAGCTCTCTCCATTGCACGCTGAATTACCTTGAGCCTCCTTATCAGACTCATAGTTAGCGACCATGTTTCGCTGCCGTAATTCATCACTGGCAACACACACTGGTCGTAGACTTTCGTCTTGAGACACTGAGGTAAGTTGGACACGAAGATTTTACGGAGTTTCCCGAATGCTGCCCATCCGAGTTGAATTCGACGAGAGATATCTTTCTCAAAGTTGGACTTACCTAGCTGGATTGTCTGTCCAAGGTAAACGTAATGGTCAACAACTTTGAGTGTAGTGTTCCCAAAATGAACTGTATTGGGTATGACATGGGAATTCGACATGATTTTCGTCTTACCCATGTTCATACTAAGACCTCTCTCTTTGGGAAGCACTACGGAGGTCTTCGAGCATCGTGTTCAGGTCTTCCAGGGTCTCAGCCATAAGGACTATATCATCGGCAAAACGAATGTTGATGCCGCGTCCTTTTCAGTCCAAAAGCTTAAAGATGTCCTCCAACGCAGCTGTGAACAGTTTCGGAGAAATGACGTCTCCCTGCCTCACGCCTCGCTGCAGTTGGATGGAATTTGTGCTCTGGTTCTGTAATCGGACCGACATGGTGGCATGTTCGTAAAACTACCTTAACACCTCGATATACCTATAGTCCACTTGGCACCTCTGGAGAGACTGCAGCACCGCCCAGGTCTCAATCAAATCAAAGGCTTTCTCATAGTCCACGAACGCCAAGCAAAGTGGCAGATTATACTCTTCGGTCTTCTGTATAACCTGCCGCAGCGTATGGATGTGGTCTATGGTGCTGAAACCTTTTCGGAACCCGGCTTGTTCGGGAGGTAGGAAGTCATCGAGCCTGCGAGCAAGACGATTCGTGATGACTCTCGAAAACAACTTATAAACATGGCTTAGAAGTGAGATGGGTCCGAAGTTCTTTAACCGGGTCTTGTCACCCTTTTTAAAGAATAAAATCACCTCACTTATATTCCATGCTCTTGGCGTTTTTCTCTCGACGATAACGGAATTGAATAGCTTCTGGAGGACTTTGAGTATCGGCTTACCGCCCGCTCTCAGAAGTTCCGCAGTAATTCCATCATCGCCCGCCGCCTTGTTGTTGTGGCGAGCACCCGCTCCCACATTGAACTTGGGCAACCGCCTTACAATTTCAAGAATCCGCTCCGCTTATGCGCTTTGGGCCATACGCCTTCTGCAACGAGATAACATGCACCCGGCGCGTGCGCGTATAGATCTCCTTATCGCACGCACCGCGCGCGCCCGGTGCCCGCTGCATCCTTCTCGCTTGCTTTGCAGACGCCGGCTAAGTTCGGACGGAATGATTTCGCAATAAGAACACTTGCTACTGCCTTACGCTTGCGCTTGAATGTTTTTGATGCTAAATTGTAATTTATTGTGTTAATTCTATTTGTCTGTTATCTGATATATTGTGCGTGTCTAATATACGTTAAATTATTCGTTCTCCGTGTGTTGTGATTGCTGTTTCCCGTCTACTGTGCCGTGCTGTGCCGTTGATACAATTACTCGTTTGGGTTCGATTCCCAAAATTCTTTTATGTTGGAGCGCTAGGCCTGCGCCCCACATCTGGTGACCCCGAAGAACACAGTGGATCCTGTTTTGTGGAGTTGGAGTGTGCTACTCACGCACGAAAAAAGTGGTCAGTTGGGAAAAATAACGGTGAGCGAATTTGAATTTTTTTGGAGATGAGTCAGGCTAACGACCGTCCGGTAGAAACCAAAGATGAGGTTTTACGTGTTGGTATACGAGTACCACCGTTTTGGCCAGAAGAGCCCGCCTTATGGTTTGCTCAGGTTGAATCGCAGTTTGTTTTATCGAAGATAACTTCCGACGAGACGAAGTTCTATTATCTTGTGGCACAATTAGATCACCAATACGCGGTAGAGGTGAAAGATATTATTACAAACCCTCCCGTTACTGGCAAATACGAAAAGCTTAAGCTCGAATTGATAAAACGCCTGTCAGCTTCGCAGGAAAAGCGCGTCAAACAGCTGCTGATGCATGAGGAGCTCGGTGACCGGAAGCCCTCACAGTTCCTGCGCCATTTAGCTGGTCTGGCCGGTCCATCAGTACCGTCCGATTTTATTGTGACGTTGTGGTCGAGTAGGCTGCCACAAAACATCCAGACCGTCATCGCATCGCAGATGGACCTCCACACAGATAAACTGGGTGATCTGGCGGACAAGGTATACGAAATAGCACCTTCGACACCACAGGTAGCTAGTACTTCTGCAGCCTCCCCAGCTTCCCCTATGAACGAGATGGCTAAGCAGATATCCGAGCTGACCAGGCAAGTAGCAATGCTGACCACTAGATTGGAGAGTGCAGAACGGTCCCGCCCGAGATCTCGATCGAGGAGGTATGACCGCAGCCGCAGCCGTTCCAGACCCAAGCAACCACCAGCTGACCACCCTCACTGCTTTTACCACTACACCTACGGAGCAAAAGCGAACAAGTGCAGGAAGCCGTGCAGTTTCCATTCGGAAAACTCTCCGGGCAGTCGGAAGTAGCGGCCAATGACTGCCCCTCAGCTACAGGCCGTTTATTCGTCACAGATCGCGCATCAAAAATGCAGTTCCTCGTGGACACTGGCTCAGACCTGTGTGTTTTTCCGCGATCTGCCGTCAAGACGCCCTGCATCAAGTCCAAGTATGATCTCGTCGCTGCAAATAACTCAGTCATACATACTTATGGACCTGTACTTCTACACCTTAACTTGGGACTCAGGCGAGATTTTACTTGGAACTTCACTATAGCGGACGTCTCTAAACCCATCATAGGAGTTGATTTTTTAAGCCATTTTAATTTGCTCGTGGATTGCAGGAACCAGCGTTTGGTAGATGGCACCACGACCCTGTCAGTAGAAGCAGTCACTTCCGGCACTTCCGATGACATCTCGTCTGTCAAGGTTGCGTCAGGTGAGACCGAGTTTCATGCCATACTGCGTGAGTACCCAGAGATCACGAGACCCGCAGGTGTTCACTCTCCACCCAAGCACAACACTGTCCACTTTATCAGGACGACTCCAGGTCCTCCTGTATCCTGCAGACCTCGACGACTGGATCCAGTTCGCGCCCAAGCTGCGCAGAAGGAGTTCGAGGACATGCTTGCTTGTGGTACTGCCAGACGTTCAGAAAGTCCATGGTCTTCGGCTCTACACCTGGTTAAGAAGAAGGATGATGGATGGAGGCCATGCGGTGACTACCGCGCACTTAACGCCAGAACCATTCCGGATCGCTACCCCATTCGTCACATTCAGGACTTCTCTTACCAGCTCTCAGGATGTTCCATCTTCTCCACCATTGACCTGGTGAAGGCCTACAATCAGTTGCCAGTAAACCCTGCTGACATACCCAAAACTGCCATCACGACGCCCTTCGGATTGTACGAATTCCCGTTCATGACTTTTGGTTTGAGGAATGCTGCACAAACTTTTCAGAGATTCGTCGATGAAGTCCTTCTGGGGCTCGATTTCTGCTACGGGTACATCGACGACATTCTTGTCTTTTCTTCTTCTCCTAGCCAGCACAAGGACCATCTACGGCAGCTATTCGAGCGACTGAGGCAGTACGGGATACTGGTCAATACTTCGAAGTGCGTAATGGGACAGCCAGAGCTGACTTTCCTTGGCTATCAGGTTTCAGCAGCGGGTACTAAGCCTTTGGAGACAAAGGTTGAGGCTATCCAGAGCTTCACGACACCACGAACCGTCAAGGAGCTACAGAGGTTTTTAGGTATGCTTAACTTTTACCGTCGTTTCATACCTAACGCAGCTCAGATCCAAGCGCCACTGACAGACATCCTCGCCGGCCCACGGACTAAAGGCTCGCAACCGGTTGAAATGACACCGGAATTGCTGAGGTCTTTCGAGGAGTGCAAGACTTCTCTTTCGCAGGCGACGCTTCTGTCTCATCCAGACCCTACCGCCGAACTTGCCATAGTCACGGACGCCTCAGATGCGGCTATAGGAGCCGTGCTACAGCAACGTAAGGACAGGAACTGGCAACCTTTGGCATTCTTCTCTCACAAACTTAGTTCTTCGCAGAAGAAGTACAGCCCGTACGATCGAGAGCTTCTGGCAGTGTACGAAGCCATCAAATACTTCCGCCACATGGTTGAGGCCAGAACCTTCGCAGTTTTTACCGACCATAAGCCACTAACGTTTGCGTTCACGCTTAACAGAGAGAAGTGTTCGCCACGGCAGTTCCGGCATCTCGACTTCATCGCACAATTTACTACCGATATACGCTACATATCGGGGCGAGACAACGTAGTGGCTGATGCACTGTCACGGGTGGAACAGGTAACTACACCGACACTAGATTACCAGTCTCTTGCACGATCTCAGGAGAACGATCCAGAGCTGCAGGAGCTGCTTAAGAACGGATCCGCGCTGAGACTGAGGAAAGTACCTACTGAGTCCAGTGATGTACCAGTGTACTGCGACACGACCGGTTCCACTCTTCGCCCGTTCATCACACACGAGTTCCGCAAACAAGTCTTTGACACGCTACATGATCTACACCATCCAGGAGGTTCAGCTACTGTGCGACTGGTGACACAAAGATTTGTTTGGCCAGGGATTCGTAAGAACTGTAGAGAGTGGTCTAGGCAATGCTTGCAATGCCAGAAATGCAAGGTATCCCGACATACCATCGCTCCACTTTCCCCATTCCTTCCTCCTTCCTCGAGGTTCTCCCACATACACCTCGACATCATAGGGCCCTTACCCCAGTCTTATGATTACAGGTACTGTCTCACGGTCATCGACAGGTTTACTCGGTGGCCCGAGGTCTATCCTCTCAAGGACATCACCGCCGAAACCTGTGCTACTGCTCTCGTGTCTGGTTGGATTGCCAGATTCGGCTGTCCAGAGCGGGTGACTACTGACCGTGGTCGCCAGTTCGAGAGCCATCTCTTCAAGGCCCTCACTGCCTTGGTCGGTGCGCGCCACTTCCGCACCACAGCCTACCACCCTGCAGCCAACGGCATCGTCGAGCGACTCCACCGCCAGCTTAAGGCGGCCATAATGTGCCACTCTAATTCACAGTGGACCGAAGCACTTCCACTGGTGCTTCTGGGCATGCGCAGTGCCTGGAAGGACGATCTGCAGTCTTCTCCTGCCGAGCTGGTTTACGGCGAGCCTCTTCGCTTGCCTGGCCAGTTCCTGTCTCCGAAGGACGACTACCTGACCGCTGACGTCACCCAGTACGCGACACGACTACGCGCGTGCATGGCGAAGTTGTCTCCACGTCCGACCTCTTGGCACTCGACTTCTTCCTTCTACGTGCCACGAGACCTTCATACTGCGTCTCACGTCTTCCTCCGCCAAGATCGCGTCAGAGGATCCCTGGAGCCACCCTACGCCGGCCCCTTCAAGGTTGTGAGCAAGCAGCCTAAATATTTCACCATTGAAGTCAACGCCAAGAACGTCAATGTGACAGTTGACAGGCTCAAACCGGCATACATCACCCGCGAGACCCCAATTCCGAGCCCAGAAATCCAGGTGCCAATCAAGCAGACGACCAGCGGCAGAAGAGTGCGACTTCCAGATTTTTATCGACCGTAGTCACGGTCTGCCGGGGGAGTACTGTGGCGAGCACCCGCTCCCACATTGAACTTGGGCAACCGCCTTACAATTTCAAGAATCCGCTCCGCTTATGCGCTTTGGGCCATACGCCTTCTGCAACGAGATAACATGCACCCGGCGCGTGCGCGTATAGATCTCCTTATCGCACGCACCGCGCGCGCCCGGTGCCCGCTGCATCCTTCTCGCTTGCTTTGCAGACGCCGGCTAAGTTCGGACGGAATGATTTCGCAATAAGAACACTTGCTACTGCCTTACGCTTGCGCTTGAATGTTTTTGATGCTAAATTGTAATTTATTGTGTTAATTCTATTTGTCTGTTATCTGATATATTGTGCGTGTCTAATATACGTTAAATTATTCGTTCTCCGTGTGTTGTGATTGCTGTTTCCCGTCTACTGTGCCGTGCTGTGCCGTTGATACAATTACTCGTTTGGGTTCGATTCCCAAAATTCTTTTATGTTGGAGCGCTAGGCCTGCGCCCCACATTGTTTTTCAGTTGCTTGAGAGCCATACTAATCTCGTACAGGCTGACGTCCGGGATATCTTCGGTGAAGTGTCGGGTAAGCTTGGCTCTGGGGTCTTTAGCCTTGCTTCCAACAGGTGTCTGCGTGGAATATAACTGACCATAGAAACTCTCGATCTCCCTCAGGATTTCAGGTTTCGTAGAAATTATGCGACCGTCGTCAGTTTTCAGCTTCGTCATCTGGCTTTGCCCAATAGACAGATCTCTCGCGAACACTTTGGAACCTTTGTTACGCTCGATAGCCTCTTTAATACAGTTCGTATTAAATTGGCGAAGGTCGCTTGTTAGACTTAGAGATCTGCCTATTTAGCTGCCGATAACGATGAGCATCCGCTGAGTTCTGAAGCCTCATTTCACGTCTCTGATCCATGAGTAGGAGTGTGTGGTCGGAGAGTTTCTTTAACTTGGTACGGCGGGTCCTAAAGAACTTAGAACCTACCGTACGGACAGTGTCCACTACCATGTTGTGTAGATCCTCCACATCTATGCTGTTCTCAAGGGCTTCGAAGCGGTTTTAGAGTTCGAGTTGAAAACTCTCGGGGTTTTGGATATGGGCCGGTAATGGTCGGAGCGTAGATTTTATCAGTCTCGATCTTTCCAGCTTTACGTTGATATTCAATGTGCCACGTACTAATCGGAGATCGCTCCCCGTCTTGACGGTGTTGATTACAGTGACATCATTGAATATCTGCTTCCTCGTCGACATGATAAAATGCGTGCACCCTACCTCTTACTAGTCTCCACATCACCCTACGGTTGACTGGTAGAAAATGCCTATGGCATTAAGTCCGCCTATGTACATACAATTTGTGCATGAAGTATTAAATATATAAATAAATAACATCTATCTCATTTTTTATTGTACCGTCCGGACTGATCCAGGTCCACTTTCGGCTTTCCGGCTTTCTGCAAAAGGAGTTCATCATAAAGAGCTCCTCCCTCTCCATAAAGTCGGCCAGCATCTGGCCTCTGGCATTCCGTTCTTCAACTCCATATTGCCTCATTCTCAACTCATCACCGCAACGTATCCCCAACTTCGCATTGAAGTCCCCCATTACAACGGTGTAGTGGGTTTTGTAGCTATGCATGGCTTTACAGATGTCCTCACACATAGCCTCCACTTCGTCATCTTGGTGTAGTCGGAGCGTAGACCTGTATGACATTCAGCGAATACCGTTTGGATATTCTGAGTATCAGGTACGCTACCCTGGCCGACACACTTCCGATGGTGATCACGTTGTTCACCAGGGATTTGTGGACGATGAAACCGACACCACCTATGGACGTTGGTCACCCTCCCGGTAGTACAGCAGGTTACCAGAATTGAGAATTATCGAGTCCTCTCCCTCTCTTCGGACTTCAGACAACCCTATAATGTCCCAGTGTATCCTGCTGATAACTTGTTCCAACTCGGTTAGCTTCGCGTCAGTCCCCAGTGTGCGCGTGTTGTACGTTGCCAGGTGCAGAGGTCGTCGTTGTTGATAGCCTTTCGTAGCAACGCTGGCCTACAGCGTATTAAAAATATAAAAGGATTGGCGAATTTCGACGGTGGTCCGCAAGTCTCGGTAGCTCAGTGGTTAGAGCATTGGACGGGATTTCCAAAGGTCGTGGGTTCGAGTCCCATCTGAGAATTCACTTGAGGCTGGGTTGATTTTTTCCAATATTTTTCTATTTAAAAAAATATTATAAGTATAAAAATAGCATTGCAAAATGAAAAAAGTTCAAAAGTCATAAATTGTTTAAATATATTTAAGCACACCGCACGGTATAGTGTAGGTACAGACATTATTCGGTTTATAATTGCACTTCTGTCACATTGTCAGCGACCCAGCTTCAATATCAGTTAATTAGTCAGAAAATAAAATTTTGAATTTATAAGCAAATAGGCATAGGTATTATTAGTAGATAAATTTGAAAGTTAATTAAATGGTGCTGATTTTATTAAAATTAAAGGGTACATTACCTTTTATCCTTTCAATTTCCATTGACTAAAGCACATTGAGATGCTCATTTGAAACCACCCAATTCCTTTCCTATTCATTTATTTTCTTGACAATATCCAATCTCACACAATTCAAACACTAACAAGGAGGAAGGAAAAACGTAACAACAATTTAAGGGGCAACGTAAAACGCGTCTCGCAAACCTTTTTGTCAAGTAAAACCGAATGCAACGACGAAAAATAAACAAAAGTATATATAGGGAGTATCATCGCCATCGGTCCCTTACGCAACGACTCCGGAATGGGCTCAATGAAATAAAGTTGTTGGAGGCAGCTGGCGTCTGGTGGACAGTTGTAATGGTAATACGATTCAACGATTATGGGGGGCTCGATCTCTCCCCGTGGGTGTTCCGAATAATGAAACACTTTGTTTTCCGCTCAAAATTAGTTCGGGTAAGTATGGAGATGTTATATTTGGCATATTATGGAAATTGTTTACTCAGGTAAACGCTTGGGGAAGCTTATGTTTTTCATTTCGCTAATACGGTTTTCGCGGGAAAATGAGTCTTGTTTGTATGGCCATGTTCCGCTTGTTTGATATAAGTGTTATTGTTTGTAGAATTCATGAAAGGGACTAATAAATATTTTGAATTCTGCCCGCGGTTTCTCCCGTGTGGTTCCCGTTTCCGTGGGAATATCAAAAAATCCTTTCTTAGTGCTCGCCTACATCGTTAAAGGAACCTGTATACAAAATGTCAGCTTAATCGGTTCAGTCGTTTAGGTTGTGCGTTGTCTGTCAGTCAGTCAAGGTCTTGTTTTATTATAGTAGTGGAGCATATACGAGATATTAATAATTCTTAAGCGAAAAAGACACAAAGGTTTCAGAAGAGTTGATGTTAACAGAAAACCTCTTAAAAAAGCACCCATACCCATCGAGAAAGTAGATATATATACACCTACTAGAATTCAAATTAACAGATTTGAAAGTGATCGTGTAAAATATCGTATTGTGCTGAACTTACAGTGTACCTTAGGGTGGGTATCGGGGTAAACGTCGAACGTTCCCTCGAACAAATTGAAAAGCAATGAACCGCAGAATTCAATTTCATATTGAAAGCCATTCATCTTTGCCGCTTCTTCGCGACTGAAAGCGTAACATCTCGACTTCGCCACTCTGCTTCTCTTAAAAAGTTCACAGCACAGACCTTATAGGTCTGTGGTTCACAGCTTCACTCAGAGATCGCTTATACAGTACCAATTATATTACTTTCTTTTAGCACTTCATACCAATCTTATATCATTTCATGTCACATTAATCCCAGCAAACGATGCGATCGACTTTTATAAGCCATTAAAACTGTTATGGAAACTACCATGGCTTCTGTATATTTTTCGAGAGCAAAAGGGTGAGCATATTGGTTATAATCAGTGATCGGATAATCAGATGCATATTTAGGTACTTACCTAAAGTTGAGGTGTTGGTTAACCATTTTTGTATCGAAAAAAATCGACTGATTTGTATGGGCCAGCGGCTGAGCCGAATTTTCGAGTGAAATTACTATCGAAACTGGACTTGAAAAAATGTTGAGCATGTTTTCTTTTTGTGGACTTTTTATAATGTGATGCTGACTGAAAGGGGGTTTTAAGGGTTACGTTTGGGTAAAATACCTTATTTCTGTGGTACGATGCACCGTTTCTGAGATATATGGAAAAATATATTAAGTAGTATTTTCTAGATATCGAATATCAAAGGTGACACCGATATATTATGTCGGCGGCGACATTGGGGTATCGGACGATAATGTTTGCCATAATTTTTGTTTCCCTATGTTATCACTGTAAGCAAAAGGATACCTTAGTTATTTATCATACTAGTTTCCACTTACTTCCACCACCACGTAGAACACCACCATTTTTAATTGATTAAACTTCGCCTTTTTTGAGACACTGAGATGACAGATTTAATCGGCCGATAACTTCGGCACCGATATCGGATGTCGGCTATCGGCCCCGATACCGATATCGGTTCGGATAAATGAGAAAACGTTGTGCTTTTAAACCGGTGTGTTTCGGAACCCATACTTCGCGTCAATCACTGCATCAATTGCCCACGGTTAAACCATTTATTGCACGCATCATGCATAAAAGTAGTTTAAAGTTTGAGCTTAAATGAATATGTATTATATACATTTTTAGAACAGTGCGGGAGCTTATAAAACATAACATCTAGGTATAACAATTTGCTATGAACATGTTCTGTCCTCAAAAATAGGTGGTGGATATACTTAAAGAAGGAGCAACAGCTATTGGTAATAAAGAGCCAATGTCAAAGTAAAAGCGATCGTGATAGACGGTGAAAACACAATTAAAGAGCACGTCAAAGGCTCTAAGACAGCCAGATGTTGTACTCTCTTATAAACGAGGCTCATAACAACATCCATTATTAGGACCCTAAAAAGATAATGAAATAGTTCACTCGCAAAGAGAATGAAAAGCTGGCCAGTGGGATGAAATCTATGGAATGTGCGAGTAATGTCACTTAATTTGACCGCCATTGGGTCAACGGTGATTACTGGAACTACTAAAAATAGTCCATTAAAGCGATGCTAGTCGAAACTTGCGCCTTTATTGCTGCGATAATGGATCAGTTGTTATTTTTCACGGGACACAAAATTCGGGTGCAGACATTAGTACTAATGGCCGGTCGTTAAACTGAGGTCCGGTTACAGTATATGAGGACTGCAGAACCGACTGATAGTGATATTTATTTAGGTATGGCGTAAACAGCAATCCGTCATTAACTAGCAGGACACAGGTATCCAGAGAACAGTGGAATATCAACTGTGTTTCATAAACCGAGCCCTAAGAAGAACAACACAACGGCAAAAAAGCTTTTTGATGATGAATGTTCGGAACGAATTCATAACGAATAGTTATTTGTAAAGACATTATAATTTCTGATTTTATTATAACAATATTACTATATATTCTTTTAAATTGTGAAATGGTAAGAAGCATGTTATTGCACAAAGAAAGATTTCCGAAATGTTATTTGTTAAAAATGTTATTTTATAATTGCATTTCATAAAAAAAACCGAGTTTGACTTTTAAAACACCGAACGTTAACGGTATATTTTTTTTCTAAATATGAGGTAAATATCTTCACGCCATAAATTCTTCGGGGATGGCAAAGCACCAAAGGTGCAGATTGATAGCGAAATGCTTAAACATCAACGACGTCACATTCGGTATTAGTTAGGTAGGTCTGAGATGTATTCTGGTGACAGGTTGCCAGACCTTCGCTTAACCCTTAGCAATACTCGCTATTTTCAGCCTACACAAATACACTGGTGGGGGACATAATATCCCCATCAATATATCCTTTATTTAAAAAGGAATTGGCACATTTATATTTATAGGTTAATGAAAGACGATATCACAAATCTAAGTAAACAAGTATTGTTAAGATTTTAAACAAAAATGAGTCATTAATTGTCGTTTTTCATTTAAATAAATTAAAATAAATAATTGCATACAATCACAACTATTATCTATCCCACGTTAAGTTTCACGAAGAACTTGTGTTATGAATACTAGATAGCGGATATATATACTTATATACTTATTTTTTTGTAAATACATACATAATATACATATCAAACAACCAGATCAAGACAAATAGACATGTTCATGCACAAATACATCCGGGGATCGAACCCGGGACCTCTGGCGCACAAGGTAGGCTTAGTACCTTTGCGCCAAACAGGTCGTCATATACATATACCTAAGACCCTCTTAGGTATATGAAAAAAGGTGGCTGTAAACAAAAAATTAGACATGGAAATGATTGCTACTTTTCACTGTTATCGAAAAAAGAACAGGGGCAGTTTTTTTTTAGTTAACTACGGGAGACTCTTAGCTTTTATCATAACTGATGTTAAGTATTGATAAGGCTGAAGATGGAAGCGAACCTCTCCCGGAATCCTCAATCACTGTCGATTCTGTTGTGTCTCATCTCTACCCTGTTCCGAATATCACACATTGCACTACTTTAAAAATGAAATATTTTTCTATCGTATTCATTCAGTATAGACACAGATTTGACTATACATTTCCAGCACCCCGACCGCCTAACGGTATAGCTTGTGATATCGCTATAGCTATCAATTTTTCAAACCACCTACTAGGGCTCTCGCTGACGCTATTACCTTCATACTAAAAATGCAATAGTAAATCCAATAGATAAATACAAATATGTAAGAGTTAGACAAAAACCCTATCGTTGAATGGTTTTTTGAGAGTTTGAAGTTTGATAGCTATAGCGATAACACAAGATATACCGTTAGGCGGTCGGGGTTCAGAGGTGTTGTTTTAGCATTTTTTTATTATATTGCACAATGAATAAATGTCTTTTCAAAAATATTTTGCTGACATAGTATACGCGATTCGGCCTTTGAAGTGGCACAGGAATCATCCTAATTGAAATAGACTGTAGCTGTCATTCATCATATTTTATTATTATTTGAACTTGGAAGGAGCAATCTACGATTTTTATAGTGTGAAATTGTAGTAGTCAATGTGAAAGGAAGGAGCAGGTGTGAATAATGAAAATCATTTCATGTTAGTTTTCACATGCTATTCATGAAATGTTCCATGCCTACAAAGAATAACGAAGCCGCGAGCGCGTAACGTTAAAAATAAAACAAATATTTACGAAAATGTGCTTGGTGGGGAGCCTACTCTCCCACGAGTGGTGTTAAGGGTTAAATTAGTTTCCGAAAACCTGTCCAATCTCCATTGATAGACATTCTATGTTTTTCATTCACTCCCAGTTCAGCACGGGAGATATGAGGTACTGAATTGTATTTATTTATTTTGCTGTAGCTTTGTGAAATAATTACCTTACACCTTTATGCTTTCAACATTCGGTGAAATGAAAGCTACGAATGTGAACCGTGTAATTATAATTTATGTTTTAATTTCATTATTTATAAAGAGAGGCTGCGTTGGACCGCATTTCCTCGAAAAGGTGCCAGCATCTTTTTCCTCGCATAATTTTACTTCCACGCTTCATTTTTAATGAAATAAGTTCTTGGAATATTTTTTTACAGGTTGTTAGATAGTATTCAAAGAATTTTTTTTTTTTATTCTTGTAGTTGAATTAATGAACTTTTACGGACTTTAATCCGTGGTCACAGGATGACCGAGTCGACGAGACGGGATGATACTACAGGTATACCGTGACCACGGCTCCTATAAACGGGTAGAGACGTCGGAAACTTAAACAGAAAAAACTTAAAGTAACGTGCAATTAGAAACTAATTATTAATAAAAATCCGCTAGTTTATTCAATGTAAAGAACGCGCGAACATTAAAAATTTTAGATATTGCAGTAGTTTAAATAAAGAAAGCCATCAGGCTCTATTTATATAAATCTCGAACGTTTTTAAACTGTAATCATATAGTGTAAAAACGTTAAAGATTTTTTTATTTTGGAGGTATTTTTTAGTTAAACTATATAAGGGTAAGGACAGGAAACACCAGCTTTGATTCTCAGTTACGTCTGCCGTTGTTGAGATTTCTGAAGGACATTTAAAAGACGCAGTTACTAGCGTCCCAATTGTTCATATCCTTGAATCGTGCATTCACAATACTATTTCCACTAGTAAACTTTTTGTTTCGTTACAAAATAGCAAGTTTGAGTGATAAGAGACAAGTTTTATTTTAACAATGACCTGCTATTATTCAATCTCATAACCAATTGAAAAGCTTTGTGTTCAACAATGCCCTCCAATTAGCATCAAACGAGTACCATTGTAGAGCTTAATAGCAACGCAAAAACACATACGATTTTTCCTCTCTACCAAAGAAAGTTAAAGCTTTTTGTTTCATCTTTTTTCAAAGGCCACCTTTTTTGTCTCTTTTTAATTTCCTTTATGAGCTCACAATTACCTTCATAATGGTATCGTACCTTTCATTAAGACTCATTTGAGCCCGTGAATGGTGGTTTCGCTCGTAATGGGTGGAAACGTTAGATGTACCCTTAAGCCTTTGTGTACACATTATGGAGCCGACTAGGGCCTTTCACGGGTCATTCGTGCCTGCTCACGGCATAGTTTCAATAGGGCTTTATTAATAAGCACCCGCGCAGTAATAAGCACTATAGCGATGTTTGCTAGGTATTCAGTTCTCGTTATTTATGTTGCAAAGTAGCACGCTTATGAACCGCGTTTGCTGTGCTTGCAGTGGTGTGGTTGGTTCTTGGTAAAAACAAAAAACTGTTATAATGGTGTCTCATAAATATTGTCAGCAGATGGACTCGAAAAGCGAAGTTGCAATTGATCTTAAGTTTAAGCGTTCACATGTCGTAATGATACTTATTAACAGTTTATTAAAAATCCAAATATCCACCCCTTGCCCGTAATACAGTTGGGATTGTCCCGTTAACTGGACAATTGATGAACTTTTATGCGGTAGTATTAACTGTACTACGGAATAAATATTTTTCCCTGATATAGTTCACTGTACCACGGAATATATAAATTTTCCACGGTACCAGAACTCTGATGCGTACAACAAAAAAAATTAGTTTAAAAACTAAAACCCGACTACTGAAAAATCACGCTCTAAAAAGTATGAAACAAGAAAATGGTCGTATGCCACTTACTATAACAAAACAATACATTCTAGGGAAAAGTGGCATACGACCACGACCATTTCAGATGAGAATATTTTCGGGTTTTAGTTTTTGAACTTATTTTTTATTTAAATTCTTTTGGAGTTGTAAAGTATGGATTTATGCAAGCAAAGCCGCAAGCAAAAACTAATAAAATATATGTTTTTGAAACGTGCTTACCAAGAGCTTTCATATGACACCAATCACGATATTCTTTAAAAAAGAAAGTTTTTTAGTTCACAGCTTTATGTCGTCTAGAGGGCACCATATTCAATTTCATGTGACGTGACATAGCCTATAACTAGCGGACAATTGAGACGCTTCCAACGATACCTCAATTGTGAATATATAATAAGCAGTTTAAAAGTTATGTGGGTACAGATGAACATACATACATACATACATACGTACCGGTCAAAATCATAACCCTCCTTTTTTGTTTTGCCGTAGTTGGGTAAAAAAAGAAGAATTCTGAACTAAAACTACCAGGGCAGCATAGCCAACCAGTAGTGATTTTGCGATATTTTGAGATATTTATATGTAGTAGTCCGTTTTCTATTGGGAATGCTTGTACGGAGAGGTCAGCGAAATTCAGTAAAGCAATGCAATTTAGTATGCGTGTTATATTCGTGAACCTAAGCCCAAAACGCCCAGTAGGCACTTCCAACCCTAGAGAAAAAAAATCTGGCGGATTTCTTTGCACCTTTACCAGTTTTTTTAGGATCCGTAGCAAAATATGACGCAATACACAAAATATTAAAAAATGTTTATTAGTTTCAAAATGCAATCAGTTCTTTTTTCATATTAAAAAAAAACTTGGTTTATAAAAGATATTCCCTGAAAGCCCATTTAATGCAAATTAAAAAAACATTTACAATAAATATACATACACTTTACTATTTTCATTGTAAAAAAAATATCGAAAATACTGCGACGTTCTTCAGGCACGGGAAGGCAAAAAGAACAAAAACAAAAAAACATGTACTAAAAATAAGATATCCTAAGATAAATAAGCTTTCATAATACGAGCTATGAATTAATGTCCTTTGTATTCTTTTATTTCTAAAGTAAAACGAACTGCGTATGATTATTTTTTCTCTTTACCCTATGTCTTTTATTAATGTTATATTTTTAATCACCTTCATTTATAAACGAAGTTTTAGTATAAAATAAAGACAATAGTAATAGTAAGTTTCTAAATGTTAACAACCACTTCCAAAATTACATTACTCATTACATTAGAGCTGGTGCAACAATTACATTTGGAACTGCAAGATTTCACGCACTGATATCTTATTATTTATAGGATTTCTAGGCATGTTTGAGCAGCCATAGGACTTTGGGTCCGAAGTGGCACCCAAGCTCCTTCTACTTTCCACGAACGCCATTTAGATGGGCAAGGAATATTTTGCTTCTTGATAAGGCACTGTCCCCAAACATAAACAGCCTGTAAAACTATGTTGTTTGAAGGCTGCTTCTGCAGGAGGCAGTTTCGATTTGCCTATCCTTTTTTTGTAAACAAATGGTTGCGACACTCAGTTATTATTGTCACAGATGGACATATATGATCTGAAAAACTATCACAATAATCGGTTCACGAAAACCAGCTAGTACTGAGATAAATTGGTCGCTTTTTCGGCTGAAAGTAAGGCGCAATGCCTATGCGCGTTTTCTTTAGCCAATCATGAGCGACAGCCTATGCGATTTATATTCAGTCAATCAGGAGCGAGCAAATTCTCTCAGTAGTAGCTCGGTTCCTTAAACAGACTACAAAAAACGCAATATCTGGACAAAACTATCTTTTGAATATCGTTTTTCGTTACCTGTCATACATTGCAATCACATTTTTTTATTTCAGGGTCTACTCTGTCATATGCGCCCTTAACCTCTCAGATCCCGGATTACTGAGTCTGGACACTGGTTGTCCTGCTAGCTGCTATGACGAATTGATAAAGTTTTTAAAATGTGAAATATGCCTCCTGCAGAATCTGTCCTCAAATAACGTAACTTAAGGTAAGTTTGGGGGCAGTGCCTAATGAAGAAGCAAATATTCCTTGCCAATCTGAATGGGGTTGGCAAAAAGTATAAGAAGCTTGGATGTGAACCCAAAGTCCTATGGCTCGCACAAGCATGCCTAGAATTAATAAGATGTTGGTGAGTGAAATCTTGCAGTACCAAATGTAATTATTTAAAACGCCAGCTCAAATATACTGGAGTAGCTTGTAAATAGAATTCGTCAGTCCACTTATATCCATAGCCAGGATCCACCGGTGGATCGAAGGATACAATTTTTTCCTTTTCGATCCACATGTGGATCCATGAATGATTTTTATTCCTCGTTAATCCACTGATGGATCCATGGAAAATTTTAAATCCCCATCTATTCACAGATGGGTCCAAGGATAATTTATATTCCTCTTCAATCCACTAAAAGGCGCATGGAGTTTTCTCCGTGAAGATTATTGACATAATTATGTACTTAATCAAAAAGTTAAAAAATTAAGTGAACGGAGGGAATAAAATTTAGACACGTTCTATTAATATTTGTTTTTGTTTAATAATGTTACTTACGATTTCGTTTATAAATTGAAGATGATTAAAAATATAACATTAATAAGACTAGGTAAAGAAAGAAATAGTTATTTGTTATGCAAGGCTGGAAAGTTCAAAGATTGAATCCTGAGCGAAGCGAGAATATCAAAGGTACAAGACGCTAAAAACTTTTCTGCCGAGCGCAACACACAATTTTTCACCTCACAAAAGCGAGGAACATTTTATGGTTGTTTCCGCGGTCAACTTCCGGTAAAAAATTCTTTAAACTAAAAGTTTAATCTAAATATACCTTCTTCTCGTTGTTTTAATGATATAAAAAACTAAAATAATAAAAAATGGGGTATTATAGTAAATTCAAAGTTATTTAAAGTAGGAATATATTGTTACTAAAAATAACAATAAAAACGATTCGGTAAATGTTGACATTGACATGAGGTACAAGACAAAGACAATTTAAAAATAAAGGTTTATGTCACGTTCCGAAATCCAATCTTAGGTTGTAAAATGTCACCCAGCCTATTATAAAATTCTTATAACAAATAGTTTAATCTTATTTTTATTGTTTTTTTATGATTCATGAACTAAAATAATATAATAAAACCAAAACGGAGTATTATAATTAATTCAAAGATATTTAAAATAAGAATAAAATGTAACAAAAAAGTCAATAGTGCAATTCGGAACGCATGATGATACGCAAAAAACGATCTTCTACGCAGAATCTTAATGCCAAAACCTCCTTTTCCGAGTGTGTGAGGTGAAAAAATAATAGTTCGTTTTATCTATTAAATAATAGAATACAAATATTATAATTATTGTAAGGACATTAATCTATAAATATTATGAAAGCTATGGATATAATTTTTTGTACATGTTTTTCAGCTCTTTTTGGTTTTCCGTGCGCTGCGTTGACGAACGTCTCAGTATTTTCGGTTTTTTTTTGAGCGCCGGAAATTCTATACTTTGACACCCCCCTAGAGACGGCGTTGGAAGTGCACACGTTTTGGGCTTAGGTTAACGTGTTAACTTACCAAACTAGTAAACTTACCAAACGGTATTGCTTTACTAAAAAATGCTGACCTTTTTCCATAAAGAAAACGGATTATAGTATGTATGTGTGTTTTTAATTTATGCAGCAGCTTTTCAAGTTTCTAATAACTACTGGTTGGTTATGCTGCCCTGGTACTTTTCGTTCAGAATTCTCCTATTTTTGTTGTACGTATCAGAGTTCTGATACCGAGGAAAATTTCTTTATTCCGTGGTACAGTGAACTGTACTACCGCGTGAAAGTTCATCGATGGTTTAGTTAACGGGATAATCGCAACTGTACTACCGGGCAAGGAGTGAAAATATCTTGCACATTGCTTCTTCGGTGTACGTTTGGATTTATTTAATAAAAAAAAACCATACCACAACATAAAGAATGTTATGAATTTCCGAAAAGGTATTCCTTTTTTTGCTCACGACATAGTTTTAACAGAGATTTATCATCCGCCCAGTAATAAGCATTATAGCGATGTTTCCTATTCAGTTCTCGCCATTTATGTTGCAAAATAACACGCTTCTACAGGCTTATATATGGACGTCATTGGACGTTGGAGTCGTGTTTGCTGTGCTGTGATATAATGAGTAAAGTATTTAAAAACACTGATATACTGGCGTCTTAATAAATACCTATTGTTAGTAGATGAACATAGAAAACAGCGAAAGTTGCCATTACTCTAAAGTTTAAGCGTTTACACGTAAATTGAATGCTATTTTTTTTTGTACTTAAAGTACTAATTATTTTACGCAGTAATAAATTGAACCCGAGAAATAATCATATCTTGTGCGTCATACGTTTACCACATTCTGTATTTTTACGTAAATCAGAGTTGACAGCCCTAGCGTGACGCCCGAGTTTAGTGTGTGTGAGTGTATTAATTTCAAGGACAAGCGAGAGCTTAAAAAATTTGTACCTCTCTATTTTGTGTTGAGACACTCAAAAACTGCAGCTACTAAGAAAAGCGGCAGCTTCACGTACATAATTTGAATGTAATAGGTAAACTAAAAAGGCGCGGGTAATTACGACCCAGCCCCCGTGACAACGGGTTACAGAAACTATATGAGAAAAAAACATGCCGTTCTGCATATGAGCTATAAAACTATAGAAATAAGGCAATATTATAGTTTGGATTGTCACAATAGTTGATTTAGATCCTTATCAAATTTACTAGCTCACTAATAACAAATAAATAAGTATTTAGGAACCACAACAATATCAAAATATCATTTGTTGAAAAGAAACGGTTCAATTAGTGAGTTTCGTCCAAAATATACTGCAAAACGTTTCTAAATATATTCTTTAATGACATTATAATGAGTGGAGAGCCCTTCGCAGTGGCCCTTCCTTTCCCTAAGAAGTTCTTAATGATTGCCCCTTAAGTGATCACCGTTTGAAATTAACAACTGATTAATTATGTATTTTGCTTCGTTCCCATTCCATGTTTTTGCTGATTTATTGATACAATTAAACGCCGGTTTATTGCTATCCTGAACGTTGATTAACATTGGAGATTATAATGTTTTATTTTCAAATAATATACTGTTCCATATTATATGAAAGTGAAGGGAGTGAATGAAGACAAAATGGGTGACCGAGTGGAGTAGAGGAGATACATGTATGTAAAGTCAACAATGAAATGTATACATTACATATTATTGCATTTTGACAAGAAAATAATTTAATCACCAATATGTTGTACCTTGAAATTTAGTTTTTAAGAGGCGTAGTAAAGGAGATGTGAGAAGGAGATATCATTATTTAATTATTTGTTTTTGTTTGAGTTATAATTAATGTAATTGACTAGCTATTGTAATGTTTGTATGCCTCACCAGGGCAAACATGTATGAACAACGCAAAACCCTGACACCTGCATTTAATGTACACTCATGTTTGACAAAAAATAAATGGTTATGATTATGATTACTTTACAACCTTATCGTAATGACGCACACGGAAACAAAGCTCTCTCTGTCCACAAATGTCATTCAATATTGTAATTTGACAAGGTTGCTTAGTGTTTCTATCTTATTGCACGTGACTGTACAAAATAAAATCATTCTAATCAAAATGTTGTGTCTATATCATATACTAAGTATGTGATATAGTAACATAAACACTTTGTTTCTAAAGTCTTTAGAAACAAAGTCATGCAAAAACCAATTTGGAACAAAATGTTCTTAGGTCTTTTGTGATAACAACAAATAAACTTAAAATGTTATCTTTAAATAATGTCCGTTACGCAATTTAATTTTATTTTGGGAGAGGGGAAGGGTTTGGTCGAAACAGTGTGAAACTTTTTCAATGAATTTGTAATTTAGCTGTCGCAATCCTTTATGTATTTTTTTCCTCTTCTGCGGCCCTGGACAGTCTAATTCATTTAAATATTTATAAAGGAAAAACATTGGTTTTTTCTCATAAATAATACTCTCAGTGACGCAATTTGTTTTTACTATTAGGAAAATGATTAATTGACGGTTTTTTCAATCAAATACATTGATAAAATTAAATATATTAATTTAAACATATAGTTTGCCCAGTATCAAATGCAAACTTCTAAAAAATTCACCTCAGAAAAATTTTAGAGGTGAATCTTTTTTTTCTTATATAAGTGTACAGCGCTTCAATAATGGACTAGCATTGATTTTACTCATATAACAAACCTGATAGACTAAAACAAAATAAATATCTCTCCATAAAAGTTATGTTGAAGGCTAACACCCATATTCTAATTCCCGTTGTTCATAAAAAAAGGTTTTTTTTTACAAGTAACTGGGCAGGCATCTGACCACCATCGTGCCTAATAAACAGGATGTTGTCTAAGGTGTAACATGCTTGCCCAGGAAATGCCTATTCAGTCTCGCCTTGAAGAGACCGAGGTTGTAGAATCGAGGAACGTAGTATGCAGCGCATAACATGAGTAGGCAGCGCATTCCATTCTTTAGCGGTTAGCATTGTAAATGTGTCAGCAAAGCGCTTGGTACGGATCGCTAGAATGTCAACGACGTACGGGTGATAAGCTAACCTGCGTCTGGTACCCCGATGATGGAAAGGGGCTGGAGGAACGAGGTCGTGTAGTTCTCTCGCACATTCTCCAAAGTGTATCCTATAAAAGACCGATAAACATGCAACTTTGTGGCGGTGACTGAGGCTCTGAAGTTCCACCGTGGCAAATGCTGAGTTTCCAATGAGTTTCCTGGCACGGTTTTCAATCGATTACAGAAGCTCTAGCTGATACTTAGCAGAACCATCCCACAGGTGACAGCAGTACACCATGCACGGCCGAATCTGCGCTTTGTATAAAAGAAGCAGCTGATTCGGAGAGAAGTACCGCCTAGCATTAGAGAAGACGCCCAGTTTCTTTGCAGCACACTTAGCAATGGAGTCGATGTACTGGCCAAAGTTCAGGTTGGAAGACAGGTTTAGCCAAGACGTTGCAGATTTTCGGTTACCGGTATGGATACACCCTGGAAAGTCGGAGTCAGTTGGAAGGGACTCCGTTTTGCGGTGAATAAACAAGCCTGTGTTTTAGTGGCATTAAAACTGACAAGATTGGCGTTGCTCCAATCAGAAACAGCCTGAAGTGTCAGATTCATATGCTCGATAAAGGACTTGCGCTTGCTAGACTTGGCGGCTCGATTGAAGACTTTGGGTTTGGGTGTCCGGAGATTTGCGCGCTCGAGCATCAGCCCAGGCTAAAAAGCTGACTGTTTCTGCGCTTCGGCGTTTTGACAGTCAGCATTGAACCAGGGCCAAGCTTTACTGCCCGACGGAACATCGGAGTAAGGAACGTAATATTCCATACCCCGAAGTATGGTCTCGGCAACAGCGTCAGCGCACTTCGACGGATTCTCTGAAGAAAAGCAGCATTACCGCCACGGGAAAGATACAAAGAAGTGACGCATCTCATCCCAGTCTGCCGACATGTATCGCCACACCCGTCTCATACCACTAGGGCCCTGATCGGGTTGGAAGTAGACGGATACAGTAGTAATCATTTCTAATATTTCTTTTGAACACAATTTAGAAAATGAAGGAAAGATCGAACAGCCTAATATCTACTGCTATTGTTTGAAACGAGGTCATTTTCCCGTTAGAAGGTCGTTGAAATTGGTTGAGGGGGTTCAAAGCGAATTCGTGTAAAACTCAGATTAATAACGAGTTTGAACACAGTGACAAACAAAGCACATCACACAATAGAATGACTAATGGAAGGACGACACCTGGTAAAAAGTAGGTAATAAGAAAACGTGGCACGCATTCAGGCTGAACCCATTGGGCTCTGTGAAGGAATAATTATTTTACATTCAACTCTTGTAATTCTTGTAAAATACATAGAAAATATGGAATGTTTCTTTTCTGTTCTGCGGCTTCAGTTCATCTTAATCGATAGTCAAACATCTGTAAAGATGTTTCTTTCGAATGCGAGGATATTTGGCCAACACCGCAGAACGGTGAATATACTAGAAAAATTCGACGTGTCCTCATAGGTCTCTGTAGCATAATTGGTTAGTGCATTGGGCCGGACTCCCAAGGATGCGGGTTCGAATCCCGTCAGGGCGACATGAGACTAGTTGCTTTTTTCTGGTATATTTTCTTGTTTAATATTTATCACATAAAAATAGCATTGTAAAATGCAAAATTAAAAAGTTATAATTAGATGGCTGTTTTATCTTAATCGATAGTCAAACATCTGTAAAGATGTTTCTTTCGAATGCGAGGATATTTCTCTCATTGATGAAGCGACGGTGGCCAACACCGCAGAACGGTGAATATACTAGAAAAATTCGACGTGTCCTCATAGGTCTCTGTAGCATAATTGGTTAGTGCATTGGGCCGGACTCCCAAGGATGCGGGTTCGAATCCCGTCAGGGCGACATGAGACTAGTTGCTTTTTTCTGGTATATTTTCTTGTTTAATATTTATCACATAAAAATAGCATTGTAAAATGCAAAATTAAAAAGTTATAGTAACTGCAATTCTTCAGTTTGCTTGTCTGCTAACTGCCTGAGTGCCATTCTCATGATGTGAAAAAATATTATTGTCAGGAAATTGTAAAGGTAACGTTTCTGTTTAGACTTTATCATCTGAAGCTAGGGGCACAAATTAATAAATAGTTGCTAGGGGTGTAAGTTAGGATACTGGCCTCTAGCTCGGTTATCTGCTAACCGCACGCTTCCTCCTGCCCTCTAATCCTGATCAGCACCCTGACTACATCCCTGTTCACAATTGTACTAAAATGGCTGGAACATTGTTGCGTTAGTCATCACAATGTCAACTTGCTGACAATCGGACAGCGCTGACAAATGATACCTTTTATTGAATAATTATCGCACGAACCACCGTCACGAAGGTACTAAATGAACGGGAGGCCATGATGTGACCTGCTATAGAATAATAGATGATTATTGTTTTCCCTTTCAATATTTATTAGTCGACTGGCATCGAAACTTATTATATTCAGAATCATATATCTTTAGTTATGGATTATTCCATAACGACTTTGACTTTCGTATTACCTTGACATTAGGCATTCACTTAATTGTGTCGGTACTAAACGAAAAGGGTATTAATTTACTAAAAGAAAATAGTATACCATTAGTGTACCTAATACCTATCAAAGAACAAACTCTTTTCATAAACGTTGGTAGGTACTGGTACGTATTCTACGAAATCTCTGCCAAAAACATTATATCCTAAACACCATACAATATTATCCGCATTAAGAGTACACAAAATACAAACATATTTTATGCATAACTACCTAAGGGTTAAGAGCAACACTTCCAAAGCAGAAAGGGGTCAGATGTAGTAAGCACAGTAAATGTGTTGCATTAAAAGTTAACGACGCCGCAAACCAGTGCCTCTGTGTCCAAATTGCTTATTTTGACCGGCTTTATTAATTATGCATGCGGCTGGGAGCTCGGCATGTCCTCACCAAACCGTGCTAGTGTAAAAAAAGTACTACGAAAATAAGGGTTTGGACTAGAACTCGCTTAACGAGTTCAGGTCCAAAGGTTTACTCGCATACGATATTAACGGAGCTTTTGCAAACAAGTCGAATGTAGCTTGATGTGGTTGCCGATTAAGACCTCATTTTTGCATTTTTAAATAAATTATCTTTAAGAAAATGTTGAAATAGCTGTATTGGGTTAAAATATAATTCACTTGTAGGCGATATATTGAAACGATACGTTTCTTTCTTTCGTTCAAACCTTCGACTTATTGTTACATGCGACATTGTTCATACGACCTACTCTATCAATGACGTTAATTAAAAAGCTAGAGCGGGGAGTGCAGTTAAACATTCCAGAGCATGCCTAGTAATAATTACAAAACATATAGGATACGAGGTGCAAATAAAGGCGAGATCTGCGAACGGCAATTAGAAAGTGTGTAAATTTTAACGTAAAAAAAACATTTTATAAAAAAAAAACCGACTTCAAAAAGTAAAAAATAAAACTTTTGGAGTCGGTGCCAGCCAGGGCATTCTACATTGCACTTCTATTAACTATATATTTTTTTGGCCTTAGCTAGCTAGCACCGACTCCAAAAGTTTTATTTTTTACTTTTTGAAGTCGGTTTGATTTTTTTTTATAAAATGTTTTTATTTCAGATTTTTTAGTTACATCATGTGCCGTTACTTACACTAAAAATCAGCCCATACACAACAATGTCATCTAGGTAAACGACTACTTGCCAAAAGGTGATTGATATTTTTCAAGATTATGAAAAAACTACTAGCCAGATCTTCGTAAAAAATTTATGGGACCAAATTGACAGTGTACCCGATCGAACAAAAAACAACTATTAAAATCGGATCACCAACACCGGAGTAATCGGAATACATACATCAGACAAAAAAAAATAATAAAAAAAAAAACGCGTTGAATTGAGTACCTCCCTCCTTTTTTGTTGAAGTCGGTAATTAACTTTCATTTCCTGGAGATCAATATATAGAACAATAATTTAGTTATACCTAAGTACAAACTTTAACTATAACTAAATATAATAAAATAATTACTATTGTGAGCACTGTCCTTCAAAATTAACCCTGTCTGAGTTTTTTTTAAGCTCTCAGTCAACATATACAACGTTATTTTATGTTTATCCAAAACATCAAAACCATTTCTGGAATTCATCATAACATACAAATTATTGTATGAAAGCAATCCTGAAATCGCGATAAAAAAAACAGCAGTTTCATAAGTTTTAGCAGAGTTCAAATAAAATTTTCTATGAAACAGTTGATTTCTTTTTCGTGATGAGTTCTACACATGGTTTTGAGGTTTTGGGTAAACATAAAATAATTATAACAATTTAAGCTAAAGGAAACAGTCAAATTCTATTTATCTCCTAAAATTCATGACCATTCAGCTTTATTCGAGACTATCCTAAGCTTTGTTGTTCGGATTGAAAAAGTGGTCACCTTTGTGCACACTACAAAGAAGCGACTGCTACAATCATTTGTACGGATTTTTTTACCAAAAAGTCTCTAGTAAGTATTTCCTCTTTTATTTATAATTCTAGTGAGAATTCGAGAGACTACGCATGGTTTGAGTAAATAAAAAAAATCAGATAAATAATGTCATATCACCAGTTTGTTTAAACAATTTTGAATGTTGGGACAATTTGTGTGTCAATGTTTACAATCGATTTTTTAATTATTTTCAAACGTGAATTTCTTTATATTTACATATAACAGCAATCAAATAATGTTTTTAAACGACTTCAAAAAAGGGAGGAGGTTATAAGATTGAATAATGCGCAACAACAATGTATGTTTAACAAATTATATATTAAATTTCCCTTTTTATTTTCAGAAATGAGTAGTTTTATCACTACTAGAGACAACTTGCTGCTTAATTTAATTTATTTTAACTCTTCACTTTACTTTCTGAGGTAAATTTTATTTATGTAAAAATGATTGTCCTGTCCTAATCATCACTTACTTAAAATACTTTTTTTAATATATATATTTTTTAAATTTAGTTAAAAACAATGTACATCTCTATTCGCTCCTTTAACGCAAATGCATCTTTAGCATTTTCATCTTTAATTCTATTATGTAAACTTTAGTTTTCAATGCTCCAGAGGCGAAAACGAAACAAACCCTTTCTTAGCTCTGTAAATGGAGATAACATCGTTTCAAAGGGTCTTTTATACTGCGATTAGTTTAGTAAACTACCAAAAAGGTTAATGTAAATACGTTAGAAGGTACTAAGGATCCCGAAAGTTTGTGTATACGTATACAGAGTAGGTTTAAAGTGTTTGGAAACGCATACAATAGGTACTATAATTAGGTAGGTACGTTAAACATAACTATTTTTATTAACTTAACTATTCGATGAAAAAATTTTTACAAATGTTTGACTATCGATTAATATGATACAGCCATCAAATTATAACTTTTTATTTTGCAATTTACAATGCAATTTTTTTTCTCTCTCATCGATGAAACAACGGTGGCCAATACCGTAGAAAGGTGAATATACAGGAAAAAATAGACTTGTCCTCATAGGTCTCTGTAGCATAATTGGTTAGTGCATTGGGCCGGATTCCCAAGGATGTTCGAATCCCGTCAGGACGACATGAGGCAAGTTGCTTTTGCCTAGTATTATTTTCTTGTTTAATATTTATTACATAAAAATAACATTGTAAAATGCAAAACTAAAAAAATATTATTAATTATTTTTAATTTTCGCGTTGTTAAAAAGTTTTAATATCTTCTTTTATTTTCACTGGAACAATATGCCTCAACTATTCTCAAGAATTACTATAGATATGCCAGGTATTGTGCTATTTTAATACTTATGATAATTTTCTGATGGGACCATTTCCATCTGAGAATTCACTTGAGGCCGAGTGGATTTTTTCCAATATGTTTCTATTTTTATTTTAAAAATTATCATAAGTAAACGTTTAAATAAACAACATGACGTCACCGAAGTTGAGTACAACGAACATAATTATTAGCAAGATAAGACTGCTCTACAATCTTTATGCAAGTTAGAACAATCATAATTTTTAGTTTATTGTCGATCGTTGATCATTATTCAAAATCTATATTGAAAATACATTGAAAGTGTAGCTCCTAAAAAAAAACATTTTAATTTAGACTCAACAAGCTAACCAGTCAGGAGATGAAAATGCCGAAACTTCTTGGCAGATTTATCAGCTCAATCTTTCATGTTATTCAGAAAGAGCCCAGATTGCTCACAGTAGGAATCCTTATTTGTTATTTTCTCGTCTTTTTGGTAAATCCTTCTGTAAGTTAAATAACAAATTGGCGGAAATGATTTACAGTGATCCTTTATTCACATTTGAAACAAATGTAATGGCCTTCGTTTTACGTCGACAAACGGCCGTACATAACGACAGAGGCGAGCGATATTAATGCTCATGTGGGCACATCCACGAACATTCGTAATTCGCACACTTCATCTTCATAAGTCGCCAGCAGCTCTCACCAGGCAATTTTTATTACGGCTCGAGCTCACCGCCTCCGCAGGAATTTACTAAACAAGAAACTGTAATTTTCCTTGACTAATTCATTGTCCTTATTAATCTTATTCTTTGTCCCCTTTTTGTACGGAAGCCATATTTATCGTGGCCGCAATTGAAACGTTTTCATTTAGAAGCAAGCCTAAGCTCCTCGTTCAAAGAAAATCAAACGAATTCCATAAAGTCCAAAAGCAATTAATTAAAACCTGACGCACACAAAAATAAATTAAAAGTTCCTGGCAACACTCTCCTAGTAAAAAATACCTCGATCAATTTCGAAGAGCACGCGATTTATTTATTATTTTCGTTGAGAGCGACCGAGTGTGTAAGGAAACGAGAGTATCGCCAGAGATTGTTGGCATAAATCATTTTTCAATTCAATTTAAACGACACCGAGTGTTGTTCTTCGATATGCTTTTCGGCGAATCATGAACGGAGAAGTGTGGATAAGCCTTTTTCTTATTTGATTTTTATACTTCTACACTATGAATCTATATGTACTCATATTAACTTCTGGGATAACATCACCTATAAAATAAGAGAGAGAGATGGGTGAATTAACTTTTAAGGCACTCCTTTGACAGGGTCTTAAATAAATAATAATAATTAAATAATTGCATACAATCATACCAATCAGCTAGCCCACGTTAAGATTCATGAGCAAATTGTGTTATGGATACTAGATAACGGACAAAAATACTTATATACCACTTTTATTGTAAATACATACATACATATACATATAAACGCCCAGACCAAGACAAATAGACATGTTCATGCACACAAATATTTGTCTTGTCCGGGGATCAAACCCAGGACCTCTGGCGCAGAAGGCAGGTTTAGTACCCCTGCATCAAACAGGTCGTCGTGTTTTGAAACAGAAAATCATAATTGAATTTTAACGTATTTACAAGAAATATATATATTATTCTATACTTTGTGGTATTTATCTTTTTTCGTTTTCATTGGTTTCATTGGCCGCGAACTTTGTCCTACTGATAGCTTTTGAGAAAAACCAAAGGTCTGCCGTAAATGTTTCACCTGCGTTACCTACTTCAAGACAATGATTTATTAAATAAAATAAACCACCTGTGTATAATATTATTAACTCGCAATGTAATCTAACGTTAACCAGACAAGAAGAAATAAAAATAGAAATCAGAAATTACAATAAAAACTTAAAAGAAATAGCAAAAAACACCTGTCATTTCTTTTACTTGTTCAAATATTTGTATTGCTTCTTTAAATCCATAATAGGAATTATTTTCATGATTAACATAATTAATACACTTTTATCCCAAATGAAAAGTTTTGACGTTTTCATCTACTACCCGCAAAAATATTACCTGTTTTTCTCCGTCGTCCTCAAATTCCATTAATGTTTTGCAAGAATACAAACAATTTAACTAACATAAAGTCATAGCTGGCACTGGGATCATTATCAGATGAATAGCTTTTATCACATTCACAACGATTAGTTTTACCGTATATATTAGTTAAAACCTGATTTCAATTGAAAGTGTAATCGTTCAGTCCAGATAAGGGATTTTTGTAAGAGAAAGACAGATTTAATTCTTTACAAACACATATATTGATCAATAAACAGTTTTATCAATTACAAATCAATACAAAACGTTACTTACGTTAGGACTCTTAACTTATTTCACAACTTTGGATACTCGTTTCGCACTTGGAGCACAGGAACACTTTGTGTGCGTAAGCGTTGACGTCTCGAGCCACAATCCCGCCATTTTTACGATTATCCTTTTGTTTTTAAATTTCTCAGACTAACTCTAATGAATAATGATTGGGTGAATCGAATAACCGATATCTGTGGTTACTGACAATTGAATATTAGTAATTAATAAGTGATAAATCGTAAATATCTGAATAAAAGCTAACAGCTCGGCCATCCTGCTCGAGCGCGTCCTCGCGCAAATCAAATAAACATTTAGTCAAAATTCAGTACATTATGATAAGTGTGAATTATTAATAATATATAATAAATAAAAATGCAATAGAAAAAAAACATGTAAAAAAATAAATTTACCATCGCTTATTAACTAGCTAATTTTAAAACCGAACAATAATTCTGATGGACTTTTCTGTTATAAATTTTTAATTTTGCATGTTACAATGCTATTCCCGTGTGATAAACATTAAACAAGAAAATATACTATAAAAAAACTTTTCTGTGTTGCTTTATGGACTGTATTAATACCTACTTGAATGTCATAAGTATGATCATCCCAATGCCTATCATCATTATTATGCGTGCACGTAGAAAGGGATCACTAATCTTATCAATGGGATGCAATTCATACTCCCGTTTACCACCAGGGGTTTTATGGTGAGCACATTCTAGGCAAGACTGGACGTATCTTTTTAAAATTAAAATGTCGCATTTTGTGGAACCAGTAGTGTTGTTGGATCGGCTGTGCAACGTTTTGTCAAAACCGTAATGACCAATATCGTCCTGGTTCCTTTTAAGTATTTGCCAGCGAACCCCCTGGGAAACTTGGGAACTAACCATCTAATGCTATCCCCAACTATGCGATAAACACGTCCGTTCTTTAACTGATAGTTATTGTGTACATCCATGATTTTATCTGCGCTATCATCGTAAAGAATGTCTTTGATTCTCAGGACTTCCTCGTCGGCATCCTGTACAGTGGCGATCAAGTCACGATCAGAACTTTCAAGGGATAATACATCTAAAATATGAGTTTCCATTACTGGGTCATCAACCGGGCCGCGACTAAGTGCGTCTTCGTGGGACATCCTAGCACCGGGGCGACACTCTATGCAGAAATCATATTCCTGTAACTGTAGCCACCAAGGAGCAATACGCGGAATTAGGTCACGTTTTACTAAGATTGATCGTAATGCGTTACAATCAGTAAAAATCGAGAATGGTATACCTAGCAAATATACCCTGAACCTACTTAATGAAGCTACGACTGCTTGCGTTCATCTAATGTAGGTTTCCTGCTGAAGTAGGAGACTGGATGAAATATTCCTGCTGAATCACTTTGCAATAGTATGCCTGCTAATCCATCCTTACATGCGTCGGTATGCAATTGAATTACCGCGTTTGAATCATTAAGAGCTAAAACAGAACGTTGTGTAAGTAAGGTCATAAGGTTCAGAAAGGATTTTTCTTGGGCCTCCCCACAATTCCACGTCTGATCTTTCTTTAAAAGGTCAGTCATAGGGGATGTTAATAAAGCGTGATTTTTAATGAACCTTCTAAAAAAACCCGGCAAAATCCCAAAAATTGCCTAAGTTCATGCAAAATACTTGGAGTCGGAAACTTAGAAGTTGCATCAGTCTTTCTATCCCCTAGCTTTATTCCTGAT
Source organism: Chrysoteuchia culmella (assembly GCA_910589605.1). Taxonomy (NCBI): domain Eukaryota; kingdom Metazoa; phylum Arthropoda; class Insecta; order Lepidoptera; family Crambidae; genus Chrysoteuchia; species Chrysoteuchia culmella. Next base: position 10,497,559 of record OU342649.1, read on the forward strand.
GCGTTTACCTCAAACCCCAGAAAATCTATTGTATCCATAAAGAAATTACATTTTCTTAGTTGTTAAGTTAACCCGCCCTTTCTAAGAAGATCCAAAACTTCTTCTAACCTCTTTAATCCTTCATCTGTCTTCACATGGTATTAAAATATCGTCCTTATATACGATAGCATATTTGATTTTAGCGTCATGGCGAATTTTATTTATTGTTCTCTGAAAAACTGACGTTGCATTTACTAAACCGAATGGCATGCGGTTGGATACAAATTGCCCGTCTGACGTTACGAATGCTGTTTTATGACTATCGGGATTTCATAGAAGCTTGAGGCTAAATCTAAAGATGTAAACAACCTGTTACCTGCCAAATGGTCAAGCTTGTCTTCAACTCGCGGAAGAGGGTAGTGATCCTTTTTGGCTTTCCTATTCAGCGCGCGGTAATCCATGCAGAGACGTTTTTCGTCGGTCCTTTTTTGTACAAAAACTATGGTAAGGTAAGGTGAAAATGATACTCTAACCATACCGCCATCAACCATATCCTGCACCATGTTACCAACCAATGACCTCTCGGAATGAGACAAACGCTATAGGCTACAGGCTCCGCATCCTGTAACTCTATAACCATTTCTGCTACACTTGTGAATCCGAGTTCCTTTAACCCTTTTGAAAAGGAATCCTTATTTAGCTCGTAAATTTTGTAATTTAATGCTATCATCACTACCTAATTTTCCACCACAATTAATTGAATCATCCAAATCTGGACCATCACGGGACACGCTACAATAATTTAAAACATTCGTAGAGTCTAAATGTCTGACATTGATAGATCGCGTCAATAACGAATCCTTAGTAATAACTATGTCATTTTTAGATACGTTAATTGCCAATAATGATCGCTGCGCTTTCCGAATTTGATATTCACCACTAAGAAGATAGTACTCTTTTCCAGCTTCCCCCTAAGCAAGCTACGCATACAAACTCCACCGTTAAATACGACTAATGAATGAACAATGACTACTGTATCTTCGCCGGATAGTAAATGTATTTTAGTTTCGTCAACCTTCTCAAATATGAAAATGGAAGTTCCATATTTGTATTATTCGTTTTGTTTGTGTAAGTAATTTGTTTAAGGTTTTTCCATAAAGATTTATTATTTGTCACTGATTTAGATAGCAATTCTCTGTCATATTTTCTTTTTAGTTTTTTTTATTTAATTTAATTATTGCAGTAATTTCTATACCGTTTATATGTTTATTTAAGAATTTCATTATTTGATTCCCTTTTAAATTGTTTTTGTAGATTATTCCTGTTTTAATACATCGTAATATGCCATGAGTAATTAATTCACAGATTACTTCATTGGGATCATTACAATAAAGTAACTCGGAGAGATTTTTTTTTTCAAAGCTGTTTTAGAGCAGTTTCAAAATCTGTTATGGTTTTAGCCTTTGATAAATTTGCGCGGTTTTTAATTTTTGATATAGCAAGGAGTGTAGAATAGTGATCAGTAGTAGACGTGGTAAGAACAGCCTTGAGCTTTTCATTTCCATTTTTGATTTTTATCATAGAGTGGTCCAAGCAACTCTGGTTGGTAAAGTGTGTCCTGCTAATATTCCTAAAGACGATAATTTATTTAAATATTGTATATGATTTTGGTAGTCTTGAGGTCGCTAATCCTGTTTAGGAGCAATATTAATATTTATATCACCTGCAATCACGATACTGTTGGTGGTATTTAAAGTTTCTATATGTGTACATAGGGAGTCTATGAAAATAGATGTAATCCTATTTGAAGGCGACCTGTAAATACCCAATATGATAGTTCCCAGAGTTTTCAGTTGAAGACAAGATGCATGTGCTAATTTGATTTCTTTGATGGTATGTCTTAACGTATTTTTAATGTAATCACTACCCCATCATTTTGATTTAAGTAGCAAGTAGTGAAATAGGAGCAGTAACTATTCAGTTGTGGTATAGGTTTGTTTGGGTCAAGTCTACATTCCGTGAGTAGAATAACATCTGTATCAAATGATAGACAACTTTGAGAAAAATCGTCAAAATTTGACTAAATACTTCTGATATTCTTAGAAATAATAGTAAGATCATTTTTGGCGATTTTTATGTGGTTAGAGACCTCGGCGCTGTCACAAAGAATGGAACTTGCAATTTCAATGCTGTCTATCTCTTTCAGTGTATTTAGTGTTAAGTTATCCATTGACTTAAAAAGTTTTTAGGACGTATTACAGTAATAAGTACAGACTTTATATGCAAAAACATTGATAGTTTATTATGTAATATTATAGTTTATGAGTGAGCTTATGCGTGAGCTTGTGTATGAATGTGTAAGTAGAGGTGAAGGGTATGTCAAGTGTGACGGTGTATTAGGAAGTGTTATGTTTAATAGAGTCTTAAGTAAGTCTAGTTTAATAATGCTAAAGATTAATATGTTTACATCACACAGCAAATAGAAGCTAAAAAGGCTTACTAGCAAATTACAGCTAAAAATGCTTACCAGCAAAACATGGCTGCATAATATCAGAAAGTAAGATTATAATATAAATATGTATATACCGCACATTCTTCCATTTTAGTGATCCACATCAAAACGGTTTGTTTTTATCTCATAGGGTCAAACTCTGGGATAAAATTAGTGTTAAACGATAATTTAGGTCTATCTGAACACTTAACGTTTTCAAAATTGTTAAGAATTTATCTAACATTACATTAGTATCAGCTTTCTTTTTCTTACTACTATGTGTAATTCCTGTGGGACTCACCATTACTCGAACTAGCTGCGATACTTGACCTCCTTTCCCTACGTGGTCGCTTCCTGTACTTCCTCCTTCCATGATAGTCTCCTTCCTCATCCGTAAGATTCTCCGAATCCGTTGTAACATTTCGTTTTTCCTTCCTCCTTGATAAGTGCGGTGCGTCCTCTCTTCCCTCCGTTCAGTGGAACACCGTTACATCTGGATCCGCACTTTGTCGTCCAGTCCTTGGGAGTATAATACTCCTTTCACCACCCTCTAACCTGGGTGTTCCCCTGCCCTCGACCCTGGGCGTCTCCATACCCTCTAACCTGGGTGTCCCTCCGCTCTCCAACCCGAGCGTTTCACTGCCCTCACACCTGGGCGTTTCCACACCCCCTTAACCTGGGTGTCCACACCCCCATAACCTGGGTGTCCACACCCTGGGTGTCCACACCCCCTTAACCTGGGTGTCCACACCCCCTTAACCTGGGTGTCCACACCCCCTTAACCTGGGTGTCCCTCCGCTCTCCAACCTGAGCGTTTCACCGCCCTCATACCTGGGCATCTCATTACCCTCCCCATTGAGTAGCAGTCCTTCTCCTCGACTGCGCTCCACATTATCCATAATGCGTGTTTAACTGAAACTTTCAACATTAGGAGCTTAGTGCCTGTATACAACTATAATGAAGTTATGATGCACGGGTTACTTGTATAGTAAATTACTAGAGATTAAGAGGTACTGATTGTTACTAGAGATTATAAAATATATATAAAATGGATCAATATTTGAATACGTTTCTATTCCTTGCAACAACACACTGACACAATAATTCAGATATAGTTTATGCAACACTTTGTGATAGTGAGCATGTCTACCTATTAATTTAACCCTGAATAGTAACTACTTAATTCAACATTAAAGCAGGTAAACTACCAAAATTCCATACCGAATCACATTCAGCAATGTTAATTAAAAAATATGTCGTACATAGTATAGACAGACAATTTTATTAAACACACATATTTCAGAAAGAAAAGAACAATCCTATAAAACATTAATTTTGAATCACAAACGACTATCAGATTTCCCAAACTTATTTCCACATTCTACATGAAAAACTCATATAGGCTAGCACAAAATTATAAAGCAATGAAATGACGGTGGTTGTTTTTCTTAAAATGTCCGTTTTCCAAACATATTTGTAAAATGAAAAGAAATAATGTTACATAGACAGTAATAAAGCTGGCAATAAAATTGGCACAAAAATGATGGTAGTTAAACTTCATACGTTTTCCACTACACTGATACTGAAAAAAATCTTTCTTTTTTTATTGAATCAGTAGTTCATGCCAGCAATAAAATTATTAGTTTGTGTTAGAATAATAAAAATTGATCGCAAGGATGGCTACCGTGGACGTGAAAAGAAAATTATAAAATAAATTTCCTTACGATCCCACTTCTGAACTGTACTTACGTTAGGACTCTTAACTTATTTCACAACTCTGGATACTCGTTTCGCACTTGGAGCACAGGAACACTTTGTGTGCGTAAGCGTTGACGTCTCGAGCCACAATCCCGCCATTTTTACGATTATCCTTTTGTTTTTAAATTTCTCAGACTAACTCTAATGAATAATGATTGGGTGAATCGAATAACCGATATCTGTGGTTACTGACAACTGAATATTAGTAATTAATAAGTGATAAATCGTAAATATCTGAATAAAAGCTAACAAAAGAATGAGGAACGTTACCAACATTACCACGGCAGCATTCATGTGTGTGTTTCTGAAGCTTCTGACAGTCTCTTCATTAGACAGATCGAAGTTTATTCTTATTTGTATTAAATATGCAATGCAAAGTCATAAAGTTTTGGATAAAAAAGTATGATCAGAATCGTCTTCACCGTCACCAACCACCACCTTTCCAATTATTGGAATGTTCGAGATCTGTAAGAGTTGCTTGAGAGGAGAGGAATAATAAACCTTCTAAAGTTTTCAATCGTCTTTTCCTCAACTTCCATATCACGTTAGTATTATATCATGTTCATTTAATTATTTAATTATATATTTAACGACCTGTTTGGCGCAGGAGTATTATACCCATAGGAGTATTATGCGCCAGAGGTCCCGGGTTCGATCCCCGGGCCAGACAAATATTTATATACATGAACATGTCTATTTGTCTTGGCCTGGGTGTTTAATGTGTATATTATGTATTTATTTACAAAGTTTATAAGTATATTTATCCGTTGTCTAGTATCCATAACACAAATTCTTTATAAAATTTAACGTGAGCTAGAAAATTTGTGTGTTAAGCGGCATAAGGCCTAAGCGGCATAATATATATTATAGCATTGATGTTAGTATAGTCCAACGAAACCCTAAGACAAAGTAAACAATATAAACTTTGGCAGCCAACAATTTTCCAAAAAATTATGTAACCGCATTATAAACTTCGCGTATATTATAAATTAACACTTTCACGGACGACTATTATAGAATTTTAATTGTTATAACTGATAAAGCCGTTGAATATAGTCTTTGGAATCCTTTGGTTTCGATTTATAAATATTTACAGTAGCTGTGGCCAAGGGAACACTGTTAAACGTACACCAGAATGAATTATATACGCGTCGAAATATTTTAAGGTATTTAATTTCAATATAAGTGCATTAACTATTTGTGCCACAATACATACATTTTCTCATGTAGCTGGTAACTCAAGAGAAAATTGTCAGCGTAATTGATAAAGCAGTAGGAAAATCACTATAAAATTACAAATAAGTAACCTACATTGCATATTGAGCCATTATTTTAATTTAACCTTGAAGTTAGACAATGTACTAAATATCAAATTGTATTAATAGTAAATTATTCCACATTCTATGATTCCATGATTCCGAGGTAACGCTGCAGACCAACAATAAACCCAAACCTTAATACTCGAGGACGCGCCGTACACTGGTGGCCTGATAAAGCACGAAAGATACTATCGGTCAACATTGACGTGAAGCTAGATAGTAGGCAGCACTACCGACAAATAGATACCTCAGCGCTATTATTATCAGAACTATGAGCGGTAACTCCGGAGCACAGAATTTTTATACATTATTAGGGACAAAGCTCTATGAATATTTATTAATTTTATTTGATCAATATGAGTAAGACTTTGTATTGTAAATAAATGGTTATTTAATGTAGAACTAAAATATGTAGAAATGATTGAGTAGTTTTGTAGCCAACTGTACGAGCTGGAACAGATTTTTTTAACCCTGGAAGCCTAATCTATTTCAGAAGTACACAAAGCCTTAACATACGTCTCAGAGGCGTACACATATAATTCAAGTTTTTTATGTAAAAAATAGCCTTATTTTGTTTTTTTATAGTGGAAATTTAAATTTGGTATATAAGCTAAAAATAAAACAACACTGTTATGAATAGTTACTATAATCACAGTTATTTATAACAAAAATAAAACTAGGTGAATAAATTGGAACAAAAAAATCAACTTCTTCAAAATCAACAGAAACATATTATTTTTTCATAGATTTTTTTTAACGCTAATTAGTTATTCTTAGAGCAAACATTAAAACTAATCAGACTTCAAAAGACTAGGTAAACCTTAAGAGCAGTCTTCATAGTTAAAAGTTAAAAGTTACGCAAAGCCTAAACATAACATATATTGTATTCAGTCTTGTTGGTATTAGAACTTGTTCAAAGTCCACCGGGATAGCTACCGTCATCTTATCCAAGTAAGTCGCCATAAGAACAATGTTTTCAGCCATGGGTGTGTTTCGGCAGATAAGAGATAAGATAGCAAGTTCCTCAGAAGTAGAGAATTTCGGGAGCATTTCGCCTTCAGCCTTACCATTTCGCATAGATATAAAAAAGTAAATTCTGAGACCTTCCGCAAGATTCCAACACGCGAAACCATTTTTTGGCGTGCAGTTTGTCAAATCGAACATTTAAATGACCAAAGTCGGTTTCCGCAAACAATTTGTTTGCCCGATACCATTGCATCGTAGCCCAGAACTGGGGACTTATTCTGATAATATCTTGTCACAATCGTATTTCAATCGTGTTTCTATCGAAGTGTTCTTCTATAGAGTAATTATTGGTACTACCACAGGGTAAGGAACTAGTAGTGGGACAACGCCTTTGAAACCTCGTGCAATGCCGCTTGTGACATGACTTTCTTAGTATTTGACAGGACACTGACCGTTTTGTATTTCTAAGGCAGCTCGGTCTCGCTAGCATCCACTCTCGCCCCCTGAACCCCACACGATTGCTCTATCAACACCTGTCCGTCGGGCGACTGTATGTAAAAGAAGATAGAAGAAACATCACTGCAATTGAAACACGATTGAGATACGATTATGACTAAATGATAGCAGAATTGACCGTTTATTTGCTTGGACCTATAAATCTGTCCCTAACTTCTTAAAGCGTATCTAGTGTTTCGCCGGTCCGTTTCGCAGACACTTTGGAAAACCAATTTTACTAAATTGCGTTAAAAGTTGTTGCCAAATACTGTTTGTATGGCGACTTCCAACCCCATAGTTATATTACTATGAATAATGCAATTTGAGCGCTGAATTTGTAACCTACCTACTTAAAAAATATTAACTTACATTCATTATTTTTTAGCTATGTACCTGAGTATTGAAAATTTTGTGTTCCCAGTATATATACAAATAAATAAACAGTAGGTAAATAGCCCATTTACAAAAACGAAAAAAAATGTGAACTTACAAAATTTATACCATTCGCACTTTATTAAAAATATTAGCGGCTGCCCGCGGTTTGACCCATGTGGCTCCCGTTCCCGTGGGAAATTATCGGGATAAAAATTATCCAATCCACTATATCTGTGCCAAACTTAATCTAAATCAATTCAGTAGTTTTAGCGTGAAAGAGTAACAAACAAACAGACAAATAAAATAACTGACATACTTTCGCATTTATAAAACTAGCGGCCGCTCCCGGTTTCACCCGCGTGTTTCTCGTTTCCATGGGAATATCGGTATAAAAAGTAACCTATAGTTATCCTACTACTTGAAGTCTCTACATACCAAATTCTATCCAAATCCGTTCAGTAATTATTGCGTAAAGAGCAACAAACAAACTGGCATACTTTTACATTTAAAAAAATTAGTAGGATATATTTAGAAATCAGAACATATGTATGGCCGTCTCGTTATAAACTATGCCCTCTAGTTCTTTAAAGGCTAAACAACTTTTAACAATGTTTGTTAAATCTAATATACACATCAAACGTCAATTCCCCCTTTGGTATAAATTCAATTTTAGTGGAACTATTTAAGTACCCCTTTCCGGCGGAAAGCTACTGATATTTATAGAGGTCTGTACGTACAAGCTTTCCCAAAATTGAAATACATTAATATTTTACCATAAAGTGACAGTTTCATGCGGCACATAACGTTATCGTAATTGGTTCTTTTTGTGGAAACGATATATTTTAGCACACTTATGAGGCATTGTGGTTAAAGTGTTTGCCTAGATCGTTGAAATGTAGGCACGAAACCTGTGTAAGCATTTCGAAATTTAGAATAAATTTTAATAGTTTTTTAATTTAAGTGTTATTTAGCTCTTTGTTGATGTATTTTTATATGTATACTTATCAAGTTTATGTAATTTATTGCAGATTTTTATTATACTCTTTATTGCACTAGAAAATACATTTACAGAATAAATTTGAGACATATGTACAAAGGTGGACTTATCTCTAAAAGAGATCTCTTCCAGCCAACCTGAGACGTGTAAGAGATGATAATATTAAGCGGGTGACTCTAAATGCAAAACTAAATAAGAAAATGGTGAAACTAATATCTACATCATATACACATAAATAGATATAATACCTACATAATTTACCTATCCTATACATAAATATACACACATACTCATAAATATAAAATATATACAATACATACAAATAAATACATAAAAGAGACGGGGTAAAGTAAGTGACTCATGATTCAGACTCAGATAATTGCAATAGAAAGTGCGACTTGACTTTGGACTTGAATGAGTGAATACTTGGGGATTCCTGAATGTTTGTTGGGAGTTTATTCCAAAGCTGTACCGCTCGGACAGAGAAGGAATTGTGAAAGAATTTTTATTAACTAGTTATATATTACCCAAATTCAAATGCATTTATTAATAAATAATAATATAATAAACCTCTTGTTCTGAACTTTACAGTTATTGTGTGTAATGGTTTCGGTACTCTTTATAGTATGTCTCAAAGTGCCTCTTGGCATAGACCTCCTCTTACATTTTCCACTGGTTTCTGCCTCTTGCTACTCTTCTCCAAACATTTCCAGCAGTAAGTTTTAGGTAAGTTTGGCAGCAGTAAGTTTGGCGTCCTCTGTTACGCTTTCCATCTCTGGGGTACCAGTCAGAGACAATTTTTCTTCATTTACCTTGTTTGTCTCGGATCATGCCCGGTCCATCTCCACTTATGTCGGGCTATTTTAGTTGAGATATCTGTTACCTTGGTTTTTTCTCTTACTTTGTTGCTTCTTGTTTTAGCCATCTTTCTTATTCATGACATGCTTCTCTTCATAGCTCTCTGACAGCGTTCGAGCTTATCTTTATGGTGTTTGGTGAGTAACCATGTTTCATAGTCGTAGGTAATGACCGGAATTACACAAGAATCAAACACGTCCCATTTGAGAATTCACTTGTTTTCAATTTCACTTCGCCGAGTTGACTTTTTCCAATATTTTTCTATTTAAAATTTATCTTAAGTAAAAAAATAGCATTGGCAAATGCAAAACTTCAATAATCACACGTTTCTTTTCATTGACATGCTTACTTAGTTGGATTTAAAGATTTCTTTTAACGACCGGTACTTCTTTCAGCCGTTTGCTATTATCTTTTATCCGTCTTCTGTTTATTTCTTTGTTGGTTCGGTCTTTGTGGGAAAAAATCTGACCAAGGTAAATGTATTCTCCCACGTATTCTAGTAGATGGTTATCGATCTCCATAGCTAGTGGTTCTGAGTTTGTGAGTAGTTTGGCTTTATCTTTGTTCATAGTGAGACCTACTTTTGAACTTTCCTCATTTAGCAATTTTATCATTTCGGCAAGGTGGATTGGGTTTTCTTCGAACAGGACTATATCGTCCGCGAATCTCAGATGGTGCAGTTTAACTCCATTTATATTTAGTCCGTAACTACCCCAGTTCAACTTGCGGAAGACATTTTCCAGCACAGCTGAAAACAGTTTTGGTGATAGGGGGTCCCCCTGTCTTACGCCTCTCTCGATATTAAACTTTTTCCCCACTTTCTTTCTTCTTCTTTTATTGTTTTCGGGAAAAAAGTTTCATTTTTTAATAAATGTCAGTTTTAAATAAGAGTCAAAGCAGTTAAAGACTTATCAGCGCCCCGTAAACAATCAAACGTACTGTCAATTTTTTGTCAGATTTTGGTGTTTGTCTAAATTTTACCGTCTGCGGCTATGTTTGATGCGTTTCACTACCTGCAGGCCTACCGCCATCTTTTAGAAACCGTCATGTCGTAAGAACGTTTTGTTTTCCTTTTGTTTCAATACTGTTTAAATTACAAGCTTGACTTTATTTGACACAAGACGTCGTAGTAGGTTTGATTGATAAAAATCTTGTTTGAGTGAATGAATGAGCGATGACGCCACAAAACTTCCGTCAAAAGACAAGCTTGTTTTAAGAGGTTCGCGGTCCGATATGACATATAACAACATTGCGCCGATACAAACTGACATTAAACAATATTGCGTTAAGAGATGGCGGTAGGCCCCCTGAAATGTATTTGAAAAACTTGTTTGTCAAATAAATTTGATCGTTTACCGGGCTCTTAGATTTGACAATCTCTTTCAAGTCGCACACTGGTTCAACAGTAATAATATGTCTCTTAACCCTACTAAAACCAAGTTTGTTAGATTCCCATTACCTAATGTAGTGCAGGTCGATATGCAAATCAATTTGAATGGGAATGTAGTAGAGTTATTTGAGAGTACAAAATTTCTTGGCATTACATTGGATTCAAAGCTGCAATGGGATCCACATATTGAAGCCTTGTCGAGTAGACTTAGTTCTGCGGCTTTCGCAATAAAGAAAATAACTCTCTTAACTGATATTGAAACGGCAAGACTAGTTTACTTTAGCTATTTTCATAGTGTAATGTCCTATGGCCTGTTGTTGCGGGGCTCAGCAGCTAATATAGAAAATGTTTTTATACTTCAAAAAAGAGCTGTGCGCGCCATTTACAACCTTCGACGGAGAGATTCTCTTAAGGATTTGTTTAAAGAGATTAATATACTAACTTTGGCGGAACAATACATCTATGATTGTATAGTATATGTAAGGAAACATCTTGATTTATTTATTAAGCATAGCGATGTCCATAGGTTTAATACTAGAAATAAGAATAAGCTTGCCGTTCCAAAATTTCTACTTAAAAAATGTAGACGCTCGTTTTTGGGGAAAGGTATAGCTTTTTTTAACAAAGTTCCACAACAATTGATAGAGCTGCCTTTGCATACATTTAAAATATATGTTAAGAAGTCACTCTTAAGCAAAGGTTATTACAAGGTAGATGATTATTTAAAAGACCAAAATGCATGGATGTGATACTAACATAAAACATAACTATTATAAATTGGATAAAAGGAAAATATTCTAATAATTAAATATGGGAAAATTTTCTTCTTATATTAAATATATTTCAAAATTGTAAATTTGTGCTTGGCAACAACATGTTCCATTGTAAATGTTGTTGTTTCTGTTAAAGCTGATAAGTTTCTTGCGGCCGTTCTTCTTATCAGTTAAAAGATGTCCTGAATGGCTGGTAGGGAAAAAAAAAATTGGACTATTCGAAAGTACTTATCTATAAGTCTATTTGAATAAAAATCTTTGACTTTGACTTTGACAAGGTAAAATGATACAGTATTTTTTTAAAGTTATTTAAGCCGAGGTAATAAAATGTACAAAACTAAAAACACTACTCTTATAGACTTCAATTTCCACTAACATACTTGTAAAACCGCTTCGCTAAGAACGATGTTCTATTCTACATCTAAATCGAGTTTACGTCTGAGATATTTCACAAAGACGCATGCACAAAATTCCTTTGCGCCTTGTCACATATATGCTGATATTATGGTATTCTGGCAAAGAGCGCATACCGTGAACAGTACATGTTAATAGTATCTACAAAATCATAATAAATCTACTATCTTTCCAGAGATATCTAGGCCTCTAGCCAAAGTAACTATTCAAAAATATTTTGACGACGTGTTTGGCGCAGGGGTACTAACCCCCACCTTCTGCGCCAGAGGTCCCGGGTTCGATCCCCGGACAAGACAAATATTTGTGTGCATGAACATGTCTATTTGTCTTGGTCTGGGTGTTTAATATGTATATTATGTATGTATTTACAAAAAGAAGTATATAAGTATGTTTATCCGTTATCTAGTATCCATAACACACGTTCTTCATGATACTTAATGTGGGCTAGATAATTGGTGTAAAAAAAAAAACGATAACTTAAATAGAGAGAACTAAAAATTAAATATATGGGATTGGCGGATTGGCATAAGCCGCGCTAAATCACGTGGTCTTACCACAAGTTAATTGGCAATATTGGGCAATAACAAATCGAATTATCGTTTTGCTACATAACGATGTTACTTTGTCTACGGGCCCAGTCCCCTGCTACCTGAGGTCATACGACACCATTGTATCCAAACCCATATAGAGTTACGAAATACAAAGCCTTGATTACCAGGGCTTTCCTGAAGGTAAATAGGCTTTTACCTGCAGTACCTACATGAAGAGCTTTATTTCAGAATAAAAATAAATAGAATGAATGATTTTAGATAATTTAAGCGATTTCAGTTAATTATCTCTTTCTCACTTTTTTTTTGCGAAATTCTAAATTCTGAGTTTCTTTGCAATGATTGTTATTATTTTGAAAGTATAATACAGTATGTTGAAAAATTTCAAACAGTTGGTCCTATTTATGGGTCAAAGCTAAAAACATGAAATCCATCTATTGTGTTCTCTGAGAGACTAAATATTAAAAAAAAACGGAGAGGTAATGTGATGCTGATGTATATTTCTAAATAACAATGGCATTAACTTTATAAGTACCTATCGAGAAAATAGAAGGTAATAAAAAAAAGATCGTACAGAAAACTCCCACGATAACTCAGTACAATAGGGAAAAATAAATCTCAAGAGCGAGGATACAGTCTAATGGAGGTGTCACATTTTACGGGGCCAATAAACGTCACGGCTGAAATAGTCGCTACAAATATCAAAACTTTATGTACAATCCACAGCACTTCCGCCGTTACACTAGCACTACGAAAACCACCATTATTCGGAGCGTCAAGGTGAAACTGTAAGGCTTGAGACGGGTAATGTTGAATAACTCTACATAAATAAATAAATATTTTCATACATCACACTAATTATCCAGCTAGCCCAAGGTAACTTTCATAACAACTTGTGGTTACATACATACATACAAAAGTATAACTTTTTTACTATTTACCACATGTAGAGTGTAATGTAGAGTCACCTAGACCAAGACAAATGTTGTTGCACACATTTATTTGTCTTGTCCGGGAAGAAACTCTGCGAAAAACCCAGTGGTCATCGTCCAAAAATATGTTTTTATTTTAATTAAACAAAAACTTAAACCAATAGCTTTGAATGAAATCCATCAATATATTTTAAGGCGATACTTCGTCTTGGTCAAGGACTGTTCAATATTTCAATTCGAGAAACCGCGCGGTAAGCTTCGACTTGTAACTTCAAAGCGATATTAAATCGAAGCTAAGCTATAAATAGTATCAAAGAGTAGTCAGGAATACTTGACCACGCTTTCCGTTTATGCTTTTGTAGATTCCAGTGGGGCTAGCACGATAAACTATCCAAATATCAGTAAGTATCGAACACATAATGTCTAAATATGTAAAGGTAAATGTTGTTTTATTTACTTCCAGTAGAAACGCTATTCAATATCTCATTACTTTTACTTTCCTTGTTCGAAATTATTCGTGCTAGGCTTACTGATCTGCTTGACGCCGAATCAATGAGGTCTTATCATGTTGTTCATGATCTCTCCGTCTCTCTCTCTCTCTTATCAGACCATGACAATTTAATATTCGTAAGTTTAAACACCACTAACACTTAACCACTAGTGACCACCAGCGACTTCCTCCGCATCGAACTTTAGACAAATCCCCTTACAAACTTATTTTTGTATTTTGCCTACGATACGATTTTTCTTTTCACAAAAAATCACCGCATTCCGTTCCAATGATTATTTCGTTCAAATAAGCAAAATGCGGCTATTTTTAATAAGCACGTTTTCGCGCGTTCATGTACAACTTTTGCTCATTGAATCAAATCATCCCGTGACCACGGTACATCGAAATGTCAGGATAGAAAAAAAAACATAAAACTAAACTTCTGGCACACGCAATTTCAAATAGAGATGTTCCACTCCTCTGCTTTATTTACTGTGATTTTACTCTATTATCGCTTAAAATCTCAATATTTTTGCTGATTCGTCTGAATAACAAGGTGTAGAATTTATTTTATTTTCTCACTTTTCCTACCTCGCCAGCATCCTAGCATTACCAGGTGGACCAATAACTCTATGCTATTCTTCTCTCCCTAAGGCCTGATTGCTTCAGGGCCGTGAAAGCTTCTCAGACATTTATTTACATTAAATTCGAAGTTATTACGATAGTCCAACCTGATAAATTTTACTTCAGGTTTATTGTTAACTGCTGATAAAGCGTAGCAATTTAACAGTAGGAAAATCAGTATATTGTATATTTACCAATTTACCTCACTAATGAAAATTAATAATTTACGCAATATTTTACAAAATTCCGTTATAAGTCTGCAAAAATGTATGAAACAATAGTTTTTTTTCTACATTGTTGGGTTGCTGCCATATAAAAGGTAATGAGATATTCGTAATGATGAGTTCCAAAAATGGTTTTGAGAGTTTGGATAAAATAAGAAATTAAATAAGTTGTATATGTCGTAGGAGGATTTGATTAATAGCATTTTCGCAAAAATCCTAGAGATATTGCAAAAACACGAATAATTAGAGTTTTTGCAAAAATACGGCTTGCTTTAGTATCATTGAATATTCTTTACTCTGATTGGCTTAATTTTTGCTTGCTCGCTAACTCTTATTCTGATTGGTTCACAGAAAGTTTACTACACGTGAGAGAATGGATGACATTTGAAACGTCAAGTCCTTAACCAATCAGAAAAGATGTTGTTTTGGACGGTCCGACCAGCCAATCAGTGTTCTTATTTCATAATAGCCAGCGATTCTTTTTGTAATCTTACTAAGGCAAAAATCCTACCTCTTTTCAGTAGGATTGAGAAATGACAACATTATTGTCTAATTATCCGTGTTTTTTGTAATATCCCTAGGATTTTCGCAAAAAACCGATTTATCTAATTATCCTGCTACATATATAACACCAATAGATAAATGTTGTGGTTAGTGACAGTTTTCTTTTCTCACTTATTCAAATATGTTTAAGTCATATATATGTATAATCCAAAAAGCGAGCCGCAAAATTACTCTAGGTACAATCGGGTAACTTCCCGGTTGATCAGTAGAATTTTTTTGGGAAACTTCTAGAAAAGTACTAGGATTAAAGAAATAATTTATTATATATTTACATGAAATACCTGTTAATGTTGTATTATTTGTGATATAAACTTTTTTATATATATATTTTACTTTTTGAAATAAAGCTTCCTAAATAAACTCTACTGGTCAACCGGGAAGTTACCCGCCTGTACATAAACACACCGTAACGCACCTCATTGTGTCATACAGTGTACGTTTTAGATACAGTGTTGGTGCATTGCAGACTGGTAGTGTGCGATCAACCGACGCTTACTTAGAAAGTAAGAATTGTACATTCACACGACAAAGTAACATTTTTAAACTCTTAATATTATTGCCAATAATATCTATCTGCATCTCACCTCTATTTTAAGCGTCAAAAACTTGGCAATAATAATGTCAAGTGTGTGGACAGAATTGTAGTCTGATTTTCAATTCGACGGAATCCGACTGATCTGAAGTGTGACCATTAAAAAAATTGGCCAAGTGCAAGTCGAACTCGCACACGAAAGATTTTGTCTCTCACCCAAGGTTATCTGGAAGAGATTGCTACGTAGCAATAAGGCCGCCTTTTGTGTGTTCCTCTTTTTCGTCATTTTCTCTGTATGCGTTTGTTTTTGTATCTTGTGCAATAAAGTTTCTATTATTATTATTGCCACTATAATTTATCGTCTGCAAAAATAACTTTGTTTTTCATAGTGTTTGTATGAATGACAAATTATATTTGCGGTTTTGTACTTGTGCTATAGCTCTGAAACTACTAAATATATTTCGTTCAAACCAATTTTTGTTTAAAGTTTATATAAAGATCTACATCATATATTTATTTTGATTTTTCACTTTCTTATTTAAAAGTTAGAGGGGGGGGACACACATTTTTCCACTTTGGAAGTATATAACTTTCAAACGGTTGACTTTGAGAAAAAATCGTTTTAGAAACCTCAATGCAGTTTTTAAAGACCTATCTATCGATACCACACACGTATAGGTTTGATGAAAAAAAAAATCAGTTCCTTTTATGGGGAGCCCCCCTTGAATTCATATATTTTTTTATGTTTGTATAAAAACCGTAATGCGGTTTACAGAATACATCTACCTACCAAGTTTCAACTGTGTAATCCTCATAGTTTTGGAATAAAGTGGCTGTGACATAGGTACATCGGATTGGGCGAATCTATAAGGGTTTCGTTTTTTTGCCTTTAGGCTACGAAATCCAACGAACGCCAAAACCGGAACGCGAAACGAATTTCGTTCAAACAACAAGCGGATTAATCTAGGCTCTATTGTAATTATTATTTGCCTCATAATGACTACACCTTTTGTGGGGAACTCCCGTGCTTATATTTTATGGTTGAAAACTTACAGAGCAGCTCAGAGCGCTCGTAAAGAACGCAGATAATGCGGTCGTATACGTAATGAGCCGTGAAGACGACTTCGAGATTTTCCGAGAAAGTGCCACAACTCCTTTTAGTTGCGGTGTGAGACAACAACTCGATACAATATTCTAGTCAATGTTCGAGAGATACGTTTCGATTTTAAGTCTTTGAACGTTGTCCCATTTCTGCGTGGTTACTGTATTTATTTCATCTTTCTATCGATTTTCAGGCGATAAAGCGACTTTGCTTCTACTTAATCGGAAATCTTTAACTGATGCTAAAGTTAGATAATGAAAGCGCCTCGGTTTTAAGTCTAGTCTGACTTTACTGTAATACTAACACTATAAGGTCTTATAAGAAGCAATGCTCCATATTTCCTTATAACTTCAAAAGTACTTAAATATTAAAGTACAGTTTCAATGGTCTGTGGTCTTTTATTGGAATAAGTTCACAGTTGAAGCTGCTACAATAATGGGTAAAAAATAATTAATAATTAATAAAATATTTGCATAATAAATAAATATTTTGTATACAATCACACCAATTATCTAGCCCACGTTCATTCATTCATGAAGAACTTGTGTTATAGATACTAGATAACGGATAAACATACTTATATACTTTTTTTTGTAAATACATACTTAATATACATATTAAACACCAAGACCAAGATAAATAGACATGTTCATACACAAATATTTGTCTTGTCCGGGGATCGAACCCGGGACCTATGGCGCAGAAGGCGGGATTAGTACCCCTGCGCCAAACAGGTCGTCGCCAAAAGCAAAAGTATGATAGGTCTTGTCTCTGAGAGCAGTCGTTTTGAAAGGCGCTTGTACCCTGATAACTCATATTGTACTACTGCAAGAGAGGTTGACTATTGTAGTGAGTATCAAAGAGTTATATAATAAAGTAAACCACAAAATAAAACGTGTGAGACTTGAAGCGTACTTGTCACTCTCATTTATGTATTTTTTCATGAATATATGTACCACATCATATAATTTGTTCAATTTCTTGTTAAGTAATTTAATTAAAAACGAAATAATTGTATAACCTTAATTAACCCAGATTTATAGAATTCCTACAACCACATATAGAAATGCTCTACGACGTCATAAAATTAAACGAAAAACCACTAAAATTAAGAATAAAATAGACGTGACCTGAATAGCGTTCTATATCATCGAATATTACCTACCTTATAAAAGTTCCACAAGTAACTAATAAAGTCTTCATATGGCTATAAGATGCAACCCCTATCATTAGCAGATGGAGCGAACGTGGAGCACACTCGGCGAGACCGCAGATAATGGAACAGTATTGTTCGCCATCCAGGTAGCACTACCCTGTGGGTAAAGCCGGATTTATATTTGTCTGACGTCAATATCGTATCAGAACGGTTTCATATAATTGCTATGGTTAGACTTACAACGGTATGTCGTGACGTGTTGTGATGATGCCTACGGGGGCCTACTGCGCCAGTCGAACGCAGTCGAACTCGAAGAGTAGCTGACACGGCCTATTGTGCCAAATTTAGAAATCGGAGCATCCGCTGGCAGCGTTTTCGAAGTTGAAGTTCATTTGTTGCGTATTGCGGTGCGTAATAAACTGCCAGCTACGATTCGACTTCAAAATTTGACAAAATCGGCGCGCTGTTCTTTTATGTCACATCCATCAATCGCGATCGCGTCAGACACTAAGGTTAGAAGAGGCAAGGGAAGGATGAAGCTGACTGAGTATGCACGGGCAAGAGGTGGTTTGTGACGTGAGGCGTCATATGCTCGAAAATTTTATATTTTCGTCATTTTCGTGGAAAAAAAACATTGTGAAGGTGTAAACTCTCTGTGAGCTATGACCACTTTTCAAAATATAGTTAGAAGTGATCAGAATGCGACAAACAGATGTAATTGCTAGCCGTCACGTCAGAGAGCACCACAACACGACATGTCAGACAAATATAAATCCGGCTTTACACTTGGATTAGACGCCTCTATTCTAAGTGGTTTTATTTTGTAATTAAGAATTCTAACACCCCTGTCACATTACACTACAACTACCAACTAAAAGACTAAAGGTTGGTTCAGATTGAAAGCTTGTACGATTGATTCTGTCAAATAATTACACATAATAACATTAATAACGTATAGAAAAAAGTAAAGTTATATACCAAAAATAGCTTTTATTTACATTTATCCAATCATAAAAACCTCCTAATACATTAACCATGGCAACGAAAGAATCAAAATATACGCCTGATTTTCGAATGATACTCTCACAAAAGTAACCACAACAACCAGCAAGATTTAATTCCAGTCAACAAAGGGCTCATAAAAGCACATTCATTCTAATCCAAAGCGCGTATACAATAAAACTCCCTTCGACAATCACGTCACCCTCCGGAGCGTTCCTAGCAAAATATTATTTTGTTTTTAAGGTCAAACGTACCCTCGCAGGGCCATTAAATCACAATTAGAAGTAATGCGGGTAGATGCGTGCGCGGCAGAGGCTTAACGCGCCCCGAGCTTGGGCAAAAGGCTTTGCCGGACTTACGCGCTTGTCTTTTAATACTTATATTTTACGCCCCCGATCGCCATGTTGGGAGAAATATAAGCCTCATTAAAAGCCGTTTGTGTGAACAGAAATTTACTAGTTTTGAAGCTTCGTTCATTGTGATTTTGGGAAGATTTAGTGGTATGAAAGGTTTAGAGGTACTTGAACTTTTAGCTGTTTAGTCTTCTTTGATCTCTTTCTTGACTTGAATTCAATTTTATTTCAAGCACATTGGATAGTAAATTCATGAAAGACAGGAAGAATCTCAATATATTTTATACTAATGAAACGGTCAAGTACCTAGTTGTTACGAAACGATAACGAAATGAAAATTTTAGTTTTACACTTATGATAGATTATATTAATAGGTCTAAAAGACTTGAGTTTCACTAAAATCAGGAAAAACGCTTGTACTGCAGAATCAAACAGCACGCTAGTAAAAAAAAATAACAATTTAATTACTAACAACCTTCAAACCTATCACCAGCAGGTAAGAGATTAGTATTACGTTACCCACTCAGCAACTATTATTTTGGATTGAAAAACAAAAACGTTCCAGTAGGAAGCCGTTTACCGAGAATACGATATCGAAAACGATCGTCAATCTTATCAATCTTTATAGAGAAGTAGCTTAACCTGTCAAGCCCCGTAATCGTTTGTGTCTACAAACGATAACCTATTATTGTTTTCTGGATACCGGCGTCCTGCTAGCAAATGACGTATTTAAGCTATTCAATTTCTGGACAATCTGAGGAATGTGCCAGCCAACATGTATGTCAAGTTTTGCTAATTCTGCTTATCCTCAGCGCATACCCCATCCACATTCCCTCTGTTCCGTCATGCACAATCCGCCCTACATACCTCGGTACAGCCGAAACATAGTTTAATTAACATAGATTGTTGGACTAGCACATTTATTTCTTTTGACCACATTTTAAATAGTTTACTAACGGACAAAAAATGTTTTCTATAACATCAAGACTTGAATTTTAACGCAGGTCATAGGCTTAGGCATAGGACTGATCTTTCAACATACTGCCACCATTGTGTATCTACATTAAGTAGATAAATCTACAGTCGATACGAAAAGAATAAGGTCCTAAAACATTTTTTTTAAATTATTTTTATAAAAGTAATTCTAACGGTCTGATGACATAAAAATTTAACGCCCCCACCACGCGGATTGGTTAGTTGTAAATACAGCTGGGACGAATGGCATAACGTGGCACGGACTGGCTTGAGATAAAAAAAAATTGCGGAAGTTGCTTAACGGCTACAATCAAAAGTATTTCTGAACGATATGAATATTTGTACTTACTTAAATAATATTAGTTTTGATAAAGCTGATAAGTTTCTGCTGCTCATTCTTCTTGTCAGTTAGAAGAGTCATGAATGGCTGAAAGGTTAAAATAAAATTCTTGACTTGAGAGAATTGATAATTTTATCATTGAATAACCACTACCAAACCCTTATTTTAATTATTTCAAAAGCAAGCGATATTTTATCTAAATTAATTTATTGCAATTATGCGCTCACACTAATGGTGCGGTATAAAATTAATACTCTCATTAAACATAGGAATTATAATGCATAGCGATTTCAACACTATACCAAATTATTGCGATGTATATAATATCTTAAAATATGATAATAAATGAAGGTTTGTGTTTGTCTTCATTAAAATCTAATAAGGTTAGATGTCAACAATAACAAAGACAAAATATTTTAAACTTTATCTCCCTTATACCGTCTGTGGCCTAGAAGCTGAGATTATATTAAAAACGGGGGCTGTATTAGGTCACTAGTAATTTAATAATTATGGTCCCAACTAATTAAAACCAAATCTTTACTTCTTGATTTTTTCTAACAAACTTAATCGTAAATTCAATGTAATGCAAACAAAAGTACGGTTCAACTTTTAGGAGCTACTCGGAACGTCTTTTTGGCAATTTATGTGTCGGCTGATAGAAAAATAATACTGTCTTACTATCGCACTTCATGAATCCACGTAGGTTTGTATTCACATGCTTTTTAATGGAGTGTTTTTTTTGCACTCAAAGCCAATTACAAATTGTGTAAATAAATCCAAATCAATTAAATTAAAATTATTTAAACTGAAACCAAAGAATATCCTATTAACCCACTTGTTCCTGAATTAACTTTTTTTGCACAATTGATTTGAAATTTCATATACTTCACAGAACGTAAACATAAAACTGATAAAAAATAATTAAAAAAATATTTCAGTTCAGGAAAAGCTGGAAAATGCCGTGTCGTAAACGACACAGTAGGAGAATCTACTACTATGATCTTTCACTACGTCGATTTCAGTAGGCTTCGACATAAATAGGAGAAATAAAGTAAAACACCCAAAGAATCACTCTCATATCCACACCTCGACGACGCCATATTTGGCACTGGTCGCAGGTATTAAGGCGTTTTTTTATGAACGGCGGGAAGACTCTTAGCCTCCATCATACCTAATGTTATGTAGTGATAAGGCTGAAGATGGAAGCGAGCCCCTCTCGGAATCCTCAATCACTGAGGAACGGCTATCTTATCTCTTACTACCGGAACACAACATTGCTAAAAACATTGTTGTTATGGCGTCAGACTTAGATAAGATGGTGGTAGCTAGCCAGACGGTCTTAGAACAAGACCTACCACCAACCAAACCGAATACAATATGTATTCCCGCTGGGAATCGAACCCGGGACCCCTGTGTCTGATACTGGTGGTTGTACCACTAGATCACGAAGGCGGTTAGACGATAGGCAATAGCGACAGGTTGCCAGCTCATCGTTTACAATAGTTTTCGAATATCCTTCATTCATCAGCCCTGACAGTTGGAAGACTTTTACTCAATGTACCTGCATTAGACGCATTTTATACTTTCTATCACGCTCAGTCCAGCATGGGAAATAATCAAAGAAGTCATTCATGTTACAAATTCAGCAAGTGCTCCGAGTAAAGGCCCAGGGACATTTTGAAGAAAAACAAAATGTCGTCTCCAGAGTCTTTATCCGTTACTTACAATTTTGCGGAGGCATGATGTAAGGTAACGTCACCCAGCGTGCAATTTAGAAAGACATGCTTGCCGTTTCCCTGCTTGATCAAATCAGAAATGAGGAGTTCCGCAGGAACACAAAAGTAAACCTTCATCCCTCGAAGAATTGTTCAGGTGAAGTGGCAGTAAGCGGGACACATAGCGAGAAGAACCGTTAGCGGATGGGGCGGGGTGGTTCTAGAATGGCGACTCTGCGGGTAGGCCCCCAACAAGGTGGACCAATGATCTGGTGAAGATCGCGGAAAGCTTCTGGATGAGGGCAGCCCGCCAACGACCGATCAACGTGAAGATCCTTAGGCCCTAGAGGATCTTCACAACAATTGTTCGATGGCTACCCATACCCAGCAGTCGTTCTCATGCCGCTGATATGAATGTGATGATGATAGTTATAGAGTCTGGAACTATTTTTTCATAATTTTGTTCTCATTTCTCAGTAATCTCGTTCAGAGTGAAAGGTTGTCGTAAAGCCCTGTAACAAATATAAGTACTACTGATAGTAGTACATTTTCCTACTGTGTCTTTAACGGAACAGCCAAAGTAAAACGAAAATACTTGATGAATATCTTATAAATATACCGTATTTTTTTTATTTTTGAGATTATTAGGAACCGCCTATTGATAATTAGATAACAAATAAATTAAAAACAGCATAAAACAATATTTCAAATTACCCTGTATTTATCATTTTAATAAGCACGTAATTTAACCTCATTTTGCACAAAAACAATAAACTGGATATCACGGTTACCACTTTACTATGACTGACTAAGGCATCAACAGCTAGTAGCAATATAAAATAAAAAAATAAAGTACCCTCCTACAACAGAATATTTTTTTTAAGTTGGTGTGTCGTTAAAGACACGGTAGGAACAAGTGGGTTAAAAACGTAGTGATTACTTGCTCAGTGTATCCTATGACTATATTCTGACCTTACTAATCAAAATTTTTATTTTAATTTTAAACTCTTTTTTACTATGGTCTTCTTTTTAAAAAGATCATAAAGTAAAAAGCGTAAAATCCATGGAAATTATAGGTACTACGTACTAGTACTTAATAGTTCCATGGCTGAATCTACTTGGTATAAAGAGTATACTTGATTCCTATTGACTGAAATGACATGTCATGCGTGATGAATAAAATTGTAAACAGATAACTGTCAATGCGATATTTAATAATAAACTACAGATTTTAATTAATTTGAAATATAAATTATAATCTGTGGGAAGTAGCGGGCGCTGTTGCTATTCAAGGAGTTAAAGGTAAATTTTCGAATGAATAGTGATATCATGATATTTTGCGGTACCTACGTATTTTTAGCCCCTGTACCACGATAAGTTCGCAACTTTGGCGATAATTTCGTTTTGCAATTATACACTGATTATGAATCGTAACTTTAAATTATTATTGTGAGTAATGCATGGGTTTGGAGTAACTGGAATCTTTTCAGAATAAATACTAATACTCTAGAAAGTCTCTATTTTCAATACTTTCCCCGGTTCTAGGCCCCACGCGGTATATCAAAGTCAGCGTCCCGGTTTCTATCAAACGTAACGTCTACCAGGAATGACTATAAAAACGCCAGAATCACATTATTACAAAAAAAACTTTTCACATTTACATTCATAATCAACCTAAATACACGTTACTCGTTCGCTTGGCAGTCCGTTCCAAATATTGGTATCAAAAACACATTCTGGGTGTACAATAAACGTCCGATATACACTATAAATTGGAGTGGAGGCGGTTACAAAATAAAATTAAAACTACGCTTTTGTGTATGCACTGAATCATGGGGTCTATCGGCTCTCGGTCCCCGGAGGATTTGGCAACCGATACATGATTGTGCACTTAGGGCAGCGGGCTCGCAACATTGACCCCTATAACCGATCCTTACGTAAAGGCTTCATTGTGGTTGACGTACACATTGAAAATTCACGTTTTTGCTGACATTTTATATGAAACTCGCCGACCTTTTTGGTCGGGGTGTTATTTATGAACGCGATACGAACCGTTAATTGCAACCGACAAAAGCAAATTAAACCACAGTGTAGATGAACTTTTGAATGATTTAGTGATTTGATGAGGGGACATTAAAACCTGATTATAAGATGATCATTATCTATACTATAATATTATAACGCTGAAGAGTTTTTTTGTTTGAACGTGCTGATCTCAGCAACTACTGGTTCGAATTGAATAATTATTTTTGTATTGGATAGTCCATTTATCGAGGAAGGCTTTAGGATATATAACATCACGCTGCAACCAATAGGAGCGAAGCATCAGTGAAAAATGTTGCAAAAACGGGGAAAATTATCCATATTTGAGTGTCTGAGTGTTGTGATACAGGGTGTTGCGTGCGCTGCGTAAACGGTTCAAGTTACCCAAAAAATATGAATGAGAGAATTATTACTCATTAAATGATCTAAAAAATGTCCGTGACAGTATATGTCTATCTTTTAAGATTGACTCAATATAACCTTTTTTATGGTATTCAAATTTGGTCGAAATTAATAAATAAATAAATTTCACACAATCCCACCAAAATGGATTATTGCCAATTATTTGTCAAAGAGTTTTGCGATCATAATAACAGAAATTGTCAAAGACGCAGTCGCGGGCAACAGCTAGTTTTGTAAAAAAAAAATTGTTTTTTTCATATTTAAACTTGCTATGTCAATGACGTCTTGGGCATAATCTTTAAACAAGGAAAGAAGAAATAATAAGGATTAAAATTGTAACGCCGGAAAAAACATGAACTTAAAATACAACCACGACATTGCAACCCCTAGTAGGAGTACCCCTAGTAGGGGCAAACATAGCTAACCAACTCTTTTCACTTGCTTAGATTCCTACATTGTGCCTGTCTTATTACATTTCTACTCTACATACACTACTCTCATCACATTCCCCAAATAAATCAATAAGTAAAAAATCTTTTTATTCAGTAGACCTAGTATTTATGCACTTTGAATCATAAACATTTTCCTACCGCCATTCAGGGCACTAAAACTCGTCTTGTTTAAGCCTTTGCTTCATCATTTGATACTCCTCATCTATTTTATCTTTCCCTCGAGAGTCATGCATGACTAGTTCATACAGTACAGATTTATTAATTAATTATAAATATTGTGAAAAAAGATGCATTGCTAATAAATATTACTGGACTGAAAAAAGCTGCAATGTCAGTATGTGAAGCTGTCTGACATTTATTACTTAAATTATTTGCGACTTTGTGTATTAAAATATACTATCTCTATACAAAAAGATAGGTTTACAAGTATGTAGTTGTATTGTGGTAGCTAGACTGAAATTAACATATTCATTAGATTTGCTTTTCCTCTTGAACTTATTGAAACTAATAAATTTACCTATGCTTTGTTCAGTCTCATTTAAAAAAAATTTGAACACCATTTTTCAACTATGAAATATTACAGTTTTGTTACTGAGTAACATTTACGTATCTACCAATATTTTATATCTACGTCAATTTTGACACATACCAAGTAATGAAGCAACTTCGGGGTAAAGAAAAAGAAATATTTCTGTGAATATTCCAAAAATACCAACGCGTCTGAAAAATGGATACAAAAACTTCCAACAGAGAACCGCAGTAAAATTCGAATACCCTGTTTAAAGTTGGGACTGAGTTTGAAGCAACTGAGAGCTTCCATTAAATGCTGAGAAAACTGCTATAGACTTTTATGACTCGCGCAACGTCATTGTTGGAGTTGTGAATCGTATATTTTAGCAACTTTGTCGAGTTATTGCTGCACGTCAAATGGAAATACCTATGGATTTCAGGAAATAAAACTTTTGATGCTATGACATGTTTGAGAATAGCTTTTTACTCGACACGGCTAGATAGATGTGTTAATGATAAATTTTAAATAGAAAAATATTGGAAAAAGTCAACTCGGTCACAAGTGAATTCTCAGACGGGACTCGAACCCACGTCCTTTGGAAATCCGGTCCAATACTCTGACCACTGAGCTACCGAGACTTGCGGACCACCGTCGAAATTCTCCAATACTTTTATATTTAACTACGCTGTAGGCCAAGGTTAGCACATCAATGCTAGGAATATGCTGGCATTCGAAATAAACATCTTTTCAGATGTTTAACGATCGATTAAGATGGAACAGCCAATAATTTTAGTTTTTTTGCATTTTTCAATGCTATTTGTATACTTATTATAAATTTTAAATAGAAAAGTATTGGAAAATATCAACTCGACCACAATTGAATTTTCAGATGGGACTCGAACCCACGACCTTTGGAAATCCGGTCCAATGCTCTGACCACTGAGCTACCGAGACTTGCCGACCACCGTCAAAACTCTCCAATACTTTTATAATTTTAATACGCTGTAGGCCAGCGTCGTCACATCAATGCTAGTAATATCCTTGAATTCGAAAGAAACTTCTTTTCAGATGTTTAACGATCGATTAAGATGCAACAACCAATAATTTATGATCTTAATATTTTTGACTTATTCAATGCTATTTTTATAAATATGATAAATTTACAGCGTATTAAAATATGTAATATATTTTTCTATTTAAAATTTATCATAAGTATAAAAATAGCATTGAAAAGTACAATAATTCAAAGATCATAGATGTATGTTTTTTCGTGTCGGTGTTTTCATTTTCCCAATAGCCAGATTTGGATTTGATAGACTTATAATAACATCATAAGCAACATATAAACTAATATAAGCATTATAACTAGAGCGTTATTTAAAAAAAATACTAGATACTTAAAATATACCTCACTCAATGAAAGTGATCATTTAACGGAAACAATAAAACTAATTAGATTAATTATATTTTTACCTTACACGCTCTGAAAAGGAGGTTTTGTCAATCAGTTTAGGCGTGGAAAATTGCTTTTTGCGGCCTAGCGCGGCAAAGTACTTTTTTAATGTAATACCTAAAAATATGTCATAATGAGTTCCGAATTGCACTATTGACGTTTTGGTAACATTTTATTCTTATTTTAAATAGCTTTCAATTAATTATAATACTCCGTTTTAGTTTTATTATATTATTTTAGGTCATTGAATCGTAAAAACAATAACAATAAGATTAAACTATTTAATAAAAAAATAAATAAAATATTAGACTGGGTGAGTTTTCACAATCGATGATTGGATTTCGGAACGTGACATAAATCTTTATTTTTAAATTGTCTTTGTCTAATACCTCATGCCAGTGTCAACATTTACGGAATCGTTTTTATTGTTATTTATAAGTAACAATATATTACTACTTTAAATAACTTTGAATCAACTATAATGCTCCCTTTTTTATTATTTTAGTTTTTTATATCATTAAAACAACGAGAATAAGGTATATTTAGATTAAACTTTATGATTAAAGATTTTTTTACTGGAAGTTGACCGCGGAAACAACCATAAAATGTTCCTCGCTGTTGTGAGGTGAAAAATTGTGTGTTGCGCTCGGCAGAAAAGTTTTTAGCGTCTTGTACCTTTGAAATCCTCGCTTTGCTCAGGATTCAATCTTTGAACCACTCGCTACGCTCGTGGTTCAATCTTAAAATCCTTCACTTGCTCAGCTTTCAATAGAGGTAACTCGCCGCTAAATAACCGACTTTCCAGCCTTGCATAACAAATAACTATTGTATATCTAACAATGGCGATGCGAGGAATGCCTTCGCAAACTAAAACAAAACAAAAAGTACTGTTTTATTCGAATCTTGGAGTTGGTTCCCATTCATATAGCCATTACAACCACATTGAGAACTATTAATACAAAAAATGTCTAGTATTTCTTCAGTTAAATTAAGCTTAAGTTTAACTACTTATTGCAGAAGAATATTAAAGATAAACAATTGCTCAGGTAGGTAAATTTATATAGATGAAATTGAAAATCTCAGCAAAGTAACATGCCCGTGATAAAGTGTCAACACTTTACCTTAAAATGTGTTAACTATCGGTCCCTAGCTAAAGTTATTTGGCAGCGGTCGTAACTTAAATACCGCCATTATTTTAATGTTAAAATAAAAGTCAACTTCAAATCGCCTTTTACGCATGCAACAAGTATGTTTTGTAATTTTAATTAATTAATATTATTATAATAATTAATAAAAAAAAAATTAAGTAGTTATGGTATAGGTTTCCAAAAAAAAAAGTTAAAACAAATTTAAATAACAAACTGTACCCTGACACGCAACAAATACCTACAAATGCTCATCAAATGATTATGCTAGCCATCAGTTTCGTCTCTGTCATTACTGTCAAATTTTCATACTGTATGACAGCCACAACAGCGACGAAACTGAACTGAACTGAGATTTCGTCAGATAATAGGCTCTCCGATCGTAGATCGAAACAAAAGAATTGCTCTCAATGATGTTTTACAAAAAAGGTAGATAATTACCTTCATAGAAATGAGCCTTGAAATGTGTAACGTAAACTGCACATATTGATAAATTACAAGTAGGACAAAAGCCACGAGATAGCACGGAAATGAGCAAATTGAATCGGACATCATACAGGGTGTTGAAAGACCCACACCGAAGTCGTAATTTATGCGTAGTGTACATCAAACTAAATAAAAATGTGTGAAAGTAATTGCTGGGAAACGACTTTTATTTTTCGTTAAAAAAATGGGTGTTATTTTTACACGCAAAAAACGCGTGCAGCAACATATGCGTGTATCTAAAGTGGGTACGAGTAGGCGGCCGGGATCAATTTTCTTTAATTGGTTTTGATATTCATTGCGGTTTTGTAACTTTAAACGAGAATCTTTAAAAATAAATATTGACTTTGATCTTCAATAACTCCTTTACTATCAGGCTCCCAGATTTGGCCCCATACAAGAAAATTATTGTAACTATGGGTAGAATACGTGGTTTGTATTTTCGTTATGAGTCTTTTAACACCATGTATAGTCTTCCCAATTTTCACAATGCGAGCTCGTATGACATCTGCTTCAAGTATACACATTAATATCATTGATTACTATCCATTGCGCCAACATAGCGCCATTAGGATAGTCAGAAAAAATAACAACACCAATTATGTAATCTAAATATTCAGTGTATTAACAACATCAGTAAGGATATAGGTTATCGCGATATAGATTGTTTATCAGTTGCTATATTTCGATGCTTTTTTGTAATTCTAACACGTCTGTGCGGCGGCAGCGTGTTGCTTTATAAACCAGGCCATTTGAATATGTATGAACCCGCGCAGTCCGTGCCCCGCCTGTATGAAAATGTGATGCCCCGATAAATTGTCAAAAGGGTTGATCGCCTATATAGAATAGCCAACAAAATATGACCAGAAAATGAAATGCCGTAGGCAACACTCTCGATCGAAATTGTTTGTTTATTGTCCATTAGCGTACGTAGTTTGTGCGGCTAACTTATGCGGCTTTTGGAGAAATCTGATGGGTAAATACAATATTCAAATTTTGCTTTATAGAATTTTCATCAAATTTTTGTGCAAAACTAAATTACTAATTTACAAATAAGTTAAGTCTTTGATTTTTCTTCTACTAAAAAGATCAAGTGATATTCCAACACCAATTTTCTAAAAGAACAGTGTGCTTATTGATATAATTCTGGGAAATATCTACATTGTTATATTAGGAGGATTTGTAATATTTACACAAGATATTTTATGATCTCCTAAGACTTCCTTCTTAAAGCAATCATAATGAAAACACGAACATTTCTCAGAAACGAAATAAATTCTGTCTTTCCCTCGAGAGAAAGGCGTGACAGGAAGAATATTAAAAGTACGTTTTAGAACCTACATTTGTGTTATGAAAAGATGACTTTGATGAAAAACTAATGGAATACTTTTAGTCTAATTGATGACGGGAAACTAAGTTTAATCTAGCTTTCCTAAAATAAGTTTTCTGCCAATGCTATTATTTTAAGTGTGTTCTTATAGCAGTGTGAAACATTGGGAAGACCCTATATGGAGTCCGATTCAATTTGCTATCTCTTTCATTTCCGTGCTTTTTCGTGTCTTTTGTCCTACTTGTCAGTTGTCAACGTGTGCAGTCTGCTTCACAGATTTCATCGCAAATTACTATGAAGTTAATATATCTAAATAAATCTAATAAATAAAATTTTAATAAAGTTCAACATGCAATTGTAGACCAATTGATACAACAATGGAAAAATACTTTAATGCTAATTATTCAGAACAAGAGACAAAAAACATTATTGTTTTCAGCCATAATTGTCACACTTTGAAGGCTCGTTGTTGATGATCGAAGTTGCCAAGATTTCTGAAGATCTTTGCACTGTCTAACATTGTATTGCTGTGTTAAATCATCAAAATCTATGTGCATCAAAGTTTGTGAAATCGTATTAAATATTGTAAAACAGATTCTTTAAAGAAAAACTTCTGTCTACCATTACCGGTAATCTGACAACCATTACCGGTCAATCCTATTGAGCTACTTAGTTTAATATTTTGTTTGTTCTTCTTTAGTTTCTGTGCCGTGTGGTGACGGACTAAGAATACAAGAGTCACCACTCCCTTACATGCCTGGGATGTCACAAGAGTCGACTAAGAGCCTCGACGCATTGAAAACCTGTGCGAGAGAAGGAAAACTTGAAACAAACCCTCTACCAACCCGTCTAGCCAGCGTGGTAGGCTAATAGCCTCCTACGAACGCCACAATAGGCGTGACCTAGGAGAGGCCTATGTCCAGGAGTGGATGTCCACAGGCTGATGCTGAATGAGATTATTTCTGCGATACGCAGGTTTATTTAGTCTGCCTATTAAAAATGTAGTGAACTCTGTTATTGGCTAAGCGTATTCCTAAACCATTATTTTAAGCATGTGTGATGTAAAATGGCTGTTGAGTTTCCTATTAAATGAAATAAAAAATAATAAATAAACTTAACGAATTATTAAAAAAGAAATTTATATTCGGAGGCCAACAAGACTTACTTTCAGGTCACTGCGCCATCTTAGTAAATATGTAGACTGAACTATGAATATAAAAAGTGTTATTATATGTGGTAAAACCAGCTGTAGCTGCGAAAAAAATATTTGACCCGTAAAATGTGTCAAAGAGCTTTTTTCACGATATCAAGATTGCTTCTATACCATACATAAAGTTATTCGTTATGATGATTTCTACAAACGATTTTGAGATTTGCGTAAATATAAAATAACGTTATATCAATTTAGCTTATATCTATTTTACTTTTACACAAATATTATTATTTTCCAAGAAAGAAGACTGAGCGAATTTGTATGGGAAGTGGTGGTGGTGGTGGTAGTGGGTGGAATTAAGGTATTTATAAAAAACGTCTTTCATAAAATTACCAAGCCAGATTTTGATCTCTTTTTGCACAAATGTATAGGTGTTTAAGGTGTCATCACACATATATTACAACAATGTCGGTATTGGTTCATAGACAACAAAAATATAGTAACATCACAGTATTTATTAAGTACCGTTTTTCTCAAAAAATTTCGGGTCAGATTTTGATGTCTCTTTGCAAGGGTGTATTTAAAGTGCCCTCACACATATTTTACAACAGTATGGGTATTGGTTCTTCAAACCTCCTTTAAAAGCTATTTTTCTATGAAAAATAATATTTTCCTTTCAATACCGCTACTAAAAGATAAACAACCCAGTGACTACTTTATGTATAAAGTATAAATCACAAAGGCGACAGGTGTGCGAACGCAATCCTCTTTAGTTCCCGAAGCTTTCGACCCCCAAGAACCCCTTTTAAGTTACATGACTTTTAACTTTCTGACCCATCTTTGCTTTAAAGTGCTCAACTTTAGATAATTCAAGATAATGCCCAGTTCATTTAAGATAAACATTTTTAATGGTAAAATACTGGTAGGCTTTTTTCGTCTACACTTATTCGTTGGTTTTTGTGTGTTCATATTTCTTTAGGTATTTTAATGAAAGTCCTCTTACAAAAATAAACTGTCTAAAATCAATTACTAAATACTTACTAATATTGTATTTATTTATTTTTCTTTTTACAATCTATCATATGTCTAAGACATTAAATTTACTGCAAACAATAATCTTGATAACATTATTTAACACTAGCGGCTGCCCGCGGTTTCACCCGCCTGGTTCTCGTTCCCGTGGGAATATCGGAATAAAAAGTAGCCTCTATGTTAGACCACTACTTGTAGTCCCTACATAGCAAATTTCATCCAAATCCGTTCATTAGTTTTTGCGTGAAAGAGTAACAAACAAACAAAAAAACTGACATACTTTCACATTTATAATATTGCTAGGATTGAAATTCGGAAAAGTAACTCTGATTCTGCCGGGTATAAAACGTTCATCCGAGATGAAAGCAAATCAACCGTATCTCGTTCAGTTTTTCTCGTTAGCAGTGGCATAGTAATGAAAGATAATGGAATTTCTCACAGTGAATCAGCTGCGGATGTTTGTAAGGTGTTTCAGCTTTAACGGAATTATGAAGAACAAAAGAGTCCCAAGAGGGGGGGAATTTAATTCCGCTTGAGGTCCACTCTCATTATACCCATTGAGGTGAAGTCGATTATTTTGTAAGAACCGAGTAGAAAGTGCTTACATTGTCTAAAGGATTATTCTCTGTCGAATTCGCGTTTGCCGTTCCCGTTTTTTGCTCGTTAGGTAAAATTAGTCGGCCGGGCGAATAATTTGTAGTTTGTGCAAGACAAAGCTTGGGACGAAGATGTTTGTGAAAATTAATTTCACTGTAGAAATGTGGTGACGTAATATTTAAATCAATTTATTTTAGCCTTTTAAAGTGTTATTACAGTTTCGGTAAATACAAATGTAAAGTATCTGCTCACATTTAAAAGTGCAGTTAACATACTCAATGATGACTAACGGTCGGTTTCAGTAACCTATCCTCAGCAAGAGATAGGCTTACTAGAGCTTTGTTAACTAGATATTTTTGTAAATCAGCCCAAATAACCTAAGATAACAGTGATTGCTAAGTAACGTAACCAAGATATGCCTATCTCTTGTTAGGGATATATTATTGAAACCGGCTGTTAGTAAATTGAATATTATTATTTTATACCAGTTTGTTTGAATTTGGAAGTGCTGACGAATGACCTATTCAATTTAATTATTATTCTTCTATGGATTTAAAAGTAAACTTTACATTCGCCTAACAATCACGTTTGATTTTTCAATAGTGTACTTTACGTACGAAATAATGAAAGAAAGAAAGAAAGAAAGAAAAATATATTTATTTGAGACAAACACGATAATTATACATAACAATAATACAAAGAAAAAAAGGCACAGGTTTGTCCCAAAACGGTACCGACTCAGCATAATGCTTGGCTTTTTGGCTAGCGCTGGTCTTCCGTCGGTACCGTTTTGGTGGGGCTGAGAGCCATGTTAACCGGCACAGCAAAAACATGAACTAAAAATATTTTAATGTAAATAATTTAAAAAATATAAAATTAAACTCAACATAACAGCCTTTTTGACAGATCACACAGGGGCACCAACATGATACAATATACTATGAAAGTATTCTAGTCTGTGTGATCGGTCTATGGTTATGGTAATGGTAACAATAGTGTCAGTCATCTGTGGCACAACAACCTATATAATTTGTGAAGATATAATAGAAGCCAAACAAACAACAGCTTTAAAATTTGTGAAGCCAAACGAAACAAACAATGAAACAAAACAAAATCAGACTTGGTGTTACTAAAAAACCAGGTTCAGTACATGCAAAACAAAACAGCAACATATCACCACGAGAGAAGAAAAGAAGAAAAAAAAAAAAATATAACAATAAAATACAATTTAACAAACAATCTACTTATCATTTCAAAAGTGAATGAAAACTGTGTCAGACAAGATCACAATCTGATAAAGCAACAGCAAAGTAGCAGAAAACTAGCCATTACAATAGTAGGTGAGCAACTTAACTTAACTTAACTTTGCTATTGTTCTCTTCTAATTACTCTCATAGTATTAGCAACATAAAAATTTTATCCGCCAATTTAAAGATCGTTAATAGTATACATAATTTAATTTACTGATTAAGGTACATAAAACGAAACATACCTATTGTATTTCATTCGTCAACTAAAATATATCAGTCGAAAACATCAGAATATCTCTAGGCATAAAAGCTACTTTTCAATATCGATTTACAATCCCTTGTCAGAAATTATTAGTAGTTAGTTATCAAAGGTCTTATAATTTATTGTTAGAAAGGTTCGTGTCTTCATTAGCTCGCTCGTTTTTGGGGGTTAAAAGCGTCTCCGAATTTATTCTAGTAATGAGGCAGTACATAATAATATTATATCCGTTTGTTGAAACTTATGATTGCTGCAGACTGCGATTTATTATCTCATTAAATATTATAGCCAATTGGCCATAAAAAAACAGTTTTCTTTATGAGACAATTTCTTGTTAAAAATTATTTACTATCCCACGCACTTCATAGAAAGTATAGAACGGAAGTATCTTTATTTTAAACGAAAATACTGAAACCTGTAGGAGTGAAGAACTAATACTATTTTCCGCTCGAAACAATTCCAGTATTTACTCGAACTCGTGTTAATTAAGCAAAGTGGTTGAATTATCAGAATTAATTAAACATTCGATTCTCAAGAAAGTAAACACATTTACTCTGGTTATTTACTTTTATTGCAAGTTGAACGTCCTTCGTCTCCTCCTTCGCTTAACAGAATGCGCCTTAGCGATAATAAAATAATGTACATTCTAGTCACGTTCTTTTCCTATTACAAGGTACAAACACAAAGTGACAGTACAAAAACAAAACGCTTTGAACGCGATCCTCGAAAATTGAAACGCAATGGTGCGATTCACTCACTAATTCGAAACGTTGGATGGTCTGTGCGGTCACCCGTGGCTTGTATCTGATTACGATTATGAGATTCCAGATTAATTAATATGCAGCGAGTAATGACGTTTTGATGGCACGGGGTTGTTTTGGCACGTTAACCGGAAACTGCAGCTTTGCTCAGTGGGCCTACCATGAGTTTTCCTTCCCGTTTACTGTACAGTAAATGGGAGACATTTTGTATGGTAATCTGTAGTTCACAAAAAAAGGCTCCCGTTTACTGTACAGTAAACGGAAAGAAAAACTCATGGTAGGCCCACTGAGCATATAGAGAGTGAGCTTTACACATTTTCGCTTGGAACTAGAAGCGCTACACATCTTTATTTTGCACACAGCAAAGGAGTCGGACTCCCTCCCTGCGTCTATTTCCGAGTACTTATAACCCGTCCACCTTCAAAGCAAGGGTGAATAGGCACCTTATGGGTTAGCTCGCTTCACTGTGGATTCTGTTTTAGCCCCTGCGGTTTGATTGGGATCAAGAGCGAACCCATTAAAAAAAACCGGCAGTAGTGAGGGTTCCGTTTAAAATTTTCAAAAATATTTTTTATTATATGATGTAACAAAAAATTTCCGGATTTCGCAATTTTTCCTTTATCTGTACTATAAGACGTTACTTCGTACCAAATTTCAAGATTCTAAGTTCACGGGAAGTACCCTGTAGGTTTTGATTCCCGTGCGAGCTTCGAAAATTTGCGGCATAAACGGCTGTATCTTTTGATTGCTTTGGCTTAGAAGTTTGATTTTTTCACAACTCCAAGGGACAGTAGACCTGAGTATTAGATATAAATTTCAGTTTGATACCTCCACGCGTTCCTGAGAAAAACGGTCTTGACAGACGGACGGACGGACGGACGGACGGACGGACAACGAAGTGATCCTATAAGGGTTCCGTTTTTTTCCTTTTGAGGTACGGAACACTAAAAAAACAAATTTTCAATTTGGCAGAGACAATTGGAGCTCTATCTAGTGAAATGCTGGGTGAACCTCAGCAGCAATCAAAGAGTACCACAACAGATGGCTAAAAGTCGAAATAGTGGTAAAAACCGGACACTAACTGTGAAAAATGTTTCCTCTCTTTTCTTGCCCACAGCATCGCCTCTAGTGACGTTAATTTTTGATGGGAATCTGCATGGAAGCGGAACATGGCCGTATTTGAATGTAAAATGAAGCCCTCGGTAACGCGGCGGAGTCACAATTGGCTGCCTAATAGACCCGACACGTTATTAACTGAGGCTTCAGGGACTACAGATTTTTCCACTGTTATTTCCTTTTGTTTTTGTTGTTATTAGCTTGCACTAAAGGAAAAATTAGATTTCTTGTATTATTGCTGTTATATAATTTAGTAAAAGCTGTCCCGTTTAATTTATGCGTTTTAATTTATTCGTCGTCATCAGCCATTTTTAATGTCCCCACTGTTGGGGCACTGGCCTTCTTTATGGATGGATAAGGAGAACGGGCCATGACCCACCACGCCGGCCACGGTGGGTTTTAACGACTGCAAACGCAGCCGGGACCAACGGCTTAACGTGCCTTCCTTAGCACGGAGGAGCTCGAGATAGTAGATTTTCGGTCACCCATCCCGTGACCGACCATTGCGAAAGTTGCTTAGTCAATATCATTTATTCAGTCTAGGCTGTTACAAGCACTTATGAATGTCAAAGAAGCTACGCCATCGGTTCACAAACCCTACGGCGGGAGACCTTGTAACGAGAAGAACCGGCAAGAAACTCGTCAAGGGCTGTTTTTTTCTCCCTGTTTTATTTCATACAGAGTCGTCAAATTGAAAAGTGACCTTAACATATCAGTAAGGTCAATTTCCATCACAAAAGGAAAATACTAATTAAAATATTACATTTTATAAAATATTACTTAAGCTCAACAATAGCAGGCCGAGCACGCGAACCACTGCGCCACGGGCTCCACCGGTTTTAATTTATTAGGTACGATATTTACCTGCAGTTGGCAAGATTTTAAAAGTACTTACTTATCTACTAGATATAAATAGGTACTTTTTAGGGTTTCGTAGCCTAAAGGCAAAAAACGAAACCCTTATAGATTCGGCCAAACCGATGTATGTCACACCCTTTTTATTCCAAAACTATGAGGATTACACAGTTTAAACTTGGTAGGTAGATGTATTCTGTAAACCGCTTTACGGTTTTTACACAAAAATAAAAAATTAAGGTGAGGGGGCTCCCCATACATGGAACTGACACTGAAAAATTTTTTTTCATCAAACCTATACGTGTGGGGTATCTATAGATAGGTCTTTAAAAATTGCAGTGTGGTTTCTGAAACGATTTTTTCTCAAAGTCAACCGTTTGAAAGATGTACACTTCCAAAGTGGTAAAATGTGGGTCCCCCCCCCTCTAACTTTTGAAAAAAGAAAGTGAAAAATCAAAAAAATATATGTGATGTAGATCTTTATAAAAACTTTTAACGAAATTTGGTTTGAACGAAATTGATTTAGTAGTTGCAGAGCTATAGCACATTTTCCAAAACCGCAAATATAACTTTGTCATTTATACAAACACTATGAAAAACAAACTTATTTTAGCAGACGAAAAATTATAATGGCATTTTGGCAATAATAATAATAGAAACTTTATTGCACACGATACAAAAACAAACACATACAGAGAAAATGTCAAAAAAGAGGATCACACTATAGGCGGCCTTATAGCTACGTAGCAGTCTCTTCCAGGCAACCTTGGGTGAGAGGTGAAACCCTTCATGTGCGAGTTCGACTCGCACTTGGCCGATTTTTGTGGTGTGTTTTTATTGGCGTCACATATTTGAATTCAGACCCCAGTTGATATTTTGTTATTGCTTTTCATGTATTGTATTTTATCTAAAGAACAACTCATAATAAAGAAATATAAAATTTATTAATATTATAAATAATGGAAAGATTTGTATGTTTGTAACAAAAAAACTCAAAAACTACTTAACGAATTTTAATGAAATTTGGCACACATAGTAGATAGCCTGGACTTTATATCCTGATATTCTTACGGGAACGGGAACCACTCGGGAGAAACCGCGAGCGGCCGCTAGTGTTGAATAAAACAAAATACATGTGACACAACAAATATGTTTGATCTTTAAAAGATAACTGAAATATAATAATATGAAAAAGAAATATTAGTTTCAAATATATGACCGAACCAATTACTACTGTAGACAGCAACCTAAAGAAATGACACTAATAAAGCAACCCATTCATTCGTATATTCATTTGAAATGAAATCTTTGTGCAGATATCGAAAAGAGAAAATCGATCATTTGGTTCAATTCAACGATACTAACGAAAATATAAATATTCCCTTTGAACAATATTTCAGCAGTTGCAAAAATATTCCGAATCTCGATATTTTCAGCAGAGTATATTTTGTTCTCTACAAGGCTCTTAGTAGCACGTGTTTTTGATTATTGATATTTGAATCTATACAGATTTATAACGTCATTAAATTCATGTGCGGGAACATGCCTAAACATATTAAGGGTAAACGCGAACAAGAATATTTTATTTATAGACATTTGCAATTTATTTAGAAGACTGTCCTATGAATTCCCTATAATTATTAACACAGTGGGCTTTATTATATACCGAACAATCACAGCTTGACTGAACAAAACGGTATAAAATAAATATATGTATATATATATATATATATATATGACGGCGCGTTTATGTTATTTGACACTTGCATGTTTATTAAATTGATTTTTCGTTGATTATTTAATTATAATTACAATTTAAAAAAATAGAATAATAAAATTAAAGGGAAATTTACACTTTAAAATAAAACCAATTTAAATAACCAAAGAGGGGACTACGTCCGTACGGGCTTGCGAGTGACGTCAGCGCCGCAACTAGTCTGCGTGTATAGTAGGGGTAGTGGGAGTAGTGGGGCGACCGGCCTTTATAAGCAGGCGGCGTTCGTATTGAGACACATTTGATCGTGAGCCGTGGCGCTGCACGTACGCTCGCAAATCCGTATACCTCTTGGTATTGAGATTAATTGTCTACAATCATAAATAAACGTGTTTTGTATTAGAAATAAATAACACGCGTCGGTACCAGATTTGTTTCGTTGGATATAAACCCAATTGTCCTCGCCTATGGATATGTCTGAACATAATGATCAGCTCGGCATTCCGTCATCAGGAGTGGGGATGAACCAGGAGACGGAAGATCACGCTGAAGGGCGCACCAGTCCTATAATACGTACTGAGCAAGATCGATGGAGGAATCTCTTGCAGTCGCAGCACCGTAGCATGATGGAATTAATGAAGACTATCCTCAAACCTAAGAAAAGGGAACCAAAGCTTATTCTTCCAGAATTTAATCCTGACGACCGCGAGGCAGATGCACAGGCATGGTGTAATACAGTAGACATTTGTTTGAAAGAGAATCCTTCAAGCGGAAGCCAGCTGGTTATGCTTCTTAGTAGGGCTCTCCGGGGCTCAGCGGCGACATGGTTGGCACACAACAGTCACTCCGAAGTTACATGGTCAGAATTGAAACCCCTATTTTTATCTCGTTTTGATACTATCGAAACTCCTGCTGCTACCTTATACAGAGTTTTATCAAGCAGTCCAAATGATGGAGAAAACATGTCTACGTATGTGTCTCGCATTTTAAACACATTAACAACACGATGGCAGAGTATGACTGTGGAGCAAGTAGCAATAAGTGTTGCATTGGCACACGTGGCACGTATTGATAATCAGATCCAAAGGATGGCTTTTACGACTGAAATCAAATCCAGAATTCAGCTCCAGCGTGAGTTAATGCCTTTTATACACCGAAAGAGAAGTCTGCCGTCCTCTGACAAAATCAATCAAGCGAGCGAAGCTAAAAAGCCCCGTTTGGAACCACCACGACGTTGTTATAATTGCGGCAAGATTGGTCATCTAGCTGCCGAGTGTCGCGGCACCACCACCAAGGATAACAACGCGAATCTCTCCCAGACAGCAAATACAAGCAACTCTCAGCCACGCAAGAGAGCCAT
Organism: Chrysoteuchia culmella; assembly: GCA_910589605.1. Taxonomy (NCBI): domain Eukaryota; kingdom Metazoa; phylum Arthropoda; class Insecta; order Lepidoptera; family Crambidae; genus Chrysoteuchia; species Chrysoteuchia culmella. The sequence continues at coordinate 10,537,847 of OU342649.1, forward strand.
CGTCTGCTACCGCTGCGGCGAACCTGGACACATTGCTCCGCGCTGTACCAGCCAAGAAAAGAAGACTGAAGATCCTGTAAGCACATCCACTGCTGAGCGAAGGGTCAATATCTGTACCATCAAACCAGCGGTCGACCACCTCTACAATATGGGTGAGAAGTTTTCATTTTATTTTGATTCCGGGTCTGAATGCTCATTGATAAAAGAGACTGTATCCCAACATTTTCCAGGAAAGCGAAATTATGATTCAGTAGCACTATTAGGTATAGGAAAATTAAGACTACAATGTAACTGTCAAATTACAGCAACGGTTAGTCTTCAGGGTTATTCCGTTGAATTATTATTTCATGTAGTCCCTGACTCGTCATTGACTTATGACGTCATGATAGGTCGAGATTTAATTAGTTTGGGTTTTTCGATTGAACTAACACAAAATCACCTAACTATCCATAAAACTCAAGTTATTGCACAATGCGAGTTTGGCGAACACGTTCATAATTTTAATAATATCAGTACCGATGTTACATCAGAGTCTTTAACAAAATTGGTGAAACTACTAGAAAAATATTCACATTTTTTTGTTGAGGGTATACCAGTAGGCAAAGTTAGTACAGGTTACCTCCAAATAAAACTTATAGATCCTAGTCGAACAGTACAACGTCGCCCATATCGAATGAGCCCTAAAGAACGTGAGTCAGTACGTATAAAAATTAAAGAACTTCTTGCCGCTGGTGTTATTCGTGAAAGTTGTTCTCCTTTTGCAAGCCCAATCCTTCTAGTAAAAAAAAAAGATGGCTCTGATCGCCTCTGCGTAGACTATCGTGAGTTAAACAGTAACACTATTCCTGATAGGTACCCATTACCATTGATTGGTGATCAGATACAGCGTTTAGTGGGAGCCAAATTTTTCACTACCTTAGACATGGCCAGTGGCTACCATCAGATTCCTGTACATTCTGACTCGATAGAACGAACGGCTTTTGTTACACCTGATGGGCAATTCGAATACGTCACAATGCCTTTTGGTCTTCGAAATGCACCATCGGTATATCAGCGGGCTATCAACAAAGCTCTTGGAAATCTTTCTGAAACTTATGCAGTCTGTTATATTGACGATATTATAATTCCATCTCTAACTATAGAGGAAGGGCTGCAAAGGTTAAACTCAGTATTAGAAGCTCTAACTAATTCGGGTTTCTCACTTAACTTAAATAAATGTGCTTTTCTTAAAACCCATATAGATTATCTTGGATATCAAGTATCTGCTGGTCAATTAAGACCAAACTCGCGCAAAATTAAAGCTTTGTCCCAATTACCACCTCCAGAAACTGTCACCCAATTGAGACAGTTCATTGGCCTGGCATCGTATTTCCGCCAATTTATTCAGAACTTTTCTCAAATTACCGCGCCACTATACAGACTTACTTCAGGAAAAGGTTACATAAAATGGACCCCAGAATTTGAAATCATTCGCAAAAAAATTATTGCAATCTTAACAGATGAACCAGTATTAACAATTTTTGATCCTCAGTATCCTAGTGAATTACATACGGATGCCAGTTCCGAAGGCTACGGCGCTATACTCATACAAAGAAAAGATAATAAGCTCCACGTTGTCGAATATTACAGCCAAAGAACAACCCCTTGCGAATCTAAATACCACTCGTATGAACTCGAGACGTTAGCAGTAGTTAAAGCAATAAAGCATTTTAAACATTATTTACAGGGCCGTAAGTTTTTAGTCGTAACGGATTGCAATGCTGTAAAAGCGTCTAAATCTAAAACAGACTTAACGCCCCGAGTTCATAGGTGGTGGTGTTTCCTTCAAAGCTTTGATTTCGATATTGAGTATAGACCTGGGAAACGAATGGAACACGTCGATTTTCTGTCTCGAAACCCTCTCCCTCAAAGTGCAGAAACAAAAATAGTTCAAAAACGGGTTAATCTCACCGAGATCAGTAATAATTGGTTTCAAGCAGAACAGCAAAAGGATTCTGAGATAACGTCAATTATATCAAACCTACAAAATAACAGTCTTGATCCCAATGTTATGGGAACATATGAACTCAGGAGTGGTATACTACACCGTAAAATAGAGAGGAATAGTAGAAGCGTCTGGTTGCCTATTGTACCTAGGTCATTTCAGTGGGCTGTAATTAATCATATTCACGAAAACATTATGCATTTAGGGTGGGAGAAAACGCTAGAGAAAGTGTATTGCTACTATTGGTTTCCACGCATGAATAAATATGTTCGCAAATTCGTTGAAAACTGCATTACTTGTAGGCTGTCAAAATCTCATTCGGGTAAAGTTCAAGCGGAGTTGCATCCTATCCCCAAAGTATCAACACCTTGGCATACTATTCATATCGACGCGACAGGCAAACTTAGTGGTAAGAATGATACCAAAGAATATGTGTTTGTGATGATTGATTCATTCACGAAATACACCATCTTGTATCATACACACAATATTGATACCATCAACGAGGTCAAAGCTCTTAAATATAGTGTTTCGTTATTTGGTGCCCCGGCTCGCGTTATAGCGGATCAAGGTAGATGTTTCGCTAGCAAGGATTTTCAAGACTTTTGCAATTCTCATGGTGTTACCCTTCATTTGATAGCCACGGGAACTAGTCGAGCAAATGGTCAAGTAGAGCGGGTGATGAGTACCCTAAAGAATTTGCTTACAGCTGTTGAGGTAGGAAATAATAAATCATGGCAAGATGCACTGCCCGAAGTACAAATAGCATTAAATAGCACAATTAATCGTGTAACAAAATCTAGTCCTTTAGAATTACTAATTGGTAAAGTAGCGCGACCCTTAAACTTATTGATCTTAGATGATGACACTGATGAAAATAATTGTAATTTAACGGAAGTTCGTCAACGTGCAGCACAGGCTATACAAAATAGTGCTACTATTGAAAAACAGCGTTTTGATAAAACAAAGGCAAAAATAAATAATTTCAAAATTGGCGATTTTGTACTGTTAGAAAATCATGAACGGAATCAAACCAAATTGGAACCAAAATTTAAGGGCCCTTTTAGGGTGGTCCAGTTGCTTGATGGTGACAGGTATTTACTGAAGGCCTTAAATTCCAATAGAACATACAAATATGCTCACGACCGCATACGTGTTATGCCAGATTGTTATGTTCCAGTGGAATTGAGTGCTAACTTGGAAATTCCTGGATGTGCCGATGACGGCAAAAGTAAGTGATTAATTAAAGTCCGTAATAAGTCTGCTTGACCGTAAGTCTGTGTGACAATAAGTCTGTGTGACAATAAGTCTGTGTGACAATAAGTCTGTGTGACAATAAGTCTGTGTGACAATAAGTCTGTGTGACAATAAGTCTGTGTGACAATAAGTCTGTGTGACAATAAGTCTGTGTGACAATAAGTCTGTGTGACAATAAGTCTGTGAGACAATAAGTCTATGTGACAAGTATTATGTCGAAGAGTCATTCCGTGTTAACTGTCTATGTGACGATACACCTGTGTGACGTGACAACCCTTCAGAGTGACATTTCGTCTGCGTGGTAATTTACGTAGCAGTTGTTTTGTTTATTCTTTTCATAATGGGCCAGAATGGCCGAGCTTCATTATACTACTCATCGTATTGTTTTATTTCTTTGCAGACAAATCAGACGATGAGACACACGAGGACGTGTGAAGGTGCAGGACGGCCGTGACGGCGCGTTTATGTTATTTGACACTTGCATGTTTATTAAATTGATTTTTCGTTGATTATTTAATTATAATTACAATTTAAAAAAATAGAATAATAAAATTAAAGGGAAATTTACACTTTAAAATAAAACCAATTTAAATAACCAAAGAGGGGACTACGTCCGTACGGGCTTGCGAGTGGCGTCAGCGCCGCAACTAGTCTGCGTGTATAGTAGGGGTAGTGGGAGTAGTGGGGCGACCGGCCTTTATAAGCAGGCGGCGTTCGTATTGAGACACATTTGATCGTGAGCCGTGGCGCTGCACGTACGCTCGCAAATCCGTATACCTCTTGGTATTGAGATTAATTGTCTACAATCATAAATAAACGTGTTTTGTATTAGAAATAAATAACACGCGTCGGTACCAGATTTGTTTCGTTGGATATAAACCCAATTGTCCTCGCCTATGGATATGTCTGAACATAATGATCAGCTCGGCACTCCGTCATATATATATATATATATATATATAACAAATGTAAAATTAACTTAACTGTGTGTACTGGTGTAGCCGACATAAAACATAGAAGTTGCCTATGACAGACTGTATGTAAGTAGACAGTTATAGAAAACATGTGGACATCGGCGCGCCCCGCTCGCCGAGTGCCCTATTCGGATCCGTTTTATTTAATACAGGTTGTGTATTTTTTTATATTTTTTTCAATTATTGATTGCATATTTAATATTTTTTTGTACAATTTCATTATTTTATTATAAATTATCAATGAAGTAATTTTTCTTGTAGATTCGGCCAAACCAATGTATGTCACACCCTTTCAGAATCAGAATCAGAATAATTTATTGCGTTTCATGTGGTACATTTAAGATCTTAGAGGTAGTTATTAGTGCATACACATGAGCCCTGTAAGGACATAACAATATTAAATCTAATTACTTAAAATCTAGTTAAAAATATTCAGACAAAATTAAATTAAATTAAAAATATTATCTTTAACAATAAATACACAAACAAAAAAGAAAAACAAAACAGTAAGATAACATTGGATATTAAATTAAATTATTGCGTAGCGTAGCGTGCTTTTTATTGCATAGGTTTATAAAATTCGTTGAGTTTATAATAACATTTCTCTATTAGGTAATTATTTAGACATTTAACATATTTATTTTTTACTATTTATTAACATATTACTTTTAATGTTTTTCGTTGTAATATCTTCTTTTAGCTGGCACGGTAATCGATTTAAAAGATCAGGAACCATATCTTCAATTCAAAGTATTGTATTTTAGTAAAATGTATTTGTCATTAGTAGCATTGCGAGTTGTGCCAGTGTATTTCCATAGAGTTTTGTTATTTCTTTTACTAACTGTATACGTTAACTTCTCATGAATCGGTAAGATTTTGCAGTAACTTAAATGGTATTATGGTATCCGAGAGATTTAAATTTATGTGAATTTTTTTAGGAACGATTGTTTTAAGGATGCGTTTTAAACACCCACACCAAAATAACACTATAAAGTTACATGATAATTTTTAGCTCAATTAAAATGGAAAATGGGGTTATATCGTGTTAATTTTATGATTAAATCACCGATCACTTACAAAATTGAAACTAAAGCTGCGGGTGCGGTATGTGTCGGTCAACACACACTACTCATTTGATCCACACGGAGGCCTATTCTCACTCTGCAAAATCTCAAAACCATCGTTTTTTTTTTAAATAGAAATGTAAGTGAAATCTCTAGAGCTGACAGTATGTTACTGTCAGCGACCTTCGCAAAATATAATGTCCATAATTGTTTTCAATTATTTTTAAATACAGATTTGTGGCTCCAGAAAATGTTGAATTCGAGATGTCGCATCGTGAGAATTGCCCCCTGCATCTGCCTGCTCTGTGTCGCCATCCTTATGAGCTCAAATAAACAGACCCGCCGACAACCCAAGCAACGCTCGCCTAGTGTGTTTTCAGCTTAAATGTTTATATAACTTATGCCACAAACCGGGCTATGATCAAGATGCCACTTGCACAATGAAACTTAGGGTTGGACTACACCTGTCAGCAAGCTATCGCCTTTTCCGTCGCTGACGTTCGCTGATGACTTTTCGTGCTGTCAGGTTTGGTCCAACCCTTAACCCATTAACTAGATTTTTTTACAGACACAAAAAACTTTCAGACTTTCATTTAAACAAGATTTTTTTGCTGTTCAAATAATGTGTATAGTTTTTTTTTACATTCTTACTATTGTTAATTTATTTGTTATTGACATGCAGATGCTAAAAAAACTTATTTAAAGATTTCAAATCGGTAGTAGGTATCAGAATTAAGGCTTCAGTTAGTCAACGTTGAAATCGTTGCTAGCATTGTAGCTTTTGACCACAGTTATTAGAGCAGAACAATTGAGAATGCCCTCTAAACTTACCATTCGAGATAATTCTAATATGCCTGCAATACATTATTTACACTTAAGTGAGCAAGGCGCTTCGCTTATAACCATATCACTGCACTAGGCTTGATTGTAGCAACTATGGTATTTATCGTCGTCATCAACGATTTTAATGTCCCTACTGCTGGGGAACTGCAAGCCTTCCTCATGGATCAAATAAAAAATCAAATCAAATAAGCGATAAAAAGGTTTTACATACATATAATGTTAAAGTGCGACTTAGTGACACTGGGGATATTATAAACGGCTGATGGCGACTCGTAAATGAATAAAAAACAGAAGATGGGTCAACAAGCGGCTAATTTTCTCTCCATTTGAACGCTAACGCAAATTTAAATCTGACATGCTGATAAGCTTGAGCCTTTTACTTATTATAAATAGAATAATATTGGAAAAAAAAACCCGGCCGCAAGTGAATTCTCAGATGGGACTCGAACCCATGACCTTTGGAAGCTGCAGAGACTGAACCATATAATTTTAATAAAGTTAATTGCCTATTTTAAACTTTTAAATTTGCGTTAAAATTCAAACGATTAGAAATTCAAGGTCCCTGCCTCAACATGAGTCGCTGCTACATTTAATTAAAGGCATTATCGAGTATAAGATATGAGAACCGACCCCAGGTCATAACTCCTACAGTCAGAACTCAATATCGTACGTAGCATATGTTAGTTTGCGGTGTTTGTCCGTCGACGATATTGCGTGCCGTCTGCGCTGCATTACTTATTATGCCCTATTTTGCTAGCAACACAACCAATAAGAGGCTTAGCAAATATTGTGAAAGCTTGCTAGCCAATAGCCTTTGTACCTAATAAAGTTGTTGTATTTACGTTTGTGTGTACTGTATACTAAAGATTGGGTCGGGGTTAAAGGGGTTTATTTGGCTCTTTTTATAAAACTTAATATGTATTTTTTTAGGAAAGGCAGAAAAGCACTTCGGCTAAACTGAAAATGAATGTAAATCACTTGTTGTGTATACGATAAATTGTGACTGGACACTTATGTGTAAAAAATAATAAAATTATAATATTATTCCATTGTTTTCAGTATCTACTCAACTTATCTCAAACTATATTTAGCTAATTCAAAGTTTTAATATATACAAATAACTACACAAAGTGTTAAAGCTAAGCTCTGACATAATTTTTTGTCTGAATCAGAATCCGGAATCTTTAGGTTGGTGGTATGACTTGTTGCAAGACCGCCTGGCTAAGTACCACCATCTTATCTAAGTCTGATGCCATAACAACATTTTTTCAGTATTGTTATGTTTCAGCAATTAGAGATAAGATAGCCAGTTCCTCAGTGATTGAGGATTCCGGTAGAGGCTCGCTTAACATCAGGTATGATGAAGGCTAAGGTTTTCACCGTTGTTCATTAAAAAAATCTAAGAAATTAGAGCATGTTTTTTTTGATAACCTAGTTTTTAAGGCAGGTTAAGGGCCGATTTCACCACCAACTGATGAGTTCTGAATTTGACTTAATATTACAGCTGTCAAATTGTCTGCCAGATAAGCTATTCCAGGGGCCTACCACAATTTTTTAGAGAAGTTAGAAACGTTTTGTTTTCCTTTTGTTTCAATAGTGTTTAAATTCGTACCGCAAACTTCATATTGGATTTTTTTTATTCGTGCCCAATGACACAACCATTGAGATATATCTATGGAGATGAAATATTACAAAAAGAATGTGCCTACCTGCACTTGATGGTACTTTGTAATGACTTGACTAGGCAGCTCCTGAACATTCGCAAGAAAAATATCGACTTCCAAATACTCATGACATATTTGAATATTGTAAGTTTCTTTAAACAACTATCACAGATCCATGTACATCTTTATTCATTGTTCCTGCAAACGAACGAATTGAAGTTGCCATATTTTGACACATTTCACACAAAACCTCCGTCAAAAAAATATTTTGTTTTATGAGGTTCGCGGTACGATGTGACATATAAAAATAATGCGCCGATAATGTTTGACAGAAAACAATATTGCGCAAAGAGATGGCGGTAGGCCAGGAGAACTTATTTGTCGGTAGTGAAACCGGTTTCAAGTCTATCTTATTAACATTACTTATTGACTGAGTCCACGCGTAAAAAGCGGCCGCTACCGTACCCACAAAAGTTTGGTAAGGAATAATCTTATGCTCATAATTATGTTTAGCGTTGCTGGTCATTAATGACACTAAACTGTATACATCCCGAAGCCCATAATGTCCACGTCCCTCATAAATATTACGTTTTAATCTGCGCACAGAGCAGACCGGGCGAAACAATAAAGAAAGCTTAATGTGACGTTTCTGTTTTCTTGTCACGTTTTTTCGCCGTTTAAACGTCCCTCGAACAAATGGGCCGAAACATAGCTACATCGGCAGGGTACCTAATACGGGAAAATGAAATACATATATTAAACTTTGTCCTTATGTAGCCGCAATACGGCCCACTTTCAGTGATAACATTGCCGGAGTTTTATCTCGGGAGCATTCATATTGCAGTTTTGCTGTTTATCTAGAATTTTATACAGTATTAAGCCCGTATTTATGTTGGTTTGACTCACAGTTTTGTTAAATGCTGTATTTATTTAACAAAACTGTGCTTAACCCTTTCGCGGACATTCAACGCCTATAGTAGTGATAACAATAAAAATTCTATTGTGTCTCGTTCACTGTCCGCGAAAGTGTTAAGGCGATATTCGAAAAAAATATGCTGAAGCGAGTTAGCAATGAGAAAACGACGCGCACGGGAGCGAGACCGATTTTGCAGATTAGGCAAAAAAAAAACACAAAATCACTTCGTGTTAAAAAATTACAGCGATTTTAAAAAAATGCTTCTATACGATCCTAAATATTATTGGTGTCCACTTATTAAACCAATTTCCAATAGTGTAAGTAACCCCATTTATGTAAGGTCTTTTCGAAAAGAAAAAGTATCGAGGCAAAATCATAAAATCGTGTTTTTGAAACTATACAAATCTAGATAAAGGTATGAAGAAATATATAAGTTATTACCAGATTAGCGAGTAGCGCCTTGAATGATGTATTTATTTTTATCATAACAGAAAGCAGTTGGGTCTTTTAATTATCATAATTTTTTTATCATGTTTGATAATATTGTGGTTGAGTCCTCGATATTTCGTCATAATTTTAGAGATTATGACTAGGAAAGTTTTAAACATTATTTCCATTTCTTGTTTCTTATATTAAACGTTAAAGATAAAAGTAAATGTTTCTTATTTAAAATGTTGATGCAGCTAAGAGCCACGACGTTACACGCTATCCAACCAAAAATAATTATGTGTATGTCTAATGGTTACCCATCCAAGGACCGACTTGAACGATAGTTGCTTAACTTCCGCAATCGTAGTCCGAGTGCTTCTGACTGAAAATCTTCACTTATTAAATATGCCAACCAAATTGCTTAGTGATTCAATAAGATACACAAAGTAACTTCACCAGAACCTTATAGCACGCAAAAACATTTTCCCAAAATATTCCATTAAGCACTTATCCCTTCTAACGATTTTATAACAAGGTGGGTAGGCAACGACCCAGCTTGACCCCATCTCATTTTCGCCACTTAATTTTCTAATAATACTTCCTGACACTTTATCGGAGTCAATACAATACCTCTCCTCTCCGACCCATTATCTTGAGTCTTAATATTATACATTTTGTCTATTTACGATAGTAAAAGGTGGGTAAACTTAAGGAAAGTAAGTGATGAATATGATAGACATTTAGCTTCACCACATTTACAGTAGGCCAAGTTTTTTTTTTTGAGTAAGTATCGAGGAAGTAATGTAAAAAAAGTATGACATATTGAGCAGCGTTCCTACCGGACGTAAACGAAACTAAATTTGCCTATACATTTTTTCACATTAGGTCCTCGATAGTTTTTGGTCTTAGCGTATATCGGTAAGTTCACCCGAAATGTGCGAAGATCTTCTCAAGTAAAATTGAATACACGAAGGCTAAAACGGTTGTTCATTAATTTGTTGGTTGTTCCTTTATACACACTCGACAAACAAACTTAGCAGTAACATAATAAATACAAACAAAACGTATTAATATCATTATCACTTTTTAAGTAGCGATGTATTATTTTTTTTAATTACTCCTTATTTTCTCTTTTTTACAAAAAAGGGAAGACTTTTTCAATTGACAGTCTTTTTGTTTTTTTTTTATTTTTAAGTTTTTTTTGCTTGATTACAAATGAAAGGCGCTTTTTGTTTTGCCGTAGGTACCTACGGCAAAACGAAAAGCGCCTTTCATTTGTTCATACTTAAGTTACACTCTAAATAACTAAAAAAAAATTAAGTAGGTAGTTATTTTTGTAAAAGGTTACTTTATTTTTATATTTATTTAATCTAACAACCGAGTTTTAGCAAATTTAAATTACTTATTAAAAGTTTGTATTTAATTAAAATGGCTACAGGTTTTCGTGGAAGAGTGATAAAGTATCATCCTGAACAACCGAGCTCTAAACATCATCAACCGATAAATCGGAACACACACAGTCGTACAGATTGACAAACTAAGACATTACTAACTTATTTTTAACTATACAGAGTGTTAAATCGTAAATCGAAAACACGTATTCTCCCCATAGTTACTTTCATTATCTTGTATGGGGCCAAATCTGGGAACCTGATAGTTAGGGAGTTATTGAGAATCAAAGTCAAAACTTTTTTCAAAAATTATCGTTTAAAGTTACAAAACCGCAATGTATATCAAAACCAATCAATGAAACTGGGTCCTGGCCGCCTACTCGTACCCACTAGATACACAAACACGTTGTTGCATGCGATTCATTGCGTGTAAACAATAATAAAATAACACCCATTTTTTTAAAGCTAAAAATATAAGTCGTTTCCTAGAAATTATTTTTACATATTCTTATTTAGTTTAATGTACACTACGCATATATTACGGCTTCGGTATGGGTATTTTCACACACTGTATAGTTACGTATATTCTTGCTAGTACAGTTTAGATGTAACTGTAGTGATCTTGTATTTTTGTCATAATCTCGAAATCCTGGGTATGATGTTTGTTCGAATACAAAGTAATGGTCTTCCCACTGGTAGTAGAATCCGGAACCTTAGGATTTATTAAACAAACTCGTGGACCTATTTGTTTTCTAGTAGTTGATGTCAGTAGTCTTGTGCTCTGTTTTGTTAGCGCTAAAACTATTTGGGTTTGTTTATGTAGCTTAGCTCAGGTAATGGCTATCACAACTATAATTAGGTACTTAAAAAAGAAAAAGCTGATAATTCCCTGTCCACATTGTTCCGGTACAGTAATCCAGTTTTAATTTGGCCCTGTTTTTATTTACTGAAAAAAAAACTAACGGAAGTTATTTTTATTATAAAGCCGCAAATTTAATACCCGACCACAAATATGGCGATACTATTAAAACCAGTGTAGGAGTATAAGCCATTTGCAATACATGTGATGTATATTTTCAGTTCGCGAAACTTAATGTTCGTATTTCTGAGAGCAAGCCTATTAATCTTCAGTACCCACTTTTGTCGGTAGCTATGGAGAAAATAAACTTTCTGACGAGATTATAGAACTAAATTAGGTGAAATTCGAAAGTAAACAAGCTTCTTAAATGTTTGCCGGTAAATAAATTATATTATGATTCCTTAATCCTAATACTGAACAGTGTAGAAAATATTGAGCAGGTAAATAGCTTATTTTTTGTTTTGTTATGAGATTGCCCTTGTAATCTTTAATAAAATTAGTAAAGAATATTTTTGTGTCATAAAGTTTAAAACTAAATTTTAACTTTAAAAGATGATGGATGATTGTATTATTCTAATTTACACTATTTGTTTCAGCTTTAAAACTGTATTTAGCTCCATTTACCTTCTTTTTCAGTCGGTTAAAAATACTTCTAGTGTATTTTAAGTGTTTTTCAGACGAATCTTCCACCGCTTTTGTAGGCCTAGCACGAAACATTTCCAATTAAGTATCGAGAACGTATCGTTAAAAAAATGTATGACATTAGTGAGCAGCGTTCCTACCGCACGTAAACGAAACCACATTTTCCTATACATTTTTTACTTCTTGATTCGAATACATTTTCGATACTATTTCTAAAGTTATTCGTGCTAGCCCCGAAGCCCGAGTTCACCAACTAATAAACCAACTAACGCTAAAGGTAATTTCATTTCATTCGTTTATTTGAAATTTAAACGGACAATGCAATGTTTTGAATCACGTCTATCTATCCAACAGTTGGTGAATGCGTCTCTGTCTTAAAAGGCCCTGCCATTAGCTCTCATCGCAGAACTACACCCTGTACATAACGCCATTTCATTTATACAATACTAGCCTCCGCCCGCTGTTTCACCAGCGTGATTCCCCTTCCCGTGGGAATATCAGGATAAAAAGTATGTAACTCTCCGCCCTTTGAACTAACTCTCTTACTAAAAGACCTCAACTTCGGCACCACCATCGAGTCCAAGTCTCAAACTGCAGCTAAAAAGCGAGGCGTCTTAAATAAGGACAAGCGATATTTCACGCCAGGCCATAACTATGACCATTTACCGATTCCTTGCTCAAACCACGCGAATGTCGTATTTGGTTTCGACATTTTCAAAATTCGTTTTCTCTATGACAAATTACTTAAAAAACTTTTTTTTACTTGTTTAATAATTATACAACTTGTGACTTTCATGTACTTTTACAATAACTCTATAGTTTGTGAGTATCATGGAGATCTTTTGAAAGTGTCAAAACCAAGTACGACATTGGCGTGGTTTGAGCAAGGAATCGCTAAGTGGTCATAGTGAATAAGGGCCCTGGACAGTTTTCAACTCTCTATGAAGCTCAAGTCCGATCTTGCATCTTATTTTCAGCCACCTCTGGGACGACTCAGCGAAATACCAGCTTGCTGCGCTGGACACGATCCCACGCAGAGCTGAGAGGCTAATTTGACAACAACAAAATTGTTGAAGAGCAAGCTTCGCGCCTTAGCTCACCGCCGCGAAGTTGTCTGGCTGTCGGTCTTTTAAAGACTACTTTGGAGTGAGCTCAGGAGCTACATGAGCTCATACTGCCATCCCCCTTCTACCATCAGATATATCCAGACGTACTGCGGGCTACCACCCTTTCTTGGTTGATATTCTTAAAGGTCGCACCAAGCGCTACTCAACAGCTTTTATATTGCGCACAGCAAAGGAGTGGAACTCCCTCCCTGCATCTATATTTCCGAGTTAGTACTGATAACCCGCCCTTTTTCAAAGCAAGGGTGAATGGGCACCTTCTGGGTTAGCTCGTTCCATCGTAGATCCTGTCTTGAATCCCCTAGACTAGGATCAAGAGTGAATTCATTCTTAATAATAAAAAAAACTTTTATGCCAAAAATCAACTCAATAATTGGTTGCTTAGTTAGGGCGTCAAGATAGGACAAACAAACACACTTTCATATTTATAATATAGTAAGACAATTAGGACTAGCGGCCGCCCGCAGTTCCATTCGTCTATTACCGTTCCCGTGGGAATAAGTTTATAACCTTGTCCTGACAATAACGAACACTAAAAAAAGAATTATCATCTTACATACATTTCGGTGATTCAGTTTTATATATTGTATAGATTATGTGACAAATTGCATTATAGAACAAATCAACTGGTCTCCGTATCGCTCAGACGAGACTAACGGAACGGGTTAAAGATAAGAATTGTTTTTTTTCTAGTATGAAATATTTATCAAACAAAAATAGCATCGTGAATGCAAAAATAAAAAACTAATTACAATATTACTTAAACATTGCTCAAGAACTCGTGGTGAGGCCCCAGGTGTTGTTATTCGATACTTTCCTCGACCTCTCTCGGGTTGCCACTTCGCGGTAATTAAAGCAAATTAGATCGCAAATACCCACTTTGAAACACTATAGCGGTTGCCAAGTATTCGGTAATATTACTTTACCTTTTTGAGGTAAAGGCACCCATTGAACAAGCTAGTATTCTATCAGATTTCTCTCTTAGGATCTTATGGAACTAAGGCTTCATTGCAAAAATATTGTAGGTAAATAAATAGCAGAGTATTATACTTACTTTCATAATTTATTAACCTCGTCAATGTCAAAATATGTTTTCGTATTTGAAATACCTACATTTAATTACGGTCAGCACTTATTTTGAAATCACACATTTCGAAATCTTGATTTGGTTATCAATAAATCTCTTCGAAACAATTTTTAAGTTACATAAAATACACACATACACCTTGAAAATTCTACCGTGAATGTATCTATTCTATTCTAAGAACTCTAAGAAACAAGAAACAACGTAAGAATCTAAGCAAATGGAAATTAGTTAATTTACCCTTAACCACAAATTATAGTATATTGCCTTAACGTTTATTATGAAAGCAAACGAAAAACATAGAATCAAAATTTCAGCTTTCATTTGCAAACATTTATATTTAATATACTACATGAAAAAGTGTACAAAGGATTATAAAAAAGGTTTGGTTACGTCTAAAACATTTCGGTCGAAGTAACGAGTAAATTATTTTGGCATTAGCCTCTGATATTTTTAGTCGGAATAGCTTATAGCAAAGGCCGACTTCCGATATTATACCTACTATACAGGTGTTAGTCACAACCTTTTTTTGTACTAACTACACGGTAATTTTGCTTTGTAAATTATTATTAATGTCACATAATGCCAGAGTTAAAAAAATGATCGCTTTCATGACAAAAACACACGATATATTATATAATTTTCCTTTCTGTTTAAAATAAGTTTTGCCTTCCTGCCGCAACACAGTTTAAGTTTGAATGGCTGCTAACGAATGTTCTAATTTTTTTTATCCATTTCTAAGTTTATACGATATACACTACTGATAAAAATAAAATACAGAGAGTTTCAAAAGTTCTAAAGAGTTCTTTAAAAACATTTTTAATTATAATTTTAATTAAAAATTTTCAGTAAATAGGTACGGTACATAAATGATGTAAGTACAATCGGGGAACTTCCCGGTTGATCAGTAGAGTATTTTTGGGAAACGATTTCTCGGAAAGTACTAAGGTTAAAGAAACAATTTATCATTCAAATCAAATACCTCATAATGTTCTATTATTTGTGATATAAACGTTTTCAATATATATTTTACTATTTTTAAATAAAAAAATAAATAAATAAATACTAAAAAATATCTATTGGTCAACCGGGAAGTACCCCGACTGTACAAAGAAGGCCATACCTAAAAGATAAATACTTGGAAACTCTACTTTACAGCTTCAAAGGTATGAATTGAGTTCCTATTTAATTGTAATTCAATTTCATGCGTTACCGAGGAAAAGGTTTGCGTTACAGACGGCCCTTAACAGCTACTGTAGTTGGTTTGACTATCAAACCCACCACATTAAAGTTATAAATACCCGTTTTCATTTAAAAGGGGTCGGCAGTCACGATCAAATATTTACGAGTCTTCCTCAAGCATTGTGTCTTTGTCCCTGTTTGTTTTGCGACTAATTAGAGAAAGTTCGAGAAGTTCGGCCCCCACTTGGAACTGGATTCCATTCCTCCCTATGAGGCAATTAATCGAGTCTTTAAAGACTTGTTGTCTTTTCAAGAATAAATAATAAATTCACTTAAAAATCTTATGAATTCGTTATGTAGTTTTGAGTACTTTTTAGTCATAAATAAGTTAGACTTTTGAGTTTTGCTTTTGTCATAATTAATTAATAAAGATTTTATTATATTAGCAAAAATTTGTTTTTTCGGGTCAAAACATGCAAATCATGTCAAACAAGGCTAAAAGTCTCACCATCATTCATAAAAAATAAAAATAAAACTGAGTTAACCACTTTTTGACATCCGACTGGGTTGATTTTTTATTCTGCACATTCTAAACACAACATATAAGACAATATTTTTAAAATGGTTGCTATCACGAAATGGCGGAAGGCGTATTGTTATTCAAACCCTTTAATATTATTATCATGATATATATGAATATGCCTATAGGGTTTTCCATTATGGACTAAATGGAATAAAATAAGCTGTGTGTGAGATATTAACGATTTTTTTTTTATAGGCCCATTTAAGACGGTTTGTATGGAATATGGCTTTGCTCAAATTTCCGCCGCGGCTTCTCACGGTGGCAAGGATCCTAGAGATCTAATTTTCGATGACTTTGCCGCATAAATCTGGCTGAATTTGATCGATGGCCTTGGATATGTTGACTTTGAGGGTATCAGTCGATTGTGGCTTATTGGTATAGACCTACGATTTCAGCAAACCCCACAAAAAAAGTCAGGCGGGGTCATATCTAGGTGGCAAGTTCACAACACCTTTGAAAAAAATAACGTTCCCCCATATCGTTCATGCAGAATTTCCATTGTGGCGTATGTTTTATGGCACACAGGGCCGTCCTATTAGGACCACAAATCGTCTACATAAGTGGGGCTAAAATCACCTAACTGTAGCGATCTCCATTGACAGTGATGGCCTCATCAACGTCGTTAAAAACCATAATAAACAGTAACTTTTTTTGGATGAGCTTTCACCAGGTGAATCTAGTGTGAGTTAACAACATCCCACATACACCAATTGTTTTTTTTAATACAGCCATTCATCTAAAATGAACCTTAAGATGATTTTTCGCCTGAAATTGGTATTTTTTGCCCAAGGTCTTGCAGGTCCAGTTAGAGGAAGTGGCGGTGGATATTCAAACTTTAAATACCATAGTAATTGCCATACATGGCCTTTTCATAAAAAAAAGAAATTCATTAGGACCCCACACACACAGCTTATTTATTCCATTTCACAATCGACCCGTTCGTTTTCTTCTTTACAAGCCCTTTCCTTCAAGCGTCACTTAAAATATGGGCCATTGGATAAATGTATGCCACCAAAGTCGTGGCGAGCATTTTGTTTCACACATAATAGATGCTTCTATCACAATAAAAAAACAAGATAATTTTTAGAAAACTTTTATTTAAGTATAAGTAACATTATAGTTGGACCAACCTTTAAAAACGTACTGAAAAAACATTCAAACAATACCATTCAAAACCATATTATACGTAATTTGTATACATAAAATGTATACAAATTACGTAAACCGTAAAATGATATTAAAGCTTGTAATGAGAGGTTATTCATAACGGCAATATGAATGAATATGTATCGAAAATTTGCGCCATACAGGAACACACGAAAATATCGCACCAAAATACATACATTCATTTATTCGCTCTTATTGAGTAAACTCTGTTGAAACAAGATATAAACTATAAGAAAACAACAATGGAAGTGTTATCGTTTAAGTTTTTTTTTTAAATATTACTATGTTGTTTGAGGACTGTGTTGTATCACCATTGCAGTCTTCTTTATCGTCACACGTCGCAGTGGTGTGTCTTTGTGTGGGTGGTCACTGGAGTTGACTTGCTTCAAAATGCGTCGCATTCCTCCCGTGCTGTGGCTCTTCTCATGCATTCAAGGAGCGAACTATTGAGCGCAGTTTTGACTTGGTCGATCCAGCGCATAATGACCTTCCGCGTGCTCTCGTGCCTTCGACTTTTCTCTGCACTACAAGTCGCCCAACAGATGTGTCTTTTCGACGTGTGATGTGTCCAAAGAAGTGGAATGCTACACTAGACGATGAAACAAAGAGGCTGTTTAATGCCGAGTTTTTCCAGAATTGAGAAGTTGGTATGGTTTTGTCCCAGTTAAGCCAAGCATTCTTCTCCTGCACCACATTTCAAAAGCTTCTACCTTCTTTTTCCCACTTTCTCCTACAATTAATACCTAATTATACCTACGTCATAGAGTACGCAGATGTTAGTACTTCTAAATTAGTATTGCCGCAAAATCTAATGAATTGGTATGTCAAATTGAAACTGATTGTATCAAATGTGCACAGCTAGCCACATTGAACACAATCGCTATTCTCGTAAGGAATAGCGTTACAAAATTAGACCCCTGATTTGCTTATGAATTGGACATTTCCTTAACAATGTTTCGCGTGGTACCTAACTACGGGTTTCCTTTAAACAATAAGCGGTTAGCCCACCATATTCAATTTCGGCATCCATGTCCACTGTGTCTTTAATAAATCTCTAATTTTCATGGAAATCAGTGTCTCTAGAATTAGTGTGGCGTAACTACAGGCCGGCTACAAAGGGTACGGTTGATGTAAAGCGGAGTCTTAGAGTGAAAACTTCGTCATTGTTACCACGAGCTGGGTTCGCATTGTTCGAGTTATATTAAAGTGGAACTTTAATACTTCAAAGGATTACTGTTAAATGTGGTCACGCAGCTATTACGGTGAACATTGCTAAGATTACATTTCAGGCTCAGGCCTGTCTCAATCTCTCTAAAAAAAATCTACTTGTGTAACTGATTAAATCAAAATCAATTTATCTATCTCAAACCTACGAAAACTATATGGACTAGAGATCGCGTCTGATCCGTTTTGACGATAAGAATGGCGTCAGTGTCAACATGAAGTTTTCCGCCTAACGGCGCTTAACATAACCGATTCGGCCAGCACACTTACGTGTTAAAAAATAGGATATTTTAAAAATAATTCAACCTAAAGCTAAGCTTTCGTAACATTCTTTTGTTTATATTTTTTTTTTGTGTTCCAATCACAAAACACGAAAGAAGTTAAAATGAACATTCCATGCGCTTACAACTGCCGCCTCGAAAAAGCACGTTGCCATGGAAACGTGTAATACAAAATTGTATAAAGGGAAATATAATAATATGTCTTTCTTCTTTTTCGCTAAAGAGGGTTATTTTTGTCCCCGCTTCTTTTCATACTTACTTGAGTTCACATCGTATACTATAAAATCCGTAAATCGCTTAGCTTAGCTTTAAGTGGGGCCAGCGCTTCACGACGATGCACTTGTTAGAATATTAATTTTTTAGTTTAGTTTTAGTTTTAAATATATTTGTCAATGCTTATAAATCGTTAAATTCTAAATTAGAATACATACTCGTTAACATTTTACTTCATTTAACCAGATTCCGATAAAAGAGTGTGATAAATTTTTAAATAGAAAAATATTGGAAAAAATTAACTTGGCCACAAGTGAATTCTCAGACAGGAATCGAACCCGCGACCTTTGGATATCCGGTCCAATGCTCTAGAGCATTGGACCGGATATCCAAAGGTCGCGGGTTAAAAATTTACCATAAGTATAAAATAGCATTGAAAAATGCAAAAATTACAAAATCAAAAGAGTGTGATTTGATTATCTGATAAAGACGAACGACGACGAAATTCTTAAGTTAGTTATTTCCTGTTTAATAGATCTGATATTAAATTATTATTATTATGAAAATTTAGTATTCAATTCATTATATTATTGAAGCTTATCGATATTGGTTTATCAAAATACTAAAAGCATTAATTATACAAACAGTAAAATACTAAAAAGATGTTTTGACCGGACTATTGACAAATGGCCAGGTTTTTGTTTACTTCCGGTTATTTCCTTAATCATTTTTGTAATACAAATATTGAACATGTATTGTTACTTGATAAATTGAGTCATAAAAAATGTTAATAATATTTTTATTACTTATAGTTTTTTTTTATTTATTATGTATAGGTTAGCGCTTGACCGCTATCTTAATTGTTTATTTTAATTGTTTATTTTAAGTATGTTATTTTCATTAAAAAAATGATTTGATCTATTGGCGCCACTCTGTAGTAAATTTATTATTTTGAAGGATTAGTTCAAAATGGCGGGAGTATCCCCCTTCTCTTCTGGCTCCCTAGCATGGAAAACACATTTTGGGGACAGTCTTGTGTGGTAAGTACTTTAATACTCTTTTATTCTACTTAAATTATTTTATTTTATGTTAATATTATGTTAATACTGTTTTGTTTTACCTACTTATAAATTTTTATTGAGTGTTCTAACAAGCTAAGTGCTATAATACTGTTTTATTCTATTTTAATACTGTTTTATTCTCAATAAATTTTCCTTGAAGTTATAATTGATGTTCTCTGTTAAGGGTAAAGATTATGTTAATAAAATTTGTTGTGTGTTTAAAGTTGTGTTACAAATACTTAATAATGAAATTGAAAGAACATTTTTAAGTGTCTTTTTATTTAATTAATTCCAGTAATTATAAGAAGATTTGTAAGGTTTTTTTTTCTGAATTCCTGGTCGAACAATACTTTTATTTATTGGGAACGAAGGTATGAGTGGAAATAAAACAGGTCAGAAATTTATAGATCTTTACTGCTTCAATTCTAAAAGGCAAATGAGCCTGTACATAGTCTGACAAATGTATTTATAGTGTGGCAGCTCATGTGTTGCCACACTAGAAATACTTACAATATTAAGAAATACAAAATTTGAAACTAATTAAACGCTCGAAATATTACACAGTATTTATAATACATAATTCTTTGTGTGAATATAAAATGATAACGATATCAACGGATATCGTTATTGATAACGGTTAAATTTTAAGTATACCGGTTACATTCCGTGCTTACAACCTAGTATGTTCTGTGGTTGACGTTTGACGTCAATATGCTCTGTGGTTGCATATCTAATCTGTGTGTTGACGTCAAACGTCACCTATTGTAAATGTAACTGACCTTTGCCTTTAAAATTAAAATATCTTACATATTTAACTAACAATTGAACCTATTTATCATCTAAAGTAGAACTTTAATTACATATCCATTGATACTTGTACTTATGGTCCTAATTTCTAACACACTCAATAAATTGAGATAATGTAATGCAACTTCCACTTTACAATACAGAAACTTAGTGGGCTATTAATTCTTATCAAAAGTTTTAAGCAAGTTGATAAGTATGTACATACTTAATTATGTAAAGCCACATTTGCAAGAAATGCAAAGTGAGACTTTCCTTATGCAGTTTATTTAAATTGTCTTTCTTTAGAGTGATAGCTATAACAGATTTCTATAAAGTGTCAACTTAAAGTAAACACAAGATAGATATTTTATGATTTTGTATTTTTTGCATTTTTCAATGCTATTTTTATACTTATGGTAAATTTTAAATAGAAAAATATTGGAAAAAATTAACTCGGCCACAAGTGAATTCTCAGACGGGAATCGAACCCGCGACCTTTGGAAATCCGGTCCAATGCTCTACCGCTGAAGTCTCGGTAGCTCAGCGGTTAGAGCATTGGACCGGATTTCCAAAGGTCGCGGGTTCGATTCCCGTCTGAGAATTCACTTGTGGCCGAGTTAATTTTTTCCAATATTTTTCTATTTAAAATTTACCATAAGTACAAGATAGATAGATAAAATACAAGATACTAATTTAGATTGTAACCTTTAGGTGTGGACCTGATTTTTTTTATACGGGTATTTTTTTTATATGGGACGTGGAGTCTCTGAGACTCCTTTACTTTATGGTGTTACTTTACTTACACTATGTTTGAAATATGAGGATACAATATTTATGTCTTAGTTTTGTGAATAGGCTTAAATAAAACAAAATCAATTCAAATCAAGTTTTTTTTTAGAATATTTAAATCATTATAACGAATTAAAAAACTATGAGGTACATTTTCAGCTATTGGCGACATGATAGGACTTCAATGGGAACAATACTTATTATAAAAAAGCAGACCAAATAAAATCATATTTTATTTATTACTTCTTCGAAGTAAAATAAATAAAAAAGTTAACTCTTACACAAATAATAGTAGTTTACATCATACTGCTCGGTAACTAGGATTTACTAGATATGGTAAGAGGCTGTGTAAGTTGGCATGTGCAACACAGTGCATTGTTTAGATAGAACGTTCCATTTTCAAATCACTTTACAAATCAAGCTTAAGGTGAATGCTTGAATTGTAAAGTACACTTTACCATTTAAGCATGTAAAACTCCTTGGTGAACCAATCTCTTTTCTTATAAAATGACGAAACTTTTTACTGAAAAAAAAAACAATGAAAATGGTGGCATTTCATTTCAGTTCAAGCTATGCAAAACTCTTAGGTCATTTTTTTTTTATAAAATGATAAGAAAACTTTTTACTGTAACCAAACAATGAAAATGGCGGCAATTCATTTGAATTAAATGCTTGTTCACTTGCGACGACTGTATTAAAATTTAAAATAAGTATATAATTATAAGTTTTTGCTAGTTAAACGTGTTAGTTCATCATGTCAAGTACTTCATCCGATGAAGAACTGGTCGGGACGCCTGATTTCTGTCATCTTGAAGCCGAAGATATCGTACAAATGTTTTATTTACCTCGCATGAATGATGTAAAGTAGAATGCTTACCTCGGTTGTAAGTAGCTATTACAACCTCGAACTATCTCGTCTAAATATCTCGGGTGCACTCGATCCTTTAGCGCCCTTTGCGAGTTCGGATTGGATCTTGTTCTGTAATAGCTCCCTTACGTCCCTTGTGTAACAATAGTAGATTGTTTACCAAGGGCTGTAAGACACCCATAACAGTCGAGTGTTTTGGCGCCCGAACGAAGTGAGGGTGCCGATAGTTCGAGACTGTTATGGGTCCATACACCCGAAGTAAACACTCTACTTTTCATTTTGAATATGAGGAAAGTAAAAACAAACAAAATATTCTAAAAAAATTTTTTGTAAGATTTCTACGATTTTCATTATTTTATAATGTAGCAAAATAAGCTGTATAGGCTTCTGTTCCTTTGCCTACATACCTTTGGTAAATAAAAGTCCAAAGAGATTACAGATATCGATTTGACATAACACCTACTATTCTCTTTTCAAATTTATTACAGCCCTAGGGCCGCCACATATCACTTTCAACCCGCATTTTAGGCAAGTTATGAGTTACTTTCAGAATATGAGACATGAAAAAATTTTAACAACACTTAAATAGGTACTTGAAGCCAACTTTTGAATTTTGGCCTACGGTTTCACCCCGTGGTGTATTCCCGTTTATAGGGAGGCGCGCAATTAAAATTAAACAGATAATACTATAATTACTTTGACATACTCTGTTACAAGGTTAATAAATGTTTTGATTTGATTTGATTTTAAAACTAATTTATTTTTATAAAGTTTATTATTTTGAAGCGCATGAATTTCTTGAGAAAAATGTTTATTTTGTATGCAGCGCAGAATATAAAGTTCAGCTTGTTCTAAGTCATAAACTGTAGGGCAAGCACGAATAACTATCGAAATAGTATGGAGTAAGTATCGAGCAAGTAATGTCAAAAAATGTATAGGAAAATCTAGCTCCGTTTACGTCCGGTAAGAACTCTGCTCGATATGTCATACATTTTTTTACTTTACTTCCTCGATACTTATTCGAAAGTTATTCGGGCTAACCCCATTGAACATGAGATTTTAATACTTTAGTAAAACGTAAAATATATGAATGAGCGCAAAAGCTTTGACCATGAAGGAATTCGATCTGAGAGCGTTTGAATTGGGTGAGTATTTTCTTGCACTATTTGTATAGGCATAGATACGGTTTTAGATTCAGAGATTGATCATTGTTAAGTATTAACTTTGAATCGTTTCACATTCCAGGTGCGGAGGAGCGGAAAGCCATTGCGGGCCATGAAACCAGAGTGTATTATTTACTAATGATTTTGGAGTTACAGGTCGCGATACAATATCAGCGAGATTTTCAATACCTCGGACGTGAAACCAATCAGACGCGGGTAAGTACTCATTAATCTGAGATATTCGTTTAGCAACAAAGGTATGAAATTTGAATAAAATGGCTGAGATTTAAGCGATAAATTGTAAATTTATTAACAAGAATAATTTCTTTTTTATTATTTTTTATTATAAAATAAATCTTTTTTATTATAAAATAGTCTTATATTCAATAATGATATAAAATTGCAAATTTTATGGTATAAATAATTATTAAGGCTTAAAGTATATAGTTAATTAAGGAATAAAGCTGAACAAAGTTCCAAGCGGGCGAGAGTTTTATTCGGAGATGAGACCTTAGATTTTGCATTGAGAAGTTGCACAGAGTGAGCTTTTGAGTTTATATCATTATTAACACGAATGTGTACGCAAGTGTATAAGTGTTACATTTAAATCGAGAGTAATACCGATACGTCGGGGAATTTCAGAATAAAACTGTTTCCATTTATTTTCTATAAAATCGGGAACATCGTCGTCCCAATCGAGTTGTTTTTTCCAACATTCTTGGACAAGATCTTTCATGAATGAGGCGATCGGACTAATGACTCCAATGGGATCAAATAAACGAGCTGTTATTGAAAGAATTTAATGTTTTGTATTTTTATCTGGAGTATCAAAATTTCCATGAAAATTAAAATAATCATCGTGAGGTTGCCATCGCATACCTACCATTTTTGTCGTTGCGTTAGAATCGGAATCAAACTTAATGGAGTTTGAATTTTTGTGAGTTGAGGAAATATCAGACATTAATTCTTTACTGTATGAGATCCATTTTAAAATATTAAAGCCTCCTGACTTGAACATGCCAACCATTTGTTTATAAGTAATCTTTAGCCATTTTTAGGGAAGGTAGCGAACACACGTAGTCATCCATTTATATGTGATTTTCGGCTTCATAAACGGCGAGAGGGTACATACCGCGCTCGCGCTATCAGCTGAGTGCTGCACTAAGCGCATAGCAAGGTAAGGAGAGCTTTATACTCCGAAACAGACGCGGTTGAATTGATAAAAACATTATTTTTTTAGTTAGGATCGAAACGAAAAAGAATTCGTTGAAATGGCTGATGATCAGGTGCGAGTTTAACTTGAAAATACATCCTTTAAATATCGACACTTAATGCTATTGGAAACATGCGTAAATTTATGAGTATATCAAAGATATGATAAGTAACTGTAATGATGTATGACTTTGTAAGTTAGGACCTACATAAAGTAAATGATTGAGAGATTTTCCTGATAAGGTTTTACAACCTGCATCAAGCACAACGCGGGTTTTGGATGTTGTTCTTTCAGGGCGAAAGACGGCTCTATGAGGCATATAATAAGCGTTACTATTAAAATCGGGATTCTCAACTTTTGACAAATAACCTTAATCAATGTATGTCTGAATAGTATTATTATAATCTGAGCGTAAATCTGAAGAATCGAGTTTATTTTCCAAAATTAATAAGCGGCGTTTAGCGAAATGATATGAATTTCCTAATTCGGAGGGATCCTGTTTAAATGGAAGAGTAACTGTGTATCTACTGGTATCATCACGTGAGCAAGAAGCCCTGAATACATTTTTACAAGCTTCATCATCGGGACTGAAATGTTTTCTATTCGGAACATTTTCAATTTCCCAAAAGCGTTGAGTGAGATGATCAAGAGAGAGCCTATCTGTATTACAAAAAAAATTATCTTTATCTTTATCGAGTGCCTGAGTATGAGTTGCGGGAGTATGAGATGTGAGCGTATGAGTTTGAGAGCGTTGCGTATTTATTTGTAAATCAGAGTGTTGCGGTTTGCGTGCGTAAGTGTATTGCGGGTTCAAGTGTATGTGCGAGTTTTGCGAGTGAGTTTGCGGTGAGTTTGAGTGCGTGTGCGAAATACATCGGGCTTTGCCCATAGCGACATAACCGCGTATAGTCTCTACACCAACTACTGATGAGTTGGGAGAAATTACCTTTCCAGATCCGAGTAAAATCGGGAATAATTCGTTGCCTATGGGACAACCGATTTGACCGGGTGCGTAAAAATGTTTATCTGCCATTGGCACGTGACGTAAATGAGTCAATTCAGTGAGATCAATCTCAGCATTTTGGGCAGAAAATCAGTTATTGAATGGATAACACGAGCGTGAACGGTTTAAGAGGAGTGCGGGTCAAAACGAGAGTATATTTTAAATTGTGTTAGTCCAAATGACTTGCTTTCGACTTTACCTATACCTTTAACGGCTGAGGGGATATGAGTTATATTTAGATTCAACTGTTCGCTACAAGTTTTCGTAATTAATGAACTCATCCTGAATCCAACAATACTCAAATAGTAGTAGGTTTACTATCCTTATAAACGTGTACGCAAGCGGTAGGTGGTGTTTTTTGAACTGTGTGGCGAAATAGCTAAAAGAGTAAAATTATTATTTTCAGCGTTTGAATTCACGCGCGTATTTGAGTTATCGATTTCAATATGCGATGATTGAACGGTGAAGTTACGTTCATGTGCATAGGAAACAAGTGTCAAATCTATCTGCGGCGCCGGGGTGCGATAGATGCGCGGCAGCAGCGGGAGCCAGGCCAGTGCAGACTGTTGTTACGTACTATGACGTCGGCTCACGGAGACCTGGTTCCCTGCGGCGGTGATGACTCGAACCTGTTATCAATATTATAACCGTCGAAGTGTATGAGAGTGTGATGTTTTTTATTACAAGTCGCGCATCTGTTCTGTAAAATCATAAACAGTTTTGACAAAATCAATGCTGATTAATAATATTGAAACGTGTTTGTAGATCTTTACTCAAAATGTATTCACATTAGAATAGTGGGCGCGAATTACTTGAATTGCTTACTTTGCATAAGTGTGAGTGCATGTGGGTGTTAACTTGAAACTTATTTTGAGAAGCAATAGGTGGCGAATTACTGTTTGATTGAGTAAAGAATGATTGAGTTGTTTTATTTTTGGATACAGATTTAATGATGTTATTTTGTTGTTGAGAGAAAGAAGACTGGGTTGGGTTGCGAAGCGCTTGAATTTTACTTTGTTCTTTTAAAAAGGTTTTAACATTTTCAAAAGTTGGAATGTCAGTCTGTCTGTTTGTTTGTTCAAATATATTCATAGTAATTTTATCAATTTTGAGAGAGCTATGTGAGTTATAATAAAATCATATAAATCTTTCATATTTAAAGTACGAAGTGCGGCTTCTGCGGAACAAAAATTGTCTAAAAAATAATCAATGGATTGATTTGGTTTGAGTTTTAAAATTTGATCTAAATAGTGAGATGCTTGAACCCTGACATCCTGATAATTGTCTAAAAGAGTTGTCCAAATAATATTATAATTTTCTGCGGTACAAGATACGCCTGAGCAGACATTTAAAGCCTTGCCTGAAATTGAATATTGAACTTTTTAAGTGTTTAAAAGACTGTATTTGTATGAATTAAACAATGGAAATTTCATAGAACACTGGCCATTTACTTGTTGTATCATCAAAACTAATCATTGCTAATTGCAAAGGTGGTAATTTATGATGTAACTCATCCAATTGTTTCTTATTGTTTTCCTGCTGTTGTCTCAGATTAGTTTCTGTTTGTTTTATATGACAGTACAACATGTCAAAGGCGTTATGAGAACTATAGTTCGGTTTTATTTCAGGATCATTAAATAAATGCTCCAAAATGAGTTTATCCAATGTTTCCATAAAATCACTTCGAATTTGACCAATAGATTGTGTTCGAGGGAGAAATAATACGCGGGTACTAGCATCGGAAACCTTTATGCTAAGATCGTAAACTGACTGAGCTATTTGAAATAAGCTTTGTGTCTTTTGTTCGAGCAATATCATTTTAGAACTATCAGACACAGAAATGTCATCGAGTTGTTTACTTTGAGCCACAGTATTGAACAATAAAGTTAAAATAGGTAAGTTAACAAAAAACTTTAAGTATATGATAATAAGAACTAATATGGCGTGCGTGAATAAGAATATGCCTGTTTATACCGGCTGATTTTATGAAATGCGATGTAAAATGCGAAAATATATCAATACACAATTGATGTTATATAAATGAGTGTCAGATAATAAGATTCTAATAAGAATTTAGCGTTATGCGTGGAGATGTGAATGGGTGAATTTTATAAAGAATGCATTAATGATGGCGGCGTAAATTGCAAATGTTGAGAATAAAAATGTAAAATTTGAGTATTTTGCGAGAGTTGGTAACGGTATGAGGGTGAGAAAGGTTCGGGGAGAAGGACCAAACCTGGATGGGCCGGGAATAAGATGGGAAAATGCTTTCGATAACTTATTGGCGCTGGCCGTAATCCCGGGTCTCCGTCCAGAGTTTAAGTTGTATTTTAGCTCAAAACACTTCACACTGCACTGTTTGTTCAAATATTTCGATAGTTTAGCGTATGTATTGTTCCTTTTAACACATTTATATAATATTTTGAGATAGAGCCGGTTCGATCGCCATTCGAAGAGGATTTTTTTTGTCTAGGAAAGGGTAGGGGTCAGGATGCGTGCGTTTCATTTTACGTATATAGATACAAAATATTTGTGTGATTAGAACGATAATATAAAAATCAATTAAACTTTAAAACAGTATTATATGGCGCAGCCAACTACCAAATAAAATAGTAAATAAGTACCTCTTTTTGAAGTCGGTTAAAATAATTAACCACTATAATATATCAACAAAAAAGAAAATGATCACAAAATATGTATGATCAAATAATTACCACACTACCAAGATGTATCTATCGTGTAAGTTTGTATATGGGGGGATACCATGGTACGGATGGCACGAAAAGCCTGATTTCGAATTAAAAAATCCCCGACATTATGCTAATGCGACGTAGATAGTGATTGCAATAAGACATTGTAGGTACAAATTAATATTCTTGGTTCTGAACCTACATGCGCAGAATTTAAAAAATACCTACCTAATTTTCTAACTTTTCGCTTTATGTGTGAGTGCCATACTCGTGAAATGAACGAAGATAGTAAGGGAAAAATTAATCTTTATTTTTACGATTTCTTTATCGGAAATCCAAAAAAACTCACAATTACTAAATGCGGCCGAATCCTCACACGTCGAGACAAATTATAGCAATGGCGACACTGGGCTAGGAGCAAGCGACAAGTCCAATGTCTCGAAAAGCGCTTCGCGCACTGATTTTAATAAATTCTGAAACCGTTTATATTTTGATGTTTTTACTGATTTTGAAAAAATGTTTATTAGTTTCTCTAAGAATATTAATTTATGAAACTTATCTTATAATAATTATCAAGACTTGTTTATTCAGCAAATAAATATTAGGACGGAAGATTTTATCTATTGATCGAGAAATATATAGTAAAATAGCGTTTTTTCGTATGAAATAAAATTATTTTCAATATTCGGCGTCTTACATGTACTCATTCACTATATGATAAATCTCAAAACAAGCTGTTTTAAATCACTCTGAAGCAAAATATCTGTTTTTGCTAACTTGAAACGTTACTCTGACGCGTATTTTCGAAAAATGTCATGTAAATTTTTACTTAAATTTCAAAAATATATTAATGAGATTGAAATTCTACATCCTAAGTACGTGCACTTCATGAGGATACTCTGCTTCTACTTTCATACAAAAAAAGCATTGATTATATAACAATCATTTCCCCCGAAAAATCACTAAATCGACCATTTTAGAAAGGGGTTGCGCGCTCTTAAGGCGATACTCGAAAAAAATATGCTGAAGCGAGATAGCAATGAGAAAACAACGCGCACGCGCGAGAAAAAACGGCCGATTTTGCAGATTAGGCAAAAAAAACACAAAATCACGTCAATCGTATTTAAACAACTACAGCGATGAAAAAAAAAGATGCTTTTATACGGTCCTAAATATTATTGGTGTCCACTTAAACCAATTTCCAATAGTGTAAGTAACCCCATTTAAGAATAATCTTGAATTTTCGTATTTTTAATGGTCTTTTGACAAAGAAAAAGTGTCGAGGCAAAATCATAATACGTGTTTTTGAAACTATACGAATCTAGACAAAGGTATGAAGAAATTTATATGTTATTACCAGATTTGCAATAACTGTAACCGTGCTATAGTTTAATATTAAAAAGTCCATACTTTTTCCGAGTAGCGCCTTAAGCTACTTGACTGTTATTGTATGGCTATGCATTGACAACGGTTATTAGGTTGGTACACTCAAATTTAAAGAAGAAATTTTTAGTAACCCATCTAATATCTAACCACAGAAAAAGTTGCATACGCAAAATTTAGATTTACAAACTAGAAATCCGACTTGCAGATTTTTAAAGCAAACATGTTTTCCTAAGATAAGGAGCAGTACCATAAGATGACATTATAATGAGGTTCTTATCTCTCACGGTTTCTGGGCTCAGCTAGTCTTTGCGGCTCTCCAGGCCAGTGCCAGACATGGCTCAAGTATGTTAAGCCACTTGACTGTCATTGCATGGCTGTGCATTCAGAAGGGTTATTTAGTCACTCAAATACTGATTACGGTTTGCAGTAAAACTTTTCGAGTACTCTTCAGTTGGTAAGGGTGAAATTAATCTAAGTTTCAATATACAAATTTACATTTCAGTTCCAAGTGGAATAATTACGACATAACTTTGAATTTAATAACTAATTATGCTCATGCGTAGTTCTGCCCCCTAATTGTCTAATTTCTAAATCTATCACAATCCCTTTCAAAGGTATTGTGATTGTGATAGTGATTTATGGAATAAAATTGTGTATCATAAACTCGCAATCCCTTTCGGAACGAATGATGTTTTAAATGACACTTCATTTGACATTTCTCCATACATTTGAAAGATATTTTCGTCGCTCACTTTGCTTAGACAGTTCAATTTCGTTGATTCAATACCTCTCAAAACGCGTCCCGATCACAATCCATTTCAAATGTCAAATAGTGACGGCCTGAAGTATGTCTTTAAAATGACGAATTGAAAGGGATTGCGATAGATTTTAAAATTAGACAATTAGCCTCGTTTGATTAATGATTTGACGATGTTTCATATATTTTTACAAAGTAAGTAATTGTTAAAATTTATTCAAATATATACGAGTATATGCTAAAGTGAAGTTATAAATTGTAGGAGTAAGTTATTTATGGCATGTACATTATTATTGTACACCTAGGTCCTCACTTAAGCTGTATCTCACCTCGAGAAATGTGGCACAAACAGGATGATGTGGAGGCAAAGTTTTGCCTACTCCCATTTGTTATTTACGATTGAAAAGAGCCAGCAACAACAAATCTCAGAAATAAGGTAGACGGCAACAACAATTTGATAATTCTTACTTACAATTTTGTTACTGGCTTCCATCACGACTCCGTCACGGGCATTCTAAATAGCTCTATCATTTGATCATAAAAAACTATCCTATTTCATTTGAGGCTATATCCATATGCCTAATTTTATCCACCAAATCCCTCTTCTTACTTCCAATTAATCAATATTACAAATTCTTTTTTGTAATATTGATTTATTATCACCACATTTTGATAAAATATTTCTAATCATTATATATTTATTTTCTAAAACTTCTTTAGAACCTATTATTTTAACAGGTACATGAAGTGTCTAAACAGCTTGTACACTGGGATTTAAATAGATTTCATTAACGTTTGAAGAATGATTTAATATACCTATATACTTATATATATTATTATAAGCCTAACTTTACAATAGCATAGGGTAAAGACTCGGATGTTGTTCGGTTTCTAAACCAGACGACCTTTGACCTTTAGCATTTAGAAAATATTAACATTTTTACATCTAAAAATCGACAAAGGGTCTTTCTGACAATAATTGTATTCATAGAGTATTAATTAAATGTGAATACTAGCTTTATTATTATAAACGACCATCACAAACGATAAAGAGACTTAACTAATTAGCATCAAATATCTTACTATTTCTATAAGCCAACTTTTGTATCAGTCAATAAACAATTTTCCCAGCTATATTTTCAAACAATATAGCAGCTGCACATAGTTCATATAAAGGTTTATTTATCGAAAAGCCTTTTGAAAATAATCACATTTATTTAAAGCTTACTTTTATTATAAGTCCTCCCAAATGCACTTTCCAACTCTATAGCAATTCAATATCGAACAACTGGTATGACTTGATGCAGCTTTTAATACTGCAGAAGGAATGGTTCTCAGGCAACAGAAATATGAAGTTTATTAATCTGAGGGCATTTTCCGTGCGTTGCTTTTAGTATGATGAAAGTTGGTACGAAAGTCCCTTGTGCCGTATAAGTCCATTAAGCAAATGGGTAAAACGGAAATGAGAGCTCGTTTTTAATTTCGTTGTCATGTAAATAATACTTATAATGTGTCCCTTGCTGTTGGTGTTTTTATTAATTAATTAAAGCTTTTTGAAAATTAAAAGCGTCACTGTCCTAAATAGAATGGACACTTTTGTTCTTTGTCAAGGCGGTTAGGCGAACAATAACGAGGCGGTTTTTGACGACTTTAGCTGACAAGAGTAATTAACGTTTATTATTAATATCGTTTCAATAAATAGTATAGGATCAATAACGCTTTACTAATAATTTTGTTGTTGTTACGTCTACATGTGTGTAAAATCTGAGTCTTTTTCTCCCATTGGAAAGAGCTCACATCTTTCTACTCGTCCTTACAAAATAATCTATCTTAGCTCATCTACAGACGAGTTTTTATTGTGAAAAATGGTTTAGTAGAGCCTTAATCATACATAAACAAAATGATACTTGTTACAATAATCGGGAATGGGTATTAATCGAATACGTAATCAATGCGATTATGTTTCCTTTTACATCTCCAATAAGGAAAAACCATTTTGTATGGCGAGCTCTCGAGATCACAGCATAATTTCATTGATTCTTATGGTATTTTGTCGTCATTTCCTTCACAAATCTCGGGTACCGCCTTCTTTTCGCCGTCAAATCTTATTTGGTTACTTGTTAAGTAAGCTTTGGAGAGACGACCACTTGGTTTGTAACTTTTAAATTACGTCCCCTCTCCTGCTAACTTATTTACTCCTTATAAGAAGAAACAAAATATATTTCCACGTTTCAGGTCAAGAGATAATGGCCTTTGATAACAACCTGAAAAAGCTTTCCGCTGTTTTGTTTCTTTTATCTCCAACTTTTGCTGAAGTTTTCCGCAAAAATTATAACTTGTGAGATTAAATTTTGAAGTTTTAATAAATTGTCCTGGATCAAGGATTAAGACTAGCGGAGACATTATTCATTATTATAGATAAACCCACACGTTTGTTAGAAAAAGTCACATGAAAGAAGCAAGAAGGCGGACTTTCACCAAATAGTATTAAATACGCTTAGCACTAAACATATTTAAAACATCGCTTTGATACTTTTAACTTCAAACGAATGACTGAAATGCAATGTCATTGTAAATATGTTTAGCTCTTAATGAGTTTATTGAAAGTTGGTGATAGCCGCCCTAAGTAATAAAATTGATTAAATTAATGTTTAGTTATAATAGATTAATCTGGCAACTTTGCTAGGGTCGTCTATGGACATGTTTCGGCTAATTTATTTATCTATTTTTAAACCAAAGCTAAATGTGTAGCACATTTAGCTTTGGTTTGTATAATTTAGTTATAAAGATTTCTAATACGCTGGCCGTCAAAACTTAGTACCGCACTTCCAAAATTGCAATAACTTTTAAATTAAACATGATACATTTTCGCAATAAAAAGGATTAGAAATACTAATAAACTATAGCTTCAAAAAAGTTAGAAATAAAAATTTGCATGAAACATTTTTTTTATTCCAAAACTGTAACTTTTACATTTAAGGAGAAATTGTAATTCGAAATGTGTGGTATAAATATTAAACACTTTATTCAAATTTTAAAAATAAAATGCTTTTGAATCTTCATAATAGCCTCAGAGCAGTATGAGTTTAATTATGGCATTAACATTCTTATAGTTGGAAATTCACTCAATTACAAGCAATAAACGGAGAAAAACCAAACAAATTGTGAGCTCAGTCAGTTCTGTATGCACTCATTGCGTCGTTTTGCGCAGTAGCGAATATGAAGGAGGTTATTATTCAGAAGTCCATGAAATTATACGTTGAAAGGATAGTTTCCTTTACCTTTATGATATTGTGTTGCATGAGAACACTATTACTTATACAGTATATCTAATTACATAGATATTTAAGAACAGGAATTGTGACCAAAGTTTGTAGGTAGCAAAGTTTTCCCAAGGCAGTTCGTTTTTCTCTTCTGTTCCTAAAATAGTAACTCATAAACAGTGGCATAATAATTCACCCACAATTTGTATTAAGTAACAACACACTTAGATTACAATATTGTTTTTATTGGCAAGTTCTATAATTGGAACATTTTTGATGCTGTTAAAAATATCTATTCATGATCTAAGATTTCAGCAACATTCGCAGTGTATATAATAGGATATTATTTTTTCAATTATCAGTTTTCACATGATCGTTGAAAGAGAATAACGCGATACCCTTAATTCCCTTATTAGCTACAGTACTAAACATAACCCTCCACCAACCCATGGTCTTACCTACCATCATGGCATATGGACCGAATCGCGGGAGAGCACAGAGGTACTTGCTTAAGGGCTCTTTCCCCATCTGTACTTGTCTTGGCTCCCTATAAATTTCTATTTCCATAATCCCTTTGTTGCCTACTCTCCCCCTTCTGGGGCTGGGCACCACAGTACGGTACTTCGCGTCGGGCTACTCTCGGTTCTGATCGGTTACTCGTAGGTTCGGCGAATGTCGTGCCAAAGCTGTGCAAACTCGCGCAGAGCCTTGAAATTCTGCTTAGTGCTGGTGAGGTCCTGGTGGTACACGGGGCCAGGCTGACAGTACTAAACAGTTGGATTTAACGAGAAGTTTAACCTTGGCACATTATGTGAAAAAAATAAACACTACTAGCGGACTCCCCTTGTTTCACCCGCGTGGTTCCAGTTCCCGTGGGAATATCCCCTTTACCAAAAAAAACTGTTCCGTTAATGCGATAAGAATTTATAACCACATCCCAAGGACCATTCGGGAACTGCCCCTGCAACATTTTAAGAAAAATTTAAAAACCTGGCTCCTTGACAAGTCCTTCTAAACGTTGAACAAATCCTTTCTCAAAAGTGGTTTTTGGTCTTGACAATGTTTATGTAAAGTATTAATTGATAATGTACTCATATTGACATTTTATAATTAATATTCTACTTTGACAATTTCTAATCTAATCTAATAATGTTTGATTTGTGAATGTATGATTTTTTTTATTTTATTAATGTGTAAAATATTGTTATGTAATGTGCTAATCGATTTTATGAGGTAATATTGACATTTTATAATTAATATTCTGATTTGCCATTTTCTTATTTAATCTAATAATGTATGATTTGTTAATATATGAATTTTATTTTTATTAATGTGACATACTACTACTCACATACTGAAATGAAAATTTCATAATTGTAATTTAATTTGCATACTCTTCTGAGAGTGGGACATATTGTACTTTATAATTTTATATAATCTTATCATACTATGTTCTCTGCAATTTTTTTTTTTTTTTTTTTTTTTATCAAGATAAAAAGTATTTTATGTTTTAATCCAGGCTATCTCCTATCTGTGTGCCAAATTTCAACCAAATACGTTCAGTAGTTTTTGCGTGAAAGAACATCCATCAATACCAAACATCCTCACAAACTTTCGAATGTATTAATAGGATAGGCTATATACTTGTACAAAATTTACTTCTTTGGCGCATTAACCCAAGTGAGACATAAATAATACACTATATTATATGAAACAAATAATTTTATGTCCTCACTTTCTCAGTAAAGTGTTGTCACTTTACTTATTATGCAAAATTTGTGCCAAAACTCATCTCTGCAGTTTTGATGGTGGCAGTCGGAGGCTTTTATTTACTTGCCACCCGGATGCAATTGCAATTGCGGTGTGAGATTCCGCATGACAAATTGTCAACTGATTATCGGTTCAAATTGCTAATTAACGTTTTAAGTGATTCACATCAGCTATTTGGCGTTTGAATGGCTATTATAAATACCAATGCTTATTTCGCAGTTTAAGTACTTGATGCATTAATACATTGTTTAAATGGTAACATTCGGGGAACTTTTCATTTTTTTTTATTATTTTTATATTTAAAAAGTAATAGATATATAGAAAACGTTTATATCACAAATAATAGAACATTAGCAGGTATTTCATTTTCTTAATAAATTATTTCTATACTTAACCTTAGTACTTTCTGAGAAAACGATTTCAAAAGAACTACTGGTCAACCGGGAAGTTCCCCGATTGTACAAAGGTTGTGTCACGATCTCTAAATAATTGCTTAATTTCGTTCAGAGAAACTGTTCACATGGTTAGGCAACCTACCTGTGGGTTTAATAAGGGCGCGAACGTAATATTGCGAAGTGAATTCCCGAACATTTAATTTAATTGTTTATTTTCTATAAAGTTAGGGCGATACTCGAAAAATTGTCAAGGCAAAATCATAAAATCGTGTTTTTGAAACTATACGAATCTAGATAAAGGTATGAAGAAATATATATTATGTTAACACCAGATTTGTAACAACTGTAACCGTGCTATAGTTTTATATCAAAAAGTCCATACTTTTTCCGAGTAGCGCCTTAAGAACTGTGTCGCAGAGTAGCAGAATTTGCTTTTAATTTTTTGAAGTCAAGAAAACTTACTGAAAGAAATCTTTATAGGAAATCAACAAATAAATGAATTTTAGGAATTCACTTAGCAACATTGCTTTAGCGCCTTTTTAAAACAATTTGAAATCGATTAGACTCAGAAGTAAAACGTATCAGCTCAGTGGCTGTGGTTTGCGCGCTCGAATTGCTATTGTATCGGAAAGTAACTTTAGCAGTGGTTGGTAACGGGATGTGTTCGGAAAGTAATTCCGGCTGTAGGCTCAGCAGTAAAGCCGTTAATCACGGCTGCATTTGCAATCGTTAAAACCTACTAATCCACAATGGACTCGCGTGGTGGGTCATGGCTCATACTCTTATCCACCTATAACCCCAGCCGTGGGCTATTACCCTAGTAGTGGGGAAATTAAAATAGCTGATGAAGATGATGTTAGACAGCCATTACTTGCGATTCACTGTAAATGACATATTAAAAGTTTGATAAAAACATAATAACTGTAAATAATGCTAAAACTCCGTCTCTTTAGCTACACAGTATAATTTTCCGTCTATGACATTTTTTTATACCGTACAAAACTATTAATAGTCACGTAAAGAGTCAATTGACTTCAACCTACGTTTACGTGAGCTATGTTGAATCACGGGGCGGCTTGGCTTCCCGCGTGACCCAAACATGCTACATTAGGTAAGTGAATCTTGAAAACTTTCAGCCCTTTTCAACCCTCGGAGGTCGAATTTCGCAAAACACAAACTAAAAGTAGGTAACCTTCGAATACCAAGTTTTGGGTTTGAATGATTGTGTATAAAACAAAAAGTGTATTAAAGATTTTTTGCAAGTATTTGCTTACTGTGAAATACGTAATGTATTATTTGATTAAGTACTTGCTTTTAGTTTTACCCACGACGAACGGAACGGAACGAGGCGGTATATGCGTTTGGATTTAGAGGTTGTTTGTTGGTTTATTTGTTTGTTTGTGTGTATGTCTGTTACCATTTTCCTCGAAAACGACCGGGCCGATTTCGATGCTGTTTTTTGCATTCAAAAGATTTCATTTCAGAGCAGGTTCTTAGACATGTTTTACGGTGGTAGACCACCAGGGGCGCAGCAGCAACCAGATAAGTTGGCACTTTAAAAGTTCTCAAATACTACTAAACCGATAACGTTGCAGTTTTTTGCATTCAAACGGTTTAATTTCATTTCATCAGTGATTTGTTTGGGTTTGATTGGAGCATGTACTTGGATAGACGTTACGGCGACAGCTCACCAGGGGGCGCTGTGGTAAACATTTATTGTGCAAACCAATGCTGCCATTTATCTCCAAAACTACTAGCCAGATTTTGATGGGGTTTTCAGTGATGGGTTTGGGTTTGATTGGTACATGTACTTGGATAGACGTTACGGTGACAGCTTACCAGGGGGCGCTGTAGTAAACATTTATTGTGCAAACCAATGTTGCCATTTATCTCCAAAACTACTAGCCAGATTTTGATGCGGTTTTTAGTGATGTTTGGGTTTGATTGGTGCATGTACTTGGATAGACGTTACGGTGACTGCTCACCAGGGGGAGGTGTGGTAAACATTTATTGTGCAAACCAATGTTGCCATTTATCTCTAAAACTACTAGCCAGATTTTGATGCGGTTTTCAGTGATGGGTTTGGGTTTGCTTGGTGCATGTTCTTAGATAGGTGTTACGGTGAGAACTCACCAGGGGGCGCAGCAGTAAAAATTTGTTTGTGCAAAACTAAAACTGCTAGTTCTTCAAAACTACTAGTCCGATTTTAATGCAGTTTACAGTAATAGGTTTGAGATTGTTTGGTGAATGCACTTAGATAAGTGTTACGATAACAACTCACCAGGGGGCGCTGTAGTAAATATTTGTTTGAGCAAAACCTAAACTACTAGTTCAATCTTGGTGCGGTTTTCAGTAATGGGTTTTCTGTAGTACAATGTACATAATATCTATGCTCTCTAAAAAGTTTGAAATAAAAAGCAAAATTTTTTTTTTTTTAAAACCCACGATGGTTAAAACTTTATTGAAAAAGGATAAAATAATATAAAAACCTACGACTTAATTATCCGTCGGGGGCTGCCATTAAATGAACTATACTTTTGCAGTTTTATAGTAATGTGAATAATTTGATTTATATTCATGCTGAAATTTATAAAAGTGATGACAGCCCCCGGCGGATAATTAAGTCGGAGGTTTTTATATTATTTTATCCTTTTTCAATAAAGTTTTACCCATCGTGGGTTTTTAAAAAAAAAAATTTTGCTTTTTTAGCTTTTAAGATCTGCCAAGTCTAATTTCGTAATCAGCAATTTAAGTAACTTACAACCATTTCAATGAGCCATGAAAATGACATCGGTTTACAATAAAGATACTTATGATAAGTTTTAATCGAAAAAATATCAGTGAAAATCGACTTGACACATAAGTGTTTTCTTCTTATATTTTCTATTAATATTTTTCATATTTAAAGATAGCAGTAAAAATGCAAAAACTTTAAAATCATTAAATAAAAATATATCGTTTGTTTTCTTTAAAATAGAAAAAAACTATATTTATAGACTTTTATACCTATCTAAATATTATAAAAGATCTCTCTAATGGTATTCCACTTCAATCTGTCAGCTAGTTAATAAACATAGTCTCGTATTACCGTAATAGTGATACAATTATTAATTTGTTTGCAAAGCCGCGCCTGTGTTCCTGTCACCTCATTCCCCAAATTAATGACAAATAGGCCCTGCCTCTAAATGTCAGTTAGCTATGTTTTCGATGGCTAATTGGTTCTGCTAACCCTTTGTGAATGAAATGGACTAGTTATTCTATTAGTAGACATGCAAGGCTAACTATGACGTGCGGTCAAATGGAACTCGAGCCACTGACGCTTGACGTCACAGTATCTACAAAATCATATGAATGTTAGCCTAATGTTATTAGAGCAACTTTCGTTTGTTTGAAGTTTCAATGTGTTATTTTAATATTATCTGTTTGGGGGATTACCGCCACCTCTTAGCATAGTATTGTTTCAATCTTACCATGCAAATTTGTACTACGAATCTCTTAAAGTGAGCTTGTTTTTTGTCGGAAAGTTTTTTACGTCTTCGCTCAATCATCGCCTCAAAGTGCGAAGTGTGTCAAAACTTCAATAAAAATAAAACACAAACCAAACGTTCTTGTGACATGATGGTTTCTAATAGAAGGTAATAGGCCCGCTGAATTACGTGATGAACTGATTTGAAGATTAGATGAATCCAGCAAAGAGAGATGCTTAGCGTGCCAATGATACTTAGGTATTTACAGCCTAGACTAAATAAATGATATTGAATTTGAATTTAATAAGAAGTCCTAAATCGACTTCGAACAAATTAAATTAAAATCTTTAAAGTTCTATATTTTCTATGAATCATAGTGTGGCAACATATTTTTTATTGCGGGAAAATCTTCTTAAAAATGCAGTTTCAATTCAAAACTGGAAAGAAACACTTATACTTTGATAAAAATCCTATATTTTTGGGTTTACGATACAATAACAGAACTGGTAGTTCAGAGAATAATACCGGATACATTGGAGTTTATCCTACGAATTACCTTTTCAGACAATTCAGCTATAATTTGTATTATTGTACCTAAGTAATATACGACTTCTACATAAATGGATCTAAAAGGCAGTATTACGCAATGTAGCAGGTCATTTTACGCCTCGTAAAATACAAAATAATGTCTCCGTTATACACATAAATCATGTTTTACAGCTTATTTTACGTTCCTGCTACTTTCTTTAATATTATTTATAAGCGTACCTAAAGATGATAGAAAAGGATAATAATATAAAGCAATATGATATGTGATATTATAAGTGGCTTGAGAAGCTCGGTGGCACAGTGGTTCGCGCGCTCGGCCTGCGATTGAGGCGGTTAAGCAGCTTTCGCAAAGGTCAGTCACAAGATGGGTGACTGAAATTGTATTATCACAAGCTCCTCCGTACTTCGGAATGCACTTTAAGCTGTTGTTCTCGGCTGCACTTGTAGTCGCTAGCACCTGCTATTATCGTCGTTAATTTAAATATAAGTAAACTCATCTTGCATGAGTTAATAAAAAGTAGGTACAGTCACGTGCAATGTCATAGATACGTTAAGCAACCTCGTCACATTACAATATTGAATGACATTTATGGACAGAAAGAGCTTTGTTTCTGCGTGTGTCAATGCGATAAGGTTGTAAAGTGTATATGTCGCAGAAAAAATAGATAAATCGATTTTTTTCGTAAATTCTAGGGATATAAAACACGAATAGTTTGTCATTTCTCAATCCTACTGAAAAAAGATAGGGGTTTTGCGAAATAACTGGTTGCCTAAGTAAGATTACAAAAAAAATCGCTGAAATAAGAACACTGATTGGCTGGTCGGACCGTCCAAAACAACATCTTCTCTGATTGGTTGACGACTTGACGTTTCAAATGTCAATCCGTTCTCTCACGTGTAGTAAACTTTCTGTGAACCAATCAGAATAAGAGTTAGCAAGCAAGCAAAAATTAAGTTAATCAGAGTAAAGAATATCCAATGTTACTAAAGCAACCAGTATTTTTGCAAAAACCCTATATTTTTCAGTAAGATTGAAAAATGTCAACACCATTGTCTAATTATCCGTGTTTTTGCAATATCTCTAGGATTTTTGCAAAAATTCTATTTATCAAATTCTCCTACGACATATACATGTTATTACACGTGACTGTAACTATATGTAAGTATTAATAATGACAATAATATTCTAACAGACTTATATTTTTCTGTTGTTAATTTTACGCAGATTTTAATCAATATTCAACTTTCGAAAAACGGAAGCATTAATAAAACAAAAGCCAATTATTATCACTGCCCACAAAACACATCTTGATCCCAGAATAGTAATAAATCATCACGTCCAATATCGCGATAACAAAATAATCTGATATTAATATAACATAATCTGTCAGGTAGCATGATTAGTATTAGCGCTGTGTACTCAGGTCCCCATCCAATCTACCGCAGCAATCAACTCTGGCTAATAAGCAACGTTTGTGTCATCTAATGTTCATGGGCTACCGGTTAAACAATAGCACACTTTATCCCCAACACATAAAGTCGATTGTTGGTCACGCCGAAACTGTTTAATAACGACACCTATTGCTACACAAGAGTAACCTAATGAAATATCCGTTGCTTACATTCATAAATCACAGAAAAGTTATTTAATAAATACAAGGACGATAATGTGATCGATAAAGGCAATGTGACACTAAGTCAATGTCGGATCGTTCAATAAATAAAGCTCTTCGAATTAGGTAATGTCATCAGCCATTTTAACGTCCTTACTGTTGAAATACTGCCTTCCTTATAGATAGATAAGGATAATGAGCCATGACCCATGACCCACCACACGGGCCCAATGCGGATTGGTGGGTGTTAACGACTGCAAATACAGCCAGAACCAACGGCTTAACGTGCCTTCCGAAGCACGGAGGAGCTTGTGATATACATTTTCGGTCACCCATCTTGTGACTGACCTTTGCGAAAGCTGCTTAACCGCCTCAATCGCAGGTCGAGCGCGCAAACCACTGTGCCACCGAGATTCTCAAGCCACTTATTGATTATTGAGATAATACATTTTTGTCACCCATCCTGTGACCGACCATTGCGAAAGTTGCTTAACGGCTACAATCGCTGGCGACGCGGCTGCCACTGCGCCACGAGCTCCTCGGGTAATACAAATCAAATATTATATCCAGCAATGTTGCGCTGTGAAAAAGATTCGTATTGAAAATAGGATCATTAGGATTACCGGGGAAATAACATTCTGGGAAATGTTTAACAAATCAAGTAAGTTTATTAGTAAAACAGACATAGGTAATGGTAAAAACAACAGGCTCAATTTGGGTGCTTGAATGTATGAATCAAATAAGTAAGTACTTACTGAGAATTAATTTGACAATTGTTTGCGGTACGTTATGTAAAAAGCCCGGTTTTAAATTAAATTAATTTAAATTTCGTTTGATAAACACGATTTTCAAATAAATTTCCGAAAGAAAAACGCATAAAACAGCCGCAAACGGTAAAACAAATTTGACAAACATGAAAATCTGATAGAAAATTGACAGAAAATGTTATCACATGGCACAAATACAGTCATGTATAATCATACATATCGAAATCATTAAACGAGTACTAAACATATACTCGTAGTAATATTACAGGTTTGATTAGCTACATTCACCAGCAACATTATTTGCTATAAGGCTTAGAATTGACCAATTTTGCCCTAAATGTCAGTAAGCTCACTAATTGACACGTTGGCTTGTATATATCTATATATCATTTTAAAGGTATCTATTAATTCAATATGACCATTCGACTGCGACAATGTCCAGGTTAATTTATCCGCGATTAATCCTAGTTGAGTCTATGTCCAATTAGATTGGACAGATGACTAGCATGACGATTATATAAATTAGATATTTTTTTATATTAGGATTCAATTTTCCGCCCATTTGGACAATTCCATTCATTGGATTCAATTTGGACCCAGAGGTCCCAGGTTCGATTCCCAGTGGGGAAACATATTGTTTTCGGTTCGGTTAGTTGTATTTAAGTCTGACGCCATAACAACAATGGCTCACATTTTTGTGTTCCGGCAGTTACAATTAGGCAACCGGTTCCTCAGTGGTTGTGGATTCTGGCGTGAGGTGCGCTTTCACCGTCAGCCTTGTATGATGAAAGCTGTGCGACTCCCCGATGCCCATTAAAAAATGTCGTTCACCGACACTTTGATACAGTTGAAGTACTCTCTTACACTAGTGTGACTGTGGCACAGTTAAAAGTATAATTTCGAATTTTGTTAAGCATTAATAATCAAAAAGTTTATAGAGTTGTATAAATGGCGCAGGGTGTCAGTCTGAGCAAAGTTCTTGTTCAACTCATGCGAAAGTCTGTGCAAGCTACTGTGACTTTCGAATATAAATTATTTTGAATACTTCCTTTTTATTTGTATTACATTCTTTAACCTCTCATTAATTTATAAATTGGATTAATTCAGCAGTGGGTTGAGATCGTGAGACAATAATAAATAAAAAAAAACATAGCCGCATACGGTCAAATAAATTTGACACACGAAAATCTGTCAGTTTTTCAAAAAATTAAGCAAAGACGGTAGCATGTATTTAACATTAGGATTCGATTTCAAGTGTGAAGCGACCGTTGAAGTGTTTTTTAATTTTCACATTTTAAAAGTTTATAGAGTTGTTAAAATGGCACAAAGTTCCAGTTGAACTCATGTGAAAGTCTGTACAAGCTACTGTGACTTTCAAATATAAATTAT
This sequence comes from Chrysoteuchia culmella, assembly GCA_910589605.1. NCBI lineage: Eukaryota > Metazoa > Arthropoda > Insecta > Lepidoptera > Crambidae > Chrysoteuchia > Chrysoteuchia culmella. The sequence goes on from OU342649.1 coordinate 10,581,657, forward strand.
TTTAACCCCCTCCCTTTTATTTATATTAATTATTTGTCTTCTTATTAATTTATAAATGGGTTTGAGGGATGAGGTCGTGGGACGATCATAAAAGGGAAACATTTTGATTCATTATTGAAAATTTCAACACAAAAATATTTTGTTTTTTGCTTGAATTGAAAGAGTTGCTAAGACTTTTTTTAGGAAATTTATAATACATATAGCGTACCCAATACCGCTTAATGGTTCGTCAAAAACTCCACTTAAAAACTTACGGCGACTTTCACCAACGTCACTAAAAACATTTAAGAGCTAAACATATTTATAATGATAGCTTTTTAATTTTGCATTTTACAATGCTATTTTAATGTAATTAATATTAAACCAACACCGTGGAAAGCCGAATATACTAGAAAAAATCGACTTGTGCTCATAGGTCTCTGTAGCATTGGTAAGTGCTTTGGGCCGGATGCCCAAGAATGCGGGTTCGAATCCCGTCAGGGCGACATGAGACAAGTTGCTTTTTCTAGTATATTTTCTTGTTTAATATTTATCATATTTATATTGACATTGTCATTTCAGTCATTCGTTTGAATTCAAAAGTGACATAGCGATGTTCAAACGTATTTTGTGTAAAAAAAAATAAAAATTTTACTCTCCCAAATAATATTTACGAAAAGCCCTCAACTTGAAATTAGAAGTAGTAACAAAGTTAATGAACATCACTCAACCCTATAAACTTTTTCACTTGGATTGTTAACACTTTAGCGCCGGACGATTTATCTTTTAGAATAAATTAACATTTTGCCCGTCGCGGATGTCAACGGGGACACCGCAAGTTGGGGAATTTCGAATCGAGTACGAATTATGAAGGCGGGTGATGAACCATTGAAATGGAAAATATTAACTTACTAAGCGACAGAGTTAGGTGTACATGGAGGTAGCTTAGTAGAAATAGTATGAATTATGTTTGAATGCATATGGTTACTGCAATGGTTTAACTTCGAAGTTCGTCCGTACGTTACGAAATACGTTCGACCATAACTTACTAAAACGTCTGAATCCATATTTTTTATATAAACAGGAAAGTAACTATGTTTGTCTGTTATCTTTTCACACGTAAACCGCCGAACAGATTTTATTGCAATTTGGTATGGAAAGTTTTTATACTAAAAGATGGCGCCACGACGCGATAACCTAATATAAATTATAAAAAATATAAAAAAGGCTACTTGATGTACTATTTCTGAACCAAGAAGTTTGCATTCTTTGTCTTTGTATTTGCACAGAGCAAAATATTCACAGGACGGTCGGCTGTGTGCACCACAATACCACAAATCGTATTTGGGATATTTCTATATCACATTGGGATTTCCTTCACATATCAAAAGGCGTAAAGTCAATTCAGCGAAAGCAAAAGAGTGGCTATTCTGTATGCAGTTTTGAATATTGTGTGCAATAGTATTCCCAGTGGTGCCATCTACATAAGGTTTCTCATACATACGTTGTATAGTTGCGAGTATAGTATATATTAACTAATTTACCATCACACGCCACATACCTAGATATGTATGCTTGAGTTATATATTTGTATGAATCTGAAAAATAATAAGTTAATTTAGTTATTTTTGTATTAAAATAATAACGAAAGTAAATTAAGAAAGAATTCACTATTTATACTTATAAATCATACCTCCCGAGCAATGTAAATAACCTTAGTAAACCTGCGTTTTTTTTTTTTATGTACGATGGCGAGGCTCTTAGCCTTTATCATACCTGATGTTGGGTATACATCTGCGAAAATTATGATTAAATAATAATATTATTATAACTTTTGCGCTTAAAACTATATTTTTTCCAGAGTTTATTTAATTAGTGGATTATGCTGGCAGTACTTTTAGTACGTATGAGCGTAACGAGGTATACACATAATCCACAATTATTATCAACACGATCATCCGATAGTTTTCAATATCATTAACGGTTATTTAAGTAATTATTACGATACAGTCAGTACGAGTTTAAACACTAATTATTATGTCAACATTAACCCGTGTGAAGGCGCACTATCAGCATTTATTTTCTCACACAAAAGATTGTCGCGATTGTTTTTTAAGTTAAAAATTGTATAGGAGTTAGTATCTCAGTACCTGCCTAAGTATTCGTCCTCTCTCCACACATCCTACTCTCAAGCTGCTCGTTGCCCCTGTGCGCACTGGATTGGTTTCGAGACCGCGGCGTGAAATGCGGCATATTGCTCATTGCGCGCCTATCAACGTAAGTATTTATTTCTTAACATTGAATCATAAATACAATAACAATAAGATTAAACTATTTGTTTTAAGAATTTTATATTAAGCTAGGTGAGATTTCACAACCTTTAATTGAATTTCGGACGGTGACATATTTTTTTATTTTTAAATTGTCTTTGTCTTGTACCTCATGTCAGTGTCAACATTTACGGAATCGTTTTTGTTCTTATTAATAAGTAACAATATATTCCTTACTTAAATAACTTTGAATTAACTATAATACTCCCTTTTTATTATTTTAGTTTTTTATATATATAAAAACAACGAAATTAAGGTATATTAAGATTAAACTTTATGTTTAAAGAATTTTTTACCGGAAGTTGACCGCGGAAACAACCATAAAATGTTCCTCGCTGTTGTGAGATAAAAAATTGTGTGTTGCGCACGGCAGAAAAGTTTTTAGCGTCTTGTACCTTTGAAATCCTCGCTTCGCTCAGGAGTCAATTTTTGAATTACTCGCTAAGGTCGTGGTTCAATCCTAGAATCCTTCACTTGCTCAGATTTCAATAGAAGCAACTCGCCACTAAATAACCAACTTTTCAGCCTTGCATAACAAATATTTATTTTCGTGTGGAAACAGCGCCTGGACCCAGTGGCTTTTAAGCACTGTGTTAAAAAAGGAAATAAATGGCGATCTAAAAAAGCATGCACTTTGTGCTATGACTCACTCTGCACTAATTCCGTGGCGATCATGTGCTGTACCTAAGTGTATTGAAAGACACATTTGTTCTTATAACATGAACGAAAAAATATTTAAATTAATGCGGTTTTTTTTTTATTATATTTTTTCGTTGTGTATGCCAAATTTTTAACCGAACGTTGAGCAGACTTTTAATTTGAACAAAAGACTACAATATTTTATTTTAATTATATTTCAATACTTATAGTGTAGAGAGATATTCAATTATAATATATATATATATTTTTAAGTTAAATAAAATATTACTTCTATTTATAAAAGACACTAAAGTTGCCTGAGCATTTTGCTTCCGCGCGCCTGTCCGTGAAACTTTTTAGGGCGCGCCTTCTCACAGGTTAGCTAGATTTGTGAAAGCATACTTATGTTTTTGAATTAACGGTAACAACAAAATGCTACCACAGCGCAGTCAGCTTATTATAACCAAACTAGTGCCCGTGGTTTCACCGCGTGGTTTCTATTTCCACAATTTAAACAGTCTTTGCATTTTCCAAACGGCCTAAATGACGCACTTACACAGTTAAGTGCCGCTACACGCGCGCTCGCAACTGTTTTACCAGCGAAAACCAGTGAGATGGAGGGGCTGGCCGTGCAGCAATAGCGAGCGGCGTGTGTGTGTGTGTGTTTGTGTGTTACCGCGTCATATCGTGCAACGAATGTGTATGTTTAGACTGTGCCAGTTCCGTGTAAATCTAGGCTATAAACTATCTGAGTGCCAAATTTCATCCGAATCAATTCAGCCGTTTTTGCGAAATTAAGTGATAATCCAGCCAAACTTTCACATGTTCTATACTATATTAATAGAATAGTAAGTAGGAAGCATCTCCAGATGATGTACTTTAAAAATGAAACTAGCTTTTAAGAAATGAGAATGTTACGCTTTAAACCATACATATCCAGATTGTAATACGCATCACTTTTATGGCTCATCTTTCTGCAATGCGAATGGATTTGGCAAGGGGCCCGACCGTCAGATTTACACCACATCTCATATATTTTTTAAAGGATTGCGGGTTACCACTGTATACCTAATTTTACGGATGTGAAGGCGTCATGAGCCAGGATTTTTTGGTATTGGAAGCTTTAGAGGGATTCACACATCCTTTCAACCACAAGCTTTATTTACCAAACATTTATTGGTTTAAGAGTATTCCTTTTGCATTGAATGCGCCTTTATGTATAATGTGAAAAAAACCGCACTTAAAGATAAATGCAAATAAATAATTGCATACAATCACACCAATTATCTAGCCCCAATAAGTTTCATGAAGAACTTGTGTTATGGATACTAAATAACGGATAAACATACTTATATATATTTTTATATATACATACTTAATATACATATTAAACACTCAGACCAAGACAAATAGACATGTTCATGCACACAAATATTTGTCTTGTCCGGGATCGAACCCGGGACCTCTGGCACAGAAGGCAGGTATAGTACCACTGCTCCAAACAGGTCGTCAAGACTTAATTTATTTTTACAAAAGACTCGTCATTTTGCTAAAAAACTCTATACAAAATGTATCAAAGTCATTTTTAAACCGACGATAAAAATGTTTTTTTGTATTTAGTTCCGTGGTAACTATTTGATAGAATCAGGCGTGAAATCCATATCTTAGTAGAAAACGAAAAATATGTAGCATAATTCCGCAAGAAAAAACTTACATGCAAGATGCACCGCCCGCCCGCCCGCAAATAAATGCAGATGCAGCACAGTGACACACCTTTGCACCTTCACCGACTACTCTACACGACCGTGCAATACCTAATTTCTTGCGGAATTATGCTACATATTTTTCATTTTCTACTTCCGTGGTAACATTATCGTATTACATTGTCCATTGTAAAGATTGTCTAAGATTTTTCTATCAATAAAATAATGGTTAGTTTATTGATAATCGTTCTCGTTTTGCTGTAGGTACTTATTACAATAATCATTTTGTTCTAAATAATAGCAGAGTCGATTCAACTCGTATATATGTTAGAGAGAAGCCGTTAAAACTAAACTAATTAAGTCTACCAAAGAATTGGCTCGAGTTCTCAGTAGGCACGTTAGAAAATGCTGCTAACCATAAATACATTATCTTGTATGATTTTTTAATTTTTGCATTTTTTAATGCTATTTTTATACTTATGGTAAATTTCTACCCAGACTTAGCTCAGCGGTTAGAGCATTGGACCGGATTTCCAAAGGTCATGGGTTCGATTCCCATCTGAGAATTCACTTGTGGCCGAGTTAATTTTTTCCAATATTTTTCTATTTAAAATTTACCATAAATACATTATCTTATTGACATGGATTTATTTATATTTCTTCTTTTCTTGTCGACAGCAGCAGACCTTGGGCCATATTTCGCAACGTTTTAGCAGTTGAATTTCCGCGCTCTTAGAGTGTCATTGGCAGAGACGCCGCCATACGCGCGTATAGCGGCTTTACTCTAGGAGCGCGGAAATTTAACTGCTAAAGATAGTGCAATGCCCTATTGCAATAAAGGAGATGTTTTCAAGTGATACTTCTCTGATGGTCTTCCTTCTAAGAACAATTTTACAAAAAGAAAAGAGTTAAAAAAAACCGACTTCAAAAAGAAATAATTAGGCCTGTAGGAGTCGGTGCCAGCCAAGCAATATTTCACCAGCAAGCAAGCATTTTTTTTTAGATCAACGTTGTACCGTTACCATTTTCTAGATATAAATATCTATAAATAGAATTGTGGGATATCAATCAACATTTTGTTAAGTTAAATATGTAGATAGAGATATAGAACTTTAATAAGTCGAGTTTTATATCAACCTAGCAAAATTCCTTATTTATTACTAACACTTTCTGAATTTATTATTATTAAACATAACTGGGACACAGTAACTTCAATTGTTTACTTAATATTTTGATGGGCACCAAATTAGATTCTTGGGGGTAGTACGTCGCAACCTACTTTTCCTATATAACTTACCTATCATTAATAATAATTAGTATGCCATTTGGTGTGAGTGGTTCGGCCTATTTACAGAATTTGGGCTCCAATTACGTTTCACAACTGCTATTAGCAAGAGTGTGGTCTTGATTTTATAGACTGTGTGCATATATGGCCTTTATCATTTTTTTCTGCTCTGTTTACGCAGACACTGATTATTTTATAGTACGTATCTGATAACTGATTCCATTCCTCACTCGAGCTTTTTATAACCATGGCCAAATTGGCCAAGTATAACCTATTAGAAACCCCAAGTACATTCCCAGTTCCTACCATTTATTCGAGTCCCAAGTAAAAAGTCTGTCTATTAAGAGAAAAGGAGAGTTTTTCTAAGCATAAATCGTGAAGCTATTCAATCTACTTTAAATACCTACGTAAGTAAAATATCAGACAACATCAAATACATTGCACTGATTTCAAACAATGTATTTGATTTTGTCTGAGAATTTTTGTTATATCAGCCCCACCAAGACTCTTGAAGAGCCCGTGGCGCAGTGGTTCGCGCGCTCGGCCTGGCACCTGGTGGGTCATGGCCCATTCTCCTTATCCATCCATAAGGAAGGCCAGTGCCCCCCCAGTGGGGACATAAAATATGGCTGATGAAGATCGTGTGGTAGTCGCTATAACGCTTCAGTATAGCGACTACCACACGATACGTAATACACGCCCTCTGGTTCTCCATAATGACCACACCCAGAAACCGTTTAGGTTGAAATTAAATTACGGCCATGACAGCAACAGCTTTTTGTCGATGGGTTATTGAAATCACCTAGATCGATAACGGGGCGTCCATACTCTCGCCATCAATAACCTTACCAAAATGGACAAAGGCCTGATACAAAGCCTCCACGGACATTGTAGTGTTTAATGATTGACCGTTGTTTGATCGGTCTTTCAGAATAATGCATGGCGTTAAATAATTTAATAACGATGAATATGTAGATTTTAAAAGCGATAGTGTCGATGCCAAATTTAGTCCAGGAAATAATTAATTTAGTGTCAAAGACAAGCCACGCGGCAGCTTTTAAAAGGAACTTTGTAATGAGGTTTTTAATTAATAAAATCAGGGGAAAGAGATTAAAGGTTATGGGAAAGGAATGAAGTTAAAGTAAGTATGTCTGGTAAGTCACTTTAAAGCTCATTAAATAAATATTTTAGGACTTATAAATCAGATTTTTGTTCTCTCCACTCTGACAAACCAGTTATACCAAATATTGACCTAATTAAATATAACGTAAACAAATACCTATCTATTTTTTGCGTTAGATTTAACTTGGTTTACCTACCTACCACTGATACCAGACTTCTCTTATTAATACTTACTAATATATACCTAACTGTAGAAAAAACGAATAATAACAATCATGCTTCAACCATGTGCCTCATTGAACTTTGCCATTTTAAATTATTATTTTATACCTAACGTTGTTAATAACACTGACAATTATTATTCTAGCATTGACAGTCAACCTCCTTACCCTGGTCGAAATTGCCGGCTAATAGAGAAAAATCATGAAATTAAGATGCTTCTGGTTGGTAATGAACCTTGTATATTCTGTGACCTTGTTGCAGATTACAGACATACTCGTACTTACAAATTTTGGTGTAACTACAAAACGTATCCTAAACTTAGTAACCTACTTTGTTTAAAAACGCACCTGTCACTGTCATTGCTTGTATTATAGGAATGCTCCGTCGCGCGGCGCATCAGTTCTAAGTCCAGTCAAATGTCAATATTACACTACACAGGACTAGTGAAAGCGGGAGGAGACCATGCCGACACCAGACGCATCAGCATCTCGAATTAAGGATGTCTCGTAAGCCAACAGCCTAGTTCATCGAATCATTCTTACTAGACTACCGCATCTCTGATGGTTTGCTAACAGGAAGAAATCCTTCCTGTTAAAAAACCAGTTATCTGGGAAGATTGTTTTTTCTTTCTTGGCTACTGGTTATCTGTGAGGAACAAAGGGAATCAACGTCAAAAATCTGTTATATTTGGTACTTTAAAAACGGTTGCTATCGTTTTCACTGTACCGTTTTGACATTCATTCGATCCTGATATGATATAATTCGATTTCGTCAAGACAAGAGTAACCCACAAGTGATGTCGTCCGCGATTTTATTTTGATATAATTATGGCGATCTGACATCGCCTGACGAAAATATTTAGCTTGAAACATCAATTAAACTTATCATCACAGCTTGATATTCCTAAAAGTTGTTTATTGACACTTTATTTGAAGTTTGTAATTGTTACAAAATATGAAGCCTGTTCCATTAATTGCGACTTAGGAGACAGAGATATTTTCGTCGTGGAATATGAAATTGCGTTTCCTTTTACGCTACGTAAGACTGTATTTCCTTTGTTTATAACTTCGAGTCGGAATAACACAAAACTTTGCCTATCAAGCTCTTCTAGTGTGAAATCGCCGTCTAAAAATTGCCAGATCCGATTTTCTGGCGGCTTACAGCAAATAAGAAAATTCATCCAGATACGGTCGTTAAATGTAATCGAGCGTTGGGAAGTATTAAAGAGAAGACGGTATATTGCATAAGTTAAGATGTTACAATGAAAAGTTTTAGTACAGCACCAAGTGTGTTCAATTCCTCTTTGGAAATATACAGCCTTGCCGTAGTGTACTTGGGCTCAGTGTTGTAGTTTAACTGTTTTTGTTTTTGACGTCATTTGTTCATAGTTGGTTCTTCACTTTATGAGAATTTGGATTGAAATACATTTTCCGCGACAGAACACAACAGACGACTGATATGATTGTTGTATTATAATATATTTAAAAATATAAAAAACCTTTTTTTATATTTTTAAATATATTACTTTTGACTGACTTCAACCGATAGTACAGGCAACAACAAATCAGGCATTACACTTGCACTACAAAATTGCCGCTATTACCAGCACCGGCCCGCTCTTAAGGTCAAACTGTAGTTACTGCCGAGTGTACATTTGTTCAAAACGTTTTTAACTATCATTTCTGAACCATTATCATCATAGCCGACACTACGTTTCATAATTGAGTTTCGTATATTAAATCGCTGTTCGTATATTTTAACTATGTTAATCTATATTTTAGAGGTTGGTTGGTATTATGTTACATGCTCTCGTTTAACTTTATTTATTAAAGTTTGGGCACAGAAGTAACACTATGTTCAATATTAGTTATGTTTAATTTAGTGCTGTTATTTACTTTGATATTAATTTATGGTTGAAAATCGCAGTAGGCAAATGTGTTCATTACTACTGACTAAAGTTGATGAATTAGGTATAATTTATAAATGAGTTTGAAAATTCAAAATATGTAAAATACCATTTTTTTTTAAAGTTTTGGTAATGTAAAGTTGACGAACAAGAGTAAAATAAGAAGCCTTTCTCTTGTTTTGAATTTTATTCCCAAGGGTACAGAAAATACCGTGATTACGAGTAAGAAACGTTATTGTCAGTCAGTCCGTGACTACCGTCGATGGAAATTAGCCAAAACTTAGTTAATCAGCTGAGTAGATGCCATTTTTTTTATTAATTGTTCATAATTACTAAAATATTTTAGAAAAAATTGGTTGTTTTTTTCTAGTATTGGTCGACTAAAAGTAATTAGATTATAAGACGTAGCAGTGTAATTCGTTTTTTATGGTCTATATTTTTATATCGTGTTCTGTTTAATACATTAAGTTTTCTTTACATCATATTTCAGCTTGTTGCTTATTTAATTCAAACCTGACATTCCACATTCAGGTGCGCTGGTCGCGTCATAATTATTTCCTCTGTGGGACACGAGTAATATTTTACTGTACATGGTACCGAAATTACATTGGCACCAATCCAAGGTTGATGAGGTGCCGGAATAAGGCTGGATTTGCACATGCTTGCTATGGCCAATTCTGGAATAGTTTTGTGCAATTCGGTGTTAAAACAGTTTTGTAGTTTTGTTTTCTTTTTTTTATATAAATTAATGTTATGAAAGTTGTTGTGTAGAGGATGCTTTTGCAGTTGTTTGATGTTGAAACTAGCAGATGTCAATAAATTCTGTAATTTCATGTTATTTAAAAACATTACAAGAACGTTAACTAGTAAGTTCTTTCTCCTTGTAGTAATGAGATATTTCAGCGTGCCTAGAGATAAACTCGTACCAGCCACAAAAGTCAACTAGTTTTAATAAAACATAATGTCACTATGGTCGTCGTTATCAATATTTTGACTGCTGCATTCGCATCATCATTCTCAAAATTCCTAATTTTTATCCCGTTTAACAATACGATACGTAAGATCCCTGAAGCATACTGTGGTTGTATAAATTATTCATGTAATTATGCAGACCAATCGTTTCAGCTTGATTCACATAATTAAAGCTCGCATTATTAATATATCCAATATCCTATAGAAGTATTGTGTTTGCTACCAAAAACAACTTACATTAAATAAGAGGAAAGTCTCCGCGCTTGCTATAGAGCAATCAATATTTCGAAGTCAGACGATAGGAGAAGCTGAGCGTTCGTTTCGCTACATTTGGCCTGCGAAGTTCGTTCTGGTCTTATGCTCCAAACGATAGAATACACTTTCTACTGGTGACTGAAAGAGTACTTAACTATCCTATCCTACTAATATTATAAATGCGAAAATTTGTTTGTTTGTTTATTTATTTGTTTGTTACTCTATCACACCAAAACTATTGAACGGATTTGGATGAAATTTGGTACATAGGAACTTCAAGTAGTGGATTAACACATAGGCTCCTTTTTATCCAGATATTTTTACGGGAACGGGAACCACGCGGGTGAAACCGCGGGCAGCCGCTAGTTTAGACTATAGATGTATTCAATGTTTCCAAGATTTATGATGAGAGCGACTAAAACGATAGGATTTAACAAAATGAACATTCTATAAGAATAAGAAAGCAGCAAGACTTTTAAATATTAACTTTAAAGAACGGCATGAAATCGATCATCACTAGATAGTAGGTAGGTAATATGATTGCAAGGGGTAGAAAATGCCGAAATTGTCTATCTGTAATACCTCATGGTCGCAGCTTAGAACGCAGCCCGATGTCACCGCGATGTGAAACAGATTTGTGATACCTAGTGTTTGTCTCAGCAACTCACGTGTACGAATATGTTAAATATGCCGAAGTTGCGAAATCTCGAACTGTAGGCAAAACAGTTTCCTCAGACCAACCCATACTTTGCCATGTCTGAGAGTCTACCCACAGGCAACCACCTACCCTGGAGCACCTGGTAATCATTAAACAGAATCCGTACTGGTGTTGGCAGGTGCGGAGTGAACCGGAAAAAATGGGGGTTCTCTAGCAATGACAAATGCGCTTGCGGGGCAACTCAAACAACGCAGCACTTGCTCTCCTGCCCAATCTTCCCCGGAATCCTCAATCACTGAGGAACTGGCTATCTTATCTCTAACTGTCGGAACACAACAATGCTGAAAACATTGCTGTTATGGCGTCAGATATAAGATGGTGGTAGCTAGCTAGGCGGATTTACAACGTGCCCTACAAACCGAATACAATATGTACCACCGCTGGGAATAGAACCCGGGGCCCCTGGGTCAGATACCGGTAGATGTACCAATAGATCACAGAGGCGGTTAAAAACTAAATCTGTGATGGTATTCTTGAGTAAATATTATTTTCAGGATTTCATGAAAAGTAGAAATTGTTAGTAGTTATTGTCGTAGAACCTATTTTTAAGCTTTCAGAAGTCTATTGAACTTTTGGTTATATTTTACGTGTACGCCAATTCAACGAATCTTTCTAAACGAGATGATTTTCGTTCGACGCCCAAATAAGACAACCGTACATTTCATTAGTGACGTCTCCCCTCTAATACTGTTCTTTTGTTTATTGTGACTGCGTATAGTTTAATTAATTTGCTTTATGTCGGATATTTTGTGAAAACGCGAATTCTACCAAGACAGTCTCGGAGAAGAATGTACTTACTTTTTTTCTTTTAAAGCTTGGATGTCACAAACATCACTAAACTTTTTATGGACAAAGACGCCGAATTTCGTACTAAAATATTTAAAAGAAAGTTCAGTCGACCTAAATTTTCTTTTTAATGTCTTGACACTATAATCAGCTATATGTACTTGTCTATCTAATTAGTGAAAAAAGAAAACTTAATTAAAGAAAACTTTGAAGTGTAATTATACCTTTCGCTGGCAATAAACAAAACCAATAGAATTTTTATTGTTAAGAGTTATAATATGTCTGCTTGCCAATACACGGATAAGTGATATAGAATAAAATATTGAATAAAGAAGTATTTTTTTTTTGTTATTCGATGGGATAACGCTTAGCCTTCATAAGGCTGAAAGTGGAATTGCAATATTTTTTTATTTTTGATTAATTTTAATTATTTTTGTGGCTGAGTCGATTTCTTTACAATATTTATCGTTCAAAAAAATTATCATAAGGATAAAAATAACATTGAATGCAACAACTTAAAAATCTTAAACTATGTTCATAAGTTAAGGATTCTGTTATATTTCATTTATTGATTATTTCGTGATATGCGAATCAGATTCACCCTACTCAATAACCCAGCACAAAAATATAAAAAAAAATGTTGCAAAAACTGAAAGCTGATCATGCGTTATCGTCGTCAATAATGGATTTTCCTTTTTTTCGCAAAGCTTGTTGTCTCCATTACCTGTGAAAATGGATTTTATCTCGAATCTCACTCAGGCCTAGAAAACAAATCTCATTTTTGGGACTTTTGTTGGTTCACCCGAATACTGAAAAAAGGTAATTTTTCAGTGATAGATATTATTTTCAAATACCTTCAGAGGTAGCTTGTTATTGTTATAATAAAACATTTTTGTATATTTGTATTTATTTCCTGGCGCGTCATGTTAGGTATTGAAAATAAATATTTGTTTGACTACGCTTAAACGAACAATAAAGATAAGTTGTGAATAGTCAGACTCTGGCGAATGTTCATTATTTTTTTATTAAAAATCACAAAAACACTCACGTTATTTTCACGTTCACTCAAACCAATCCTATGAAATTATTTTTATTCCCCTTTTTGCCCATAAAAAATCACTAATTACTATATTTTTTTATTGTTTTAGTACATTAACTCTTTTGTATTATAAAGAGCTGTGTTTAATCCTAATCGGGATAGATTTCCACTAGCAAGCGCGCTTCATACTAGGACGCGTCATCACTTACTACTGGTCTTTGAATTGGAAGAGCAGAGGACCGGACATCCAAGGGTTTTGGATTCAAATCCCGTCTGGAAAACTTGTGAGACCGGTCGATTATTAAATTTTTTAATTAAATAATTTTAAAATCTCGTTGTTTAGAAAGGAAGAACGTAAAAGCAACATTACTGGACAAGCCTATTAGGTATTCGGTATAGAACGTAGATTTAATAATACCAATTTATTTTGTCATCAAATATTCAGTATTTTTTAAGTCCTTTTAGCATGGTTGTAAACAAAAGTCTTAAGGGCTTCTCGACTGAAGCGAGATAGTAATGAGAAAAGCACGCGCGCGAGAGCGAGACCGAATTTGCAGATTAGGCGAAAAAAAACACGAATTCTCTTCGTAGAAAATAATTATAGCGATTAAAGAGAAAATGAAACTATACGATCCTAAATGTTATTGGTGTCTACTAATTAAACCAATTTCCAAAAGTATATAAAGTATATTTTAAGGAGTAATTAAAAAAAAAAAGAGTTGAGGCAAAATCATAAAATCATGTTTCTGAAACTATACAAATCTAGATAAATACCCTACTAATATTCTACCCTATTCAAAAGCAAATAAATTCATTCAATCATTAAAGGTATAAAGAAAAATATATCTTACTAGCTTCCGCCCGCTTTCATTTCGAAAAGAATAAGTTCGATGTAAAGTCAAAAATCGTGTTTATGAAACTATACAAATTTAGATAAGGTACGAAGAAATATACATCTTATTACCAGATTATACATTTTATACCAAAAAGTACGTACTTTTTCGATATAAGGTCTTTTAATCGTGTTCAGGAACCGCTGGTATTTCTAATAATATTAATATTCTATTTCGAAAAGCACGGAAAACTAACAAGGAAAACTTTAGTGTGTCAGAAAATAACTTATGACTATTTACAAAAAAACAAAAAAACTTTACTTAAACTTACCGTGGGCTTGATAATTGGTGTAATAATATTAAAATGATTTCTTTTTAGAATAATAATATGTGATTGTTAGTCCAATTATCCAATCTAACTTAAGCGCAATCTGAATACAATGCTAATGCCATTTTAATTAGCCACTTTATGGAATCAATCATATTTCTATAACGTTGATACGCATTGTTTGTTAATGATTAAGATGTTGCTTCTAAATGGATCGTCACCCATGTATTATGCTCCCAACTCGTCAATTAATCAATTCAAAGCATCTACTTGACAACAAACTGTCGGCTTAAGTAGCATTTAGTTGCCGGTATAGTGAAACAGTAGTGTTATTGTTGAGCGACACGATTATAAAGCGATTCCTAAACGGACTGTTTTGCTTTGGTGTGGACCGCCTTGCTTTGTTGAATTATTTACTGTGACATATTATTTCGACAACAGCTAGGTAACTGTTTAAAATTTGTATGTTTTATGCGCAATACGTGTTTATTTATTAAATAACAGGAAATGGTAGAGATTTGATGAGTTTCCAAGTCTTTGATTCTAACATTTTCTACTGTTTCCTTTCTTCACTAGAACATAAAGACAATGTGACAAATCTTATGGCTAAATCATTTAACTTAGGTCCGAAAATGTTTTGATAGAATTAAAACTAGACATAAACGTGTATAGCTATCAACATTTTGCTTGCCCATATAAATTGGATAAAAACTCAGTGTTTATTTTCTATTCATGTTTCTCTTTATAATACAGGTAAACGTTTCGTTTTATCCGTTTAGTCATTCATTTTGAGGCTCGCTCGAGTTATGAAGCAAAATAATAAAATCTCTATTATGGTTTAATTGTAGTAGTAATAGAAATAAAACACACTGTTTCACCATAACAATATCCTTAAAATAAATCATTATCAAAAATTCAAATAACTCAACTCAACCTGCCTCAAGGGAATATACTGCCGCAATTAGACATACACCATCAATCGTCTTAAGAAATGGCATTTAGAAGTGGTAACCGTTATCCTACTAAACGCATTCGGCATTCCGAATCAACAATGGCATTAGCCCCCCTAGTGTGGCAATCAGGGAGTAAGTGGGAATTTCCGCGTCGTTTGCCGCGGCTCTAGCTAAATGTTAAGAGCCAACGCCGACCTCTGGGGACACACGGGTAAGATGCGCGGTCAGCACGATCCGATGTGGAAACTGACAGTTCGACCTCCACGTTTAGGGCTACCGCATTATAGGTACAACTATTTTGTTGTGAATCGTGACCTGACTTTTGTTTGACGACCTGTTTGGCGCAGAGGTACTAACCCCGCCTTCTGCGCCAGAGGTCCCGGGTTCGATCCCCGGACAAGACAAATATTTGTGTGCATGAACATGTCTATTTGTCTTGGTCTGGGTGTTTAATATGTATATTAAGTATGTATTTACAAAAAAATAAGTATATATGTATGTTTATCCATTATCTAGTATCCATAACACAAGTTCTTCATGAAACTTAACGTGGGACTAGATAATTGGTGTGATTGTATGCGAATATTTATTTATTTATATATTTAATCCTATTTGAATATATTGAAGCGCGCATACTATAACTCGATAGTTGATCGACAAAAAAGTCGAATTCGACTTTTCCATCAACGAAACTGTTTAGTTGTGTGGAAATCAGGAGAAGTACACAACTCGACAAATCAGATTAGTCGTTGGAAAAGTTGTATATATGCGCTAGCCCTTAGTTGGGGTCGGAATGGTGGATTTATTATCATTTCAAAGTTAGAGTAAAATAAAGCAACGGACTCGATATTTTACTGGTGATAGCTATTTTAAAGATGATAAATACTTGTATATCGTGACTGCACATTATTATAGTAAAGATTAGGTATGGATTTGTTTTACAGAGTGGGAGCGAATCGTTGACTTGTGGGATATATTTGAATTTTACACACATGATTAGAAATAGTGACCGTTCTCGTCAGAGCCTTATGTCATTTTCCTTTTGCACAAAAAAAGTGGAAAAAAAAATGCAGTTTTACAGTAATAATTACATTTTAGAATGCTACAAATCTGGATGAATACTACCTAGGTGGACCCAAATACTGGCACTGGTTGTGACTGGTCGACGGCCGGTTGGACGCCCACACTACCGGTGGAAGGACGCGGTGGAGGTCGACCTCCGTGAGCTTAATGCGGGACTGGCGCAGAATCGCACAACATTGAGATAGATGGAGATCTCTTGTCTTGGACGCCAAGACACTCTTAGGGTCGCTGAGCCATCGGAGTAAGTAAGTAATTAAGTCAACAACATACCAAAAAAAACAACGGGTTGCACTCTGGGAGTGCCGGCAGAAGTGAAAACCGCTTAAACGAAATCAACTATATCTTGACCACAACTTCATAAGAAGTTGATGAAAACAGAGACCAACTTGATTTGGCAGGTAAATCCATTAAAATTGACCTGGCATCCATATGAAAGTTGGAGAGATCTTTATATAATGGTTGTTATTAAATAATATACGTAGATCTTTCAAGTGTGAGACTTTATGTAATTTGAAATAGGTCAACGGTAAATTTTTTACCCATCCCAAAAACTTAAAACTCTGATGTGCACAACGCGCTAAAGAAGTTTTCATTTCAAAAACAAGTTTAATGATTGCAATTTCGAATAAATAATACATAGGTAATTATTTGATTTTTTGCATTGCTTAGAAAAACAATTTACTACAAAACAGAATAAGTCTTCAAACTGTGAAGTGCAAATTTAATATTTTGCGGGGTCATAATATCCTAATCTTTCTTATCTGAGCAACAGGTCAAGCCTGAGAAATAAGGAATCTAGTTCTTTTGTTTCCTAGTACCTATAAAATTAAACGATTTTCAACAAAAGACTGTCGTTACCTTCGAGGTTAAATGCTTGAAATAGGAACGGATCAAACTCTCCAGGGAGATACGGAACACGTGCTGCCCGCTGCACCCCCGGGTTGGCATACGGTTAGCAAACGAAAATTTACACCTCGATCCCTATTTCAGTGAATTTACGATGGTGAATAAGATATTTTCTTTGTTTCGTCTTCGGCACCGATCCCTTTCTGTTTTATTGCGTGTAGATTCAACGTTTAGAACAGTAAAATAAATTCTTAAACACGTTTGCTTACTACAACTATGTTGGTACACCATGCGAAGTCAGATAAATAAGAATCAATTATTATTTTGTAGTAATAAATTGTTCGTCAATCGATCGAGGTATGTGACAAAATAGTTATTAATACACATATTTTTACCATAAAAAGCTTTTTAGGCTTACCTCTACCACCTATCCCCCAATTCATTCGGTCTTATGGTAAATTTAAATATAAAAATATTTGAAAAAATTAACTCGGCCACAAGTGATTTCTCAGACGGGAATCGAACCCGCGACCTTTGGAAATCCGGCCCAATGCTCTAACCGCTGAGCTACCGAGACTTTACATTCGGTCTTGTTTAATTTTTCATTAATTTTCAAGGAAAAGAAGAACAACATTTTGAACCCAAGACTACTACTACGAGTATTTAAAACTACTACTTTTCTACTTACCTATACTCTCTTTCAATGATGACTATGATAGCAAAAAGATTTATAAAAAATATTAAGTTACAAAACTTAAATATAACAACCAATATGAAAAATCTTCCAGTCTGCGGATTCATCGAATTATATACCCGTATGTCACTTTTAATACACGATACTATAGTTCTGTTTCTATTAATTAAATTCTTCTGTATTACTGAACCCAGATAGCGAAGCAAGTTTTTAATACGAATACTGTGGAAGATTTTGCAATGTTCCTAGACGAAAATTAAAAAGTTTGGTAAGTTTTTGAACAAAAATATCAGTTGTAGTTGTTATTCAGCATATTTTTCTGTCCTAATAAGCTCTGACAATGTTGAATTTTACATTTGGATAAGAACATAGTGTACGAGTCATCGTACTAGTTTCATAAGTTTTAGATGTTTCAGGTACGCATAATATCAATGTTGTAAGATATGCACATTGTTACGCATTTCAACGGAATCGGTTGTCATCATTTTAACCAACGACGGTACGGAGACGGTATATGCGTTCGGGGTGAGAGGTTGTTTGTTTGTTTGTTTCTGCAAAACCAATGTTACCATTTATCTACATAACTACTAGTCCTATTTTGATGCGGTTTGCAGTGATGGGTTCGGGTTTGATTGATGTATGATCTTAAATAGGTGTAACGGTGACAACTCACTAGGGGGCGTTGCAGTAAACATTTGTTTTGCAAACTAATGTTACCATTTATCTCCAAAACTACTGGTCCGATTTTGATGCGGTTTTCAGTAATGGGTTTGGGTTTGATGGGTGAATGTTTTTAAATAAGTGTTAGGTGACCAGAGCCCACTGCAGTAAATATTTGTTTGAGCAAAACCCAAATGAATTTGCTTGGACGACATATGACAATATATTACAACGAAACCTACTATAGTCTACTTGATCTAATCTAGAAAATCGTACTGTAGTTTATAAAACAACCTACAACAGACAGTAAAAAGTCAAAAATAAAAAATCAAAATTAAATTTTTTGAAAAAGCCCACTACAGTTAAAACGTAATTGAAATAGGATCAAATAATTTAAAAACTCCCGTTAATTATAATTAATTATCCGTCGGCGGCTGAGCAAATGACACCAAATGATCACCAAATGACATCAAAATTCATATACAGTTATAATATTTGTTTGTTATGTTGCAATATTGCGATTAATCCTTGATTAGCTAAGGCGAGGAATATCGCTATTGTCTTTCATAAGTAATACTTAGCCCAAATGTTTGACTTAACTTAAGTCATAAGATAAGGTGACATTGAAATACCGGCCTTTAGACAATTGGAAAGCGAAGATAAAAATCTATTAAGTTATATAAAAAATACGGCTTAAGTTATGACTTAAACCGTATTTTATACCGTTATTTAATTTTAACGGAAATCGAATAAAAACGACATTACATTAAGGTATTGCATTAAAATGAATAAAGTACGGTAGTCTTATAAATAATGAAACTATTTGTGACATACGAGTATACTAAAGGTCATATCGATATTTCAAACAATAATCTTCGTAATTAAAAATATAAACCAATTTAAAAACACAAAAAATATACTTCGGAAAAGGCTTTTCAAAATTATATCTGCAAGCAAAAATGAGTCTGTGTAAATAATAAATACCAATGACAAAATTCACAATACGAACGACATCGCTTCGGTTTTTTTATTCGTTCTACTGACCGGATAATGGTTATTATCAATTTCGATTGGAACGTATGAATTTATAACTCGTAAAGCTTTCCCGATGTTCAAGCAGTACATGAAAAAAATTAAAATGAAATGCAATCGAGAGTAGACTACGAAAAGTAAAGCTTGTTAAAACGATAGGTCTAAAATATCAGAGTTTATATCCTCTACATAAATTCAACCGATAACTAAAGGACTTCTGTTATTCCATGCCTCAAAAATATAGGTACCTACAAAAAATAATGATTATTGTCTTTATAAATATTAAAAAATCCTTTTGACTTACATTCGTGAAGTTTGGCACATACTTATGCTTCAAAGATAATCCAAATTCACGCACATCTAAATGTTTGGGTGCACTACCCATTGGATAAGATAACTTTTCCAGATTTCCGGTTTTCAAACCCAATAACAATATATTACATAATATATATTATGTAAATAAAATGCGCGTTAATATCCGGAAATGTTGAATTTTTTAACAAGATGTGTTCGATTGTTATAGGTAACCTGATTTTACTGCATTCCAATTATTAGTACTTTGTGTATATAAACTCATTAATTAAGTTTATATAAAACGCGCTTATTCCATGAAATGTTTATATATTTTGTATTCATTTAACCTCGGCATATGTCTAACTTAAAACAAAGAAAAAAAATAAACAATTTAAATGCAGATTGAACTAAATACGTTACTTATACTATTGTAGTCAAGAAAACGAGCCTACCCGCAAATTCCATAGAGAACGAACACCACGTAGAGAAAAAAACGGCTGAATCCACTGTTGATTGTTTTTCCTGTCTAGATCATTAGGTTTTGACATGCAATAGGATTTTAATTTTACATTATTTTGAACCGAAATAACAAGGTTTTGTTAATGGAAAAAAAAGATGCCACCTTCCATAAAAAAAGCAAACGTAACATATTGTACGAATGCGACAAAAATCCTTCAATGAAAATCCAAATCAATAACATAAATAACGGTATTATCATTATTTTGTGCGTTAGATTATAATAAGACACCGAAAGCACGAACAACTTAAGCCCAACACGTCCAAATTAATTACCAGTGTAATAACAGAAAGGAAACGGGTGGCATGCAATGCCGTGCGTGGTTTTTCATCGGGACAAAGTCGGCGCGCAACAAGTGACGTCTCGGCCCTTGCCATCAAAGCCAAAAGATTCTCCTCCTACGACCGACTTAAGAACGTTGACTTCGGTAAAGCGACTTCTAAAATCTTCCCTATTAAAACTATTCATCCTTTAAAATGTCAATTAACTTCACACTGCATCCTCTATACTGTTAACAAACAATTCGTATGAGTTTATTTACTTTCCGCCACTTTTAAAACAGATGAGAGCTACGCGCGTGCGCGAGAGATGAGAGAGATGCCGGGAGAAACGGGATAGGAGACAGTTCCACTCGCTCGGACCAATCGATTAGTCGCATAACGATAGCGGCTTCTTAAATGCAGATGTGTCGTGTAGACCAACGTCAGTCGAGTAGCGGCGGGCGTCGGGTGCGGACGGGTATGGCCCCGCGAGACCGCCGCCGGCACACGCTACCCCTTTGTAGCGACTTCGCGCCGACCCGCACGGCTCTACGTGACCACACGTACCGCGATTCAATTTAGATTTAAAACCAATTCAAACTTTTTAAATCTTCCCCGTAAAACTGACACAACTTGTAACAGCCTCCCGTCTTTGATTACGAAGCGAACACTATAAGTGGAGAACTAAATTATGAAGTGAACAAAGAAAGGATTGTAGCCGGAAAGGTAAATAATTAAATTACATTGAACACGAATTGAGAGAAATAATCGTATAAACGTTACTCACAATGACGAAATATGTACATGACAGATATCACAAATTTTGTTCAACTTCCTTTCCTTTGATTTCATTCCCTTGTTCATGATTAAAATACATCAAAAGCAATAATAGAATATGAAATTGAATAGATTACTATAAATTCCATGAATGGCAGATATTGAAGCTAGAGGAAACTGAACAGCGATCGCAGCATCTGGTATCTACATTTCATAAAAGCAACGTCTCAATATATTTTTTATATAAGTTTAATTTATATCGAAAACTTAAAATTAGAAATACATTTATGTCACAACGATAGAATATATAAAACAAATGATACACACAAAAATTTAAAAAACAATAATTTTAGCATATTACAAAATTCGATCTAATGGTGGATTCGATAAGGATGTATTATTTCTTATAAATTTACACTAAAATCGGAACGAAACGGTTTTGATAAATAAAGAAAATAACACCCTTTTTTAAATAGTCGTATTTTTACCCTTTCAACGCTATCTTTTTGGGTCTATTTGACATTCGTATTAAAAACGGTTCTTTGGCGTTGATAATTTGAAATGCTTAGGAAACTCAATATAAGTTTATATTTGTTCTTATTCATTACTACATTGACTACTATTAGATTGATATTAATGGAACAATCATATGGTTTCGCTACGTGCTACGACGTAGCAGATCCGTAGTCGTACGTATGGCTAAATAAATGGTTTCTCTTTGACGTAGCATAAACAGGGCTTCAGCGTTGAATTAAGATGAATTGTTGTGTTTTCAATATTGTTTACTCTTTGAGCAATTTAATTTCTTACGTCACTTTTAGAGTTTCCTAAATTGAAATGAAATTAATGGATTTACGTTTATCAATCACTCCGATTGTTTATGTTTCTTGATGATTTTGAGGGAACGATGTTTTGATTTCATATTGTATCGCTACCTACGAAATAGCGAATTTAGGCTTCAAATTCTGTGGCAATTGTGTATTGAACTATCATCACTTATTGTGTCTGTTATAATATATTTATTTAAAAATATGTTATAAATTTATTTAAAAGAGTATGGAAATTATTAAAATTACAATTAGCTACTGTACAATTCCGAAGTATTAAATAAGGATGAATTGTTGTGTTTTCAATATTGTTTTCTCTAATAATGTCTTATGTCACTTTTAAAGTTTCCTTAAAAAATTAAATGAAAATAATGGACTTAGGTCAACAATCAGTCCGATTGTTTATTTGTCTCGGTACTTTTGAGGGAATGATATTTTTATTTCATATTGTGTCGTTATCGTTGCTTTCTAAAACGAGAATCGACGTTTCAAATCATGTGGCAGTGTAAAAGACTGTAATCACTTGTTGTGTAAATCTATATACAAATTTAGTACGACAATAATAATTATCGAATATACAAATACTGTACTAAAGTATTGTTATATATATTCTACTTGATTCCTGACGTTGCATATTCACTGTTTACGTTTAACTTTGATTTATAGTTTTACGTAACTTTAGGTTTATATACGTATGTTTGTTGTTCTCAATATTGTCTTAAGTTTGTAATCCTGCTTAATATTATGATTTGAAAGTATCTCAGTTAGAAATAAAACAACTTTTCGAGATATTAAACGCGCTATATTTTACGAACTAAGATCTAATTGTCCGTATTTTTAGGGGATTTTTGGTTTTCCCGACGTTTCGACATCTTTTCAGCCGCGGTCACGGGATGACTGGTTACTTATAAGTCTACCCTCGAAAAGTGAATTTATTTTTTTGTTCCGATATGGTTAGACATTTACTATGGCAACAATTATTGATTTGTTTAATAATTTAAATATGTTAAATATTTAAATATATAATGCACAGTAAAGTGTTAAATGAACAGTGCGCGCCAAAACTTTAGATGTACGTATATGTCAGTTTGTTTGTTACTTTTTCACGCAAAAACTACTAAACGGATTTAGATGAAATTTAGTATGTGGAGATTTTAAATAGTAGACTAACACATAGGCTACTTTTTATCGCGATATTCCCACGGGAATGCGAACCACGCGGGTGAAACCGCGGGCGGCTTTCTATTATTACAAACAGATATCTAATTTTCACTTTTTTTGTCTATTATTGTATACTAGCCTTCCGCCCACGACTTCGCCCACGATGAATTCGGTTTCAATACAATCCCATTTTTTATAAATTTTGAATTTTTGCATTTTCAATGCTATTTTCATACTTATGATAAATTTTAAATAGAAAAATATGGAAAAAATCGACTCGGTCAAAAGTGAATTCTCAGATGGAACTCAAACCCACTACCTTTGGGAATCCAGCCCACAGCTCAAACCACTGAGCTACCGAGACTTGTGGACCACCGTCGATATACCATTTTATTCCCTATCCCGTGGGAATATCATTAAATTCTTAGTGCTCGCCTACATCGTCAAAGGATCCTGAATCAGCTGGACTTTGCGTTGTCAGTGAATTTTTTAAGTAATGTTGCTGTTTCAATATTTAGCAAAAAGTTGTTTTATAATTTATGATGATAATTATCCATTGTGTACTTAAAGAATAATGTTCAATATATGTGAAGGTATTCAAAAAAGGTATGTTTTCAACGAAAAATAAGCTCAGGCTGAATTTTTGGATACGTAAGAACCATTCCATTCACAATGCTATTTAACTTAATGTTCTACTTGTATATTCTACTCTAAATTAATATTTCTTTACTACAAAGACAATGATAACTTAATTAAAAACAAATTGGAGAAAAGGAGTTAATATTTAAGTATGTAAAGTCGTTTGTTTATTTTTTTAAGTATTAAAGGGCTTCTCAAATGAAGCGAGAGAGTAATGAGAAAAGGACGCGCGTGTTAGCATTTAGAACCATTAGTATAAGTATCAATGGATTGATACTTATACTTAAAATTCTACTGGAATTGTTATATTATTATATAGCATCAATTGTAGTTAATTTAAAACTATTGTTTTACGAGGAATAAAGAAATGAAACCTTAGAAATACTGTAATAATTATTCATGTTTATTAAATAAAAACGAGAATTAAAACTGTTCTTTCAATTATAATTATTATTTAAACAACATAACTTAATAGAGAACATCAACCATTATTTGGATAAGAGTTATCAAGAATAAAACAATATTAACGTAGAGTAACTCAGTAAAAGTACTTAGCTTTTTAGACCTCTCTGCTCGACTGACCACACAAGACTGACTCGAAATGTGTGCTCCTATGCTCAGGAGCAAAATTTGGAGGGCGTTCTCCCACCATTCATTACAGCCAATCACAATTTTGCCACAATGGCGCCAAATGAACATTTCTAGGTTTAGCCATTTGTGCTGTGCGTTGATAGAGCAGTCAGTCACCTTTGAATTTACTAGATTTGTAACATCTCTATAGTTTTATATCAAAAGTACCTCCTACATTTTCGATATAGCGTCTTAAATATCCTTAATAATAATATTTTCGTTTGTTTCTGTATTAAGTTCTGTTATATATAGAATAAGTTTGTAATTTAGTATTTTAAGTTAGATTTTACAAATATATAAACATTGTTATCGTAGAGTAATAACGTAAAATCATTATTTCTAAATGTAGCAAATTTGTTTATGATGAAACAGCTCTTTTCTAGTCATCTTCATCATTCGTCTCCACATCGTTCATTTGATCGCAAAATTGATTTTATCCAGTGCAAATTCCTAATTTAAAATGTATCATTTAAAACGCACAGTAAACGCAAAAATAAAAAAATATAATTAAATGTTACTATTTTTAAGTTTTGCATTTTCAATGCTTATGATAGTGGACCGGAAACCCACAAATCGCGGTTTGAAGACTTTTGAGCCGAGTCGATGTTTTGTAACAATTTTCTATAAAAAAAATCGTTTGAAAAAAACTTTGATGAAACGGAGAACAGCGTAGAAAGGTAAATATACTTGAAAATTTCGACGTGTCCTTAAAAGATAGCTCAATGTTTAGTGCATTGGTCTGGATTGATGAGATGGAAAAGTTGTTTTTTTTCTAGTAAACTTCCGAGCTTTAATATTAATAATATACCTCATTAATTCTTAAGTTAACGTTCATCGCACACACATCAACCCAAAATGAAAAGTACCTACTTATACAAAACTGTAGAATTTTTCAATTCCAATTTTAGTAGTTAAATTATACCATTTTATTTATATTAAAATAATTTTGCTCGTTAGCTTTTGACTGTGGCGGGTCGATTTCATTGAATAAACTCGGTATCAAAAACGTACGAGTATCATTATCAACAATTAACTAACCTCAAACGGGCTACACGAAGCGCGTGACCGCGTTTGCTAACGATTTCACTTCGTCACTCGACGATTGTAATACTACGACTTGGAAAAAAGCATTTCGTATTTTTTTTGCATGCATTAATTAGGGTTTATGGGCATTTTACTATAAAAAAACATTGTTAACGTTTTTTAATTTATGCCAATGAGTCTACTCAACAGCATGTTGATGGAGCCTATGTATTTTCACGAAAGTGTAAAATCTGGGTTTTACATACCTAGCACAAATAAATGGGTAGTAATTAACCAATCGACTAAAATACTTTTTAAACGACAAAAATATTAGGTGAGCGACTTAGTCGCCAATGTAACCTAACCTAAACCAATTTTTTTTTACGCAACCAAACCTAGTATTTTAGTCTGTAAATTTAGTAATTTTTAGTCTAAATTATTAAATAAACTGGCAGAAAAGTATTCGTATCTTCACGTCAGCAAATATGTAGTATTATTGAGCAACGTTCCTACCGTAAACGAAACCGAATTTCTCTTTAGATTTTGACGTGACGATTTGAATACTCTTTCGAAAGTTTTTAGTACTAGCACCTCAGTTTAAAGGCTCGATACACATTTTTAAACTAAAATACTACAATAAAGATTTTCATAATTCGTTTTATAATTGTTAGTTTATTTATTTATTTATATAAAATTACGAGCGGCAAATACTTCAATCAAGTCATTCATATCTTTCAGAAGCTTCATCTTTTTCACTCAGACTATAATAACGTAATCAATCAGTCAAGATATATAATTTCTTAGCTCTATATAGAGCACATTAAAAAGCATAGGCTCTACCATCATTGATTGATTTTAGGATTGCATAAAAATGAGTCCTACAAATGGTGTTGAGTAAATGGAAAATAACTTTGTATACCATGTATATTGCCATCTTGCTTACAATACCGATTGTTGTATCTCACGAGTGCGGGTAAGTAATGCGTATGGACACGTGCGCTTGTGTGTGTGTGTCCACAGTGATCTAGCCCGCGACACGGCCAATATTGAGCGCTCCTGAGCTTACACACGCAAAGAAAATGTGCATTTTACACACACACACACAAGTATGGCTCTCCCGCTCAATACATCTGTACATTAACATTACTGCTATAACTTTTTACTTTAACATGGCATCATGAAATCCGGAAGCAGCTACTATACTACCTAACGTCAAATTATTAATTTATATTATCGCTGTTCACACCATGTATTTACAGAAAAGTAATAATAGCTTTCGAGACTACGCTGTAGTTCTGTTTCAAACGTAACACTTACGTAAAATACAGAATTTTAGATTTTCATTCATATGCTCCTGTAATATTAAAACGTTTTAATATTTTATGATGATAACATGAAGTAAGAAGAAATTCTTATTAAGTACCAATAAATGTTAAGTTTATTTGAGAATATAAAGCTATATTACGCTTTTTTTTTTTACTTATTTTGCAAAATCCTACGCTACGTTTATATGTTTTAGCTGCCGCATCAGGCTGTTGTCATCTGATAACAGTCGTTAATCCAAATCAGAGGCCTTATAGGCGGCCTGATAAACTCTGACACCAGAGGTGGCCACTAATCCTCACACGATAAGAAGAAGAAGCTGCCACGTCTTATTAACATAAATTACTTTATTCAACACTACCTATTAGGACAAAAATCTCAGTTACAGACCGAAAGCGTAGTAGATGCCTGAATAAACCAAAGAAGCTAAAAAAAAGACATTGTTAGCAGACATTACATTTAAAATTAAGACAAGTCTTAAGTAGAAACAGTCTAAATGTATGCAAATAGCATAATAAAATTATCAGTGGCATAGCCTACAATGATTAATTATTATTAAAAAACTGATATCATATCCAAACATTCGAATTGACCGTTTGCTGTTATATAATTAACAATGAACTTCCAACAAACACCCACACAAAGTGATGCGTTGATTAATGCATCCGCTTGGTCATTCTCCGACGGACGTTAGGGAGAGAACATATTTATTAGTCAGTCTAATAATGCTTGAAAAGGCAAACTGTCTTTGAGAGATTTCTTTACTGTCGGAATAAAATCTAGATGCAATCCTAACTAATATTATAAATGCAAAAGTGTGTTTGTTTGTCTTTTCTGAAACGAAGTATTTTGATCCGTTACCATAGTATCCCATAATACAAGCCTTTCATTGATTATATTAGGCCTAAAAAAGGCTAATTAGAGTGACTATAAGAACAATTTATATTTTACGTTTTTTATTTACAATAATACATACGTAGGTAGCCTTTTTAGGCCTAATATAATCAATGAAAGGCTTATATTATGGGATACTATGGTAACGGATCAAAATACTTCGTTTCAGAAAAGACAAACAAACACACTTTTGCATTTATAATATTAGTTAGGTTTGAATCTAGATTTTATTCCGACAGTTAAGAAATCTCTCAAAGACAGTTTGCCTTTTCAAGCATTATTAGACTGACTAATAAATAATTCTCTCCCTAACATCACAAATATTTATACATTATATAAATATCCAAAAAAAAATATTTAAAAAGCATGATCGCCAATGTAACACTTGTCAAAACGGTTGAGAATCTTTACACCAAAGTCGTATAGTCGCTTTAAGTAGTACATATTTTGACTTTCATCATAATCTTGTAAAACTAAGGCAACCGAGGTTTTTCCCTAAAAGTGTGGCACGGCAAACTTTAATTGAATCTTAAGAAATAAGTTTTTTTTTTCTTCATGGCTTCGCTAACCGCTTTACGGAAAAACTTTAATAAGTAAACGACGCTATTGCATATACATTTACCTATATTAGGAAAGACTGTTAAATTAACAGAAATTCACATACTATGCAACATTATTTTATGTTGACCCAAAACCTCAAAACCATTTGTAGAACTCATCAACGAACAACTTTTTGTATGGAAGCAACCACAGAACAACCTCTTTTAATGTTCTGTGGAAGCCACCCTGAAATCGTGAAAAAAAAACTGTTTCATACATTTTAGCAGAGTTCAAATAAGGCAGAAAATCAAAGGTGCAATTGAGAGTGAAATATATGAATATGCCTATATCACTCTCATAGCCACAGTCCAACGATACGCCACATTTGGCATTGACTGCTGACTGGAGTACACAGCCTATATAGGCCACGCACTCTATAGGGTACTACCAACTAAAACTCCTAATACTTGCCCTCCAGGCCGCCATTGGTCACGGGGGGTAGGGTTCGCAATCACCCCTAAGACCAGGCGGCCGTGGCCCGATTACCCGGGCCCCGTCGCAGCTGGAAGATGGCCGAGCAAGTTTAGTCATCTTGCCAGACGGTGGAAATCGTGCAAGGCCGGCACACCCACCAACGCCAGCGTGGTTTCACTATAGGGAAATGAGTCGATCATACCGACGCCTCCTCCCTTTAACCGCCTGCGGAACTGACTGCTGACCTGACTTTGACTAAGGTGTTGTCCGGAAACAATAGTGACAGTGACAGTTTGCCAGCCCATCGCCAATGTGCGTCTTCGAATACCCTGACCATTGATAAGGCTTTACTAACTCCTCTTTTTGTATTATTATAATAAATAATGATAGGTTGCTAAGGGAGAAAGGTCAAAGAACTTATTTATTTATTTTATTTATTTACTATCTGCACTGGAGCTTGCATTTTCAATGCTTCTCTTTCACTCTCAGGCCAGCATGGAAGATGCTAAATTTTACATAAAATGTAATAAAAATATGTACCTAAAAATAAAACTACATGGTATACTCACAATTAACAAACCTAATGACCCATGAAGTGCGTATGGTCGCACTAGCAAGCGATTAATCTCACAACGGCAGCCATTTTCTGCGACTGTTGTATTGTGCTATTATGAAGACTGATTGTTACACGATAAATGTATAGCAATATATTATAGTTTTTCCTCTATTTTCTTTTCGGTGCTAGAACCAATGTCTCTAATAACCGATGACGTCAATGAAATAATACAGTAATTATGTCTCGAAATTGTATTAGTGTTACTTATTGATTCTTGTAATTCGGACTTAGGTAATTTGGATTACAGTTGTGTGTTCTTTCTTAGAAATACGATTAATTATTTTTATGCAACTTTTGTTTTAATTACCAGTGACAATCATATACCTACATCCTACTGTTATTGTAAATGTGAAATTTTTTATGTTTAGATCTTTGGAAGTTTGAATTTTTGTCACTCAATCAGGCAAACATGACTGATCGGATTTGGATGAGGCAGACAGATACTTTATAGTCTTGATCTTAGCAAAACCCACGACGGTTAAAACGTTTTTGAAAAAGGATCAAATAATTTAAAAACCCCTGACTCAATTATCCGTCGGGGGCTGCTATTATTTGATCCTTTTTCAATTAAGCTTCAACCGTCGTGGATATAAAAATTTTTTTTTTTTTACTTTTTACTGTCTGTCGTAGGTTGTTTTATAAACTACAGTACGATTTTTCTAGATTAGATCAAGTAGACTATGGTCGGTTTTGTTGTTGTTTATTGTCATACAGTGTGGGGCCTAGAATCGGGGCTAATATTAAAAACGGATGATCTATAAGTCACTAGTGATTGAATCATAATGGTCCCAACTAATTAAAACCTAATCTTTACTTTTATTTTTTCTAACAAACTTAATCGTAAATTCAATGTAATGCAAACAACAGAACCGCTCAACTTTTTCGGAGCTACTCGGAAAGTTTTTTTGACAATTTATGTGTCGGCTGATAGAAAAATAATACTGTCTTACATACTATCGTACTTCATGAATCCACGAAGGTATTGTTTTCTTTCTGGAGTGTTTTCTGCACTCAAAGCCATTTTCACATTAAATTACAAATTGTTTAAATAAATCCAATTCAATTACTTAAATTAAAATTAATTTAAACTTAAACCAAAGCATTTCCCATGACAATATTCTGACTTTACTAATCAAAATTATTCTTTTGAATTTACACTATGGTCTTCTTTATAAAAAGATCATAATGTAAAAAGTGTAGAATCCATGGAGTTAATAGGTACTACGTACTAGTACTTAATAATTCCATGGCTGAATCTACTTGGTACAAAGAGAATAATATGTATTGATTGACATGATATGTCATGCAGGATGGATAAAACTGTAAACAGATAACTGTCATTGCGATATTTAATAATAAACTACAGATTTTAAGTAATTTGAAACAGACATTTTAAGCTGTGGGAAGTAGCGGGGGCTGTTGCTATTCATTGAGTTAAAGGTAAATTTTCTAATGGATAGTGATATCACGATGTTCTGCGGTAAGTTTTTTATTGTCCCCTGTACCACGATAAGTTAGCAACGTTAGCGATAATATCGTTTTGCATTAATACACTGATTATAAATCGTAACTTTAAATTCTTATTGTGAGTAATGCATGGGTTTTGATTTACTGGAATCTTTTCAGAATAAATACTAATACTCTAGAGAGTCTCTATTTTCATTATTTTCCCCGGTTATAGGCCCCACGCGGTATATCGTCCAAGTAAATTAATTTGGGTCCTGCTCAAACAAATGTTTACTGCAGCGCCTCCTGGTGAGTTGTCACCATAACACCTATCTAATAACATGCACCAATCAAACCCGAACCCATCACTGAAAACCGCATCAAAATCGGACTAGAGGTTTTCGAGATAAATGGTAACATTGGTTTGCACAAACAAACAAACAACCTCTCACCCCAAACGCATATACCGTCTCCGTACCGTCCTTGGTAAAAAATAAATTTTACACTCCTACGGGAAAGGAATCTACACATGTGAAACCACGGGCGGTCGGTAGTTTGATATAATTAACAAATTAAGTTTTTTTGTTTACTTTCTGTCTAGGAAAGTAGTAGCTGGCGATAAGTTGACATTCGCATCTATTATAATTATTGACCCAAAACCTCCTGGTTTTATTAAAATTTTATAAAATTAGCCCATCTTTAGTTTCTTAGCGCACTGTAGCTAGTCTTCCGGTTACCACGGCAGCTAGAAATGTGTAGAAACGTCGGGAAACCCAAAGTTGTTTTAAGTTATTACAATTTTTAATCTAAGTAATCATTATAACTATGGTAATACTAAATACCTATTTATATGTAATTAAAAATTCAAAGACTCATGAGTCTTTGCATTAGAGAACCTGTGGAAGTCTACCCTGTCTATAACGCAGGCAAGTAAACATTGATGATGATGATGATGAAAAATAATTTGGGTATCTTCATCTTATAATGTAAAATAAAATATAAAAATCAGTTATTTCAGGCAAGTTGTACCCAGAATGTTTGTAACAAGTATCTTAAATGCTATGTTAGTAAATTATCTATTATTTATTATACATATAATTATTATAGGGTAGCTGAGTGTCCTTCAAGAGATGGACGTGTGTCCAGTCCATTATCTAAGTCCAGCCTCTAAGTGCTACTGTCCGCAAGAGATTATTGTAGCTGCCCCGCACACGATGAGTCAAAGACGCAATGCGTTTTCTTATACTTTATATCAAACTAACGTTATATTATTCACCTCAAAAACCATTCGTACAACTTATCATTACCGAAAACCTTTTTTGAATAAGGCAGCAACACTGAAATCACGATTGAGCAGTTTTATACTGAATTCTGATTAGAGATTGCAAACCGGGCCCGGTGGGCGCCGCCGGGACTCAGCCGGGGCACGGCGTTGAAATTTCGGAGGGCATTGTTTCCCGGCTCCGACACAGTCCGGCCCCGACACGTTGTAATATGAATATTGAACATATGCGTCCAGGCACCCGCAAAGCAGTCGACGTCAAATCTTAGTGAGGTGTTACATGTTAAAAATTAAAAAAGCCTGGTGTAACATGAATGACTGGCCCAACCGGCGCACGGTGGATGTGTCCCGGCCGAGACCCGGCCTGGTCGCGTCACGGTGTATCGTATCATCCTTGAAAGGACACCGGGCCCGGCCCGGTTTGCAATCTCTAATTCTGATAAAATACATTATAAACATCTTACTCGTAAAAAAGCAATTTTTGGTGATCAATGTCTGAATATACCGAAGCTCTATCGTTGAAAAATCTTATCCAATACAATTTCTAGTATAATCATTTAATTGATACCGAAGTAGATGTAGTTAGGTATAAAGCCGGTTTCATGTAGTAATCATTGGATATGTATCACTAATTAGCTAATTACGGTAATCACATTAACTTAGCATTGATCCCATGTAGTTATCACGTTGC
Organism: Chrysoteuchia culmella; assembly: GCA_910589605.1. Lineage (NCBI taxonomy): Eukaryota > Metazoa > Arthropoda > Insecta > Lepidoptera > Crambidae > Chrysoteuchia > Chrysoteuchia culmella. The sequence continues at coordinate 10,614,436 of OU342649.1, forward strand.
TATTGATGTAACTGTCGTGTTAATATTATTAGTCGTACAACGTAACTTCTCTCTAAATGGTTCTTATTATTATTTATGAAGGAAAAGAGGGCATAATGATTAAAAATACATCATATAGCAAATAATTTTGAGCAGCCTTGAAGACAAGCTACAGAATCTCGAATGAGAACGAAACGGAATAGAAAATTATAATTCTGACAAAACTTATAAATTTGTGGATACCATAACGTCTCTAAAACACTTACTTTAGCTTTGAAATTACAAATCCAATCTTGACCTACTACTTTATATAAATGTTAGATTTAATTTAGCCATAAATGTTGATTACATCTGAATCAAATTGGAAGAAATTAATAAAACAAATAAACGAAATTATGTTTTTTTTTACATAATTCTTTAGTGAATAACTAACCTCTAAAATTTAATTTTAGAGGTTAGTTATTCACTAAAGAATTATTTTACTTTATATTATAAATGCAAAAGTATGCATGTTGCCACGCAAAACTGAACTTTTTGATGTTCATTTCATTTTTGATGTGCCTTTTTGACCTGAACGGATTTGATGAAACTTGGCACACAGATAGCAGATAGCCGTGATGAAAACATAGGATACCTTTTATCCCGTTATTCCGACGGGAACCGGGAACGATTCTAAAAATATGTATCCTTTAGGCAAGCGCCTTTCAGGCGACATAGAAGTCAAGCGCAAAAAAACTATATTTGTTTTTCTAAATAACTTTAAAAGAGAAATGTATATAATGTATATAACATAGAACATAGACAGGCATATACACTCTCTCTCACACACACACACACTCACACACACACACACACACACACACACTCACACACACACACACACACACATACACACACTCATCTCTACTACATATAACCCCCCTTTTTTTATTTAATAATTGTTTGAATTTAATTTTCAACTTGTCATTTTGTTTCTTATTTTTTTGTATAGTACTCTGGAGAACTAACTTTGTACCATAATAGTTATGGAAGAGCGGGATTTCCTAGCACAGGTGCTTCGCACTTAACTGGCGATCCCAATATTAATTAAGTTTATGTAATCTCCTGTAACTGAATAAAGAATATTTTCATTTAAAAGAATATTTTCATATTTTATTATCATGTATAAAAACACGAATAGCAGTAAATTAACCTCAAATTCAAATAACACATCTGATTTTATCAATACAGGCAGGCGGCAAACTTTACCAATAACAGATTGAAAACTGAACCACCAGTTATCGTTCGATCCCTTCGTAGGCACCGACCTAGTTGTCACCCCATCCCTGCCTCATAACCTTTATTAGTGCCTTGATATTGAACATTTTATCTAACGACTCACACGTGACAGTCCCAAAGATAAGTGTTATAATAGAGTTATTATGTCTTTTGTTAGGGAAGGTAAGTCGTAATCATAAAAGACCTCTCATGTTATTGGACGTTAGCGATCGACCGAAACGAAAGACACCTTACTTGTACATATGAATAGGGCACGGTGAAATGGATTAGAATGGGGACTATCATTGCTTTTTCCTTTTTTGTTAGTCATTGTACGCTCAATACTACATTATGTGAAAAAGTACTATTTTCGTAGAGCAATTGTAATTATTGACTTGCAGTTGATTGTATTTCAAGGGTCGGTTGAACTAACAATTTTAAATCACATAACAGTTTTGATATAATTATTAAAAGCATACTTATTGTTTTATTTATATCGCCAATGATAGAGATATAATTTTTTGTAATGATTATAAGTTGCATAATTGTACTCCTACTTCCAGAATTGAAG